>VSWD01000010.1:36044113-36766852 GCA_033119305.1 Pinctada imbricata
GAAGGCAGAGCTCCAATATATACATAAAAAGGTTTAACACCTAAGGAAAACTATAATGATATGGTTACAAATAATGTCGAAGGGTTCCAACTCTCTACCTTCTTGAAGAAAATTCCAAACAAAATTACATGCACCAGACACGTGTTTTGAATATTAAATTCTCATCAGTGATGCTTTCAGCGGAGCCACCAAAAATAATTTCAGTAGCGCCCTCTTTAATTTTTTGAAGCTAGATTTTTACATTTACATTACAGAGAGTTCGCGGCTCCAAATTTCCTGTAGAGTCGATTCAGTAGCATATCCAAATAAAACACAAGGGAAAGATGCTCTTTCATATGCTACAGTGAAAAGCTGGGTGGCGGAATTTATGCGCGTCAGACAGAGCCCTGGGGATGACCCCCGTTCTGGAAGGCCTGTCACTGTTTCAACTCCAGAAATGATTATTCAATAAAGTCTATCAATAATGATATTGTTATGACTGACAGAAGAGTTACAGAAATATATAGCCAGTACAGTTGGCATTTCACAGGAGAGAGTACATTCCTTTCTAACCAAAGATCATGAAATGATAAAAGATTCGGTCCGTTGAATACCAAGACTTCTGATCAGAAGCACACCAGCCCAGGCGCACTTTATCGGGGGCTAATCTTAACCCTTTTGAGGGAGATCCTGTCAATTTTATTGTCACTATGGATGAAACATTGGTCCATCATTTTACCCCAGAGGCCAAACAACAGTGGAAGCACACTGGCTCACCCCGGGCAAAGACTGTTCCTTCAGCTGGAAAGGTTATGGCCTCGATCTTCTGGGATGCAGACGATATTTTGCTGATAGATTATCTAAAAAAAAGACAATCAATGGTTCATACTATGCAACACAGTTACGGGAAAATATTAAACTTAAAGATACAGTGTCCCTGAAAAAAATTTTATTGAAAACGTAAAATTATTCCGAAGGCTCTAGATTGAGGAAAAAACCATAATTTTTTTTTTGAAAATATGCAGTAACGACCATAATATTGTCGAATTTGTAAAATTAAATCTCCGTTTACTTCTATTGTAAAAACGCAATACATTGCAGGTGGCGCCAGTGCTGCGCACCCTAAATAAAAATGACGTTTTCAAACGACTATTACTGCGAATGTATGTGTTAAATTCGCCTGAACATTTGAATTAATACAAATGAGAATGTAAAGTTTATCATGAAAAGAAAGATTTTGCATTACAAAATTTTGTAAAATTAATTAATTTTCAGGGACAACGTACATTTTTAAAAGAGCCGGGAAAAGCTCACTAAAGGTATGGACAATGCTTCTGTTCCCAAGACTGTCAGTGCCATGGCTACCATTTGTGATTGCGGCTTTAATTTAACCCCCCTTTTTCACCTGACCCTGCTCCATCAGATTTTTATCTATTACCAAAACTGAAAGCTATTTCTTGGACCCACTTTCAGTCCGACATACTTGCAGTGGCTTTCGGAACAGTCAATATAAGGAGTTCTTTAAAAGTGGTATTGAGGTCCTTAAACACCGGTGGCAAAAGTGTATAGATACTGAAAGGAATCATTTAAAAAAAAATATGCAAAATGTTCGGTGAAATTCAAATCCTACAATACGAGGCTTAGAACATATCAATCAGCCCTCGCCCTTACTCATTTCGATACATTGCTAATTCTAGCAACTGCTCTACTACAATTTTGTCTAGAAATCTGACGTCAGCATTCACGGCGATAAAGGAACACGTAGCAAAATATTGTGAAACTGTTCTAAACAGGAATGATGTTAACTTACATTGTATTTTGGTCTATAAAAATTCAGGGGATGTTACAAAATGAAATCTAGAAATGTCCAAGCCAATGCGATTTCTTCATATGACTTTTCAAATATGTAAAGCACCCATACTCACGACAAAGTTAATGATCGATTGTCCCAACTCATGAATGTTGCTATGATCGAGAGGGGAAAATTTATATTTGTACATCTTTTCCACTACAGAATACAAATCATGGACATTTGTGTATTGACTTGTCCTTCCTCTTGGACAACATTTAGTAAAATTTGGTGGGTATCTCTGCAAGCAGGTTGTAGGGATCCCTATGGGTACTAATTGCGCGACTCTTGTTGCAGATTTATTTTTATACACATATGAAAAAGAATTTATCAAAAAACGATGATGTGAAACGTTTCATTGGTACTTCCTGGGTCCGTGTACTAAACCACAATTCAATTTCCATTTCGGAACATTAATGAAAAATGGAAAATTGAACCAATTTTTTATTTTCCATTTAATAAATGAAAAATGGAAAATTGAACCAATTTTCAATTTTTCATTTTTAAAATTTCAAATTAAAAAACGAAAATTGAAAATGGACTCAAATACGCTGCATTAAACCACAATTCAATTTTCCATTACAAAAGTAAAAATCGAAAATTGAACCCATTTTCAATTTTCATTTTGAAAATGAAAAATAAAAAATTGATTCAATTTTTCAATTTAAAAATGAAAATTGAAAATAGGTTCAATTTTCAATTTTCCGTTTTAGAATTTTATTTTCCCAATGAAAAATAGAAAATGGACTGTAATAGGCTTTACTAAACCACAACTCAATTTCCCTTTACAAATCCATCATGGAAAACGAAAAATCGAGTCAATAGTAGTTTACCGTCTATTATATTGAGTGATCAGTGCCGGGGCGTATCTTCGATACGGACGATTAGCAGGGGCCGGCGGGCCTAAATCCTCAAATGGGGGGGGGGGGGGGAGTTGCATAATTATACACTTTTGTGGAATGACTCGCAAGGCCCGAGGGATCTTTGTGGGGAGGGTATATAGATGGAAGATGATTTCCCTCCCAATGGAAAGGTGTTCGGGGGCCTCGCCGAGAGGATTTTGAAAAAAAAGTCAAGCAAATCTGTAAAAAAAATAAATTGCAAGTAACATTCTTCAGGGAAAAAAATATCTAAACCACAAAAAAACTTTGAAGTCCGACTAAATTCAAAAATCAAAATATGGGGAATGTAAAAAGATTTTTAAAATCCCTCGGATTACACCACTTTGTCATAAAAATCCGAAAATTTCGCGTACGATTTTAGATTTTGTTTGTCTATTTGTTCATTTTTTCCAAGATACACAAGGATTATTGAATCAATTAATTTTGAGTTTGACCATGCATAGCACCATTACCTTTAAAATCGGCACGAGAATCGATCATGCTCGTATCACAACGAAGATTTTTATGTGTGATTATTCGAATGTTCAAATAATGAAGGACGCAATCAATGACAGTTAATTTTGTTTATTACGGTCCGAAATAAGAAATAACATTAAAATCCGCATCCACTCATACATACACTCCATAAAATAAAATGCAAGTATTTTGATAGTACTTGGAAAGTCCGCAGTACGTAAAAACAGTTAATTTTCAGAAGTCGGAAATTCCGGAACAACTGCAAATCACGCCCGGTCAGCTCCGTGGCGGTAAACTAACTCCCTAGATCTCTCATTCTTTCACACGACTCCCTTTCACCCAATCCGACGTATACAAAAACAAAGATAGTGTCAATACAAACAATTAAAGATTAGAAAGTAACAAATAACAAAGTAAATGAAGGCAAGCGGCATTATAAAGAAAATGACATCTATGAGAGATTTGCTTGAGCAAGGACTTATAAACAATTTATAAGTCCTTGGCTTGAGGAAATGATTAAATAAACATAGACAAATAGATTACTTTGACTTAGAGGAAAAGTGTCTGAATATAGTCCAAATTGTCACATTCCTTTGAAAGTTACGAATTAATGGAGAATTAGAAATAAATTAAATGAAAATCAATTTGAAATAAAAAATGTCTAATTTGTCGCTGGAACATAACGTGACACTCGCTTGATGTCAGTAACGCTGCGCGTGCAAACAACGTCTACCCATGCGTTAATCCAATTATCTAATTAGCAGGGACTATGTGTATTATTTAATTTAACTTTTGACTGTCAGACGGAAACAAGTTTTTTTATTCAATGTCTTTTAAAACGCCATTATCTAAAGCGTGATCACGTTGCAGACCCGTTGGACTTCACAATAAAATAAACAGGAAGTCTGAAATATGGGCTAGTTTTATGTTAATTTCACGGTGTCTTCACTATCATATTTTATAAAGAAGATATATTTTGTTCTACAGTACTATGGAGTAGACGTGATTACGGGTCACTCCGCTGATTTTGAGATTTATGCCCTGTTCACACGAATGCGCATTAAATCTAATTCGCATTAGATTTGATGCGCTTTATTCTAATGCGAATTAGATTCGCATTGCGTTCACACGACAAATTCTAATTAGATTTTGGTACATTTGCACTGAGAGACGTATACTTTAGATAGTAAAAAGGTCGAATGCATGCCTATATATTGTTTTTCTCAAAATAATTTACCTCTTCGTTAGTTAAGCTAATGCATGCATACAGTAGCATGACGTCATTATGAGATAAGATGACGTCATAATACAATGTTACTCTACGTAAGTCAATAAGAGACGTAGTACAGTGTCCATTGTGAATGAAATCAAGTATCTTTACCTTTTATTCTACGTTTCGAGGTCCAAGGGTGATTAAAAGTGCCCAGTTATGATGTTAACGTACTGTAGAATTCTAGTAAATCATATACGCATGTGCGTGATTTAATGCGAATTAGATTCGCTTTGCGTTCACACGGCAAAACCTAATGCGCATTAAATCTAATGCGAATTAAACTAATGCGCATAAGATTCTCCGTGTGAACGCAGCTAAAATCTAATGCGCATTAAATTTGATTTAATGCGCATTAAACCCGTCGTGTAAACAGGGCATTCAGTTTTAAAATGGTTTCGTAGAGTCTCAGCAAAATACTTTACAATACATGAATGTAAATAAATTGTATGGTGGAGTTGGATGGCTATAAGGGAGGTTGGAGGCAATTAAAACACACACCCATATTTCATAATATTTATTTTAAAAACATATAAAATGTTATTTCCACAACTACAACTGTTTATTTGCGAAGCGAGAGAAAGGGTAAGCTGTCGATAGAGACTTTTGTTTACGTTTGAAACGAGCGCTCTGAATGGCTAATCGCTGGACCTCTGGATTATAGAAATAGGGGTGTGCAGGTCAAGTGTCGTTAAAACGAAAATGAAAATTGAAAATGGATATCATTTTTCATTTTTGCATTAGCGCGCGGAGTGTAAAAATGGAAAATTGACTCAATTTTTCATTTTCCATTACGGATTTTGAAAAGGAAAATTGAATTGTGGTTTAGTACAGCCTATTACAGTCCATTTTCTATTTTTCATTAAGAAAATAAAAGTTTAAAAAGGAAAATTCAAAATTGAACCCATTTTCAACTTTCATTTTTATGCCCCGGAATCACAGATTCGGGGGCATATAGTTTTTGGCCTGTCCGTCTGTTTGTCTGTCTGTCTGTTTGTCCGAACTAAAAACTTTAACATTGGGCATAACTTTTGAATGGTAAGTGATAGAGCTTTCATATTTCACATGTGTATTCCTTGTGACAAGACCTTTTCACTGATACCAACATTTTTGACCTCGTGACCTTGACCTTTGACCTACTTTTTCAAAAACTTTAACATTGGGCATAACTTTTGAATGGTAAGTGATAGGGCTTTCATATTTCACATGTGTATTCCTTGTGAGAAGACCATTTCATTGATAGCAAAAAACTTTTGACTTCGTCACCTTGACTTTGACCTTTCACGTACTCAACAGAAAATGGCGTTTATACTTACAAAGATGTCACCGGGGGCATTCGTGTTTCACAAACACAGGCTTTATTTCATTTTTAAAATGAAAAATTGAATCAATTTTTCATTTCATTTTCAAATTGAAAATGGGTTCAATTTTCCATGTTCGTTTTTTACTTTTGCAATGGAAAATTGAATTGTGGTTTAATACAGCGTTTTTGAGTCCATTTTCCATTTTCGTTTTTCAATTTGAAATTTTAAAATGAAAAATGGAAAATTGATTCAATTTTCCATTTTTCATTAACATTTCCAAAATTGAAAATTGAATTGTGGTTTAGTATACGGACCTTCCTGGTACCTGGATGATATTCTTACTATCATCAATCCTGTTTTTGAAAGGTATGAAAATGTTATTTATCCACAAGAATTGACTCTAAACAAGCCAAATGTTGCAAACACAGAAACACCTTTTTTACCTAAATATAAAAATTGTTAATTGTGAATTAAGTGTGAATGACAAAAGAAATGATTTTGGATTCAAAATTGTAAATTTTCCCTGGCTTGACGATGATGTTGCTAGATTACTGTCATACGGTATCTACATTTCACAGCTCATCCGGTATGATAGAGCATGTACTGATATTTTGGATTTTCATAGTAGAAATTCACAAATTCATGTTAAGGTTTTCGCTTGCACAAACTAGTAAAGACTTTTTGGAAATTTAACAAAAATTATTCTCAAGTGACAGGTGTTGCATGCAAGCAAACTCTTCATTGACACATGGTCTTACTCCCATTTCATATGGTGAAGAATTTTCTTTGTTTGCTTTGGTTCGTGTTTTATCCTGCTTTTGTATGCCTTCGGTTTATGATTTTCTGAATTATCTATTTTGTACCGTGTATTGGGATATGGTCTTTTTCCATATTTGTCATTCTTTTGAAATTCGGACCCATACAAGTAACAGAGTGTATTACTTTAGGTATTCTACAACCTGATTTTTTTGGCGACATAACTAACAAAATAAGAAGGATCAAATGTAGACAGCATAAACATCGAAAATCCGTCAGAATCATCAAACGCCTATGATCCTAATGTCACCAGACGGACACTAGGCTTGACCAATCTACAGTCATGTACCAGCGCATTCTTAAGACTTGCACTCTGACTGACTGTGACAACGGGACTCCATGACCGGCCCTGTCCAAACCTCTTTAGAGAAGACAGAACTCCGTCCATCTGTCCTCTCTGAATGTCAGTCGGACTTCGGGTGATAACATATATGAGCTCTCTACAGCCGGCAGAGCCGGGAGGGTTGAGTGCACGTAATCCAGGATAACCACAACGTCGGCACCGATGGGCCATTGGTCTCGTTGGTTTATGTGTTGTAATTTAAGTTTGATGTTTCTGTGTGATTTGGCGTTCATTGTGCCATTTCCGTCTCATTTTGTGCGTGTCTGTTTGGGTTTTTGCAGTCATTGTGGGTGTTTTGGGGTTTTAATGTTGTTGAAGATCCCATCCTTTCTCTCATACTCACCGCCTTCGAGAAATCATGTGTATCATCCGCTGATTAGGAACCCTTCGACATTATTAATATAGACACTTATTTCACGTTACAGTGTGGAGCAGTTAAAATCGTTCCCCGTGGCCCGATGTATGTCAAGTGTAATAATTACTTCTTTCCAGCTCTCTCACCTGAAAGAAGCTTTGTTTTGGCCTTTTATCAATGAGACATAAAATATATTTTTTTGCTATTTCGGATACTAGCCATTTCACCGATAAATATCATCGAAATTAAAGGAGTTTAACATCTTAGCACCATCCCTCCAATGCTATTTTGAACATAGATTTTATTTGGATATGATATTGAATCGACCCTACAGGAAATTTGGAGCCGCGCGCTCTATGTAATGTAAATGTAAAAATCTAACTTCGAAAAATTAAAGAGGGCGCCGCTGAAAGCATCACTGATGAGAATTTAATATTCGAAACACGTGTCTGGTGGATGTAAATTGATTTGGAATTTTCTTCAAGAAGGTAGAGAGTTGGAACCCTTCGACATTATTAAATGCCCGTAACGTGCATGTCTGGTCCATGCTGTAAATATATCTGCTTTGATCTGTTCAATTGGTGGAATTTTCTACTTGCTTGCTTTGATTTTATCATGATTTTGTATGCCCTTCGGTTAAAGATTTTCGAATTTTCCATTTTGTTCTCTATATTGAGATATGGTTCTTTTCTATATTTGTCATAATCATCATGACCTATTTTAAATGTTAAACGTCTTCAAATTCAATAGCATCATTTAAGAACAGATAAATTTTCAGCATGGCCCAGACATGCACGTTTCGGTACTTAACCCTCGTCAGTGATCCTCAATCTAAATAATGTAATATGACCAAAGAGTGTTAAAGTAATTATGTAAAAATGTACCAAAAGATGTTTCAGGATTGGTGAAATATGATGCTACAGGACCCACATCTTAGAAATTTCAAGAAATTTTGATAAAATTACCCTATTGTACTGAAAACCTTTTACGTCATGTTAAGATTATAATTACTTTTTTGCAGTAAATACCTTATCATGAAATTCCTATAAAATTCATGATTTGAAAGCATTTTTTCAACAGAAACAATACACGGTCCTTCCTTTTCAATGATTTGCTGTCCCCTTACATGATGAAGTCATATTTTAAAATTCCAAATTTTGGACGAGACTATATGGAAAACAGAATGGAATAAATAAATCATGGAAGGCATCTTTTGCTTATTTAGTTACTGCCTCAAATTAACTTTTGGAGACCCTTTGGAATAATTTTTACGTTTTCAATAAAATTTATTTTCAGGGACACTGTATCTTATACGATTTTTTAAATAAATTTCATATATTATGACTATATGGAAAATAAAATGGAATGAACATTTAGTTCCTGCCTCAAATTAACTTTTGAAGAATCACACAAGATGAAGGCATAGCTTTAAGCACGCTTAATCTCACTGTTTTGGGAATACAGCGATTTCTTTATGAGTGCATCTCTACTGTAGTCTGTGATTTAGAGCAGACAAAAAGCAATAAATTGATGTAATGCTATGTATAAATCAGACATTTTATAACATAATTCTTAGGTTTCCTACGGTCATGTATGTTGTAGACGTAATCCACGAGCGTAAATGTCTTTAATTGCCATGTTCATAAAAAGCCTATTCTGTGTTATTTATCTTTTCAACGTGAAAAAGACACACTCGACTTACAACTGACACACAATTTTTCAAGGGTTATGTCAGAAATACAGCATTTTCACTTATACTAGTGGATTTTTAAGAAAAAAAGATATATTGTTCATTTCGTATTCATAGATCGTTTTAAGGAAAGAGCTCTTGCTTTGTAATATGTTCAAGCTGTGCTTTCGTAATTAAATAAGACGAATCAACACTAAATTATTTATCTATTTCAAATGATTATGGCTCAAATAATTTAAAGAAGATCCTGACAATAATCTCAACAGCACTCACAATAGAGCACCAAATTGAGCACCGACGGACCCCTAGCAATGACAAATATGGATAATGACCATATCCCTGTATACAGCACAAAATCGATAATTCAGAAAATCAGAAACCCAAGGCATACAAAATCAGGATAAAACAGGAACCAAAGCAAACACACAAAAACCTCCACCATATGAAAAGAAGCGAACTCCCGATATGGGAGTGAGACCAGGTGCCCAGGAAGAGTAAGCATCTCCTGCTTGCATGCAACACCCGTCGCTTCAATTCGGTAGAAATTTCACATCAGGTTACTTCCATTTCGGAAGACATAGAGTACAATCTTTGGTTGGATGGTTCAAATGGTCTATGACAGAATATCATCCACCATTTTGGAGAGTGGGACATCATAGTGTATGACGAGTTCCCCATATCGACCGTAGAACTTCCTCAGTGACGATGTTAGTCGGTCACAAACATATCCCTGACTGAGAAGCTTATCTGAAAGACGCCTAGCTCTCAGAACAAAATATTTGGTACTTGGTCTGGCATAGCGTATCAACTGAGATATGAACACGCCGAACCGGGGCAAAATTATTTTTTTCTTGCAAAGTTGGAGCAAGGAATTTTTTTCTAACAATTGATGTGTATATTAAGAAAGTTTGTTTTTTAACAGAAATTCTTTATTTTTACTAAAATTACTCTGAACATTACTTTATTTTAATGTTAATATTTGTATTCACTTCTTAACAGAGAGACAAAAGATTTTTACAATTTCAGATATAATTTCATTAAACAAAATGTATATAAGGTCATGGAACATGTATAAGAGGGCCTGAGGAAAGGGTCCTCTAGACAAATTTTTAGATTAAGAAATGTAAACTAGAGAAAAACTTAACTAAATTCTCCTTCCAAACTATAAGCCTTGTTTATATAATTTAGACTCTTAGTATTTTTTTTTTTCAGTCGCATGTATTCTTTTGATATTTTCAAATACGAACTTGCCATTAAAGAAGAAAACATGGCGAGCGAAGCCATCCAAAAAAAAAATTATGTAAACATGATAAAGTGAAAGTGAAATTTTTCAGAATTATATGGTTATTCTTCAAATTCATATCACTTGTAAGAGCAAGATTTTTTTTCTGTCAAACCATAAGCAAATTAATTTTTTCATCAAAATTCAGAGCAAAATTTTGTCGAAAAAAAAAAAAAACCAAGCCCCCCCTCCCCCAGAATATCAAATGGACCGTGCCTAATTCGTTTCACTCAAACGAATACAAATCATTTAAAAGATGAATAACACAGGTATTGGAAATGGAGGCGAAGCGCTCATATAAACATACAGTGTAATTGCATAAATATCGCGTATCATCGTCATCATCATCATTGCGTCATCATAATCCATGAAAAACAACATCGTCTGTGAAAACATCATGGTAATTTCATAACTATAATAGAAATGTACACGAGTTAGTAATAAGTAAAAAAAAACCCAGAGATAATGCAATGTACAATGACAAATATAGAAGAGGGTCGAGGAAAAGCGTGTGAGTGCTCCGAATCTGAGCTTTTGAGTTGCCTTATAAATTTCTACTCACTGAACTGACTACTGACCAGTAAATATCCACTTAGAATATCCATAACAAACCCCCATTTACTCTACCGTAACGTTACATGTTTTTAGAATAACTCTGTTAAATACTTTTGTTACAACAGTTCATAACATTGTGATTGGGGGATTTCCGGGAAAAAGATCATACTTTTCCTACAATCTTACTGTTCAAACGCGACTTTCAATGACTATGTTGAAGTTGATCAGGAGATCATTACATCAAGAACAGTAAGCGACGATGATATCATTTCCGTTGTCAAAGAGCGCTACGAATCTGAGTCAAAGATGATCCTGATGATAATCTCAACAGCACTCACAATAGAGCACCAAATTTAGCATCGACATACCCCTAGCAAGCTAAAGGTGGGACCAGGTGCCCGGGAGGAGTAGGCATCCCCTGTTGGCTAGCTGCATCCGCCGTCGATGTTCATGCACGAAAATAAATACAATATATAAAATACGTGCAGAAATTCGCAGGACAAGGATACCGAGGCAAGTGATGACGACGAACCCCATGGCCATTGAGTTGCCGCCCTCCTATGACCACAGGGTTATATCGATGAATTAGTTCGGTATTTAGAATCCACAGCTTATGTCAATGATGACCTTTTCAATGGACTTCTCAAACTTGGGGAATTTATTGATCATGCTCAAACAATCAATGACTTTTTCACCGGCGTAAACCTGACCATGCAATTTAATTGTTGTTGGAACACTTCCGTCTTATTTACAAATGTCCAGTATTCAGTTGTATGTATATAAACCTTCTGTTTACATTCTGTATTAAAATAAACGTTTGACCTTTCAGGGGTTTTTTTTGTCTTACTATGTACCACGGGAAGGAGACGGGCACCTGACGTGTACATAAGCACTCCACTGTCTACGTATATTTTGCATCAAAATGCATATAACGAAATATGGCTATAACGAATTTGGACCAATGGTCCCCTGGACTTCGTTATATACGAAGTTTACTGTACCTGAATTTCTTCCTGGACTACCTCTCTTAAAAAGAAACGGGATTGCAACATTGTCGTAACAAAAACGGTGGTCTTATTTGGACTCAGTTTAAAAGGTAAATGTTCCAAGAATTTTATAGCAAATTTTAGGGAACACATCGATGTGGTTACGTTTGAAAATGTGCCTACAGGACAATGTAATCTTACTTATTTCAATTTTACTTTACTGTGTTTCTGTTTTGCAACAACACATTCCACAAGAAACTACAAAATGTATAATTATTTTTGTCAGGGGTTGGGATAAGTGCGCTTGTACAGTCTTGTACAAGCGCATTCTTAAAACTTGCACTCTGACTGGCTGTGACGGGCCCTGTCCAAACCTCTTTAGAGAAGACAGGGTCCCGACCACCTGTCCTCTCTGAATATCAGTCGGACTCCTCGGGTGATAACATACATGAGCTCGCGGCGGCAGAGCACGGATTGTATTACGTACGCCCTCTTTTTATATCCATTTTCATAATCATCTGTGTTGCTTGGGCCCCTGCTTTTTTGTTTGTGTGTGGTCATCTGACCGTAAGGAGGTTGTTTTAAACCACAATTGTACGTTCTGCGAGACCTCTGGGTAATCGGAAAAGTGGGGGGGTTGTGCGCACGTAATCCAGGATAACCATATCTTCTGCTATTTCCGTGGCACATGGCCGTCCTAAGTCGGCACCGGTTGCCCATTGGTCTCGTTGGTTTATGTGTAGTCCTTTGTGTTTGATGTTTCTGTGTTGTGCGTTGACGTTCCTTGTCCCTTATGCGTCTCTTTCTTTGCTTGTCTGCTTTGTGTCTTTGCATTGAGTGTCTTGGGTTTTGCTGTGGGTTCTGCAACCTGGTGTTGTTGGAGATCCCCTCCTTTGTTATGGAATAATGGAACTGCATTTTAATTTGTTTTATACATGGAAGCGCCACTTAAAATGAAATGGGTATTAAATTTTCTCATTCTAAATTCAGATACTTGGGCTTAGGGAAATTTAAGTTTGTAAGATTTTAGTCTCCTTTCCAATCTTTCTTAGAGACTTGCACTGTATGTTTTATATGATTCACGTGGTTACACTACATAGTATCCGCAGTGTCGCATTTGGAATTTGACTATGGATGATTTTTTAAATAGGGGACAGATGGGGTCCAGCTTCATTATGTGAGCTTAATGATTGAAATAACTATGATTTTTGATAGTTGGGAGAAAGAATTAGCTTGTCGTCTTAAGAAAAGCCCATTATTTCCATTCTACATCTCATATGTATAGTATGACCGAATGTTAAAGTAAGAGGTCATGTGACTAGCCATGGACAAAGAAAAGAGTGCTGTATTTAGGTAAGAAAACTTTGACGTCATATCTCTCGAATTGCATCAGGTGAAAATTCAAATAAATTGTACATAGAATAAGAAATACACAACAAATAAACATACAATTTATTAAGAAAATCATTTGAGAAGGATGTCAAATGTGAGTCACTTTTAGGGGTCATGCCCCATTTCCATGTCATCTTCCAATGTACTGCTATAACTTTGAGCAGCACGTCTGACTGACAGGATTTGTCCAGATGAAATCAAGAATTATAGAAGTAATCAGCAATAAGAGTACTTTTTATTGATATGTAGATTTATATTGTATGAGCAATATCAAAATTATTAATATAACGTCAACTATTGCATGCCTTTCATTAAAACGCTCAATTTTCAATGGCTAATATTGTGTAGTGCAACCCGTAATATTTTTAAAATCTCTTGGAATTTAAGACTTTATATTTAACAGCGCCAGCTACTAAACACACAGTTCTTGCACTGTACTTTTGATATTGTTTATTAGTGTTGGGAATGCCTGTCGTGTAGCTGTGGTAATGCGATAAAAAAAATCCTCACGAAAATCTCAACAGCACTCACAAAAGAGCATCAAGTTGAGCATCGACGGACCCCTAGCAAGCTAGATGTGGGACCAGGTGCTCAAGAGAAGTAAGCATCCCCTGTTTGGCTAACCGCCAGTTATTGTCTGCTTCAGTTCGTCGGCTTGTTCTTTCCTTGTGACGTTCCACCGTTTTCACTGTTTGGCATCTCCATATTGTATTTTTCAAGAATTTTCATGCATATTGATGAAATGTTTGAATTCTTGATTTTGGAGGGGGTTGCTCTTTCGTTCACTAATGCTTACATGAAAATAGATCAAATAAATGATTTTTAGAAAATCTTTACAATATACTTTCTTATATTTAATTTGAATCTTCATATGGTATTTCAGCTAACGCATTCTTTGTTCAAGTAATGGTCATGCTAATGTCTAGTCGTTCGATCAATTTCGGTTGATCGTTTCTTAAACGCATTCTAAAATTTCTGTTAACAAAATTTCTTGAAATTTCTAAAATGTGGGTCCTGTAGCATCATATCCCACCCATCCTGCTACGTCTTTCGGTACGCTTTTTCGACACGGTAACTTTCATATATTTTTGGCATATTACATTGTTTAGATTTGAGGGTCACTGACGAGGGTTATGTACACGAAACGTGCATGTCTGGTCCATGTTGCCAATTTATCTGTTCTTAAATGATGCTATTCAATTTGAAGACGTTTACACGTTTAGAAATTACTTTCTGTATCTGCGTCGTATTTGTCAAGCATCCGTGACAGATGAAAGTTGACATATTGACTGTAACCAAAACGTAATGTAAAATTAATTGGTTTAATCAAAATTAAATTTCTACCTAGCAATTATCAATATTGAAATATATATTGTCATAAAATTTCAGTTCATCATATGCGCATTTAACAAGTCATATCTCATCAGTAATGCTTGAGGAAATCCAAATCAAATGAATTGATGAACAGCGAAAGTCTGAACGTGATCTAGCATTTCTGCCAAGAAACCTGCTCAGGGTAGAGCAATACCATTAGGGAGATATTCCTTTGTTTCAGAGTATTTTTTAATGTTTATAACACAGGACTTACAAATATATTTCAAGTCAGGTGCCGAACCACTACGCAACTAGGCGAAAGAAATTGTTGTAGAAAAAATAATCCAACAGCAGAGATCCATGTTAAAGACCTGTTCATTGCAAAAATGAAATTACATCAAACGAGATATGTCATCATAAGAGAAATCATGTTGTTATTTCATGCACTTACTATCACATAATGTCATGATCAATTGATGTGCAAATAGAAAATGCAATTAGTTTTGCTCGTAAGTGATTTATTGATGAAAAACATACACACGAGAGAGTTACGTTAATGTACAGGTTCAGAACTATCTATAATGCTGACTTGGATTAAACAATGTAGACCAAGATACAAATCAGAATCTAACATGATCCGAGGCGATTAGGAGTAATTGTGAATATCAAAAAGGTATCGGAAAACCCCTATTGATCCGTAATTTTGCACACATACGAAAGAATTATATACATAATGTTTTACTATTTCTTTGTCAATCTGAAATGGAGGTCACAAATTTAATGTACTCAATTTCAACTTCCGTGTGACATTGCCAGCCTGCACATGTCGAAGGATGCTGTTCCGTTAGGACCTAAGATGATGTCTGAACAAAGCAAGACGTCAGAATCAGAACTACCGTATAGTGACATTGCCAGGCTCTAATGTCAAATACACAAAAACGAAGTATAAATTGCTGCTAAAAGAGAGCAGTCTTTTGAATAAAAGTACGAGCCCTCAGCAGTAGTTCGTCAAGTATAAACATGGATTAATGATGAAAATGAAGTACGAATGTGATTGTGAGCACACCATTTGCAACTAAGGGAGCAACCACTTGATTTTATTTGGGGAGGGGAGAAAAAAAAAATTCCGACCGAAAGTGCCGACGAAAAAAAAAAAAATCCAAATCATGAAGTTAGCTCCCCGCATCTTCTGACATTTCTTCATGCCTGGTTTATTATATTTTTATCGTATTTGAAACATAAACACTTTTCAGCACCATCATAGCCGGCATTTAAAGTGAAAAAAAAGAGGTTTCTAATTATCAATTTTGTGCTGTATACAGGGATATGGTCATATCCATATTTGTCATTCTGCCATTCCAGAAATTTAAAAGAAGGGATTTGCTAGTAAGTGATGCCTTTATATACTCCTCCTTGGCACCTGATCTCACTCCGTGCTTGATATTTGATACATCTTATGTCAGAAATATCACGCTGAACGATTTAAACTTTGAAGACTTATTTTTGAAGATTAAAAAAATCCCACAATAATAAAATAGTTGCTCTGTCAGATGGCCGTCCTAAGTCGACGACGACGGTTTATATGTAGTTTTATTTTGCGTTTTAGTGTTTTAATGAATGCAGCGTTCTAAAATAGATCGTATGTCGAACTTTTGACTCGAAATGCAACAATGATTCTGCATGACCTTAACTCTCATTAGATGTCGAGTCTTCTCATGTTTGACCATCCCTGAAAGTTGAATAGAAGTATAGTAATAGCTAGTGCGTTGCTGGGGAGATAAAAAAGAAAGTACATCGCTAACCGGGAAAATCACACTGGATTAATTTTCATTATTATGTGCCAAGTATTTTCTTTGATATGTTAATGGATATATACGAATCCCATGAAGTAAAAGGTGACTAGATGAAAGATGTGTCTTTAAAAAAGCAGTTAGGATTGAACAAAATACATGTTTGTATCGAGTTTCAACACAAATTCAGTGTGTTGTGCTTAAACATTTAGAAAGACTGCAGCTTCAATTCGAAGAAGAATGATATGAATTGGAGAGAGCATGGAAAACACATGTGAATCTGACTTAATTTAAGTAAATGAGTGAAAGGAAAAGGGAAAAAATCAAATTCATACAAATTTTGATAAATTGTTCAATCGGAACAAGGTATATAAAATACATTTTGTCAAACATTTCATCCCCGGTCGATCAAATATGAATAATTGTCTGCTAACGGTCGATTAAATAATTATGCAGACATACGCGCGAAAAATTATGTAATTTATAATTTTCAAAGGGTGCTTAGATTAACCATATGTATTCATGTTGACCAAAGAACACCAAAAATACACATGAAATGCCGTTCTTGGTTTTTGTTTTAGAATTTCATACTGTTATGTTCTGAACATTACGCTTTCGTACAGAAAAGCAAAGACTCGAACCGGCATGATATCTCAGTAGTGGACAAATAATCTTGACATGACATCATCGACGACAAAAATACATTCTATGGAAATGAATATGTTTAAATACTATACTGGTCTATGTTGTATATTTATCTGCTCTGAAATGATGCTATTGAATTTGAAGACGTTAAACATGATAACCTAGATAATACCTTATTGAAGCATATGTTCTATCATAAAAAAACAGTGTACCATATGCGCATTTCAACAAGATATGTCTCATCAGTGATGCTCGAGGTCGAAAAAGAGGAAATTCAAAAATTTGAAATAATGAAGATCGACCTAGACTTGACCCAAAGTTTTTGCCGAAAACCTGCCAAGGACAGAGCTATGCACTCAGGGAAATACATGTACATTGGAAATTTGTAGTAAATTATGCAACGGAGAATTTTGGTCTTTTGTGTTTCATGTGTCTATGGTGTGCGTTGGTGTTCCTTGTCCCTTTTTAATTTGTGTCTCTTTGTATGCGTGTCTGCAGTGTTTTTGCATTAGGTGTTTGGGGGTTTTGCTTTGGGTGCTGCAGCCGAGTATTGTTGAAGATCCCCTTCTTTCTTTGAAATATATTTCAAATGACATTTCGAACGAGAAATACTCCTATCCGAGGTAGATGCGGAGCAGAGCTATGTAATGTGTAAAGACTGTTCTTCAATTCTATAGCCTCTTCTATAAAGATGCAGTGTGAGGATCATTTTTCTTTACCAACCCAATGTCTTCCTCTTAAATACCAATTCCCTATCAGCTCAATAGTGTGGCCTGGATAAGACATTCTCGAAATTATTATCAACTTATTTTGAAATTCGGACCCATACTAGCAACAGAATATATTGGTTTTGGTATTTCACAACCAGCATTTATGGCGACATAATTAACAAAGTAAGAAGAATCAAAGGTAGACTGAACACACTTTGCTTGGTACTGGACCAATATGCAGCCTTGTAGCAGCGCATTCGTAAGAATTGCACTGTGACGACAGGACTCCATGACGGACCCTATCCAAAACAGAAGGGAGGAGATCTCCAACAAGACCCCGTTGCAGCATCAACAGTTAAACACCGAAACACCCGATGCAAAAACACAAAAGACGAGTACAGCACGAGACGGAAAAGAGACACACGACATGTAAACATCAAACACAAAAGACTACACATAAACCGACGAGACCAATGGGTAACCGGTGCCGACTTTTGACGGCCATCTGTCACGCAAGTAGCAAATGGTGTGGTTATCCTGGATTACGTGCGCACAACCCTCTCACTTCTCCAATTACCCAGAGGTCTCGAAGAACGTACAATTGTGGTGTAAAACAACCTCCTCACTGTAAGATGACATCACACAAACAAGACCGCGAAACGCAGAGGCCCCATAGACACAGATGAATATGTAAATGGATATAAAAAGAGGGCATGCGTAATACAGTCTGTGCTCTGCCGGCTGTAGCAAGCTCATGTATGTAATCACCCGAGGAGTGAGGAGCTCATGTATGTAATCCCCCAAAACTCTTTAGAGAAGACAGTGTCAGTCAGACTCCTCGGTTGATCACATGTATGATTTCGTCACAGCCGACAGAGCGCGGATGGTTGGAGATCCCCTCCTTTCTTGTTTTCCCTTGTTTATTGTTGAAGTTGTTTTATGTTAAACCCATTGTATGTTGCATTCATGTGATTGTGATCCGCAGTGGTCAGTATAAATAGGTATCACTAGAAATCCTTTCCATATCTGAAATCGTTATGCCATACATGGGGAATCTTTGCTATTTGTGCCCTATTAGTTTCAAAATGATTTTGAAACCCATCAATCCTGCTACCCCTTTCGGTAAATTTTGAGAAATAATACCTTTCACACTCTTTGGTCATGTTGCATTGTTTTACGTTTAACATTGATCGTATTTTATAAAACATCAACGAAGTACCTATCAGTTATTCAATCTCAAAGTCGAGAAGGAATGGCAAAATCTTTAGAATTTCCACTGAACAGTTGCGAAACTCGGAATGAACAACGTTTCGAAGTGAGACCAGGTGCCCGGGGAGAGTCTTCTGTTAGCGTGCAACGTTTTAAATGATCCCCGTAAAATATATCTTACCCTTTCTGTGTCACATCTATCAACGCTACAAGATTCTTTAACCAGTGTATCATGAGAAAGTGACATAACCCCTTGATTCAGGCTAGCAATCGACAAGCTGTTTGATGGATAAATGGGCCGATTTCCTGTTATCACGCTTCACAAGAGTCTCGTTGTTAACATAAATTTTATGACGACAAAGAAATGTTTAACAGCATCCTTCTTGATTTAATTAGTTTTTATTTTTTAAACCAAACATGTGTATTTCGGATATTTACTCCTCATCAATGGAAATTCTAACCGAATGATTCAAAGAAGGCAATATTAATATTATTTTGCGTCACTCCCGTACAGTGACTGGAAATGAAAGCGGCCAAGCATAATAGACCCACTTAAAATATCTTAAATTTAAAGCAAGGTTTTATTTTAAACAATCGCCATAGAACATATAAAATGATAAAACATAAAAATCATTTTGAAAAAATAGCCCATTTAAGTCTGTTTACTTTCTTAAGACGTGGTCTATAAAGATGTTTGCAAAGTTATTGCAAATGGCCGATCCACAAAATTTCCTTCCGAATCACTACCCGTGTATTTTTCGAAGCTTTAGATAGCTTTTACGTTAAAATTGACAAATCATCAAGCGCAATAAAAGGCTCCAAATACTAACTAGAAAAAAAAAATACAAACGTTTTTGTGGTAATCTCACAAACACCTTAAAAGGGGGAAAATTAGCATATTTATCAATAATGAAAATGTACTTTCTACTTTCGTAAAAAGTGTCATTGCGTAACTGATTGGCAGGAAATTTATGAAAACAAGTTTATTTGAATTCCAAGAAGTGCAATATCTTGCATGTCAACAGAGCATAAAGTTTTCTATAATCTGTAGATTTCCTCTCTGATGAAATGTAATTACACAGAGCACATCTCTAGTTCCGCTATTTTGTATTTCCCGTTTCTTTGCAAGGGCATCCTTGTCTTTTCATGTAATCAAGTATATTTAACTCGTTTTGTATGTTTCAAAGTACATGTATAAAACGTGATATATAAGTTCACACAAAAATTTGGATGACAATATTACATTATGATTTCTACGCTTCAAAACAAATCGAAGTAAAACAAATGTTTATCAAGACACTGTTTACAAAAGAAGTATCGTACACCGAAAAAAAGAAGAAAAAACGAAACTGAAATAAAGATATTTAACAAATATAAGCCAATGTGCATGAAGAAGACCTCCAGTGATGACAAACATTACAAATCCCTTTAGAAGACTTTTAGATCGATGGGTAGTTTCACGATGTATCGTGACTTCACTTTTATATAATTATATATATTGTTGTCATTTTCGTGCTTAAACATCGACGGCGCGTGTGGCTAGCCAACAAGGGATGCTTACTCCTCCCGGGCACCTGGTCCCACCTTTAGCTTGCTAGGGGTCCTTCGATGCTTAAATTTGTGCTCTATTGTGAGTGCTGTTGAGATTCTCGTCAGGATTTTCGTGACTTCACTTGACATATATTGGTTAATTCTCCATATAACAATTGGATGGAGTTTAATATGAGTTTTTCTTAATATTCTTAATATTTTCTTTTTCTTAATATTCTTAAAATAGTTTTTCTAACATTTTAGGGACTTGTTCTTGAACATATAATTCTGACATGAGCTGATTCGTCGGTATGCATAATTGGTCCTATTTCGAATGTTGCTCCTCAATATTTGGATATACTCACTTATTGTTATGTTGGTTAAATAAAATAACACAGACCAAAGCTTTCTTAGCGTGATGTCACATTAGAAAGTTAAACGACGCCAACATAAAAATTGCAAACCGAAATAGAGTGTTTGAAATCCCCTTCTTTCTTTGTATGTATAACTTGACCGACACCGACATATCACAGGGACCCAATAACACACAGATGGACATGTAATGGATATACGAATTGATGGCGTACGAAATACAGTCCGTGTTTTGCTGGCTGTAGCGTGATCACGCATGTTATCACTCGTGAGTCTGACCAACATTCAGAGGAGAGATGATCGGGGCCCTGTCTTCTCTAATGAGGTTTGGATGGGCCCGTCATGGAGTTCTGTTGTCACAGTCAAAGGTGCAATTTTTAAGAACGCGTAGAAGAAGGCTGTAGATTGGTCAAATACCAAACTAAGTGTCTGTACCAAGAAAGTTAGATGTTCATTGTGTTAATTTAACGAGGCTGGGTCTAATCAGAAAATGATGAACTTCTACCCAAGGTATTTTGACTAAATTTGGATCATATAATTGCAGTATTATAAAATTCATTTTATGGGAAAGAAAATAGAAGTTGACCGTTCAGTATTATGTAGGGGTCATCTCATAGATAATGGCATCTTACAATGAGACCTTATGGGGTTTTACTGCAAAATAATGATTTTTCTCAATTTTTTCATGTTTCTGCGCAAGAGATCTTAATTAAATTCATGTTATTTATTTGTTGTACTTCAAATATCATTTTAAGAAAAAGAAATTGAAATTTCACCGTCATCAAAATTTTCTAATTGTACACAGCCTCGTTAAGGTATCCGTTGTACAATAGAGTCATTTTACATAGCGTTTTAATCATCTCCATTGTAAAGTACGGTAAATTTTATGCCTGGTAAGGTACTATAAACTATATATTTTCTGAAAGGTAATGATGCCCCGAGTACAGATATGAGACTCCCGGGTCTTAAAAATCAAAGGGGAAAAACTCTTGTACAACTTTGTCATTTTACATAGGTTATATAGAGAAAATAGACAATTTAAATGCTTCACCAGTTATTCCCCTTTATTTTTCTGACCCCAAAATTATTATTTTTGAACAGTGGGCATCATAACCTTTCCGAAAATATATAGTTTATAGTACCTTACCAGGCATCGAAATATGCCCTATTGTACATCGGATACCTTAATTACAAAGAAAGGAGGGGATCTCCAACATCACTTAGTTGCAACACCCATAGCAAAACCCCAAACAACCCACTGCAAAAACACAGAGCAGACACAGAGACAAAGAGATGTAAAAGGGACTAAGAACATCAACGCAAACCATGGATAGACACATGGCACACAAAAGACCACACATAAACAAACGAGAGCAATGGGCAATCAGTGCCGTGTAATTAAAAAGACATCATACAGCCAGACTCGTCCCAAAAATTACCAAGACGGCCATCTGTCACGCAAGTAGCAAACGGTGTAGTTACCCGGATTATGTGCGCACAACCCTCCCATTTTCCCGATTCCTCAGAGGTCTCGAAGAACGCACAATTGCGGTGTAAAATATCCTCCTCACTGTTAGATGAACATACAAACAGGCAGCATGACGCAGGGGTCCAAGAAACACACAGATGTCTTAAAAGACATCGTAACAGATCTAAAACAGAGAAGAAGGAAGATATCTCACAAAAAGATCACATTGCAGTGACCACAGCGGAAGACAATAATAAAACAAACAACTGATATGTACCACGCGAGGGCTCATGAAAATATTTTGTATGAGATAAATTACTAATAAATCAAGAATCACAAGGTGATAAGCCTACAAGCACATCAGGTTGAGTGACATTACAAAATTCTTTGAATGATCTTTAGTCAGGAAACAGAAAAAAGAGATACATCAATGGAAGCATCATTTCTCATTAGTACAACTAATTGAGCAAAGAGTTTTGGAAAATTGATTGAGAGAAATGAACGGAACTTATTGATTATATGACCGATTTGTCTTCCGATAAGAAAAGAATCCGACATTCTGATCACTATAAGTAATTGAAAAAAATGTGGTCAATTTGCCTCCAGAAAAAAAGAATATCAAAAGATATTCTTAGCAGTGATTTTACAGACAAAATCCGAATTATTATGCATGTCTCCTCCAACGACGACTAAAAGTAGCTTAATACAATAAACATGAAGCAACCAGTCACTTTCAATTTAACGACGAAACATGTGTCCTTGGGGATCCGAACGGTTACTGTCTATTTGTCATTCAATAAGAAAAAAAAACCAGATTCTAAAAATAATTCATTGACTGTAGAATACTTCTGACACTGAGAGATGAGGTCTTGTTGCAGAATTCTGTAAAAGAAATGGTATCTCCAACAAGACTCCTGTTGCAGCACCAAAATTAAACACAAGAGTTCAAAACACAGAGTAGACAATCACACCATGAGACTGACAAGGGACATGGAAGTCTAATCGACAAAGATGACATTAAAACACTAAAGGATAAAAACTAGAAATAAACCAACAAGGCAAATGACCAATCGGAGCCGACTGCCTTTTGCCACGATCTAGACCTCTAGGTTAGCGGAAAAAGAGGAAGGGTTGTTCGCACTGCAAACCTGATAACCTCAACATTTGCTTCCAAAGTGGCAGATGGCCATTCTATGTCGGCACCGATTGCCTATTGGTCTCTTTGGTTTATGTGAAGTATTTTGTATAATGTGTTCCTTGTTCCTTATTCGTCTCCTGTTGTGCATAACTACATAATTTGCCAATGACGCTGTAGATGGTCTTCCTTAGTGGGTACCGATTGCCATTGTTCCACTACGCGTCTCTTGCTGTGCTTGTCTACTCTGTGTTTTCAAAAAGGGGTGTTTCCATGTTTTGCTGTGGGTACTGTAATCTGGTCTTGTTGGAGATCTCCTTTCTTGCAAATAGTGTGTTAATCCTGAAGAAAACAAACAACCTGCATGCAAAGATGCTCATCAAATCTAAGATAAATATTGCTAAGGATGAGGTTCAAGGCATTGCTCAAGTACCTACATGTCTATAGTTTGTGTGATTCGTAGTTGCAAAAACCCCCGTTTAATTTAGATGTACAAATATATGCATCCCCTCTCAATCGAAACACCAATGAATGAGTTCAGACGTTCCACACTGTTTTGAACTTCTATGTTTACAATTTTGATATCGAGGTTCAAAAATGGTGTTTCTTCGTTTGTAATGTTTGCTCTGTTGCGGGATAGCATCATATCCCACCCATTCTGCTACGTCTTTTGGTACATTTTTGAACATAATAACGATCACACTCTTTGGCCATATTACATTGTTCAGATTGAGAATCACTGACGAGGGTTAAGAACCGAAATATGCATGTCTGGTCCATGCTACAAATTTATCAGTTTTTTTAAATGATGCTATTGAATTTGAAAAACATTTAACATTTTAATAGCCAGGGTATCATCCAGATACCTAAAAGTACCATTTAAACATTTCAAATCATCTAATTGTACGACACGTTCGTTTTTAAATAAACATCAAAGAAGTATCTAACAGTTATTCAGTCTCAAAGTCGAGAAGGCAAGGTCAAATCGTGAGAATCCCCATCGGAACGGTTGCGAACCCCGGAATGAACAACATTTCGAAGTGAGACCAGGTGCCCGGGGAGAGTCTTTTGATACAGCAAGATACATTTACTATAAACGTGGAAAATTTCGCGAATCAATTGAGTTCTCGAAAATTCTCCCACGCGAATATACCCCTGCTGTATTCTTACAATGAAAGCTACGTTTATATCGCGAATAGTTCCTCTAAGTGTAACGTCTTGATGTTTTAATCGCGTAATGTTCCCCAAGCGAAAATTATGGAACGCCATCGCTGTCTTATGATGAGATATTTCAATATATTGGATGGTTTAATCAATATATGCGGTGGTAAGTACATTATATGCGGTGCTAAGTACATTATATGGAGTGCTTAGTACATGATATGCGGTGTTAAGAACATTATATGGGGTGGTACGTACATTATATGCGGTGCTAAGAACATTATATGCGGTGATAAGTACATTATATGCGGTGCTAAGAACATTATATGCAGTGGTAAGTACATTATATGCTGTGCTAAGAACATTATATGCGGTGGTAAGTACATTATATGGAGTGCTAAGTACATTATATGGAGTGCTTAGTACATTATATGCGGTGTTTAAAACACCATATGGGGTGGTACGTACATTATATGCGGTGCTAAGAACATTATATACGGTGATAAGTACATTATATGCGGTGCTAAGAACATTATATGCAGTAGTAAGTACATTATATGCTGTGCTAAGAACATTATATGCGGTGGTTAGTACATTATATGGAGTGCTAAGTACATCATATGGAGTGCTTAGTACATTATATGCGGTGTCAAAAACATCATATTGGGTGGTACGTACATTATATGGGGTGCTAAGTACATTATACGCGGTGCTAAGTACATTATATGGGGTGGTATGTTCATAACATGGGGTGGTTAGTACATTATATGCGGTGCTAAGTACATTATATGCAGTGCTTAGTACATTATATGCGGTGCTAAGAACATTATATGGGGTGGTGCTTAGTTCGTTATGTGGTGATTTCGTTATGATAAACATTCTGATGACCAAGATTAAACATTTTTGAGACTCGGTTTATCATTAACCCAAAAGGACGCATAAACACAAAAGGATTCAACATTTTTCCCAGCTCTATCATGGGGGTTGGGGGTTGGAAGAAAAGACCGGTATTTGGGTCAAAATAAGCATTTTTACACAGAAAATAATGGAAAACTGAAACGCTTTTACACAACAGCGTCCCCCCTCGCTTTACAATGCCACATTCACCAAAGGTGTATATAAATAAAACACATTTTCTGGACAAGTGGGGTTCTGAAGCAAGGGGGGAAACACTGTCCACAGGCAAAAACGAAAAAAAGGGGGATGCATATGGATGACTATTTTAAAATTTATCTCTAGAGCGATATTAAAAGTAGGTTATAATTGCCATCTTTTTCTTTTTATATCATGGAACAATCTATTCATAGTGTGTTCCGATCAAATATTTAACGTTTGGAAGGAAATAAATTTGTCTATATCTACACCGTGTGTATTTCGCGCCAGAAAGCTACATAAGTGGCCGAGAAGAAAGAAATCAACCGGTTTTTTTTTTCAGTTTCTGGATTTCAGAGATTGCCGATTACATTGATATTCTTAAAACAGGGTGACGTGAAAATTCTATATCATTATTTTTTTTTTATTCTAATTATTAGAATAAAAAAAAAATAATGATATAGAATTTTCACGTCATCCTGTTTTTTTTTCTCTCTCTCTCTCTCTTAGACCACGTAAATTGAATATCACAAGCTAAAATAAAAATTATAATTTATATATTAGTAACGTAGTGTTACAGAATTAATCTACTCTTTACTAATATCACATAAATTATCTATACTGTACAAAGCTCTTCTAATAAGTAAAAGCATATACAATATACGGAAACAATGCCTATTGCATGGTGCCTCTCACTTTAAAAAAAGCAAGAACTTTGTAAAAATTTTGAAAAATAAAATGTACCCGTGGCCAGGATCGAACTCGCAACCATGGTTGTTGCAGTCCTGCGTCTTCACCACTACGCCACCGCACCCTTCCGTACAAATGGTGAAATTGTAGAATAGATTTCACTGATTGCCAAAGATTTAATTTTTTCACTTTTTTGAATAAAATACAATGAATATACCTCAATTAAACAACATAGTATTTATTTTATCTTCTCAAATAAATATTTGTGTTTAAAGGCCACAAAAACGTAAAAACGAGGAGTGCCTTAACGTAGCTGCGATCCGAGTCTCAGAAATGTTTAATCTTGGTCATAAGAATGTTTATCATAACGAAATCACCACATAAAGAAATTAGCACCGCATATAATGTACTCACCACCCCATATAATGTTCTTAGCACCGCATATAATGTACTTAGCACTGCATATAATGTACTTAACACCGCATATAATGTACTAACTACCCCATGTAATGAACATACCACCCCATATAATGTACTTAGCACCGCATATAATGTTCTTAGCACCTCATATAATGTACTTAGCACCGCATATAATGTACTAACCACCGCATATATTGTACTTACCACCGCATATAATGTACTTACCACGGCATATAATGTACTTACCACCGCATATAATGCACTTACCACCGCATATATTGATTAAACCATACCATATATTGAAATATCTCATCAAAAGACAGCGATGGCGTTCCATAGAAAGTAACCACGTTTTCAGTTAATAAGCGTAAAGCTTCCCTTTCTGCCTTAATTGGTGAAATACTATTGCCTGATTGTGTATGTAATACGGTTCATGTGAGGTTTGAATAAATATATTTAAACTAAAACAAGAAAACTATTGAAATTTGCCGGAAGAATTCAGATACAAAAAATACCACCTATAATTACTATTGAGTAAAAAGAATCTGAATGTGGGATATTTTGATATGTATGTGACCCCCCCCCGTCCGCCTCTTAAAATTTCTTCCGTTCCATCCTGAATTAATGGTTGCTCCCCTAAAACATTCACAGTCAAAGCTGTCATAAATAGACCAAATAAAGCTTCAAAAAAGCTCAAATTTTCAACTTTATAGGCCGTTGCCATGGTAACCAGAAGACCTAGAAACAATTTTTCTTTGTCAAATTTATCTTTTTTTTTTCATTGGTCCTTATGTGTGAAATTTTATGAAAATCGGAGACCAGGCGTGCCGATATTGTTTAAATGGTTACAGAGAATTGATATTAATGCATAAAAATGTATGGCATCAGATGGCAACATTTTATTTTGACCAATGAAAAGAGGGCGCGAACTCGAGACCGGTGCTCGTTTCAGTTAATTATGAATCACGAGATGGACCCCCACTTTTACTCATTATACGCTATAAGAAAAGCTGGGACTATCTCATAATTCTTCATTCGGAATACAGTGTCACTGCTGGTGGACCAGGAGTTCCCGAGGGCACATGTAGCCAAGTTCGATCAATTTCGGTTGATCGTTTCTTCAACGCAATCTAAATTTCTGTTAACAAAATTTCTTGAAATTTCTAAAAAGTGGGTCCTGTAGCATCATATCCCACCCATCCTTCTACGTCTTTCGGTACCCTTTTTCGACATAGTAACTTTCATACTTTTTAGCATAATACATTGTTTAGATTTAGGATTTAGGATCACTGATGAGGGTTAAGTACCCGAAACGTGCATGTCTGGTCCATGTTGCCAATTTATTTGTTCTTAAATGATGCTATTCAATTGGAAGACGTTAACAATTATTTCCATATGTAGCCTGATAAAGCAAAGATATTCCGAGACCATGCACAGAATACAAAACTATCAATATAAATCGCCGGCTTCTGCCGGTGCAAAGACGAATAATGACCCCCGTAGAAAAATACCGGGGTATTATTGGTCGTAGAAATATGATCCCCGGTCATTATTCTATGGGAAAGGGGATTGTATTTCGCCCGTAGAATAAGTGTTTTCACCCTATAAATTGCACACCTCTCATGAAAAATATTGATCCCGTAAAAAATCCGACTCTAGACATTTTTCATTAATTATTGAAATTGATTCTTCAACTTATAATTTAAAGCTGCATACAGATAATACATTTTTGAAAGTCGGTATGTGCTATCTTGAATTTTCGAAAGTCGGTCCGTGCTATCTTGAATTTTATCTTAATTCATTAGAAAAAAAATTTGACGTTATTCAAATCGAAATCATAGTACTCTCGACACCTCTTTATAAAAGATCTATTAACCACTTTCTATACCTCGTTTTAAGAGATCTATAATCTTTTTCAAGTAGTACTTTACAATGTATATTGGGAAATGATTATTATCGATATTAATGGAACCCGGCATTTCGTTATCATTATCATCGTTAACGAGACAATTATAATGATTCAGGATCATTTTGCAAAAAAATACTTCAATGTTTGTTTATACAAAACTGAGCAAATTATATTTTATCATTCAAATTAATGAATCCTTGAATGCTATCCTTAAAATAGCAACAACAACAATACGATCTACCCATGCTACAAATCTTGTATGTCGACTTAATTATCTTGCATGTTAACATAAATATCTTCAATATTGACATACTTAAAACGCATATTGACATAATTACGTTGCATATTAACATAATTATCTTGAATGTTGACATCTTGCATGTAATCTTTCTTTAATACTCGTTTTGACAATTTTTTGAATATATATCTTGCGTGTTCGTATATTAAAATAATACGGAAGGGTTCCAACTCCGTTCCTTCATGAAGAAAATATCATACCAGTTTTTTTCTGCTCCAGACACGTGTTTCGAATATTAAATTCTCATCAATGATGATGCTTACAGCGGAGCCGCTAAAATCAATTTCAGTAGCGCCCTCTTGTTTTATTTTCAGAATTTAAATTTGGACATTTACTTTACAGAAAGTTGCATGTTGACAAAATCTGTGGAAAAAATATCTTGCGTGAAGGGCAGAAGTATACCACCATTTATCCCGCCACTTGCAAATTTCTTGCAATCTGATTGGCTGAGAGCAACCAAATATTATGTTGTATTAGGTTACTGACCGAATATTTCTACTAAAACGCTTAACGCTGTCTACGTCACTGAGATGCTTTGAAGTCTGTTGACGTAACATACAGAACACAGATGCTATCGGCGGGATACATTCGTTATGTAACAATGTTTCACAGAGGGATACAAAAATATATTGGGTCGATGAAAAATTTGCATCGGGCTTTGCTTTGCCCAGTACAGCTTTTTTAATCGACCCAATATTATTAGTTATACAGTGTTTTACAGGGGGATACAGAAATATATTGGGTCGATGAAAAAAGGTGTATTGTATCCCCTGTAAAACACTGTATAACGAATTATCCAGCAGATGACTTTTGGTTTGTGTGTGTTATGTCAACAGATGTCAAAGCTTCTCAGTTTCCAGAATAACCTGATCAATATGACAAATACAGTAATACAAGAAAACAAGTGGAAATAATTATATATCAATTTTTTCTCACAGATATGTCTTGCATCTAATTAAATTCAAAACATTATATACGTATTCAACGGGCGAACAGAATGTTGTTTTCTATGCTGTTTTCTAGATGCCGCATCACTCTTTGTTGTACAGACAGTTTGATTTTGCGATAGATCTGACATATTGGAAAAAGGCCCCCGGATAAAAATTCTACGGTGTAAACTCATTGTTCTATGGCCAGGGGATCATTATTCTATGATGAATAATGACACCCAGGTTTTTATTCTTTGGGGCCATGATTCGTCTTTACTCTGGCGATTGATAATTAATACAGCGCGTGCAATTTACAACGCCAACCTCAATTTATTCCGATCTTTCACTGGACTCTAGTTATTGTTTATAAGATAGTGTTGGTTGCCCTGTTTAAGGTTTCTCCTTTAAAGCGGATTTACATACCAATCTTCTTTCATAATTCAAAATTTATCAATTTCATGCATAAGAAGAGTGGAAAATATGTATAGGTTGGCGGGCAATTTTCTTTGCCATGAGATCTTGAAATACATAAGAAGATCATTTCCTACACAAATTTCAATAATAATTTAATTATTACTTGATACTTGATGGCTACTTTATTTATTTGATGACCTGAGTGTACGTACCTTTACTCATGATTCATCAGCTATATTTCTTTTTCTTGAACAACTTTTTACTTATTTGCTTTAAAACATCGAGGACAATGTCATGAATATAAATGACTGGCGTCAAGAGAAAAGGGCCCTTATTATTTATGATGACAAATTATACTAATTCTCCGTGTTTGAACAAGCAACAGAAAAAAAAACCCCAACAACTGTACATTTGTAAATGGGGCATATAGATAGCAATGAGCTGCAAATCATTAAAAGAGCAGAAACATTTTGTGAGAAAAGGAAGTGATAACAAAAATGTATCCCTGCGGGAGCAATTTCATGTCCAAAGATACATGTACCTACTTTTGTGGAAACTTCGGCTAATAACTTTTCTAAAAGCGGTTTCAGTGATACTTTTTGTTAGAAAAGGAAGTGATAAGAAAAATGTATCCCTGTGGGAGCAATTTCATGTCTAAAGATTCCTCTTTTGTAGAAACTTTGGCTAATAATTTTTCTAAAAGCGGTTTCAGTGGTACTTTTTGTATCAACTTAAGTAAAAGAAATAGTACCATCGTTGAACTTTTTGAAAACTATCCCAACCACTGAATTTTTCTTATATTTTTAAAAGCAAAAAGGTAAATATTCAGATTAAATGATTACTGAACAAACTTTATGTACTTATTTTCATTAAAATACCACGCACAATGAATATCATAACAAGGTAAAACTGGATGACAATTTAATACATTTAATATTTTTATTTCAATTTAGCTATCTTTACTTTTAAGCTGTTATACTTATTGCTTGTAACATTTTCACAAAAAACAGAATTTAATCAAATTTCTTTGCTTTGATCATATCTAACTGGAAGAATAAATGAATAAGCTTAGAATCCCTTATTGTAAAACTCAAGCTGTAGAGAGTGCGTTAATAATCGTTTGATCCGGTAATGTCGTCACTGGAGAGGGGAATTACGTTAATGGTGCTTGTGTGTTAGTATGTTTGTCTGCTTTTTCTTTTCTCGTGAGAAAGTACGGTTTTACATCTTTCATTTGTTAGTATGCCTAAACACGAAAATATCATTTTTGGACCTAAATATCATAATTGTAATTGTATATGACAAACGAGGTGATTTTGGATTCATCATAGTGAATTTCCCCTAACTTAATAGTAGTAGAGCGACCAATTTAAAAAAAGAAGCTTAGTTTTCGAGTTTAATCAACACACCTAACACAGGCCTAAATTTGGTCTGAACTTTTTGCTGAATACCCCTGCTTTCAAATAGAGCTGTCGTAAAGAATATTCCACGGTCAGATTTTGTTTAAATTGGGTAAAAAGCGATAAAATCGTGAAAAATTAAAACGAAATATTTATCTTTTATATCCTCGGTATTCCTATATTTTGTTCTTTTTTGTATAGAAAGTCGTTGCAATCAATGCATTAGATATGTACACATGTTATATAATTGTTTTGGGGGAAGAATATTTTCTCCTCTCTCAAAAAATTGCAGTTTTATGCAAATTTCTATGAAATATGAAGAATCCGTGTTAATATTTTCTCTAAAGCACAGAGACTAAATTTTTGTCTCGAAACATATCGACAAATATATGTTTATTATTTCCAATGCCTTTTTATTGATCATTTTTCTAAGGGGCTATAAGTAAATGTAAAAACATAAAGCGTATATACTTTTGATTTAAGCGGCATTTTACAAATAAGTTTCCGTAGATGAAGATTCGGTCGACCTCGTGTTACAGTTTCTATCAAATCGTACCTATCAACCGGTATACATACATATTTTTGATAAAAGTTAAATGCAGAAATAGGAGTAACATCATACTGTTTAAAAATTAATGAAAAATACTTCTTTTTAATATGTCGTGGTAAGACCGTGTATGGAAACCCATTCGTGACATGTTGAAATGAAAATACGTGAATTGGAGAAAAATGCATTAAGTTCATATAAAATTATGAAAAGTATATTTTGACGTTTATTTTAGTACCACAGAGATGTGAATATACATGTAAAGTACATTGGCCAGAGTTTGGGCTCTTCGTTATCTGTGTTTTAAACATTACGATATGCCTTGGGTAAACGTTGTGCAATTTATCCCTTTTAGCATCCGCTTTTAGTCTTCGTTCAGATTTGTAACTGTTACAAAATCAGGTGGATGCTTTTCAAGATATACTGAGTCAGAAAACCCTTTTGATGTCTCCGTGAGATCCAATGGAAAGTCCTCAAGGGTCACGGGGGGGGGGGGGGGGGGGGGCTTTAATTCCTAATGCTGTACATAAGCACAAACACCACATTGTCATATGTAATATTGGCAATCTAATTGGGCAGTTCCTACATACGTCTACAATACATCAAATAAAAGGCTATATCACGAAGAGGAACCATCTGTTGATAACGAAAAATTTGCCGCAACAGGAGCCTATAATGTTGGCGCGTCAATGGCCGTATTTCCCAAAGAGCTTCGAATAAAGAAATAAAATTGAAAAAGTGTGAAATGTACGTTTTAGCGACAACTGTTGTCACAAGGTCAAACAGAGAAAGAAAATGCCATGATTGCCTGAATGTGATGGGGTCGTATAGGCAGCTACGCTACTTACTTGTGGAACTAAAATGCATTGCATAATTCCATGTTTTGTTGATCATAAAATCTTTGTTATACTTAATTATTTCTAATATTCGGCTGAAAAATGTGCCCATATCACAATGTTTGAAATTACCAGAACATAGATAGTACATGAAAAAAAATATTTTTCAAAATTATTGATGTAAATTTGTCGTCTTCTTTGAAATAAAGCGATACTTTTCATTCATGATTATATATTAAAACTTAATTTAGCCGTAATTATTTAGTTTTACTCCGTATTATCGAGAAAACACCTCCTAGTTTATATTGCAGTGAATCGCTAATAACAAAGTTGGGGGTGGGGCACTTCATTTGCCTGGTACTCCTAATTTTTTCAATCGATCCCTATCAAACTTTCCTAAAAACACATTCACATATCAAAATATCGTTTCTGTATGTTAATTTTTATCTTCGAATTAACATTCTCAATATTGAATTGAAAGAAATGAAAATTTCAATTTTACCAATTTACCTTAGAATTTGTGCTCATTCATCCATGAAGTTGAAATTAGAAAATTCAGTTTGATCCAAAAATTTTCTTTTGACTTCAATTAGCATATTGACTTTGATTTCGGTCAGTTTGACTTTTCATTTATTAAATGATGATAATTTTTGTTAAAATATCTATGATTTTGAATTTTACTAATTTTCCGCTTTTATCTGAATTTACAGTAATTCTGACCATACGAATTTTTTACGACAGGTCAAATCTGATGTCCCATGTTATATTCTTTCGTTAAATATAAAAATTAGCCCTGTGTTAGGTGGGTTGATTAAAATTTCAAATTTAGCGACTTGGTTGCTCTACTATAGTGATGTTACCAGACTACCGTCATACGGCATTTACATATAACAACTCATCCGGTATCCTAGAGCATGTACTTATATTTTGGATTTTCACAGTAGGAATTTACAAATTATCAAGAAATTTTAGGTCAAGGATTCCGCTTTAGTTAACAAGTAAAGACTTCTGGAAATTTTACGAAAATTACAGTCAGCTTTTTTAAAAATTCGGTTCTATTCAAGCTACATAGTATATTACTTTGGGTATTACACAACCTGCCTTTTGTGGTGATATGATTAAGAAAATTAGATGGATCAAAGGTAGACGGCATAACCATTAAAAATGCGTCAGAATCATCAAACGCCTTTCATACCGTGGATATGATCCTAATGTCACCAGACAGACATTAGGCTTGGTATTTGACCGATCTACACTCTTACTGACTGTAACGACAGGACTCCATGACGGGCCCTGTCAAAAGTTCTTTAGAGAAGACAGGGCCCCGACCACCTGTCCTCCCTGAATGTCAGTCAGACTCCTCGGGTTATAACATGCATGAGCTCGCTACAGCCGGCAGAGAACGAAAGTTTACATTATGATTTGTATAAATTCAAATTTTCGGGCGAATTTACACGTATACATTCGCAGTTATAAATAGTCGTTTCAAAACGTCATTTTTAATTTGGGATGTGCAGCTTGAATTCATTTCACTGGCGCCACCTACAATGTATTGCGTATTTACAATAGAATAGAGGTAAATGTAGATTTAATTTTACAAAAGAGTTAAAGAAGATTCTGACGACAATCTCAACAGCACTCACAATAGAGCACAAAATTAAGCATCGACGGACCCCTAGCAAGGTAGACGTGGGACCAGGTGCCTGGGAGGAGTAAGCATCCCCTGTTGGCTTGCCGCAATCGCCGTCGATGTTCATGCACGAAAACGAAAAGAACATACAAAATTCATACAAAGAACATACAAAATTAAAAAAGTCGACAATATTATTATCGTTACTGCATATTTTCATATAAAACTTTTTATGGCTCCTTTTTTCCTCAATCAAGAGCCTTCGGAATAAATTTTACGTTTTCGATAAAATTTATTTTCAGGGACACTGTATCTTTAAGTACATGTCCCCTTTTTTACACCCATTTACATATTCATCTGTGTTGCTTGGACCCCTGCGTTTTGCTGTCTTGTTTGTTTGGTCATGTAACAGGAGATTATTTTACACTGCAATTGTGCGTTCTTCGAGACCTTTAAGTAACCGGAAAAGTGGGAGGGCTGTGTGCAAGTAATACGGATAACAACACCATTTGCTACTTGCGTTGCGTATGTCAGCATCGGTTACTCATTGGTCTCGTTGGTTTATGTGTTGTCATTTGTTTCATGTCTTTTATGTTGTATGTCTCTTTTTTGTATCTTGCTGAGCTCGTTTTCTCTGTGTTTTTGCATCGGGTTTTGGGTGTTTTGCTGTTGGTACTGCAACCTGGTCTGATTGGAGATTCCCTTCCTTCTATTGTGAATATTATGCCCCCGGAATCAAAGATTCATGTAGCTTTTTGCCTGTCAGTCTTTTTGTCTTTCAGTCTGTCTGCTTGTCCGAGGCAAAATTTGTACAGTGGGTATAACTTTTGAATGTTAGGTGATATAGCTTTCATATTTCACATGTGTTTTCCTTGTCATGACTTTGTTTTATTCATTCCAAACTTTTTAACAAATTTTAATTCAAATAAAACAACATTTCAGCAAATAACCTTAATTCCATAAAATGCCTTTACCGTGATGATTTTCAGGAGATACATGTAACAGCGATTTTCCTAAAGATAATTCAGAATAATCCACCTAACTTACATCACTTTGATGTTTCTGTGTGATTTGGCGTTCATTGTACCGTATCCGTCTCATTCTGTACGTGTCTGCTTTGTGTTTTTGCAATGGATGTTTTGCTGTTGGTGCCGCAACCGAGTGTTGTTGGAGATCCCCTCTTTTCTTTTACATACTTTTAACCGAATTAAGTATAATGGTTATTAAGGCGAATATTGCTTCTTGACGGAAGTTTCATCATCGTTTTTCCGGAAGCACTGATAGAACCTTTGAGTTCGATTCATGATTATCTCGCTTCAGCCAAAAGAGCATGAACTGTTTTCTGAACACCAGTTTTCTGAACCACTACTACATACATTTATGATGCAAACAGTGCATTATCATGTTCAGTAATCGATATTTATTATTGGTTTGTTTTAATTACCAGGCATGTATCTTCAAGTACTTCCTAGTTACTTTGATAGAAATTGATCAAATCTGATATCTTTATCTCACTCCCATATCGGGAGTTTGCTTCTTTTCATGTAGTGGAGATTTTTGTTTGTTTGCTTTGGTTCCTGTTTATCCTGATTTTGTATGCCTTCGGTTTCTGATTTTCTGAATTATCGATTTTGTGGTGTATACAGGGTATGGTCATTATCCATATTTGTCATTTAAACAAATACTACTACATTGCAGTTCACAACACAATTTTAAGATCTTGAATAGCATGCTTTTATTATGTGAAGGTGAACTGAGTCTTTGTAATTAGAGATGAATGGAACAACATTAAGCCATAGTAATGAAATATTTTGTTGGCGGGTACCTTTTAGGGAAATTTCTCAGTAAAAAAAACATAACCGTGCATTTTTAAACTGAAAATATATCCAGACGAAACTTCATCTCACTTAATGCTTTTGGTACCATAGAATGTCTACCAGCACCAATATGAGAAGCTAGTAGTGGGATTTCTGGAAATAAACAATTATGCACCTCCCTCGAAGAAATAAACTCTTACTTTTTTGTTTACGATCTTCCTTTCCAAATTCAGTGATATTGATTGTACGTTTGCATGCTTGGCGGGAGGGTACCTTCGGAAAAAAAGATTATGACGTAAAACTGAATTCTAAATTACTACAACATTACATGATCTTGCAAATGAATGTGATTATTTAAGAATGTAGTTGTTATTTTTATTCTAATATAGCACGTGGATGGGCGGAATTTAGCGCACTGGAAGTTTGTTGGAGATTTTACACCAGGCGAGTTCTATGGTACATTGTACATATAGGGATAAAATTTCAAATCATATTAGAATTTAATAGTCTTTTCTTCCAATGACCAAATTTTCTATCAATATGTACATGTATATTGCCTTAGAAAAGCAAAATCGTTTTATAAAAGACAAGCACACTTTATACTTTTTTTGAGTCGTAAATTTATCAATGCATAAGGAAATGATCAATTACCATGAGAATAGACTACTCAGTTTCCAATTACAGATTTGCTCTGTCCTTGAGCTTTAGGATTTCTGCTGCATGTTTTTTCTGCATCCTGTTTTAACTCCTTTTCTTGTTTTGAGCAAAGGGTTAGATCATGCTTATTGAGTGCCTTTTTCGTTTTTATCAGTATTTTCTGCTTCAATGTCTAATAACATTAACTTCTCTTTTGCTTCAACGTATTCCTCTTTAGATGCATATTCTTTTAAAACTATTTTAATCTTCCTTTTCCTTGTTTGTCGTCTGATCTAGTGAAAAGAGGTCTTCATTCAAACATGTTCTTGATTTCAACAAAACAAAAATAAGAATATTAATAACATAAAAATAAAACACTAAGAGCTGATATCAACAACATCAAGCTAAGAAAGAATAGAAAAACGACAAATTTTATTTATATGATGGAAATGACTGCAAAAAAAGATCTCGGCGCAGAACTCAATTTCTTATAACAAATCCATATAGAATTTCAAGATGGATTCATGTTTGCAACTGTTCCAATGGACATTCTAATGATTTTGCCTTACCTTCTCGACTTTGAGACTGAATAACTGATGTTCTTCATCAATCTTCTTTTAATGTTTATCATTTATCAATGCCAGATAAGATTTTGAGGACACTTGAACACTTTTGGCCTCAACCTGGATTCAATCTGAACCAGGAACCTGTACACAATTTCAATAGGAGACTTTCATAAATACACTATGAATGCCAAGTTTCATTAAAATTCTTCGAAAGCTCTTTCCCTTTAGTGTCGCCCGCAACTCAAGAGCGACTTATCTGGAACACTTTGTCCAGCTTCTGTCTGTCTGTCTGGTAGTCGCACATTCACATATTTTATTTGGCTATAACTTCAAATACATCAGACTTCTTTCAAACTTGCAGGGATGGTAAATTGATGAAACTCATCACCCATATAGGCCAAGGTAACTTTCAATATCAATTTCACAGAAAGCAATTATTTAGTGAAAAAAAAATTAAGAACTCTTTTATCAACAAAATGACGTGAAACTTTTAATGTTTAGATGCAATATTAAGGTCAAGGTTTGGCCATAGTACATTGTTTAGATTGAGGACCACTGACGTGCATGTCTGGTCAATACTGCAAATTTATCTGTTCATAAATGATGCTATTGAATTTGAAGACGTTTAACATTAGAGTCATACAAACCTGTTGAACAGGGCTATATGACATAAACATGCAGTGAATCAGTGCACAAATAAAGCCTGTGTTTGTGAAACACGAATGCCCCCGGTGGCATCTTTGTAAGTATGAACACTATTTTCTGTTAAGTACATGTATGAGAGGTTACTGGGTTAAAAGGTCAAAGGTCAAGGTCACGAGGTCAAAAATTTTGGTATCAATGGAAAGGTCTTGTCACAAGGAATACACATGTGAAATATGAAAGCCCTATCACTTGCCATTCAAAAGTTATGCCCAATGTTAAAGTTTTCGAAAAGTAGGTCAAAGGTCAAGGTCACGAGGTCAAAAATTTTGGTATCAATGGAAAGGTCTTGTCACAGGGAATACACATGTGAAATATGAAAGCCCTATCACTTCCCATTCAAAAGTTATGCCCAATGTTAAAGTTTTTGAAAAGTAGGTCAAAGGTCAAGGTCACGAGGTCAAAAATTTGGTATCAATGGAAAGGTCTTGTCACAAGGAATACACATGTGAAATATGAAAGCCCTATCACTCCCCATTCAAAAGTTATGCCCAATGTTAAAGTTTTTGAAAAGTAGGTCAAATGTCAAGGTCAAGGTCACGAGGTCAAAAATTTTGGTATCAATGGAAAGGTCTTGTCACAAGGAATACACATGTGAAATATGAAAGCCCTATCACTTCCCATTCAAAAGTTATGCCCAATGTTAAAGTTGTTGAAAAGTAGGTCAAAGGTCAAGGTCAAGGTCACGAGGTCAAAAATTTGGTATCAATGGAAAGGTCTTGTCACAAGGAATACACATGTGATATATGAAAGCCCTATCACTTCCCATTCAAAAGTTATGCCCAATGTTAAAGTTTTTGAAAAGTAGGTCAAAGGTCAAGGTCAAGGTCACGAGGTCAGAAATTTTGGTATCAATGGAAAGGTCTTGTCACAAGGAATACACATGTGAAATATGAAAGCCCTATCACTTCCCATTCAAAAGTTATGTCCAATGTTAAAGTTTTTCGGACAAACAGACAGACAAACAGATAAACAGACAAACAGACGGACAGGCCAAAAACTATATGCCCCCGAATCTGTGATTCCGGGGGCATAAAAAGAATATTCAAAGACAATATAACAATGCTTAGCATTTTTGACAAAACAATTCATAAAAAATACGTAATTATTCATTATATTTGTCGGATGTTCTTTATAACATATTTTTATTGATTTTCTAGTTGCGATTAGTTTTCTTGCCACGTAGCCAATGACCCGTGCATTAAATGAAAAATAGAAAAAAAAACCCCACAAATATTGACATTAAAGATATTATGAAAATGTTTTTGTCAACACGCATGTTGATACAAAATCGAAGTTAGATGTGTTTATTTTGGCGGAATAAGTACTGTGCATTCCATTTTTGTTGGAAGGGGGGGGGTGCTTGCCGTTTATTTTTTTTATACGAGAAAATAGATTTGATTGAATTGTGAGAGAAAAATGTCAATATGTTAGCATCAACCTTCTGTTTGCAAAGCGAGAATCCACTACCGACCCATAAGCCATTCACACACGAGCTTATTTTGGTGAAGGGATATTTGTATTGTCATACTCTAACCGTACAATGTAAATTCCTGACATTCCGGATTCTTCAAATAACAACTTTTTCTAGGCTTAATCAATAAAATACAGTGCGCAAGTGATCACAAAGTCGACCTCGTCAATCTACACACTGGTCTCAATAATAAAAATTCATTCCTTGCCCCAATGCTGCGTGGTTCTGGCTGGAAGATTTCTTAAAGTGAGGTTTCACTGTGGTCATTTATTTGGCCGTCGATGGACCAAGGACGACGTCAGAGTGAGCATAAACCCATACGAATCACGTGATTTGTGTGCACAAAATGTAAAGAAATGTAAAGAACAATCGAGATACATGTATACAGCATATCTTGCCTCTTGTTCTGAGGAAAAGTTATAGTGCTGCTAAAGGATAGAATTCCCCATCAGTAACATTTATTTTTTTGCGACCCCTTATTTTCTTTTTTTTTATTTGAGGAACTTTTTAACTTTCTAAATGGCTTTGTCAAAACATTTTGTGTAGTAGGATAGAGCCACGTACTTTACCTTCGTTGTCCAAAGAGTTACTCAATTGATGATTTAATGCTAGACCCTACATCACTCTCAAAATAAATTAGCCCCTTATCGAAACTATGACACTTAAAGAAGTGTTGTAAAAATTTTAATATTTCTGCTTTGCTGTAGATATTTCTATATATTCATCAATTTTTTCGTGAATGATTATGATATCGTTCTTGACATTTTTGAATTTTCCCATTACTTCTTGATTCATTGTTTATTTCTGGTGATATTTATACCTTCCGGCAAGTCGTCCATTTAAAGGAAAGGCTTTCCGCCTAGACATTGCCTCGAACGGTAGCTTGTTTTGTTTGAAAAATACCAGTACGAATAAGCTAAACGTTTCATTCTCTTGTTGTAGGAAAATGATGTATTTGCCAAAGCCAGAAGGTTCAGTTTAGCTATTATTTATACGTCTTATATGTCCTTAGTTGACACTTTGATCATTGAAAAACAATTCTCAAGAAATCTGAAGTGACATTGAAGCAATTGTTTCAGATCATTTATCTCTAGAAATTTAGTGCAAAAAGTTAGTTAAGCGGTGGTCACAACCCGCCGTACGTGCATGTATGTGCTGTCTGCGTGCAAAAACGTAGATAAAACCTTGGGTATCCGTACGGTGTCCGTGCGTTATCAGTACGTGTTCCGCACGGCCTCCTTGCGGATTTGGGAACATGCAAACAGGACGTAGCAGTTTTAGTGCATACAGAACTTTCGCTGCGTCCTGTTTGTGTGTTGTCTAAGAGTTCAACAAGAAGTACGACGTGCAACGTACCTTCGACTCAAGGAAGTGAGGACTCCGTGCGTGAGCAGTACGTGTGAATTCGACATCCTTACAAAAATGTAGAAGACGTACGGGGAAAGTACGTTGTAAGCAAGTTGCACACAAGTCGTAAGTACGTGCAACGCACTTACTTTTTTGCACTACATATGATGCATGTTACCGTCCATATAACCGTGCTTGCGACATGCGTGACGCACTGCTTCTGTACTCTTGCCACTTCCTTCCTTGTGTCTTCAGAAATACGCAGCGCACGTAGCCTTAAAAAATGTTACAAACACGCACGTCCTAAAAGCACGCACGGCGGGTTGTGGATGTCCTGATGAAGGCTTAGGAATTGTTATAAATATTAATAGAGTATATCAATGGATGTGATTCAAACCGAGTATCAAGGATTTCCGTGTACCATGTCGAGGATTCCTGATTCATAATCAAAAGCAAATTATAAACACCATGCAGGGTTTAATTTCCTTGTCAAGCACGAAGGACTGTAAATCCCTGAGGATATCGCTCGCCTTAGTGTTTACGCACTACTTTGAAATTTATTTAAAATGTTCTGTCATCAATAAACATCAAAGAAGTACCTAACAGTCATTCAGTCTCAAAATTATACCTAAATTTCTAAAACTAAGGGGGTATTTCCCTCATTACATAGCTCTGTCCTTAGCTGGGCATTCAGCATAATGTTTTCGGTCATATTTAGATTTAAGCTCCTCGCGCCTGTCCTCCAACGATTTTTTGCACAATACTTTTCACTAAAACAGCTTCTGAATACAACCTACACAAAATTTGTAGCCGCATATTTTTGGCAAGACAATATAAAATAACAATTGTATGCGTTTTTGCCATGTTTTGATACAGGCTGAACAACCAAACGCATTAATCATTAATGACATCATAATAAACGTTCGTACTTTTGTTGGATCATCCTACTCCGTGTTGTTTTTTTTTTTGTCATTTGCATATTTTATTAGGATCACTCCGATGATATTGGAGAAAAGGGGTTATGAAGAACATTGAAAAATGTAGGACAACACGATATAATAATTAAATAAATTCTACCCACGAGTGAATTATCAAAGGTGGCTCCACTGAAATGAATAAATACGGCACAGCACAACTTTCAGAAAATGTCTTAAATAAATAAAGACTGATGTAGTCAGCGAATCCGATCTTCTGATTTTTTTAGAACTTCTAAAACATATTCTGACTGCATTGAAAAAATTGTAAATGTTGTATATTGTCGATGAAACACAACTGCGCATCTAATTTGAAAAGAAATTATACTGATTTTAAAATGGTTACTTTTACATTATATGCCAATTTTCTAACAAGAAAAGGAAGGGGATCTCCAACCTGACCCAACTGCAGCACCAACAGCAAAACACCACATATGAAAACACAAAGACGAGCACACTAAGAGACGTTAAAGAGACATACGACATATAATCATCATACACAAAAGAGTACTGCATATACACCAACGAGACAAATGGGTAACCGTAGAAGTTGGACACACTAGGTCCTATCGTCATGGTTGGTCAGTGTGTAATTTTGGGAAAAAAACGTCCATACCATTATGTTACACACTAACAATTTAGATTTAGATTTACCATTCTTATGCTGCATACCTAAAATGCCTAAGAATCCGTACAAACAACGTTTCATCGCTGGTTCCTCAAAATGTTCTACCAAATCTGTATCGATCTTACTCACTAAAGTTTTATCTGAAATCAAATCTGGGGTTCAAAAATATTGCTCGACAGTACATTCTCGCAGTGGTATCAACCAGGTGTGGATTTTAAAGAATTCGAAGGAACTTTTAGAACATCTGAAATCCTCTCATTTTAGTAGAGTCCATTCGATCAAAGCCTTTGATTTTTCGACACTTTACACTACAATCCCACATTCTAAATTGAAAGAAAGACTCGCAAAAATTATAAGTAATGCGTTTACAAGTAAGAACGGTAATCGCAAATACAAATTTATTGTTCTGAACTATGACAAAACCTACTTTGTAAAAGAAAAGTCCGATTCTGAAAATAAGTACACTGAAACAGATATTATCCAGATGTTAAACTTTTTGGTCGACAACATTTTGGTGGTGTTTGGAGGAAAGGTCTTCCAGCAAATTGTCGGAATTCCAATGGGGACCAATTGTGCCCCACTCCTTGCCGACATTTTCCTTTACTCGTACGAACCTGAATTCATTCAATCTTTGGTCTCTGATGGGGAAAGATACTTAGCTTCTGACTTCAACTTCACTTACAGATACATAGACGATGTGTTGTCCATCAATAATCCAAAATTCACGGATTACCTGAGCAGTATCTATCCTTCAGAGCTTGAAGTCAAAGAAACTACAGAGACAAATAATTCAGCATCCTATTTGGACATAAGCTTGTCCTACGACACTGATGGTCACATGAACACCTCACTCTGACAAACGTGACGACTTCAATTTCAGCATTACAACTTTCCTTTTCTGAGTAGCAACATCCCCTCATCGCCAGCTTATGGCGTGTTCATATCTCAGTTGATACGCTATGCCAGAGCAAGTACCAAATATACGGATTTTGTTCTGAGAGCTAGGCGTCTTTCAGATAAGCTTCTCAGTCAGAGATATGTTTGTGACCGACTGACATCGTCACCGAGGAAGTTCTACGGTCGATATGGGGAACTCGTCATACACTATGATGTCCCACTCTCCAGAATGGTGGATGATATTCTGTCATAGACAATTTGAACCATCCAACCAAAGATTGTACTCTATGTCTTCCGAAATGGAAGTAACAGGATGTGACAGTTCTACCGAATTGAAGCGGCGGGTGTTGCATGCAAGCAGGAGATGCTTACTCTTCCTGGGCACCTGGTCTCACTCCCGTATCGGGAGTTCGCTTCTTTTCATATGAGAGGATATTTGTTTGTTTGCTTTGGTTCCTGTTTTATCCTTATTTTGTATGCCTTCGGTTTCTGATTTTCTGAATTATCGATTTTGTGCAGGGATATCGTCATTATCCATATTTGTCAAAGACATTATAATTTTAATCGGGGGAAGAACGTCTTCCATATCTAAGAAAGTCAAAGCTTCTGGGCATCTATAAATAGTTTTACATAACTCCCTTCGTCTTTGGATATATTTTCCAATAATTTTTCGTTAGTTGTCCTGGTAGGGGTTTTTTGCAACTAAAACGACAATTTCCGTTTTTTAATTTTTTTCTTTTATATTTCTGTATTCTAAATGAGTTAAAGAAGATCCTGACGATAATCTCAACAGCACTCACAATAGAGCACAAAATTAAACATCGACGCTAAAGAATCTGGTTTCTGCTCTTCCCTTCGTAACTTCTTTTTAATTGTCAAGATCTCTCGACAAAAAAGTAATGCATACGTATGAAATGGGAAAAGGTTTCCATAATAATTATGTCGCATTAACACTGGTGGATCATGACATTTTAAACAATGCATTACATAAAAAGACAACGCATAAACAGGGGAGACCAATGTGAAATATTACACATCTCCAAATTCATCATTTTTGCAGCATGGATCAGACATGAACATTTCGAGTACTTAACCCTCGTCAGTGATCCTTAATCCAAACAATCTAATATGGTCAAAGAGTGTGAAAGTTATGTTAAAAGAGATGCTCTCGTTTAATCCTTTATTTATTTAGGTTTTCTTCAGTGAAATGATCTTTTGTACTTGAAAGCCCTAAACCTTAGTGCAAGCCCTTACATATCTAATGAGTCGTGCAATATAATTATAGCTAAGGGTAACCTCGGGGTAATGTCAGCAATGTTAAATGTCTTTAAATTCAATAGGATCATTCAAGAACAGATCAATTTGCAGCATTGGCCAGACATGTACGTTTCGGGTAATTACCCTCGTCAGTGATCCTCAATCCAAAAGTCAAGGAAAAGTTGCTGTACGGAATAATCAAAATTTAAGATAACACGAGGGCACATGTAGCCAAGTTCGATCAATTTCGGTTGGTCGTTTCTTCAAACGCATTTCAAAATTTCTGTTAATACAATTTTCTCAAATTTCTTAAACCATGCTGCTGTAGCATCATATCCCAGGCATCTTGCTACGTCATTCGGTATATTTAGGACATAATTTTAACACTCACTTACAGGTAATTTGAACTTTTATTTATTTTACAACGTTTAACTAACAAGTTTCACAACTTATATTAATGTCTCATGTTGGCTCAGATGTTGGCGTGAGGGGGCCCAAGGAGAAGGAGGAAACCGGAGTACCCGGAGAAAAAATTCCTACCGAGGTCTGGGTGGGGGGCCACCTACCCTCCCACATAAGACCCTTCGCCGAATCTGGGATTCGATCCCGGGACCTTTGAGGTGAGAAGCGACCGGGCTACCACTGCGCTAACCCGGCCTTACAGATACATAGACGATGTGTTGTCCATCAATAATCCAAAATTCGCGGATTACCTCAGCAGTATCTATCCTTCGGAGCTTGAAGTCAAAGAAACTACAGAGACAAATAATTCAGCATCCTATTTGGACATAATGTTGTCCCACGACACTGATGTTCACATGAACACCTCACTCTATGACAAATGTGACGACTTCAATTTCAGCATTCCAAACTTCTTTTTCTGAGTAGCAACATCCCTTTCCTCCAAACACCGCAAAAATGTTGTCGATCAGAAAGTTTAACATCTGAATAATATCTGTTTCAGTATACTTATTTTCAGGATCGGACTTTTCTTTTACAAAGTAGGTTTTGTCATAGTTAACAACAATACATTTGTATTTGCGATCGCCGTTCTTACTTGTAAACGCATTACTTATAATTTTTTGTAAGTCTTTCTTTCAATTTAGAATGTGGGATTGTAGTGTAAAGTGTCGAAAAATAAAAGGCTTTGATCGAATGGACTCTATGAAAATGAGTGTAGATTTCAGATGTTCTAAAAGTTCTTTCGAATTCTTCAAAATCCACATCTGTTGATACCACTGCGAGAATATACTGTCGAACAATATTTTTGAAGCCCAGATTTGATTTCAGATAAATCTTTGGTGTGTAAGATCGATACAGATATGGTAGAACATTTTGAACCAGCGATGAAACGTTGTTTATACGGATTTTTATGCATTTTAGATATGCAGTATAAGTATGGTAAATCTAAATCTAAATTGTTAGCGTCCAAGCCAAAGGAAGCAAGAGCTGATTTGTGGTTATCTATTATTTCAGAGGCAGAAAGGTTTATTGGTGCTTAAGTGGGATTTCCAGGTGTCGTTTTTAAACCCAACTCTTTAACTAGACTTTCGAAATAGTACTTTTTGCAAGTAAATGTGAGGCTTTGTCTGCTGGTGTGGTGACATAATGTTCTTGGAGGTAGGCAAGCTCTGTGAAAACATCAGGGTCTTTAAAGATAGACTCGAATCTGGTGTTCACAGTTGATTTCAATCGGTAAATTCTAGATAAAAGTAACCCTCTGATGGATTTTATCCATTTGGAAAGGGTGTCGAGCTGTACATCCTCTTTCTTTGCCCAACGTCTTGCATATTCCTCACAAGAGTCCATGATAATTTTGACATTTTGGGTCCATGTAAAGGACATACTTTCTCTGTATTTGGGACCCTTTTTTAACATTTCTCTCAACTTGTCGTTCTTGACAATACTAAGGGCACTAGTAATAACGTGTCCACAAGGAGAGTAGTTGAAATCCGATGAAGAAAATTCGCAAGGAAGAGGATGTAGTGATGGATTACTTATATCAATACACTGCAAGAATCGTTTGTAATTGTAAATTTTAGATGCAACTGTTGGTGTGTAGCAATATGAAATACAAGGAGGTTCTTTTCTCTTGAAATATGGTGGGATTTTTTTCTGTGACAGTTTTATGATTCAAAATTTGACCAAGATGCAATTTATCAATACCTTTGTTTGCAAATTTTACTTTAATGAAAGGACGGTTTGTTTTCTTTTTTGATTTATCTGATCTAACTGCTAGAAATGAACGAAAAGTGGAAATGTCCAAGATGACCCCTTATAGTCTGTATTCTTGGGAACAAGTATCGGTAAATGTGAGATCCTTCGTATATTCGTAGTTTTCGTGTAACTTCCGTAAAGGAACAGAGTATAATTTTTTACGAATATAATGCAGGCCTAGAGGCTCATTCAAAAATAGAACCAAGCCATCGAAGGAGAAACTATGTATCCCAGGCCTATTATGTTTACGAATGCCATGACTGCTGTTGAGATTATCGTCAGGATCTTCTTTAACTCATTCGAGGTCTTCTTTTTGGTCTGTTGAATAAGCTAGTCACATTTACCGATTTACAACCGGGACTTGTTAAGTTTCCTATGCTGCTGATATTATCGTTGCACCCATAGGGCGCTCTTCTCGGTTGCGACGGAAAGGTATGCTCAAATTGGGATTGTTTGTGGGGGATATATTTTATCCAGGATTCTGACTCTCATAGATAAAACAGAATGATCGGCCTGGTCAAAATGCCGATAAAGAAGTTGACTTCCTTTATTTGTTTATTTTTGACCGATGTTCTGACATTCTGGTTCGGAGCTGACCTTTGGTTTTACCCACATAAATCAATCCACAAAATGAGCACTCTATTCCGTAGACTACATTAGACGTCTTAACGTTTAGGTTTTCAAAACTATGCATGTTAAATGTTTGTTTCATAACATTACTTGAGAATGAAGTGTCTGTTATGAGGATGTTACAAGTTTTGCAGTTCTTTGTGCAGAACTTAGAAATTGAGCAATCGCTTGGTGAAAATTGGTGCTCTTTTAGTATATCGACCACTTCAGTCTTACGGGAATTGATTTTAATATACGCATCTGCATGTTTATACCAAAACTCATGGATGTTACTTACTACAAATGTTTTAACTTGCATGTACCTGACTTATAAATTAATAACAATCCATACTATTTCTCTTCAAAAATATTAAATATCCAAGTTAATTTATGCCGTCAAAAGTTTATTCTATATTAAAATGGCACACTCGTTTTAAAACGTAACATCACCTTATGATTTTCTTTGGATTTCGTTCAAATAATTTGATGACTTGATATTGCTTTCTGTCTTGTTCGTTGTTTCGTTTTCAAGAATGTGTACATCTATTGATTGTGTTATTTGGATAAGATTTGGGATTTTGGGTTTGACTTTCATTCACTTATGTTATACACCAACTGGCAACAATGTTTGGGCACTTAATTTTTTTTGTGTAAATACTGATAACGAGATTATTTTTTGTTAATTTAAAGAAGTGAATAGCTGTGCTGCGTTGTCACATATTGTCTTTCTTATCACCAGTTCCCAGATTTACACTTCTATAATACCGGTATTTTAGTGTTTGATATTGATTGTACCATCTATTTTCAGATACATAGTGACTCTCCGTGTATTAATATATGAAATTAATGGGGTTTTTTTTCACAATGTTTATACAACTATTTTGCGTCTATGGATACCAGTGTGTATCCGGATAAGTGGGAGAGTTGTGTGCACGTAATCCGGATAATCACACCATTTGCTTATAGCAGATGGCCATTCAAAGTCGGCGCCGGGTGCACATTGGTCTCCTCCCTTTTATGTCTTGCCATTAATGTTTGATGTTTTTGTACGTCTGTTTCGATTTTTTGTATGATGTTCTAGTGATTTTTGTCGTGTAATTTTTGTGGCTTGTAGTTTTGTCTGATGTCATTTATGTTTCACCTTCTTGTGGGTTTGTTTCGCTGGGTTGGTACAGGGTGGTCATGCTGGAGATCATTCCCTTTTCTTTCAAATCATCTATTATTTGCAGTCCTTAATATCGTCCCTATCTCTGCCCTTTGGATCTTCAAATTTATCAATTCAAAATCATTCAGGTATTTATCATCATGAACAATTATTTGATGAAACAATAAAAAAAATTCTACCTGAGGACTTTTGAGGGAAATACAGAACAGAAGTTTGCAAAAAGAAGGGAGGAGATCTCCAACAAGACCCCGTTGCAGCATCAACAGTAAAACACCAAAACACCCGATGCAAAAACACAAGAGACGAGTAAAGCACGAGACGGAAAAGAGACACACGACATGTAAACATCAAACACAAAAGACTACACATAAACCGACGAGACCAATGGGTAACCGGTGCCGACTTTGGACGGCCATCTGTCACGCAAGTAGCAAATGGTGTGGTTATCCTGGATTACGTGCTCACAACCCTCTCACTTCTCCAATTACCCAGAGGTCTCGAAGAACGTACAATTGTGGTGTAAAACAACCTCCTCACTGAAAGATGACATCACACAAACAAGACCGCGAAACGCAGAGGCCCCATAGACACAGATGAATGTAAATGGATATAAAAAGAGGGCATGCGTAATACAGTCCGTGCTCTGCCGGCTGTAGCGAGCTCATGTATGTAATCACCCGAGGAGTCCGACTGACATTCAGAGAGGACAGGTGGTCGGGGCCCTGTCTTCTCTAAAGAGGTTTGGACAGGGCCCGTCATGGAGTCCCGTCGTCACAGTCAGTCAGAGTGCAAGTCTCAAGGATGCGCTTGTACAAGACTGTAGATTGGTCAAGTACCAAGCCTAGTGTCCGTCTGGTGACATTAGGATCATACCCACGGTATAAAAGGCGTTTGATGATTCTGACGCATTTTCGATGGTTATGCTGCCTACCTTTGATCCTTTTTATTTTGTTTATCATATCACCATAAAAGTCAGGTTGTGTAATACCCATAGTAATGTACTCTGTTGCATGTATAGATCCGAATTTTAAAAGAAGTTGACTGTATTTTTTGTAAAATTTCCAGAAAGTCTTAACTAGTTTATGAAAGCGGAAACCTTGACCTAAAAGTTTTTTGGTAATTTGTAAATTTCTACTGTGAAAATCCAAAATATCAGTACATGCTCTAGCGTACCGGATGAGCTGTTATATGTAAATGCCGTATGACGGTAATCTTGGAACATCACCGTCAAGCCAAGGGAAATTTACTATGTTGAATCCAAAATCATCCCTTTTGTCATATACACTTGTATGAATCTTTCCGTTTACAATTTTGATATTTAGGTCCAAAAAGGGTGTTTCTGTATTTGAAAGGTTTGCCTTGTTAAGGGTTAATTGTTGTGGATAAATTTCATTCTTACATAATTCAAAAGCAGAATTGTCAATGGTTAGAATATCATCCAGATACCTAGAAGTATTATTGAAACATTTCAGCTCATCAAATTTTCTTTGCTTTTGAAGATTTTGGATAAATTCTTTTTCATAAGTGTATAAAAATAGATCTGCAACAAGAGGCGCACAGTTAGTACCCATAGGAATTCCTACAACCTGCTTGTATAGATTCTCACCAAATCTAACATAAATATTGTCCAAGAGGAAGGACAAGGCATTACACAGGTCACTACATGTCCATGATTTGTATGATTTGTAGTCTGTCGAGGAAAAGAAACCCTTCGATTCAGATGTACAAATGTAAGTTTTTCGCTCTCGATCAAAACACCATTTAATGAGATTAGATAATCGATCATTAATTTTGTCATGAGGAAGTGTGGTGTACATATTAGAGAAGTCGTATGATGAAATCGTATTGGCTTGGAAATTTCCAGATTTCATTTTTTCAATCACATCCCCTGAATTCTTAATAGACCAAAATAAATTTACATCGTTCCTGTTTAGAACCGTCTCACAATATCTAGTTATGTGTTCTTTAATAGCAGTAAGTGCTGACGTCAGATTTCTAGACAAAATTGTAGTGGAGCAGTTACTAGAATTAGCAATAAATCGAAATTTGTAAGGAGACTTGTGCAGTTTCGGTATGCAATATAGTGTTGGGAGATCCAATTTAGATATAGAGATATTGAATGAAGACAGTTCACTGTTATGCTTGCCTAAAATGTTAGATGCACTTTCATTGCTTTTGATATATGTATTAGTAGACGAAAGTTCCGAAATCAAAGTTGATATGTAGTAACGTTTTCAAATGATAATGGTGTTGTTGGCTGCTTTATCAGCTGGTGCAAAGACATATTTTTCATGTAATTTACTTAGTTTGGATTTGAAATATCTTTCTGATTTGGAACGTGGATTTTGAAAAAGATGAGGGTTTTTATGGAATTTATCTATTCGAATATCCGTTATATCTAAAATGAGGTTTTTCCAGTCATTCAAAGCATGCGGTTCGACTCCTTCTGATTTTTACCATCTTTTCGTATAATTATCTAAGGCTTCCGTAAGCACTTCACGGCATTTGACAAAATCTATCTTGGATGGGATTCTATACTTAGGTCCTTTTTTAAGAAGACCACGGAGCTGTCTGTCTTGGATAATTTAAAAGTCACCTGTAACAACATGACCAGCTGGTTTGTAGAGATATTTAGAAGTTGCACATTCTCAAGAAGCAGGACACGATTCAAGTATGTCAGGATCCGTTGTAACTTTATTATAGTTAAAAACAAAGTTTCGAATAGGTTTCTTGTACTTATAACAAATAAGAGGTGGCTCTAGATTTTCAAAATATTGAGGAATGGTACTTTGTACGCGATGATCCCGAAAAATATTAGAGATGTTTAGAAGATCAAAACCTTTGTTAATAAACGGGATTTTTATGAATCGTCTTTTCGGTGAGGTGTTTTTCACAATAGGATAAAGTTTATACTGTGCGAATGAGACAATGATATTAAGTCTGAATCAGTCAGTGTTTCTTAAGAATGCAACCTCTGCTTCATCCAAGATAGATTTCAAGTGCATAACTGGTATTGACGACAGAGCATGTAACAGCTCATGTCTTCCGCCATTGCGTGCTATAGTAAGTAAATCGTTGAGAGAGCGGTATATTCTGGATCGTATTCTTTTTTGTCTGTTTCGACTTTTCCCGTGTGACCTGTATTTTCTTTTAGTGTTTGGGCGAATTGAAAAGATGTTGATATTGGTAGAAGCTGAGGAAATGTTTCCTTGTCCATAAATTTGATCGTTTAAACCAAGAGGGTACGCAGTACAAGAATGAAGTACAAGTACAAGAATGAAGTCTAATTGACAGAAGCATGAAATGAGCACTTTGTAACATACAGAGGTCCTCAATTGCAATGTTGCCTCATCCTTAACACCTTTTAAACACCAATTAATTGGAAGCAACATTAAGGAACAACTATTTAATTTTAAGGGGGGTGGGCAGGAAGACTTTTGCCAGCTGGAATTTTTTTCAGCCATTTTAAGAGTCGGATATCTTTTTCGCTAGCCCTTCGGGCCGGATTTTTATTCCTTTTTTTTTGTTAATTTTCCAATGTTGAAAATCACTCTTAAAGTTCTTAAAGTTCATAATTCAAACAAGGAGTGAGATCAGGTGCAAAGTAAGATAATATTAAGGCTTGCTATCAGATCACTTATTTTTAATTTCTGGACTGGCATATGAAACCTATTATCTTTTCACTTAAGGATGCTTTCTCCTGGCGAGCTGAACAGAAAACGTTCTAGACGACGGGAGATAACTCCTAATGTCGTAAAAGAAAGATGTACGACCTTTGTTTTTTCTGTTCACTGCATCAAATTCAATAGCATGGTTAAATGGAGTTGTTTGAGGATATATTTGTTATTTTCATAAGTATAAACATTTTATGTTATCTTTTTGCTTTAAAACAACCTTGTTCAAATAACATTACGTCACTGCGAGAATCTTTGACGTCACGCAGCAAAAATGACGTTCGTCTTCCCGCCATGAATAAAACAGATAAATAACGCTGCAGGAAAGGGATGTAATGTTTGATTACTTCTATTAAATAAGGCCCTTTCACATCAGCCTTACCGCAGCCATACGGTCTCTGCGATCCTGCACTCCGTACGGCTGCACCATAACTATTCGAGACCGCCGTAAGAATGCGGCACGAAATATTTTAAAAGAGTTCGTATTGTTAGATAACAGACTTTTTTGTGCGACTGTCGCATTGAAGACGTACGGGCATTTCACGGCCGACATGCGTCATAAGAGAGGAGGACTTTATAAAAGAAAAGATAAGGCACGCATTTTTCATCCAAAAAAAAAATCCGAATCATGTAACCCCATGGACTGAAACAAAAATATTGATTGTCCGGTTGGTAGGGGGGGGGGTCAAATTAAAGAAAAAAAAATGCTATGAAAGATAAAAATAAACTTGCACGGCGTACAGCGTCTTCCGACAAACTAAACGTGTGTCATGGGGTGTGTGAGAGAGAGGGTATATTACATTTACATGTTCTTTAGACATATTTATCGATAACATTGAATGTGGATTTAAAAATTCAGAAACAGTCATACTTTTCCGATTGTCCTAGGTTATCGAATATATTCTGCGGTCGGAAAGTTCCCTCGTCTACACACGTATCCTTGTTCTTTATTTGCTGTTTACATTGTACATTAAACACAGGAAAGAACACAACAGACAAAGAAAAAAAAAAGAAAAAGAAAAATAGTCAGAAGACAGCGCCGCGCGCTGTGTATAGGTTTTTGTAGGAAAAGTGAAGGTTTATACAGTAGCGAGATATTGCCGGGTTTGTTAAAAATAGGTCAATCTCAAAGGTCAAGGTCACGACATCAAAAGTCAAAGTCCATAATGAAAGGTCTGTTAACCATTAATTTACGTGTGAAATATCTGCCATGTTTGTGGAAATTTAAAACATATTTATCAATTAATATGCAAAAAAAAAAGTTTCGGTGAGTTCAAGACGGGGGGGGGGGGGGGCTGAACCACCCCCACCCCCCTTTCCCCTAGCTATGCAAAAAAATATGTTTAATGTCAGATTATTAGAATGTATATAAATATTCACATGAAAGTACATGGAACAGCTATGTAAAACCAAACATAATCAATAAAACCTGTACGTACTGTTGGCAATATGGTGGGTTTTTTTTTTTTCTATTTCCTGTATCATTTTGAAAGAAGGGGGGTAGGGTAGCAAAATGGGCCAAAACTTTTTCCCAATGCATAACTCCCCTTACTTTTTCTTTCATAAAAACATGCTATAATGTCCCTAGATACACCATGTGAAGTTTTAAAAAAAGTTTGATGGAATTACGTTTTTTATCAGCATTTTAGTGCCAAAAATCTGTTTCTTACGTTATTTTAAAAATTGCCATATGAGGTAAGAATTTGCTAAAAATTTCATTCCGTTACATCTTATGTCATGAAAATTGTATTCAAAAGTAGTAAAGTAATGTATTCTAATATATTTGAGTAATCCAATTCAACAATTCCGTAAGAATATATATATTTTAGATTTTATGAGTAATATTTCGCCAATTTTCAATTTTACCACAATATTCTGAGATGGTTGAAGATGGGTATATTTGATGGCAAATATCTGACATAAAGTCCATATCTTGGTATCCTTTTCTGTTTGTTTTATTACTTACCGGGTCAAGTACTATTGAAATATAATGGTAAGAAAAAAAGTTTGATGCTTTTGAATTCGAGATCTCAGAAGAAAGCATCCTTAAAAGATACTCAACGCAGACAGGCTAATTTCGTTCCTTTGAATCAAGTTTGTTTCATTTTATTTGTACTCAGTGTATGAAAAACAAAAAAGTGCTTACTTGGCATGTGATAAGGTCGGAAGAGGAGAGGGGAGGTGCAATTTTATCCCCCCAATAAAATCAAATGGTCGCTCCCTTATTTCACATCTCTCAATTCGTATCACGACTGAGTTGTTTATAATCGGATGTGTCTTATAAAGCACAGGATTGATAATAGAAAGATTAAATGCAGAGAGAACAGATATATGATAAAACACGACATAAATAACTTGATCATACTTTATTACTTAGGCCTTAGGTAATTATGAGAACAATCTTTCGTGCACATCTCTTCAGCTTTTTTTATGGGTCATGGAAACAATGTAATTATACACCAAGAACGGATGTACGAACAGTATAATAACAACAATTATGTTTTGAAGGTATATTCAACAAAAAAATAGTATCACAAATTCTGAGATTGATTATTCGCAAAAATAGGTCACTGCACTATTATCTAGAACGATTTTGGTGAACTGCTTGCATTGGAATAGCTTCAAGAGATCTGCTATCCGAACTGCAACTTAATAACAGCTTAATAGCTACTCTAAATTTCTTGTTAACGAGAGCATAAATAAAGGGATTGTAGAAGGCCGCCGATTTAGCAAACAAAGGTGGAATTACATGGAATATGACCGGAAGATGTTCGGGTGTTGTTAGCGTTGTCCAGATGTAAAATATGGCAAATGGGGTCCATGCTAGGAGGAATAAGAAAATAGCTACGGCACACATCTGAAATAGAAAAACAAATCCATAGAAAATAGAGCCTTATGGGAACATAATGTAATTGTGAGTAATTATTAGATAGTTTTTGTTCAAACCGAGAATAAAAGTACATATATTTTTACACACATCTTTTAGATTAATACTAGAAGCTAAAAAAAACCCCAGACAAATGGACACGCCAAAACCTATATAAGCCCCCGAATCTTCGATTACGGGGGCATAACAAGGTTAGTTTATCTGAATTCATTTCAAAATGTAAGAATATTAGGGTTACATTTAGGGCTCGCTTATTTCTTTCTACTTCCATACCGACATTATTAAAATACCATGGGTATCTCTCTGATGGCATAGCTCTGTCAACAGATACTTGGCAGAAAATTTAGGTGAAGTTTAGTCGTTTGCTCTTCATAATTTTATTTATTTGTTTTGGATTTCCTCTTTTTCGGCCTCGAACATTACTGATGAAACATAACTAGGCGTCCAATATGAAGAGGAAACAGGTCAGTCCTTAAAATATCGTTTTCGAATTCATTCATATTAAATAGGAACTCGCGTTGCAAAACGCACAGAAATTTCCTAAATATAATCACTTCGTTAAATACAACCATTCAATTTCGGATTACTAATAAGTATTACTCCAGTTCAGTCCTTTCCAAAACTCAAAAATCGTAAAACTGAAATTAAAAATCGCAGACTACAAGCTGAACTTTCCTGGATCAGTATATTACAAACTGCGTACTATCTTGTTTAAACGATCTTTATTGACAAGGAAACATTTCCTCGGCCTCCAAAAATATCAATGTGTTGAATTTAGAGACGTTTAACATTTCAATCCGTGAACGAAAATGTCGGTCACACGGAAAAAGACGAAAACAAAAACTTAGAAACAGAGCAAGAATACATCGTACCCTGAGAGATCTACTCATTAAAGCACGCAACGGCGGCAGACACGAACTGCTTCATGTTCTCTCCTCAGTTCCAGCAGTTCAATTGAAATTTATCTTGGATGAAGCAGAGGTTGCATTCTTAAGAAATACTGATTGATTCACTGAATTACTTTTTGATTTTTTTTCTTATAATTCTTCTCTCAACAATACCTAATATAAGATTTACAATTACACTATTTTGCATATATTGTAGCAATTAATCTTTTAAAGGCGGTTAAATAGTTACATAAATACATGTATTTAATATGAAAATTTTCACAGTTTTACAAACCATAAACCATATACTCATAGATACAATAATATTTTCTTCATGATTATGTCACTTATTATAAACATGATATATGTTTTGTGAATGCAGGTGTGGAATGAATGAAAAAATTATTTTGCTGAAGAGGAAGGATACACGTTACACGATACGAAAGGAAACACGTTACACTATGCACGACACGATAGAATAAATGTTAAATAATACATGTACACATTAGCTTGCATCATACAGCGCATAAACACGATAAAGCAAACAATTCAACTGTACACAATACGATAGGATATAAAATATGTGAGTTACTAGTATGTACGTGTCTTGATAATATTTGTATGATAATAACTAGTATTCGTTTTAGTTAAAAAAAAACACACATTTTTTTCATTTATCAAATCCGTGACTTGGAATGTACTATTTCATTTACTCTACCCCAGTCGCCATAATAAATAAAAAAAACAGTGACCTAATTAGCAGGGCACATTACCTATCAAGCGAGGCAAACTGACTGCATGTAATAAAACGAAATAAATGTATGTTAATTGATTTGCATATATGTAGTAGTACTGATGTCACTTAGACAGAAGGATATATCCTATGCAAGGCATTGATCGGTCAAGTTAATTTACCGGCTGTTCTACACCTACCTTTGAGTTCTTTATCCTCCATTACAGTAAAATAAGTATAAAGAAGAATATAGATGTATATCTATTATATTATATTTATTTATTATTCCTCAACAATGCATGCTTTCACTAAAGAATCCATAACGAAATCAAAACAATCCGAATATAAGCACTTTCAATGGAAAAGAAATTCCGACGATTTTATTGTCTACCTGATACGATATGATACACGTTGCACGATACGATAGGATTCACGATACACGATAGGATACGATACGATCAGATACGATATGATACACGTTAAACGAAATTATAAACGCACGATACGATATGACACACGCATGATACGATAAACGCACGATAAGATACGATTAAATTGACAAAAATAACGTTGTATGGACTGTACCTGAGTCCCACCTGTTTTTAGCTGGCAATCAAAAAATGATAGGGGTAAAAGGATTAAAAGGAATCAATAAGATTCCAATTAAAGATGTTAACCCTATAGCGCCCCGTGAGGAAATGACGGAAAATTTACATGTCCTCTTATATAGTCCCCCGTCGGTCTTTAAACTCGTCTCTTTAGGACAGGTTTAGCATCTGTTGTCGGAGAGTTCTGTGTGATTTCAGTGTCTACTGTGCATTTATGATAAAAAGCATCTTGCAACCTTTTGAAATTCTTTGATTCTAATTACAGAATTGCTCATGCCAATATCACATTCCAAGTAAAGAATTTTGCATTGGCATTGAATAACTGATAGGTACTGCTTTAATGTTTATTATCATATCGCATTGTATTTTCTTCGTGTACTTATTCTATTTCATCAGATGGAATCCTTAATCCGTCTGTGGAATAATAAATGATTGAAATGAATTTGATATTTTAAATCTATTTCGTTTTAAAATAAATCTTCACAGGACAAGAAAACAAAATGGACTTTCATCTTTATCATTTTAAAGCATCATAAGAATACTTATGAAAGCTGATAACGAATAAAAGGGACAAGAAAATGTATCGGGAAATTGATATCAATGTAGACAGATGAAAGGACATATTAGAATCTTGCTTGCGAAGATTCATTGACGTGATCAATTCATATATAACATCTTCATGTATTCGTATCATTTTTTTTTATGTCGGTAGTATTTAGGATGAAGAATTCTGACACGACAACATTAAGATTTAAATAGATGTATTCATTATTTCACTTTTTTCGTGATGTACGATATTTCAATATTTCGATATCGAATAAGGAATATATGTATTTTGAAAACGGTCATCTTTAGGAGTTATCTCCCCTTGTTGAAAAATATCGGGGAAAAATGCCGAAAAACTAATTGGCCAACTTTGATTTTTCAACGTAATTTTATGAAATATATATATATTTTTTATAATTTTTTACCAAATCGAAATGTGAAGCCTCATCATTCTTTTGAAATTTTAAGAAAATATAACTTTTCCCCATAAAGTTCAATGTATTCTCTAACGGCCCATATCACTTTCAGAAACCTATTTTTCAATATCCAAGTTGGTCAAAAATGTTTTACTTTATTTTAAGGTTATAACTATGATGTAATTTTAGATCTCAGGATTCCAGCAATCGGTGCCCCAATCTCCTCTAATAACAATTGAATACATGAAAATCAATTTGAAGACGTTTAATACAGTTTACAGCAAGATATACCAATACGCATAAATACGTTTGAGAAACATAGCTTTGACATGAAGTACTATTGACGAGGATTAAAATATCCGAAACACGTGTCTTGTACAACAGAATTGGTACTATAGAACATATATTTCAATATTGACAATATCCACTTTTATTAATGCATTTTGTTTGGCAAGAAGGAAAATTAAGAATTATCATCATTTATTTATTATTTGACTAACCACTATCATACTATACTGGAAGAAAGACCAAATCCAAAAATAGCTATATTCGTCGCTTCATATATAGAACTTTTGTTTGACATAAACACTTCTCACACTGAGATTGGAAAATTGAATCGCATTTGCAACGTTAAAACATTAAAGATTGTAAAGACTGTGGACAGAAGAACATATTCACAGGGCTTCCATTTACATGTTCCTAGTGTATGATGTAATACAACGGCAGATGCTGCTATAACTCTTTATCCTATTTACTAATATAATTATAAATTAAAACCTGTTTACTGTGTGGAAGTTCCGGCATCTCTCACCGAGTGCCTCCGTAGCCTACTCAAATTAAAGACATCAATTCTTCTGATTTGTCTATCGATTATATATTTTGACTCCCAATTAGGGTGGATTGAGCAATACTTAACCATTCAATCATTATACATGTTATTATTCTATCCTCTCCAATATAGCAGAAAATCATTTGCCGATAAAGTGATATTTTTTTCGACTAATTATCGACTAATTATGTTCCTGCATTTTTTTCAGTGAACATTTATCCTGCATTAGGTTTATAATATTGAAAGCTGAAAATAAACTACAGTATTATACTGTCATGTATTCTCCAGCAGTACTACCTTGCATGACAACTGGGGAACTTTCCCGAATGAAAAAAGGAGTAATTGAGACTCGCTTTGAACAATGAAGCCTAAATGTACGAAACGCGCATTTATTTTTCGATTTTGTTTCGGGTTACTTAGAAAAATGTCCTCGTTTATGCCGTAAATGTACGTTATGTTCTAAAAAGACCGGCCTTAGCACGAGTCTAAGCCCAAGGGCTCCTTAACGGCTTTTCTTCGGAGAGTGAGTCTCGGGTCATATAGTTCTTTTGCTGGTCCCTTTGTCTGCAAAGACTACAACCTTTGCCATAAAAGAAAGGAAGGGTTTATCAACACCACTCGGTCTCAGTTGCAGCACCCACATAAGACACCCAATGCAAAAACACAGCAGACACTCACAGAAATAGACGTAAAGGGACAAGGAACTGCAACTCACATATAAACATGAAATACAAAAGACCACACACACAAACCAACGGGACCAATTAAAAAATTGTGCCGACTTAGGACGGCCATCTGCCACGCTAGTAGCAGATGGTGTGTTTGTCCGGATTACATGCACACAACCATCCCACTTTTCCGATTACTCAGAGGTCTCGAAAATCGCACAGTTGTGGTGTAAAATAACCTCCGTCCTGTAAGATAAAAATACAGTAAGTGTTTTTAGATATTCTCCTGACATGGTCGCCATAGTACTTTCTATATAGGACATAACCTCAGTCAGTGCATGTTTTGTAGATATTGTTTTCATTTTCGTGCGTGAGCATTTGACGGCGAATGCAGCTAGCCAAACAGGGCACTTGGACCCACTTCTAGCTTAGTAGGGGTTCGTCGATGCTCAATTTGGTGATCTATTGTGAGTGCTGTTGAGATAAACGGCTGAATAATTGATTGGTACTTCTTTCGATGTCAAAATAGGTATGGACGCATGTACTTGTGTGCTAATTCAGAAAAAATGCAGTTATTTGACAGTTTCATTCTAAAAACGAATAAGCCATAAAAGTTTGCCCCCATGTTCAAATCATAGAAACCCCAAGGAAAAAGAAGAATGAAAAGAATACAGATTAACATAAAGCCACACCTGTCATATGACGTTACGGACAGTATCGATATTTTTTTTTGGCAAACATGTATGTTGATTTTTTACCGGAGAGGCCGTGTTCACAATATCTGTGATCATATGACAATTTATTCAACTGTTTTCGAGGCCGGAATCGATAGTGGCGTATCTAGGTTTGCCGAATATCTTTCAAAAAACAGATATTCAACATATATAGTAACATATTTGAATACATGCGGAACTTCGATAGTTACTTAACACAAGAAAGGCTAATTCGTCATTTTATGCAAAAAAGTAATACGAACTGTACTGAATTCTTCGATATTTGAGTGATCAAAAGAAGGGGCCTCAAGGTCCGGAATCCTTCCATATGAATAAGTTTGTAGCCTTGTATTCGTACGAATGGATGTATTCTCCTAGGTTTACTGAAAAATTCAAGACACCGTATGGAGGATTTAGCCTTTGGAAGGATATTTTGTCCGCTAGATTGTTGTGCGCATTAATCCACATGTGTTTATTCAATTTTGTGGCTAATTAATTCGAAAACCAGCTATCCGTCAAAGTATTTCTGGCTATGACACATTGAAAATTAATCTTCTGAAAATATCCTTTTATCCTTCCACGACACTGACAGGCAACAAACATTATCTTTGATAATTAGAGAATGGGATGTCCGCCCTTGAGTATGTTTTTCTGTCGGAAGTAGGATATCAAGCTGACCTTTTGTTCTTCATATAAACATCAAACAAGTACCTAACAGTTATTCAGTCTCAACGTCGAGAAAGCAAGCCAAAATCGTGAGAAATCCCATTGAAACGGTTGCGAACCCCGGAATAAAGAACATTCCGAAGTTTGACCAGTGAGTTAAAGAAGATCCTGATCCTGAAGGTGCCCGGGGAGAGTCAGCGTCTCCTGATTGCATGCAACACCCGTCGCAACAGCTCAATGGAAACCTATCAAATTCGGTGATTATCTCGATGTACATTTTGTTTACAGATCATGTAAGTATATCTTGTTTGGTGATGACGATAGCCATTCAATAACAATGTAGAATGTCTCTGATCATTCTCAAAAGTGGGATCTGATATGCTTTTTTAATATCCCCGTAGCGACCGAAGAACTTCAACACGGATGATTTCAGTCATTGTATGATACAACCCTGAGCAAGAAGCTTACTTGCAAGCCGTCTTGCTCTAACGATAAAATGTAGAAGGTCCTTAATTTACAGATTATTGATGGACAACACGTCATCTATGTATCTGAGGGTAGAATTGAACTGAGATGCGAGGTGCTTTCGCCCAGTCGAGGCAAGCTCTGGATGAAGTCAGCTTCGTATGAATATAAAAATAAGTCCGCAAGCAGTGGGGCGCAATTCGTACCCATGGGGATTCCGACTACCTGCTGGAATACGGTTCCTCCAAACACCACAAAAATGTTGTCAATCAAAAACTCAAGCAACCGAATGATATCGTCTTCGGTATACTTTTTGTTTGAATCAAAGTGTTCCTTCACGAAATAAGTATCCTCATGCCCTATGACAAGACATTTGTATCTCCTATTACCATTTTTTGAAAGAAAGATGTTGCGAATAATATTGGCAAGTCTATTTTTGAGTTTTTGGTTTGGGATGGTAGTGTAGAGCGTGGAGAAGTCGAAAGAATTTATGCTGGTTATATGATTGAAATTGGTGGCTTTTCAATTATCCAAAAGATCCTTAGAAGTTTTTAGTATCCACATCTGATTGATTCCATTTCTGGAATAAGTTGTCTCGCAGTATCCTATTACCATTTTTGAAAGAAAGGTATTGCGAATAATATTGGCAAGTCTATTTTTGAGTTTTTGGTTTGGGATGGTAGTGTAGAGCGTTGAGAAATTGAAAGAATTTATGCTGGTTATATGATTGAAATTGGCGGCTTTTCAATTATCCAAAAGTTCCTTAGAATATTTTAGTATCCACATCTGATTGATTCCATTTCTGGAATAAGTTGTCTCGCAGTATGTTTGAAGACCTTGCTTGATGCTAGTTAATATTTTCGTAAGCAAAATGGAAAGAGGTTTTGTGGAGCACCTGGACGAACCGGCGACGAAGTTGTGCTTGTAAGGATTTTTGTGCATTTTGGGATTCCAGTAGATATAAGGTAGTTGAAGATCAGAGTCATCGATGTGAATACCGAAAGATTCAAGAACAGATTTGTGATTGTCAAGTATTTCAGATACAGATAACTTTGTAAGTGTGTATGTTGGATTTCCAGGTGCTGAATGTAACCCAAGTTCATCACTAAGGCATTTGAAATAGTACGCCTTGCAAACGAAAGATAAATTAATCGCCTTTTTGTCAGCAGGAACAATTATATATTTTTCTTGGAGGTCAGAAAGTTCTATGGCATCAACAGGATCATGATAAATTGACTCGTGTCTGTTGTTAACTGAATACCGAAGACGCCCTATTCTTCTTTTAAGTAATTCTCCGATGGATTTCATCCATTCGGAGAGTGTGTTTAGTTCCATGTTCTCCTTTTTTGCCCACCTTCTGGCGTACTCCTCACATGAATCCATAATTATTCCAAAGTGTTCCTGCCATGTGAAGTAACGGGGTTCCCTGTACTTTGGACATTTACTGAGAAGGTCCCCAAGTTTATTGTTACCTTACCGGTATTGTTACCAACGATATTAAGGTCACCAGTAACCACATGACCATACGGTTTGGTAGATGAAATCAGAGGATGAACATGTGCATTGTATGGGGTTTTGTGAAAGTGGTGTACATCTAGACGTTTCAAATTTTGTTTATAATCAAATATTTTAGAAACAACGGATTGTGTATATGTGTAGGAAATGCTAAGCGACTCCTTGTAAGAAGACCAATATGTAAAAGACACCGCATGGAGAATTTAGCCAAATTGCTGTGCTCATTAATTGTACCGAATTAAAGTGACGGGTGTTGCATGCAAGCAGGAGATGCTTACTCTTACTTGGCACCATGACTCACTCCCATTTTTGGAGTTCGCTTCTTTTCATATGGTGGATTTTTTTCTTTGTTTGCTTTAGTTCTTGTTATATCCTGATTTTGCATGCCTTCGGTTTATGATTTTCTGAATTATCGATTTTGTACTGTGTATTTGGATATGGTCATTATCCATATTTGTCATGGAGTTATAGAATTAGTGTTCATTGTCCCGTTTGCGTCTCTTTCTGTGGATGTCTGCTCTCTTTTTTTTTGCATTGAGTGTTTTAAGGTTTTGCTGTGGGTCCTACAAACGAGTGTTGTTGGATATCCCCTCCTATTATTATCCTAGAATCATTGTTCCTTGTACCGTTTGCGTCTCTTTCTGTGGATGTCTGCTTTCTGAGTTTTGCATTGGGTGTTTTTATATTATGCCGTGGGTGCTACAACTGAGTGATGCTGAATAGAATATGTAAAGTAAATTACATATGTTGACATGGAACTTATTATGTTAACATGCAAGAAAAGTATTTATATATGATAATTGCACATCGACAAATATAAGTTGACATAAGTATCATTCATGTTGACATAGATTAGTTGCATGTTGACACAATAATAAATTATTCATAGGAAAATATCTTCCATGTAGGAGGCAGACATATACCACCATACTTATGTAATCGCACTTGCATAGAAAATCTCTACCAATTATAAATAGTTCTTTGTTGTAATCAATGTTAATTGTGTAGTACATGTAAATGAATTTTGAAGAGAGCATATATGTAATTTTAATCATTTTCTGTGTAATCAGAGAAGTTTCTCCGATCACAAGAGATGATTAAAAACAGTAAGATGGAAGAGTGCTACTTCTGAATGGAAATTTCAAACCAATTTTAATGCACCACACAAGTATTTTGTATTTCGTAAATCGTAATATCCATTAACTATGTCTCTACATCTGGCAGTAGAATTAGTAGTGGACCTTAGTGAAGAACCCTGCACTTCAGAATAGGCAGAAATTTGCAAGGCAACGAAGTTCACTTATCATGCTACATGAATTTTGGCGGCTTATGAAAAAAAACCACTTTGGCTGGAAGCATCACTGATGAGAATTAAATTTTCGAAACAAGTGTTTGGTGCATGAAAATTGTTTCAGTTGGAACACTTCCGTATTATGTACTTATAAAGTCATACCTAATAGATGCGGACAAGGAAAGTACAAGTTAAGTATTTGGTATTAGTTGATTTCTGATTATGAGACATTCTGTAAAATATATATTCAGATGTGAAACCTTCTAAAATTCCTTCGTGACAAGAGACGAGACAACATGAACACAAAAGCCGTAATGATAATACCAAGGAATGCCTACTACTGAAGCTGTAAGGAGACACATTAATATAAAATATAAAGTTTCCATTAAAGCGATGGAAATGATGTATTGACTTGCTTATAAAAATTAATTTTTGTAATATATACGTTCATGTCCTTGAGTATAAAAGTCAGATGAAATTGATGAAACATATAGAAGTGCATTGACCCAAATGGTAGAGTCTGGCCGATTTCGACTCGAATTTTAGTAGTAAATGGTATTCTTGATGTAATAAGTGCAACCATGACTGACGAATTGTGATTTTGGGACAGTAGAGCACACATTTGTATACTACATAGTCACTTCCTATGCTAAGAATCTTTCAATTTAGCAAAACTTCCCCCTAAAATTGGAAGAAGCTAATGTTGGCAAATATTTGAACGAATACTGCTATTAATAATTTATCCAATGTCAAATTATGCCTATTTTATCTTGAAAAGAAATAAAATAAAGAAAGAAGTCAAGGTATACCCATACTTTCATTTCGTTTTGAATGGATGAAATGGAAAAATTCAAACTTAAAACTTGTAACTGAATGGTATTGACCGAAAGAGAACAGACAGCAGCCACAGATAAGATATAAATCATAAGGGTCATGCTAACTTGGATTTCGAGGACAATTAAAAACATGTTAAAGTTGTCATCAGACCCTGCATGAAGTACATTGATGTGAAAAAGCAGAATTGAAACTTTCCACCTCCAATTCACCTGTAACATATCATTCAACTGGCGATGTGTCAATAGTCGCGAAATACTTTTTTGTCGGTGAAGTTTCAAGGAGTAAACGTGTGATTTCTCCGAGGGTCGTGAAAAATTTGAGGTTTTCCTTATCATTCTAAACCAAGGAACTATCCGTCCAAGTATTGGGTCACATTTTTCGGTCTATCCAGTAATGTCTTTATGTTGTCGTTTTATATTTTCTTGTTTCTGTTACATTTGATTGGTGTTTCGCTGTTGTCGTAGGACGTAGTATTTTGAGATCATTTTCTCCCTTTCGATATTGATGTTGACTGACTACGATTCAATTATCATTTTGATTCATTGGAACTGGATGTTTATTACTTACAGAAAGGAATTGGCATTTATACAGTCCAAAAAAAGATCCTTGATCCTTATGTCAACATTTACCGCGGAGGTTTTTTAGCTCACCTGAGCCAAAGGCTCAAGTGAGCTATTGTCATAGTGTGGCGTCCGGCGTCCGTCGTCCGTCGTCTGTCGTCCGTCCGTCCGTCGTAAACTTTTAACATTTTCAACTTCTTCTCAAGAACGGCTGAAGGGATTTTGATGAAACTTGGTATGCATGAAGTACTAAAGGTCCTCTACAAAGTTTGTTCATTTCGGCTCGATCCCTTCAGGGGTGGATCCAGGGCGGGGTCAAATAGGCCCCGGAGGGTACCCCTCTTCAAAAATCTTCTTCTCCAGTTCCACTAAATGGATTGAAAAACTAATTGTATCTATGTGATCTAGAAGGATGTATGATTCAAGTTTGTTCATTTCGTTAAAATCCGATAACTAATTTTTGACGCGTTTTTGACGTCTTTTCGGACTTAGTCAGAAATGCACATTTTTGCACTATTTCTTTAAATAACTCAATAAGTGTATGATTTTACACACTCATTTACTACATATTTATCATATTTAACTTACTTAATGCTTTGATATGTATTTTATGCTTAAATTTTATTTTTTTGATTTTTTATGAATTTTTTTCTTATGTAAAAAAGGAAGGGGGGGGGGGTGATTTCATACATTTTCTGCTTCTTTTCTATAACCACTCTTCAGATTGTCATGACAATTTGTAGGTATGAGGTACTCATGCATTGTACCCTACAAGTGAAAGAATTTTGTCCAGATATCCACTTTTGGATTTTTAAGGAATATTTTTTAAGATTGTACATAGGACCTAATGTATGTTTTCCATGCCCAATGCTTCAGGTGCAACTACAGGAAAAAAACCTTCTTTGTATGATTAATCATTTTTTGATCGACCTTTCATCCATTGTTACAGCTGATAATTCAACAAGTGACACATGCTTCAATGTCTTATTGATTGACCTTTTATGTGATATGATTCAATTATTTAAATTCTTTATACTTATTTAGAATTTTATTTTTAAAGTCGGGAACAAGATTTCAAAAGCGGCCATGTTTTGCCGTGTACCTGAAGGTGTCATCCAAAGAAATAAAAACCTTCTTTGTATGATCAATCATTTAGCTCAATTTGAGTGACTTCCAATCCTTCATTCAATAATTATGAATTTGGTCTCGTTGGATTTGGACACCTTTGACACACATAAAAATAATAGAAAAAAGGGGGGTCATGCATACCGTTTTCTCACAAATTCCACTTTTTTACATCACCCCTCTATCCATTTCGAAAATTTCACAAATTTCATCTATTTTTAAATCGATCAATAGATTGCATAAAAGACAAAAACAGGTTCAAAACTCAATTTATCCCGACTACAGGGAATGGTACATTGATTTCATGTGCTATTTTTAAATTTTCAATAGTTTTGACCAATGGTGTGACACATTTTATTCTGCCCTGTTCACCAGTCAAAACTGAGGGGATTCCCCGCTAAAACGATTTCCTTGGATTACACCTGAAGGGGATTCCCCATTTAGAAATGTGATACCTTTAGTACTGCGATACATTTCAGGAGATACAGTGCAAACGGAATAGATTTTTATTTAATGAAATGTGCATTATACTTGGAACACTTTCATAATGGTTATCATTCATGTACTTGGAACACTTGCAACTTGTTATCATGCATAAAGTTTGCTCGAATTTCCTCTGTCTTAGACTCTCTTAGATGAAGTAATTTACGGACTGATTTCTTGAAGAAACGTCTAATGAGTAATCTCTTCCTCCGGATTTTGAGAATGCATAGGACATTTAATATCTGAAATTCTTGAAATAAATAATTCAGTTCAGAGTTCCTGAAATCTTCCTATGAAATGTTGGACCACAGAAAGCTGTTGTTTAAATAGAGTAAATAAATTATTATTTACAACCATAAGCCACTGTGTTCGACATCTTGTATGTATAATATTTCTAAGAGGAACACAGAGGCCTGAGGTTGTGAATAATAAAACATTTTCTCTCATAAAATGTCACTGGTTCCTGTGATAAGACATTTGGGAATTTTTATCTGTTCAAATAATAGATACATGATGAGTTTTTATCGGACCAAATAACTTTTTGTCGGCAAATCCTATGCAACCGATACATTTCATGAACTCTCTCCGCTAACAACTTGTCCGTGTAACAGACCTTTGATGAGGTAAAACAATTTTTTAACAGTAAATAACGATGTTGTAGGTCTGCTAGTTGGACAACCTTAACAATTTCATGGGCCTTTTAATTTGTTTCAAACTACGAAACCTAGAGAAATCACTTGAGTTGTTGAACAGCGTATGCTGAAATGCGACGCTCCTTCTCGCCTGTTGAAATATGCATAGGCAAGAAGCGCCGCATTTCAGCATATTCACTGAAAATTATTTGTTCAAGTGGCTTCACTGGGTCATGAGGTTTGATACACCATACACTGCTTTTTTGGAAAACAAACAAACTGGCCCAATTTCTGCACTACAGCAGCACAACTCACTTGAATTGATAAATATTGGATTAAAACGATTTTAACTGTACGTTTCATGTATTTGAGATGAAATCAATACTATTCAAAAGCATTCATAGATTTCAGTATACTTTAATATGAATAAAGGCAAAACCGAAAAATCTTTGTTTTTTATGCCCCTGGAATAAAAGATTCGGGAGCGTATAGTTTTTGGCCTGTTCGTCTGTCTGTTTGTCTGTCTGTTTTCCGAAAAACTTTAACATTTAGGGCATAACTTTTAAATGGAAGCTGGTGATAGAGGTTTCATATTTCACATGTGTATTCCTTGTGACAATACCTTTCCATTGATACCAAAATTTTTGACCTCGTGACCATAACCTTGACCTTTGACGTACTTCTCAAAAACTTTAACATTGGGCATAACTGTTGAATGGTTAGTGATAGAGGTTTCAATTTTTACATGTGTATTCCTTGTGACAAGATCTTTCCATTGATACCAATATTGCGCTGACCCTGACCTCTCACATACTTAACAGAAAATGGCCTTTATACTAACAAAGATGCCGCCGGGGGCATTCTCGTTTCACAAACACAGGCTTTATAATTTCTGGCTTGCTAGCTATCAATAATGAAAGGTTTTGTGTTCAATTTTAAATAAACTTAATTTATGAAATCGTTTCATTGTTTTATTCTTTTTCTGCTGCACATTAATGTACAATATGATTTTATTTTTGATGTTGCATAATTGAATTATACTAGCTGGGCATATGACGTTGGACCACTTTATCCGTCTTTTCAAATCAGTAAAAAAGTTATTGTTTTAAAATGTGGCTATTTTTTCTTTTTTGTACTTTCAAAGGTTGTCTGAAAAAAAAACTTCTCTGCATCCGGCAAAAATCTTTTTAGAAAGGTTGTGGGCTAAAATCCTGGTACTGGCACTATCAGTATTCAATGTCAGTATGTCAATTAGAGCGTGCATGGGTATCAGGTGAGCGTTGTGCCCCCTGGGGCTCTTGTTTCATTAGATTTGGATGACGATCCCTTAATGTTTCATGAATGGAAAAGAATCATCAGCTTCGTTCACCCGTTTAAAAAGGTCAGGATACCAATTATCGATTGATCTAGTTTGTTTATCGTTAATTCGGTCAATAAGTCAGATGCATCCATAATCATCTATCAAACATATGGTAGTTCATATTGCATATATCTGTCGTTGATGAGATCAACTCCATTCTTATTGATGAACTGTCTTAATAGTTCTAAAGTAAGATACTTTTTGTACTTGATAGTAGTACTTTCTATTTATTCAACTGACATCCTCTGGTCTTATGTTTTGTTAGAAAAGTCAGGGGAGAGGGTCATATTTAGTCCAACCCCCCAAATTTTGCATTAATTTGCGAATATGGTGATGAAACCTTTAACATGACTTTATTTCTTATAGATTATCTATTAGTGCCTATGATCTTGTCTTCTTGACGGAGAACTTGAGGTTTGACCTGCTCTCGAAAAATGCACTTTGCTTTTTTAAATTTTGATTGATTAGTTTCCCCTAACATGAAATCCTTAATTGTAACAAAAATCTTTTAATGGGATCAAAATCTGAAACCTTTCAAAACATCTTTATACAGGTACTTCTTGTAATAGAGATGTCTGGGTATTCAGTTTTCACAAACACATGTTTCATTCATTGAAATATGCGAGTATAAAAGAACAACAATAAATCTAAATTGATGGGAAGCGTTGAATAATTTCACTAAATCATCAATATTGTTGTCAAAACCGTCCAACTTACCGCCGTCCATCTCATATTAAGCCCTTGGTATAGTTTTAGATAGTAAAGAACATCTTTTGTTTCAAGAACCAACGTACCAAACAGCACATCAACAGCCGGAGAGGTTCTTACGTACTTGTTTATGACATTAAAAGGGGTCGTTAAGGATTTTAAAATGGTACCTTTGTTATTTGACGCTGATGGGTCCATTCCATATTTTCTTGAAGGCCTCCAGATCCCAATTTCTTCATGAAGCTGTAGGTCTTCATATAACATACAACGATGATAATGCAGGGGATGACAAAACATACTGCAGACACGGCATAAATGTACGACACGAAATGCCACTTATTGCATTTCCAAGAAATCCCACAAAACGTCTCCACCACGTCAAGGTCATAACTGAAATTGTGAAAACAAGCGCAAAATTAAGCACTGACCGCCAACATCGTTGTTTTCTTGCACGCGTCTAGCATACAGGATAGTTACGTAATACAAAAAAAATCAACAACACAACAGTAAAAATTGAAAAACTTACGGAAGCCGATTAGTGCCAACCTAAGTGTAAATTTTAAGTCGTAATTACGACTTAGTATGTCGTTATTACGACTTAGTATGTCGTAATTACGACTTAGCTATCTCGTAATTACGACTTAGTTATCTCGTAATTACGACTTACCTATCTCGTAATTACGACTTAGTTATCTCGTAATTATGTAACTAACGTGATTACGACTTAGCTATCTCGTAATTACGACTTAACTATGTCGTAATTTCGACACAATATTATTCCCTCTAAGGAGATTTTTTGACGCATTTTTACGTCTTTTGGAAGTTCTCCAAAAATTATCAATATTGTACTATTTCTTTTATCTACTGAACTCTTATCACATAATAGCTATATATTTATACCTTTATATCTTTTTATGAGATTTATTTTTTGAGTTTTCATGATTTTTGATTGATTAAAGAAAGGGGGTTAATTGATCATTCGCGTTAATTCATTCTTCTTCTTCATCAAGGCGGATAGGGTTGTCAAATGAGCGATATATGCATACTTTGGCCCCCTGTTCTTCCTTGCATCCCTGCGATCTTCCTAGCTGCAGTCATGGTTCATGTTGGACTTGGTCTTAGTGGAATTTATAGCATACTAAGTCGTAATTACGAGATAACTAAGTCGTAATTACGATTTAGTATACGACTTTTAAAAAATTTCGCTTAGGTTGGCACTAGTCGGCTTCCGTAAAAACTTAACACCATTTTAGTGTATTTCTATTTTCTTACAATAGAACCCAATTCTATTGTATTTTCCCATTGGAAATCTTTTTCAGCAGATATATGAAAATTAGCATATTGAAAGACAACGGTCAACCAAAGGAAAAATCATCGAAAAAGAAAGTTAACTGAAATCTCGCGGATTCGCGGATCACCTGAGCAGTATCTATCCTTCAGAGCTTGAAGTCAAAGAAACTACAGAGACAAATAATTCAGTATCCTATTTCGAAATAATGTTGTCCTACGACACTGATTGTCACATGAACACCTCACTCTACGACAAACGTGACGACTTCAATTTCAGCATTACAAACTTTCCTTTTCTGAGTAGCAACATCCCTTCATCTCCAGCTTATGGCGTATTCATATCTCAGTTAGTACGCTATGCCAGAGCAAGTACCAAATATACGGATTTTGTTCTGAGAGCTAGGCGTCTTTCAGATAAGCTCCTCAGTCAGGGATATGTTTGTGACCGACTAACATCGTCACTGAGGAAGTTCGAAGGTCGATATGGGGAACTCGTCATACACTATGATGTCCCACTCTCCAGAATGGTGGATGATATTTTGTCATAGACCATTTGAATCATCCAACCAAAGATTGAACTCTATGTCTTCCGAAATGGAAGTAACCGGATGTGACAGTTCTACCGAATTGAAGCGGCGGGTGTTGCATGCAAGCAGGAGATGCTTACTCTTCCTGGGCACCTGGTCTCACTCCCATATCGGGAGTTCGCTTCTTTTCATGTGGTGGAAGTTTTTGTTTGTTTGCTTTGGTTCCTGTTTTGTCCTGATTTTGTATGCCTTCGGTTTCTGATTTTCTGAATTATCGATTTTGTGCTGTATACAGGGATATGGTCATTATCCATATTTGTCATCTACATGTTAATGTGCATTCTATAACATATTAAATGACACAAGCATTCATGACTTGTGTCTGTAACTGTATTCGTCCTCTCATGGCATATCTATATTGCAGATCAGATTATACATAACGAATATGATCAACATTACCTTCTTGAGGAAACTTTCAATTCAATTTTAATATACAGGACAGTAAATCCTCATCAGTGGTACTGTTATACGAATGCCATTGAATTTTTTTTGTCTTATTTCTGTGTTGTGCGTTGACGTTCCTTGTCCCTTACGCGTCTCTTTCTGTGCTTGTCTGCTTTGTGTTTTTGCATTGGGTGTTTTGGGGTTTTGCTGTGGGTGCTACAACCTGGTGTTGTTTGAGATCCCCTCCTTTGATTTACATAGAATTTGTGTTACAAGAGGCCGTTGCGTTTAACTATCTCAGTTTGTGATGTCACCTTACAGTGAGAATTTTATGTTTATACACTAGTGCGTCTGTGGAGACCTTTTTGTATCCGGATAAGTTGGAGGGTTGTGCGCACGTTATCCAGATAACCACACCATTCCCTAAAAGCAAGCTCAAGGTCGGCGCGGGGTACACATTGGTCTCCTTGCCTTTAGGTGATGTCATTTAATGTTAGTTGTTTATGTACGTCTGTTTCGATTGTTTAGTATGATGTCTAGTGAATATTGCTGTGTCTTTTTGCGGTTTGTAGTTTTGTCTGATGTCACCTATGTGTCGCTTTCTTGTGGGTTTGTTTCGCTTAGTGAGTGCAGGGTGGTCTTGCTGGAGATCCTTTTCTTTAATGAAATGCCGAAGTGTAAGGTGTTTCGAAAGTGATTTTCCTCTTTAAATATGAATGCTCATTTTGATGGTCCTTCTTTCACTTTATAAATGGTAACACAAAATAGCGTCATTGTATCAAATCTTATCGATAAACACATGAGTAATAAATGTATTCATCATTGAGGATCACTGACAAGGGTTAAGTACCCTAAACGTGCATGTCTGGTACATGTTGCAAATTTATCTGTTCTTACATGAGGCTATTAAATTTGAAGACGTTTTACATTTGTACTACTTGGTGAGTGTCACTGCTGGTGGACCAGGAATGACCGAGGGTATATGTAGCCAAGTTCGATCAACTTCGGTTGATCGTTTCTTAAACGCATTTGAAAATTTCAGTCATCAAAATTTCTCGAAATTTCTCAAACGTGGGTCCTGTAGCATCATATCCCACCCATTATGCTACGTCTTTCGGTACATTTTTGGACATAATAACTTTCCAGCTGCTTGATCATATTGCATTGTTTAGATTGAGGATCACTGACGAAAGTTTAGAACCCGAAATGTGCATGTCTGGTCAATGAAGCAAAATTTATCTTTTTTTAAATGATGCAATATAATTGGAAGACGATTGATCCAGAACTCATAATAAGCTCGTTATATACCCCGAATGTATCAAAATTTGAGTTCTCATTTTGTTACGTATTAATTTTGAATCGCAATTCGTAAATACCCCGATTTTTTAAAATGTTAAGCCGGCATTTTTTGCAAATACTTCCTAGCTTTCCATATAAAAATCAAATGGTTGATCCCTGATTTTAACATTCATTTCCATGTGGCATATGAAATTCGATATTAAAAGAGAAATGACATATGAAATTCAATAATAAAAGAGACATGAATCATTCAATTCATAGTTGGGGTCAAAAGTCTTTATCTTTTTGATTGCTGTCGCAGGATACATTGGAACATACGTTTACAAACTTATTCCAGTTTCATTAAAATATTTTTGAAAATGTAATTTTGTCAGTTGATGCGTATTAAATTTTCATGACTGAGCTTCGACAGACGTATGTGAAATTCTGTGCTGTTATTAATCAAAACAGGCTCTCTAAAATGAACCATAATAAGACTTTTATTGAATAGATCAAATTAGCGGCATCTATGGCGGTCACGAAAAGAATCCAATTTACTGAACAAACCACTACTTTATAAGCCAGTTGAAGAACGTTCCTATGTCAAGGCAACGAACTCGGCGAGAAACAGCGCAAGCTAATGTATATTCTCGAGCAACTAACTTTGTAACCGTAAATTTTTGGACGATTCCATGAAAATATAAAACACTGTGACATATCTTGACCACAGTGATAAAAGATTTTTTTAAATAAGAGACCATCCAAAAATGAAAAAAAATTATCGCGGCACCTTATTATACCACCACTGGGGATTCAACTTTGATTTTCATCACTTTAAATTCTTTTCTTCCGATTTCATATGCTCATTGGTTGTTATTTTTGAATTCCGAACTACAATGCTTTTGTGTTAGACTTTTACTGGCGCAGTCCTTACTCTGGTCATATAGTTTCGTATTTCATACGGTATTTATTGGAAAAACGTTTGTTTATAGATAGCTATCCCGAGCCTATTCCACCTTTAGGGAAACAATGGGAGAAGAATTATTTTGATTTATAGGATAAATTCAAATGGGAGAGCAGAAATCCGAATGCACTTCCTCTTCCTGATCTGTGTCTTTCAAAAGAGATAACCATGTTGCGTGGTAGTATGGCATTTTTTTAAATCTCAGCGGAAGAATGTTTTTCCAAATATAACCAAGTTTTCTTTGCTTCCTATTAAGTCACTAATGTGTTTGATAAGTTTGGCAGTTCAGTAAAGGCATAGGAAATTATGCTTTCCACTTGGATGCCATCTCGCAGATCGTCAAAGAAGCTCTCTCATGCGAGTCATTTTCTGGTTACTTCCTGTAGAAGAGAAGCATGCTGATTTCCGTTAAAATTCGATTATCTCTTTAATGGATAGAAAATATCGATAATTCAATAACGGAAAATAGGTTACCACAAATCATCACATATCTATTTTTTTCGGACGATTCCAAATAGATGCTGCCACTGCTCCGAAAGAAAAAAATCGAATTGCTTATTTTCCTGCGCAGAGTTTCTTCAAAACTGAACTTGCTAAAAGGACGCCAAATTATATACATTACAAAAAAAAAAAATAGAATTTCATAAACAGATGTAAGAAAATCTTTATATTTTAGATGATCTCATACGAGATTACAATGCAATGACCAATTATGAACACCTAAGACGGACACAAGGAACGGACGTCACACAAAACCACATACTTCTAAAGCGTAGTCCGGTCGATGAACTTTAGACATTCAGTGGAATTTATATCTACAGTTTTGTAAATGAGTAAAGAAGATCCTGACAAAAATCTCAACAGCACTAACAATAGAGCACCAAATAAAGTCACATTAATATTGTGATTACGTTTTCATAAAAAAGTGGAAACAATGTAAGTTTGAATTAGAGCAAGCCTTCTTGTATATGTATTAAAAGTTAACCGGAGTTCCATAGCGGCATGCAGATAGTATTATTTTGTTGCCTGCGACTTGAAAGATGGGTATGTGTCTATCTCTCCAACGGTATCTCTGATAGGCATTCTTTCGAATGTTTGGCTATAAAATACTTGGTATATCTAATGGATCTTTTAAATTGACTGGTTGATTAGCATGGCGAGACTCAACGATCAATATAAGTCAAGATCACGTATTAAGGGCAAAGTTTACGTCCGACTCAGTTGCAAAGAAAACCATACCCTGGTTATTAATCAAAGTTTACGTCATGTCTAATTATTCTCTTCATGAATACCACGCCAAGCAGAACACACACACAGATTAATATGAAAGTATACAATACAACCATACTAAATAGATAAAAAATAAGACAACTAGGGAACCAATAAAAAAGGAGCAAAGGAGAGACAATATCGAAATCTCAAATTATTAGAGGTTCACATCCTCACACGATCACTACTATAGTTTTTTTAATACATATATTATTTTTTGCTATGAATTACCTTTTAGGACATTTAAGATCCTCCAACAAGCTGACGTTTAAAAGATAGATAGAAGCATAACACAGGTACACATACAAACTGTTATTTTTGTTTGTTTTGTTTTAATTTGTTGCTATGAATTGCTGTTGTCTTGTTGTCATTTTAAACTTATTGAGAGTGTACCGAATTTGAATGGCTCTTACCAAAGGAATAAGATCCCCCAACAAGCTGATGTTCAAAAGATAGAAAGAAGCATAACAACTATACATACAAACTGTAGGAGTAAACTAACAGAGATCACTCACGTTAACCGCACCAAAGATCGAAGACATCAAGAAATTACATCGGCATTTTATTTCATACACGAATTGAATTTAGTAATTATTTTATTTTTGACGTCCTGGTCTTATTGATATACGATAGGATGATGATTAGATTAGCCGTCTATATTATCATTGTTCTAAATTTCCATTCCTGGCATCCTGGTATCTTTGATATAGGATATGATGATGATAAGGCTTGTCTTCTAAATTATCATTGTTCGTGTAGGTTTCGAATACTATACAACTTAATATAATATCTGATTTGTATTTTATTTTAGTATTTCTTTTCCTCGAATTTGAAACAGTATGATACTTTAATGTACATGATAGCTCCGTTTAACCTTTAAGTAGTAGTACGCAACTGACTAGACCTTCTTTTGCGTACAAATAACACCTTTTGAATTTCCACAGCGTCTTTCTGTCGGATGTAATACGGGGGCTTTTCAAAATTTAACAAGCCAAATTTCCGGTTGAAAGGGTGAAAACCATCTCCTCTTTTCCGATGAAATTCGATCCCTCTAGTGCGATGCACATTTACGAACATTGCTCAAGCCCCATCCCCCTAGAACTGAATAGGTCAGGGTCTTTCCGACATCTTCATAAGACCAGAAATGATGTCTCCGAATATCTTTTTTAACGTTTGGGAACAGAAAGTCGCTTAGTGCTAGGTCTGGTGAATAGGCAGGGAAACTTAACTTTGCAAATATGGACTTTTGAGTTCTCTTGTTGAAGCGATACTTCATCGTTTCTCCAAGATTGCAGTTCGAAGCTGGTCAAAAACTTGTACAGTGAGTCCCGAATTTTATATTCTTCTTTGGTATTAAGTCCATGACCAATATAATTCTGCCTTTGGTGTAAAAAAATACCGTGGGTATTACCTTGCTGCAGTTGGCTTTGTCTCTGGTCCTGACGACTCTGAGCTATGTGTCTTGGCTTATGATGATAAACCCAGGTCTTATCAACAATCATGTACCACACAACATGACCAAAACGTTTCACCAGGTCACGGTATGCTGATTAATTGGTTCAATTCTTGGTTACTGCAAGGCTTTCGCATAGCTAGACAGTATTAGAGATTAGATCGAACACTATCATTTGGAATGCCTTATGGCCGAATCTATTTATTCTACCTGAATTTCAGAAAAGACCAGTTCACGCACAGTGGCAATGAACATCAAAACCTGACCTGGCTTTTTAAGTCGTTCTACTCCTTTTGAATTCCGCTTCTAAAAGTATAATTGTCATTTTTAGACTGCATTGATTCTTTATTTGCAGCGATGAATCATGATTATATGGAGCTACTACTTACCATGACCACCCCATCAGAGGCGCAGCCGCCCATACCGTCGCATTGGTCCACAATAACAGACTGACAATTACGTAGTGACTTTTGTTGCAGCCGGTGTCTGAAAAATAAATGCATCACTTAAACACATATAATGACATTCAGTTTAACAACGCCCCCGCCCCCGAAATGTTAAAGTTTGCTTCCAATGAGAAGTATGTGTAAACGTCTTCAAATTGAATAGCATCATTTAAGAACAGATAAATTGGCAACGTGGACCAGACATGCACGTTTCGGGTACTTAACCCAGAAGCCTTTTGGACAAAAAACAAAGTGCACTAGACATGCATGCTTAGGTACTTTAAGCCAAAGTAAAAAAAAAACCACAACAATTATTATGTAGCGTACGCTCGTTCAATTTCATTCTTCTTTCAATAAAGAAGCGATAAATTTGATACAATCATCTCGACGTAACCTGTTTACCAAATTGAATGTAAAGAAAACAGTGTAGAGATGGTAGTTACATCATTACTTCGAACAAATGAAGTAAGGTACATTTTCAAATGGAAACTAACGAACAATTAAATTCATTCTATAGTTTTAACTGAAATTGAATTAGAATTAAATATTAAAAATATCATCCTTGGTTTTACTGAGAAAAATGAGTCAAAGAAGATCCTGACGACAAAGTACAAAAGACTGAATGTCATAATATGAGTAATAAAACATTACATTTTCCAACAAAAGATGGCAAAATGCATTCCATATTTTACTGGTGCAAAAATGAGTATTATTAATTATTTAAAATCTGAAAAATAAATATTTAAGAAGGATCTTCAAAGTGAAAAGTTTTTCAAAGAAGTGGGGAATGTTTCAAATACTAACTCAGTAATTTTTTTATACTTCATTCAAAATTGAATTATGAATTGATAACATTGTATATGCAACTGGAGTTTTTTTTTGTTTTTGTTTTTTTTCTTCCTTCCCTTTCTCACTCTCTCTTTCTTCTTTCTCTCTTTTCCTTTCTTTTTTATGTCTTTGTGTATGTGTTAGTGCTGTATGCTTCTTATTCTCTAGTTATTTAGACAGCAACAAACTGCTGATTCAGAAACATATGAAGTAATATACAGTATATTTGATGTGACTATATGTGCTTCTTTGCTTTAGAAGAATATGTTGCTTATATGAGTTAAAGAAGATCCTGACGATAATCTCAACAGCACTCACAATAGAACACTATGTTGAGCATCGACGGACCCCTAGCAAGCTAGAGGTGGGATCAGGTGCCCGGGAGGAGTCAGCATTCCCTGTTGGCTAGCCGCTCCCGCCGTCGATGTTACCATGTATATGTATTGTTTGTATATATACATGCGTGCTTATTTGTGCTGTCGTGTGTTACAAATGACTGCCTGTGTGTATGTGTCTTTGTCTTCTTGCTTGAAAACAATGCAAATATGTTGCAAGTACATGTGCTATAATGTGTGATACAATGAGCTATGGACTACATGTGGTATTGTTATGTGTGCATGTTATGTGCTTTTGTGAAGTACAGTGAGCTATATGAGGTATTCGTCGACTATGTGTGCATGTTATGTGCTTTTGTGATGTACAGTGAGCTATATTTGGTATCGTCAACTATGCTGTGCATGTTATGCTGCTTTTGTAAAGTACATGTGAGTGAGCTATATGTGGTATCGTCAATTATGTGTGCATGTTATGTGCTTTTGTGTAGTATAGTGAGCTACAGTATATGTGGTATCGTTAACTATGTGTGCATGTTATATGCTTCTATGTAGTATAGTGAGCTACAATTTGTGGTATTGAAAACTATATGTGCATGATATGTGCTTTACCGTTAGTTCAATGCATTGGAACTTTTGAACTATGTCTATATGTATGTATGTGTCTAATATATACTGACTCCCAAAAGAAACGTTACATGATAACGATCGAAATAATTTTTCAATAATTATTTGAAATTTTCTTTTTAAATCAAAAATTGTATTGTAAGTCTAGTTACTACACAGTACTCAAATTTACACGTTGTTCACTCATCCATTAAGCCAGTACGACGATTTTGATGATTTGCACGAGCTACGCGATACCTATATATACAGGAAACACTCAGGTAAAATAAACATCATGTCCGATAGAGTATGTCTCATACAACAAAAACACATAAAAGTTTACGAAAAATCTCGCTGCACAAAATGCCTCGATTGAATAAAGAACAGCGCCCTCGGGCAGTTAGAATGATAGAGGCAGGTCGACGTCATTCTGACGTCGCGTCGCATTTTGGAGTGACGCGGATCACTATTTCACGTTTGGCTAGTCGTTACAGGACCGCTGGATCAGTAAACGACCGTCGTCGATCTGGCAGGCCTCGAGTAACCACTGCTGCTCAAGACCGATATATAGTGACGTCACACCTACGTAATAGATTTCTGACATTTCCGTCCACAGCCATAGGAACGCCTGGTCGCACTAACAATAGAATAAGTGCAAATACTGTACGCAGGAGACTTGCAGAGAAAGGAATCAAGGCTCGACGTCCATATAAGGGGATCAAATTCATCCAGCGCCACAGACGTAATAGAGCAAAATGGGCCCGCAATCACGCAAGATGGACGCGTCACCAGTGGAAATGGCGTTGTCTTCAGCGATGAATCACGATATCTATTGGATCGCGTTGATGGACGCCAATGGGTGTATAGGAGACGAGGGGAACATTATTCAGACGCCTGTGTACCGGAAGTTGATAGATATGGAGGCGGAAGTATCATGGTATGGGGAGCTATATCGTACCACCATCGATCCAGACTAGTTGTTCCGGGAAACCTTACTGGAGTGAGATATCGTGATGAAATATTGGCTCCGGTAGTTGTACCGCTTATGAACGCTAACAGGGGACTGACGTTGTTTCAGCAGGACAATGCTCGATGTCTTTCCGCCCGCGTTTGCTCAATTTACCTTCAGCAGCAGCACGTGAATGTTCTCCCATGGCCTGCAAAGTCCCCTGATCTCTCTCCTATAGAGCATCTTTGGGATGTGTTAGACCGACGCATAAGACGTCGTGCGCCGTCAACATTGCAGGAGTTAGAACTTTATCTTATCAGCAGGAGTGGAATTCAATACCCAAAACGGACATTCAAAAACTTATTCGATCTATGCGTCGTCGATGTTTGGCTGTAAGGGATACAAATGGTGGCCACACAAGGTATTGATGTATTTGTGACTTTATGACTATACCCCTTAGCAGTTAGCGCTGCTGTGACGTAATCAAACGTGATAAAAGTGAACATTTCTTTCGTGAATTTTTTGTCAACAAGTCAAATTTAAAGCTGAAGCAATTTTGATATGTACACTTATGTGTTCAATAAATCTGTTTCAAATTATCAATATGTATCGTTTCTTTTGGGACTCAGTAATATATATGTCTGAAAATAAAAGATTAAAAAAAAATCTATCGTTTTAACTCGTAATCGGGTAATCGGAAAAATGGGAGGGTTGGGCGCATGTAATTCAGAATAAGCACACCGTCTGCTGTTAACGTCCTAAGTTGGCACCGGTTGCCCATTGGTCTCGGGTTATTTGTGGTCTTTTCCGATTACCCAGAGGTCTCGAAGAACGTACAGTTGTGTAATTGTTTAACGTCTTTAAATTCATTAGCATCATTTTAGAGCAGATAAATTTACAGCATTGACCAGACATGCACGTTTCGGGTAATAAACCCTGGTATATGATGCTACAGGACCCAGGTTTTAGAAATTTGAGAAAATTTTGTAAACAGAAATTTTCAAATGCGTTTGAAGAAACGACAAAAACAGAAATTGATCGAACTTGGCCACATGTGCCCTCGGGGACTCTTGGTCCACCAGCAGTGACACTCACCAAGTGGTAAACATGTTTAACGTCTTCAAATTCAGAGCAGATAAATTTACAGCATTGACTAGACATGCACGTTTCGGGTAATAAACCCTCGTCAGTCATCCTCAATCTAAACAATGTAATATGACCAAAATCTGTGAAAATTATGTCCTAAATATACCGAAAGTCGTAGCAAAATTGCTGGGATATGATGCTACATGACCCAGGTTTTAGAAATAAAATAGCCGCCTCACTGTAAGATGAACATACAAACAGTAAGCATGCCACGCATGTCTCGCACCGATAATCACTCAGGTTAAAGTTTTTGAAAAGTCCAAGGTCAAAGTGACTAGGTCATGGTCTCAAATTAAAGATCTCAAAACAAGGAACCTGTATGATAAATATCAAAGCCATATCCTTCCAGGTGTAACAGATATAACCTTTTCATTTATTTAGAAATCATAAAAAATGTTCCAATGACATGTCTATAAAATCGTAACAGTGGAAGAATTACATCCTGTCAACTGAAAAGTCGATAAAAGACCACAGAAGATGCAAAGTTCTTGCACAGTATGTGCTTTTGACGTGAAAGGTAATACCGCATCATATGATATCGTTGAATTAGTGAAGAAGTACATATTTCATATTAATTTCATGGAAGAAAGAAGGGACCTACAAGAACACTCGAATGTAGCACCCACAGCAAAACACCCAATGAAAAAATAAAAACACAGAACAGACACATACAGAAAGAGACGCAAATGGGACAGAAACAACAACTCACACCATAGAAACATGAAACACAAAAGACCGCACAAAAACCAATTAGACCAACTCACACCATAGAAACATGAAACACAAAAGACCATAATTGAGTTAAAGAAGATAAACTAACCAGACCAATGGGCAACCGGTATCGACTTAGGACGGCCACCTGCAACGTTACCAGCAGACGGTGTGGTTATCCTGGATTACGTAAGCATGACCCTACCACTTTTCCGATTACCAAGCGGTCTGGAAGAACTTACAATTGTGGTGTAAAATAACCTCCTCACTGTAAGATTAACATACGAACAGAAAGCATGCCGCAGGGGCCCCAAGAAACAATCAGATGGATATGAAAATGGATATAAAAACAGAAGGCGTACGAAATACAGTCCACACGCTCTGCCGGGTGTAGCGAGCTCATGCATGTGATCACTCGAGGAGTCCGACTGAGATTCAGAGAAGACAGGTGGTCGGGATATGAAGAGGTCATGTTACGAAGAGGGTCACCTTATCCAATATCGAAAAGTTGGATTGATTGCAACTTCTCGATGTCGTCTTATCTAGATTTAAGCCAAGATTTAAGTCAATCTGATTATATTTGTGATATCGGAAAGTGGCGACAGTCATAAAATCTCAAGAAATGGTGTAAAAACTATGAAATTTACCCTAAAACAGTATAACAGGGCATCGTTGTACATGTGTGTCTCGCTTCGATAATCATCTAAATCCGGAATGGTGACATTCCTACACTGTGTATATCTTATATCAATTTACCATTCGAATATAAAAATCCGTAAATTATTTCGCGTAGTGTAGCCTGGAGCATCCTTGAACATTCTCAATTTGCAGTAATTCGAGTATTATACCTATGTTACATGTCTACGTTCCGATATAATGCAATAAAAAGTGCCATAAAGTTTCGAACTCAAGAATTAGTTCCTGTGGGAGCTTTAGAGATATTGTTATTCCCCTCTTGGCGTTATCTAAGAATGCAATATTGGTACATTTGTAATTTTATTATGCAGATGTGCGTCGTGCATATACTGTCCCTTGTAGCAAATGATGAGATATATTAGCAATTTTTTGTTCAAAATCTCATACGAATTATTAACTACATTATTTTTTTTCAAAACTTTATATTGCATAGCTGAAGGAATAAGGTATCCGATACTGTAAAATCATTCTAGTTCCTTCTTTTTTATTTCCGATTTTGTTTATCGACTTAAACAGCCTCTACAGATCTGAAGGTCGATTTCCTGATATTCATTTTTTAAATAGTGATCAAATAGACATTACAAAAGTACCCATCAATTATTCAGTCTCATAGTCGAGAAGGCAGGGCAAAATCATTAGATTTCCCACAGGAATGGTTGCGAACCTCGGGATGAACAAAATTCCGAAGTGAGACCAGGTGCCCGGGGAGAGTCAGCGTCTCCTGATTGCATGACAAATATGGATAATGACCATATCCCTGTATACAGCACAAAATCGATAATTCAGAAAATCAGAAACCGAAGGCATTCAAAATCTGGATAAAGCAGGAACCAAAGCAAACAAACAAAAACCTTCACCCCTATGAAAAGAAGCGAACTCCCGATATGGGAGTGAGACATGCAACACCCGTCAAACTCTAGCGTCAGAGAACAGTCTTCTAGAACTTCGAGTCAAAATAATTCATTTCTTCGTCAGAGGTGAGCAAATTCAAAACAAATATATATAATTTATATTTTTACTTTTTAAGAAATTTAAGAAATTATTTTTTAAAGTATTTTTTTTTCACTTATAATCTATGAATGTTTTACATATCATCTAAAAAGGGTCTTAGAATATTCAGATTTACCAAAAGTTAAATATCCTTAACCATAGTCATAACTGCTACTTTTAAACGTGGAAGCTTTGGTATTTTTTTTTCGTACACCCTCTTTTATATAACAATTTACGTATCCATCTGTATGATGTTCGGGCCTCTGCGTCATACTGTCTTTTTTGTATGGTCATCTTATGGTGAGGTTATTTACACTACTATTATGCTTTCATCGAGACCTCTATGAAACCGGAAAAGTGGGAGGGTTGTGCAAACGTAATACGGATAGCTACATTATTAGCTACTGGCGTAGCAAATCGCCGTCTTAAGTCGGCACCGGTTTCCAATGGGTCTCGTTGGTTTATTTGTGGTCTTTTGTGTTTGACATTCCTGTTATTTTTGTGTGTGTGTGTGTGTGTGTTTTTTGTCATTTTTGCGTCTCCTGCTGTGCATGTCAACTCTGTTTTGCATGGGTTGTTTTGCTGTGGGTAAACTGCAACAGAGTGTTGTTGAAGATCACATCCTTCCTTTTAGAGCAACTTTTTTCTTCTGTCACACCATACGCATATTTATTTTTTTTCCTTATCAAAAATCAGAGCAAAATTATGTTTTAGAAACAAATACAATCTAAAGCCCCCCCCCCCCCCCCCCTCCTCCAGGATATATCAAATCGACCATGCCTAAAGTATGTACACATTCAAAAATCACATGAATCATTTTATATTTATATAATGCAAGATACATTCTTTTCCTCCCATTTAATATCATCTTTGAATTTTCATTTCTTACTTTCGCTCTTTCATGCATGCTCTTGTCCAAAATGATACCCGTCTTCTGACAGCATAGTTGGAACTCACACTGTTTCCTCATTAATAACAGACAAATTAAATATCTTGTTCAGAAGAAAATTTACGCCGTATGAATTTACTTGCTTCTAAAGTAATGGTCATTCATCAAGTAATTTCTATAATTGTGTCTGCAAGATGAACATTCTTTTTCATAATTTCATCTTTAATAGGAAGACCCAGACAATCGTTGAAACCAATTTCCAAAAATATCGTCAAAAGACAGACTATTCCATCATCTGATCGTTAAAGTTCAAGGACATTTTACCGGAGAAAATATGATTCGTAGAACGACGTGTGGCTATATTAATTCTACAGTATTTTAGTATTTTAAATTTGCTGTTTAACATGTTCTTTGGACAAAATTGGTGGTTTTAAAATATGTGAAAGTAAAATGTTTTGCGTTCCTTTGGAAAAGACGGCCATGAATGTACATGTAATAATTCAATAAATTTTGAAAAATGCATTTGACACACATTCCAAGTGATTTTTAAGAGGGGCAACTTGAATGTCTGGGATTTATAAACATCACATTGCATGTGGGGCTTGTTGTATAAAATTCCACCTCTTTCCTTCCCTGCCGTTCAGTCAAAGTGACTAACGTTTTTTTTCAAAACTCTATATACACGTATGATTTGTATTACATGTATCTTAGATATTAAAATAACATAGAAAAATTCTGTTATTTACATACATATGTAATCTTGACTACATCGATCGTTCCATTAGTACGGGTTGTGGGTTTTTTATGAAAATATGTTCTCAATTAAATGTTTGTTATTTATCAATTTACAGAAACATTAACGGAACAGACAGAGCATTAAGACTTAGAGTCCATGTTATTATTGAAAATAAAATTCATTTATAGATCTCGTGTTCTAGCTTTCTACAACAGAAAAAAAAACTTCTTTGGCTTGATGTACTTGATGAGGTATGATTAATAGGTTAATCAAGTCTAGACATTTTTTAGATTATCCATCTCATTAATTTATGGATAAATGAAAGCTGATTAGAGTCGTATTTATTTGAAAACAGATTGCAAATCTAGATACTCACAAAATTCGTATCGGCAAGTGATCAGGTAGCGGTCAAAACTAATTGCTGCCAGAAAACCGATGCTTCCAAGCCCAAAGAGCATCCCATTAAAACCGTACCAATGACAGGCTGCTTCACCCCAGAACCATCTGAAAAGCAATATCTTTGAACTGTAAAGCTGACCTGTCAACCCATTTCAAAAGAGTTAATTAGGATTAGAAAATCTAACGTTATAAGGTTTCAGGGAAATAGAGCAGCTAACCTATTTTGAATGAACTCGTAGAATTTGATTTTGTTTTAATGAAAGATGTGATTTAAGTGCAGTTGGGAGGTCTATTTTCGATGGATCGACTCGCAGATTCAAACAGAGAGAGGACACAAAATTTTTAATAAGTTTATTGGTTCATAGACTGTCTTTCCGTCTCTTAAAGCTTCAAATGATATACCACAGGTAAAACAAATGAATAAACATAAAAGAAGTACCTATCATTTATTCAGTCTCAAAGTCGAGAAGGCAAGGCAAAATCATTAGAATTTCCATAGGAATGGAAGCAACATTTAAATCTGAAGACCAATGTTCCTGGTCTATACAGATAAGGTCGAGTCTTGATTTGTCTCTTTCAAATCATTTCATTAAGAGGAAACAAGAAACGGAGGCATATCATTATCTCAACCTATATCTAGATCATGACACTTGATATCATACCAAGTCAATTAAGGTGACTGATTGCTATCTCCGAGTTATTCCAGCTTTCAAAGTCGGAATCTTTTTTGCTTCATTGGCAGTGTTCGGTGGAAATATGCTAACATTTTTCTAGGACTGTTATTTTGCACATTACGCTTTTTTTTTCTATTTACTCTAATTACGCAAATTAGTTCTCTTCCTATCCTTTTAAATGTTCATTTCTTTATGTTTTTTTTTTATCTCGCCGTGGAATTACCGTGTCCTCGAATGTAAGCCATTCCATTTAAAAACGCATTTATAAACGTGATTACGTAATAAGTAAATTACATATTTAAACCATTAATTTCGGTAACGTTTGCGTTTTTCATATTGATTTCAACACTCTAAAATATTTACTTGAATAAAAGCTAAGATCAGCGATTCCGGATCCATGTCATCTCTGATTACCCATTGATTTCTTATTTACGTGCTATTTTATATTTATTTTACTCGATTGATGATGGAAGTTTCTTGGTCGTAAACTCCACGAAGGAATTTTTGCATTTCTCTGGATATCCTTTGAGTAATTTGTTTTTGTTTCCTTCATTTTTCTTTTTCATTTCATTACTTTTGTCAATGACAGCTACTCTGGGGTAAGGTGTCAATTTTGCGGAAATGCTTTCACACGGTGTAAGGCACTGTCCATTTGATATTCTGGAAGGGGTCTGGATTTTTTTGGGGTTTTTTTGTCGCAGCAAAATTTTTTTTTTCGTCCAAGGCCGGAGCAAAATTATTTTTTTCTTTCAAGGTTGTGATGCGCATATCAAGAATGTTTTATCAATAGAAATTCTTTATTTTTTCTCAAAACTCTAAATATTACTTCATTTCTATGCAAATATTTAATTTACTTCTAAACAGAGAGATAAATGATTTTTACAATATTGTTCTCAGTTAAAAAAAATCATATACATTGAAAACTGAAAATTTCAGGAATGTCAATCGAAATGTAATGGTAATTCTTCAAATTCAGATTACTTCTAAGAGCAAGATTATTTTTTTCTGTCACACCATAAGCAAATTAATTTTTGTCATCAAAATTCAGAGCCAACTGAGTTTTTTTTTTCGGAAAAAAAAACGAAGCCCCCCCCCCTCCGAATATCAAATGGACCGTGCCTAATACGTTGTCAAAAGCCTAGGGCTTTTGAAAATATTTTGTCTTCACAAAATTTTAATGTTTTGTAATGCGTGCTGATTTCACATTATGCGGTCGTAATACGACGCAATGCCAACATTATGCACTCACTCATTTACGTCATATGAACGTTCATCACAACGTTAATCCCGATTGTCCCACATTTAGAAAAAATCTTATCCGGATTGCCCTACGTTTTTAAATAAACACATGCATTTTTGAAATACAAATACTCAGTTTATAGTATGTTTTATTCTATCAGTGATAAAAATGAAATAAACATGATAGATATGATAAAGATAATTTTCTTCTCTATATCTTTATCTTTTTTTATTCTTGTTTGAATCTTTTTTTTTTTAGAAAGGAGGGGAATTCCAACAACACTTAGTTGCAGCACCAACAGCAAAACCCCAAGACACCCACTGTTAAATCACCGAAGAAAGAAAGGTGAATTAAGATCCTTCGTAGAAGATATTACAACACAGTCAAGTTATAGAACGATTTGGAATTAAAACACAGCAAACATCGGGTCGCGGGGAATTGTATAACCAACTCCACACTGCAACATGACGTAAGTGTAGATATAAAAGAACTGAGGGGATCTCCAACAATACCTAGTTGCAGCAACAACAGCAAAACCCCAAAACACCCACTGTAAAAACATCGAAGAAAGAAAGGTGAATTAAGATCCTGCGTAGAAGGTACTATTAATACTTACGCAAACAAAGCAAACCCCCCTGTTTCATAGAATTACATCCATAATTGGTTCAAAACTTCAGAATGGTGATGGTCTTGACTTTTATAAATATTTTCTTATAAGAAGCAATTCTGGCTAAAAGAGAAACGTTATTAAATCCAAACACATGGACATTCTTGATTTCTTTGAACTTTTAATTGATTTAATTCGAAAAGGTGTTGGGTATACACATGAAATAAACTTAAAATTTTCAAATATTGCTTATACATGTCGATAGTGAATTTCAAAGAAATCTCCATAAATCCGTAGGTCTGTCCATCCGTCGGAAGTCATGTTTTCCAGACTTTTTTTCTGAAGCTTTTTAAGATATTGGATTGAAACTTGAAGTATGACTTGATATCAAGTGGCGTAAGATCCAGTTTGAGTTTCGGCAAAGTTGACCTCTTATAAGCAGAGTTATGATCCTTCAACATTAAAATTTCAATGTCGTTAATCAAGAAATCATAAATCAGACTTTACCTAAACCCTTTGATCTCTCTTAGAAATAATTACAGCAATTATCTAATTAACATGCACACGATATCCCGATTGTCCCAAATGACTTTGATACCTTTTTTATATAAGTCTGGGACAATCGGGATGACACCCTCTTTTACGGTACGAACACGCTTTTAAAAATTGATATAAGATCGGATCGTGTGACGTTTAGGATGAAAGCATCTATAATTGTATTTAACGTACGTAGTGCTTGGAATTACCATTATAGTATTATCCATGATCAGAAATAATTTTAAAGTATGCTCTTTTTTACGTAATACATGTATGTAGTTCTCAGTTTCTGAAGATTAAGTTGAAGCTGTATGATTATCTAACTTTATTTGACATTGTATTGATAAAGAGAAAACAGGCCAGCGCATGGTAGCATTGTTCAGGCATGGAACACTCGAACAACAAAAAGTAACAATAAGTTTAATGATCATTATACGCATGTTCCGCGTTGGTACAGAATGCTAGAAGGCTTTCATAAACTTTACATAGGAAAAAACGTGTTTCAGTCGTCAAACAAGTTTGCTGTGTGTTAGACAAACGCCTGAAAGGGTCTTTTTATCTTTTGTAGACGAAGCAGAAGTTCAACAGCGTGTTGCATAATGTCACCACGCGCAATAATGATAGGATAATATGAGTGGCCTTTATATTGACGATTTCCATTTGAACGAAAAGTAATTAGTCTTGTACCTTTTATATGATACGAAGGAGGTTTCCTTTCAGTAACACACTGGCACACAAAAAATGAACGGATGATAAACAAATGTTTTTATCCGGATACCATCCGCATGACCCTTTCGCGTATTCCGTTTGATACCGTAAACCGCCTTTCATTCGCGAGCGTTTTATTTTCGCGATGTCCTTCGATTCGCGAAAATAAAATGCCGTGAATACGTCCAAACACATGTGTAGTAAGATGCGTACGTGCGATATCGCGAAAATAAATCGTCGCGAACCAGTCACCTCACTCGTGTTCGCGAAGACGACACGACTAAAAGACGGTTTGCAGTATATGAAATTAACTAATCATTAAAAGATAATGATACAATCAAGGAGAATTAGTAAACGGGCTAAAGAGATCATCTAGAAAGTCTTATATGAACAACATTATACAAAATCGTACCTTCCGTTGAAGTTTGATGCTGCTGTAAAAGGGAATCCAAATAAGCTGATACCCAGGTCCGCTAATGCCAAGTTTGCCAGAAAAATGTTCGTGGTAGTTCGTAGTGATTGGAATTTCCAGAATACCAAAAGAATGATTCCATTTCCGAACAAACCTAAAACACCTGCAACATAATGAAATGAAATCTAGAAAAAATTCTAGCCAGTACGATTTCTTCATACGACTTTTGCAATATGTACACCACGCTGCCTCACGACAAAATTAAGGATCGATTGTCAAAACCCATTAAATAGTATTTTGATCGAGAGGGGAACATGTATATTTGTACATCTGAATCAAAAGCTTTCTTTTCCGCCACAGAATACAAATCATGGACATGATGTAGTAACCTGTGTAATGCCTTGTCCTTCCTCTTGGACAACATTTATATTAGATTTGGTGAGAATCTATACAAGCAGGTTGTAGGGATCCTTATAGGTACTAACAGAATACCTCTTGTTGCAGATTTATTTTAATACTCTTATGATAGAGAATAAATCCAAAATCTCAAAAAGCAACGACAACATGATTATTTTTAATGTTTCATTGGTATCCATAGGTACCTGGATAATAATCTAACTACCGCCTGGTTTTGAAAGATATTATAAGACTCTTTCATGGTCTTCTATGAAAGATACATCGGTTCCACCCGAGGGGTCTCAAAATCATGTAAAACCCGAGGCTTGCCGAGGGTTTTGCAAAATTTTGAGACCTCGAGGGTGGAAACGATGTATCTTTCATAGAAGAACATGAAAGAGTATTTTTCTCTCATATCTAAGGGTCAAAACAAAACTGAAAGAAAAGGGACGAAATTTGAAAAAATGTCAAGTAGATCTGATCGCAAAAATTTTGCGATATTCGAATTCAGCGCCCCCGAAAATGGTTTATTCAATAAGAATAAACTACGAATATTAGGCTTTTCAGAATAAAACGCAAGAGTACATTGAAAAACGATCTTAAAATCGAAGTTTTATGGCGACGTCGCCGCTAGCTTGTTTGTTTTGCGGGCTGAAATCATGACGTCACAATAGCGTAAGCAATCGAAACAATAGCGTCACGTGATATGTGATACAGCTGTCACATGATATGTGATACAGAAGTAGCTCACATAGCTGTATTTTATGGGCCTACTCTGTAACACATACGCGGGTATGAGAGAAAAAAAATGTAATTTATCCACAAGAAGTGACGCTGAACAAGACAAATGTAATAAACACAGAAACACCATTTTTTGGATCTAAATATCAAAAATTGATAATGGAAACAATACGGAATATCCATACAAGTGTGTATGACAAGAGATGATTTTGGATTCAACATGTTGTAAATTTCCCCTAGCTTGACGGTGATGTTCCTAGATTACCTTTATACGGTATTAAGATATCACAGCTCATCCGGTACGCTATAGCATGTACTAAAGATTTGGATTTTCTTTGCAGGAATTTACAAATTACCAATAAACTTTAAGGTCAAGGTTTTCGATTTTACATACTAGTTAAGAGTTTCTGGAAATTTCACAAAAAATATTGTCAGCTTCTTTTAAAATTTGGACCTATACAAGCAATAGAGTATATTGTTATGGGTATTTCACGACCTGCCTTTTATGGTGAAATAATAAACGAAATAAGAAGGATCACAGGTAGACAGAATTACCATCGAAATTGTGCGAGAACCATCCAACGCCTTTTATACCGTGGATATGATCATACTCTCACCAGACGGACACTTGGCTTGGTACTTGACCCATCTACAACCTTGTACCAGGGCATTCTTAAGAATTGCACTCAGACTGACTGTGACGACAGGACTTCATGACGGGTCCTGTCTAAACCTCTTTAGAGAAGAAGGGCCCTGACCACCTGTCCTCCCTTAATGTCGGTCGGTGTCTTCGGGTGACAACAGCCAGCAAAGCACGAACTGTATTTCGTACGCGCTGTTATATGTCCATTTACACATCCTTCTATGCGTTGCTTTGGGTCCCTGTGTTATGCGGTCTGTTTGTACGGTCAATTAACAGTGATGAGGTTATTTTATACCAAAATTGTTCAAGACCCCTAAGTAATTTGAAAAGTTAGAGGGTCGTACGCATGTAATCCGGATAACCACAGCATTTGCTACAGTAACTCCTAAGTCTGCAACGAGTGTCCATTGATCTCGTTGGTTTATGTTTAGTCTTTTTTGTTTGATGTTTCTATAATGTCATTTGGTTTTTGTCCCTTTTTGCGTCACTTTCAATTCGTGTCTGATCTGTGTTTTTGCATGAGGTGTTTTTGTGTTTTGCTGTGGTTGCTGAAACTGAGTGTTGTTGGATATCCCCTACTTTCTCCTACATTAAAATGATCATTTCTAGTAAGAACATATGTAGACAAATAATAAGAAATAGATGAGGTTTTCGAAGCCTTGCTTTTTTCTCTTCAAAGTTGTCAAATTTGAATTGACAAAACGCTCAATTGAAAAGCAGATACGTTATATCAGTGTTTACACAGATAAATTTGATAGTCGGGAAATTTGATAACTGGAATTTCTTTACATGATAAGTAAACTTCACAAAATTCAAAATGCCAAGGAGACCCTTATAGCATAGATAAATGGTATGCGTAAGCGTCCAAACTTCGTCTCACAATGTGAACAAATAATTTTGATCCGAACCAATCGAAATACAGATTTTGATGCATTCATCTATTTATAACAATTTTTCGATCTAACATGATGGGTGTTTCTAGGGAGAAGGAGATGCTTACGTTTCCCGGGCATCTGATATGTTTTTGGATTTACTTTTGCTGTACTGTATACTATTTTTTGTTTTTTTTTTATTTGGACTTGTTTCATTATGATTGTGTGTATGTGTGGTTTTTTCATCATGGTTTGGATTTTGTGTCGGACATTTACGCGCCATAATCTGATTTAATGAGACATTGTGCTACGGTAATAGAACAAAAAAAAAGCAAATTTCTCTATACATCAGGATTAAAAAATAGTTTTAATAGGGTACATAGATATACTCAATTTAATAGTCTTATGTCAATATGCATCGACATTGTCCGTGATTTACTTCTAACGAATCATACGCGAAGAAGCATTTGTGGGGTTCTGTTTATTGTGTCATTCTCTTCCCATGGAAGTATATCGATTCAGGTAGAGGGGTTCTCCACTATAAACTATTTATTGTCCTATTTTAAGAGCTTAGTGCAGCTGAGTCTTTACTTTCGGTCTAAGTAAAGTCATCATAGGAAAATAAATAATAAATCAGGATAGGGTCAAAGCTTAGGTTAATAGGGCAATAAAGTTACTGTCCAGCCAACATTTACATAATTAATATTAATGAATATAAGAAGGGAGGGGATCTCCAACCAGACCTGGTAGCAGTACCAACATCAAACCAAGTGAATAGTGTATTACTCTATAAAAAATATAATCTAATTGAAATTACTCAACAATGTTTGGGTGCATTCCGTTATAGATCAAGAAGATAGTAAGCTTCTTTGCTCGACCAATCAAGCAATTTGTAACTATTCACATCTTCTGGTGCATACCACATATATCTTTCATCTCGTTGTTTCCGTGTGTACATGTGTGTGTGTGTGTTCTTTTCATATACGTTCATTGGTTCCATCTTATGATTGTGAATGTGTCTTTTTTTAATACAAGGTTGTTTTCTCATATGTTTTCCTTATCAATGGACCAATAAAGGAGCTGTTAAGATAAGGCGTAAAATCAGCCCTGAAAAGTGGAATTATGAAAATTGAAATTTCAAGAACTTCTTTATGTTAAATGTATACCTATACTGCATACCATCAGAATATGAAGTAATTTGTTATCTGTTTTGCATATTATTGCTAATTTTGGGGTCAAAACTTCTCTTTTTCTCATAGAAATCAATAGAAAACGGAAACGTTTTTTTGAACATTGTTCCCCCAGGATATACAGAAAGCCACTTTTACTGGAGATGTATATCAATGATACATTTTTTTGGCAGAGTGGGGTTCTGTATCTCCGGGGGGAACACAACCCCATTGACGAAAAACTAAAAATGGAAAGGGGGGGTGTATTTTTTAAGAATCGACCTTTTCGACTATAAAATATGGCACATTTGACTATTTTTCCTCTTTAATCCATCAAAAAATGTAACCTAAATATGACTAAATGAAATATACAAGAATAAGGAATGAAATAAGCAAGAACGATGTTCATTTCTTCGCCAATGTGTATTACGCGCTAATAGGCTTACATTGTAGCCATCGAATACAAAATGAGACCGTATTTTAAGTTCCGGATTGCATTATTTACCGAATAAAGGAGATGGAAAGTTCGAAATCTATTTCTGATACACAATGTAGACTTATTTGATGTTTTTTAATTTATATTTATCCATTTTTGGTAAAACATTCTAAAATTTCTACGTTTTTTGTCAATATTATCGGTTTTTCTATCCGGGCACCCCTACCTCTTTCGACCTTGATTTTAGAATCTTAAGGTTTCTTTAACGAAATGTAAAACATGTAAAAGGTCTGCAAATACATTATATTTCAATAATGATTAATAATTTTCTGTATACGATTCGCCATGAAGAAGAAATAAGTCACGAGATTTAGGGCTAAATAGGGCCCTTATCTTAACAGGTCCTTTTCCTTTCATATATAGTACCATTCCTACATTCCCTGCCTATGGTGTCTTGTATTCATATACGCCATTCCAGAGCAAGCTTAATCAGCAACGAATTCGTTCTCAGGCTAAGAGACTAACCGACGATATGACGAAAAAATAAAAGATTATAATAACATCTCTATTTCCTCAGTGTTGGAAGATACCTTAGGTTAGAACCATCTAATATATCGCATTTGACACAATCGCCGGATTTTACTTTTTCTGCATGGCCTAAGTGCTAGCAAACAGAATATGCTTACCCTCCTGGGTACTTTTGGGATTCACCTTTGACAATGTATAGTTGTATTTTAAGCGGATTCTTCGGATGAATTCCATACAGTCAGAATATATTTTGGCAGTTTTTTACCCTTGTTCTGCCCCTACGGCCATAGTTCGACAACCTTTCAATTGATAAAGCGCTTTCACTTAGTCGCGCGCATTTATTAGCGCCATTTACAATAAATTTCGTTCTTACAGCGTTCTCTATGGAGATTATTCATTAGGTATGGTTGACCTTAGTATTTTTATGGTGCTGTATTACTGTCTCCGTCATTTTGTCAGCCTTTTCTTCTCTCGATTCGCAGTTTAACTGTTTTTGGATCTCTTCCCTATCTTTGTGTTTTTTATAGTTTTCATGAATTTGCATACTCATTGATTATGATTTTTAGATTGTGACTTTGGGTTTTGTGTTTGACTTACATCGACTTATTATTAGACATTTTTCAACTTGCATTGATGAACTTCGCACTTCGAACTTCGCACTTTAATTATGATAGAAATTCTATACGTGGGTTGCCAGTAGTAAAGAAAGTCCAATATATCAATTCCATTGAGTATACTTATCAAAATGTAGATGACTTCGCTTATGAGTTTATACTTGAACGGCAGCTACCCCACTGAATCTTCAATGTTCGAAGTCCGTCACGGTGAAAAAGTCTATTAATAAAACATTACATGACCTCTTGACCTCAAACGAAGATTATTTGATTTGGGACTAATTAGATGTAAAAAGAAAGACTCTAAGGTAGCCGCTCTAATACATATATATTTATCGATAAAAAATGATTTCGGACTATAAATCAAAGGAAATTGCTTAGTTTAAGATTTATCACTCAGCATAAATCGCAAAAGTTTTAAAATTTTAAGAAGTCATAAAAGAACTCCTGTTTTATTTTGAATATACAATGTATGTATGATTCTTTTTTTCTCAAAACATTTTAATGATTTGAGCAATTTCAACACAGTATATATGCACAACCAATGTAATTACCTGAGATGAAACTAATGAAAAATACCTGTTGCATTTCTGCATGTAAATGCTCGTGATGTCACAATGCATTAACTCGAAAGAAACATGTAGTGACGGCTGTTCTAACTTGCAAACTGAACCCGCGGTGACCTTAATTTTAACGTCACCTCTTGCCTTGAAAAACGCTATTTCAGAAACTAAGAATGATCCTGACAATGATAGTGCATATATATAGAATAAATGTCATAAATTGTATTTGTTACACATTTGTATGCAACACACAGCAAGTGCAACATACAGCAATTGCAACACACAGCAAGTGCTAATGCGCATTACATGTACGGTAAATGCACTTGCTGTGTGTTGCATACCCGTAAACACAAATTTAAACACTTGTTCTTTATATAAACTAAAATCAGATTCCAAAGTTCATAATCAATAGGCTTGCAAATTTTTGAAGAAATATAAACAAAATTTTCATGAGAAAAGAAAAGTAGGACAAACAGACGGAAGCAATAACAGAGCTTAATAGAAACACGAAAGACAACTTTATCTAATGAACCATAACCAGAGTCTTCATTGAATTTGCTCTACATGTCCTTTCTATGAAAGTGCGTTTTATGCATACCTTATTTCGAGTAGTTTATACGCGTTTACATGGATAACATTTATCAAAACTTTTCGTGACTTTAAGTTGGTTGAATAGCTTCTAGAAATATTGGAAAAAAATCACTTCTACATAGCATACGTTTAAGTTTGAATTGGATTAATTTTACATCTTGAAATGATGCAATATTTCTTGCAAATTTTATCCTCATAGTACTAATGTCAAAGAAGTTGTAGAAAAGTTATCCTCTCGATTCTTTTGAGAAATTTTAAGGTATCGAAACAACAAGGTGAAAAATAATTGCTGGCTTACCGATAAAAGAAAGATATAGTCCAATAGCATAGTGTTGGGTAACACTTAAATTTAAACTACTGGCTTCGCCGTTTCCTGTCAAATTGGCAAAGTTGGAAGAGTTTGCTACGCCGTGTTGCAGGTATTCCATTGCCCTTGGTATGGACTGTCGTACTGTGGAACTCATTGTGTTTATGTAAGGAAAAGTGCTTACGCTTAGTCTTATATAGCTGATGCACGGATTTGATCGATATACATTTCTGTATCAAATACCTAACAGTATTGACTTTGTCATCTCACCGGCATCGACATGTGGGTAACATACTATATGCTTTAAAATTATGTTTTACTTCATCCAAAATATGGTGACTTCTAGTTTCCGGTAAAACTTTTTTGGAATTACAAGAGGTTGTTTGTGTATAAATTCTTTAAGATTTGGCGTTTTGTATTTCTTATTTTCTGAAAATAAACTAAAGTTAAGTGTCTTAAGCAATATTGAATATCATACAAATAATATTTTATTTATTTTTGATTTGTACGGATTTGCATACAGTCGATACCCTCTTTTGTCTTCGAAATAGAACAACTAAGGGTCTTCGAAAAGCGGATAAATTTCTCTTTTGTTACTAAGTACAATGTACGTGGTACATGTAACGCACCACCAAATGGAGTATTAACATTATTATGGTACATGTTCATATGTTCCTATATCGCTAACTTAATAAGGAGGAAGCAGATTCCTTAGAGTCCAGAAATACTGATAATTTGTGGTCGTTTATCGGCATTCGATAGACAATTATCAGGTAATAATTATGGACCTTTCAAAGTAATAATACGTCTGCAGATGGGTAAATGACCTCAGCAAATGTGAATATAGTTAGCTGTTCTTAAATTCAACTCACAGTGTAGGAACGCTTTTGTACGAAATAAGTTTTTTTTTGCGATTTCCGAAGCGAAAGCTTTACATATGTCAATTTAGTATCCATCTATCGCGTAAACACTAGAAGGTATACTGCTATAGATTCAGTATAGAACATTACTTCATAGACAGGTAGTACTTCGTAATTCAAATGAATTAGACTGCCGTGAATTTGCAACTTTATATGTAATATATGCTACACAGTGCAGGAACGCTCCTGTTCACGACCAGTAACCTGTACTAAGCATATAGGATAAATACCGTTGAATTAAAATTTTATTGACTAGAATTACCGAATCCCTATAAGTATATTCTCCAGTGTTATAATTATGTTGTTTTATACCACCAATAATGAAGTTGAGGGAGATTTACTGGTGTGTAAGGTGCCAATAGACATTTAAAGATTTTCCGTATTCAGAGCGCTGACTGTCTACACTGTACAGATTGAGGGGTCGTATCAAATCATATACGTTTATAAATTTTCAAAAGGTGCAGTATACCCTGGTTTTACCGCAGTGTCGTACATCGTACATTTTCGGACCTTTCCGTCGCATGCTCGAGAAAACTGAAATTGTACCCCACTATTAAAATATCTCTCCGACCTTCGTTCAATCAAAAAAATAACAAAACAAAAGTAACCATCATCATAGGTTTTGAAATTATGCTTAACGGTTAATGTTTTTTTTTTTTTTTTTTTTTTTTTTTTTTTTTTGCAAGACATTTCTATCGGTGCCAACATTTTTTGTGACCCTGATTTTGAGGTCTGAGTTACTTTAGAAATAATTTCATTGACAAAGAGATTTGACTTTCATATTTTTTACGTTTTGGTGAACACTACAGGTATGTAGACATGGTACAGACAATAGTATTTTAGGTATATCTGCGGACCCGCGATTCATTTTAATTTTTCTACTTCAAAGCAGCAAGCTCTGCTAAGCTTCAGTGGAATACGTAAATAATAATAATTTAAAACCTTTTGGTAGAATAGAAATATAGATCAAATTTCAAGGAAAAATCTAAAACCCCCACTTTATAAGAACTCAAAATTTGTAAAACGAATCTTATTGTAGATGGCTGTAGATGGCGCAACTGGAATTAATTGTTGCGGTGTCGTACAAATTCAAATTTTCATATTTAAACGGCGAACTATCCCTTTCAAGCGCAGATCTAAAGGTGAGATGGGGTTACCGTAGTCAGGGACAACCTGAAAATTGACAAATATGTATTGATAAATGGTCTGAAATTATGTTCAGGGTGTGCCAAAGATATGCACTGTATTAAAAATATTTTACGAAAATTTTTAGTTTGGTTTTAATGTCGAAACGTACTACTCTATATACTTCAACATTTAAAAAAAATCATTTTGCAAATGAAAAGCTTATTTCTTATGCAAGAAAATGCTTTGTTATATATATGATTAGCCCCCCTCTTCCATTTGTGTTGTTACATATTGAACAATTATCTAGGATTGTAGAATCTTCGTCGACGTACAAAACGATATCTACCCCTTATTTCCAAATTGTGATATATTCTTTCAAATGTTTATATATTTGTATATAATCCGTGCCCTATATAAAACATGTTCATTTCAACTCATTTGTACTCCGGGGGTAGGTATAATATTTTCACACTTCGCCGGATATGACGAACGGTCAAGTAACGGATAAAAAAAATATTTTCGTTAATTTTCCGTTTTGTCCGGTTCTTATATGTTTTATTTTCATTTTATCCGTTGTTTCTTTGTCGCACTTACGGTGAAGTCCGTTACACATTCGTTATTTTCCGGTAGACAACCGGTATGTCTCCTTTCGTAATAGTCGCGAGAGCATCTGGCAGTTGCAATGACGATTTTTAAAGCAATTGTATACAATTTCCACATTAATCCTCTTTCAATTTTCTTTCGCCGCTTTAAAACTTTTTGGCAAAAGGACGATCGAATCGCGAAACCTGATCTCGTGATCGGGAGTCGAAATTAATGCCCGTGCCAATGTTCTTCATAGAGCTTATAATTATGACAAATTAGATATCGGATTTTTGTATTCGTATACCGCCCCATATTCTGTAGATGTAAACTGTCGAGTGTCTGCATACGAGAAAACTTTAAATCTCTAATAAGATATGATAAGTACAGAACTCCTACAGTGGCTGCATATAACCGCACAGTCGTGTTTACTAATTTTTCATTATTGAAGCTTTATTTCTATAAATATACAATCAAGTGAGTGTTAACGGAGTACTAGGTTATGTAAGCTTTCTTTAAATATGGAACATGTCAAGGTGGACATACCTAGGGACTAAAAAATCACATTTCACTGTAATCCTTTGATTGTAATAATTGAGTTGCAATTTCACGGTAATCTAATTCATTGAAATCACGAAATACTACATGTCTATGAAGTATCAATGTTGTGAATGAATTTTATATATTTTCATTTCCATGCTTCATTAACATCGACGGCGGGTGCGGCTAGCCAACAGGGGATGCTTACTCCTCCCGGGCACCTGATCCCACCTCTAGCTTGCTAGGGGTCCGTCGATGTTTAATTCTCTGCTCTATTGTGAGTGCAGTTGAGATTGTCGTCAGGATCTTCTTTAACTCATTTGTGTCACACTTATGCCCTTTGCCGTGTGGAGCTCGTAAAAAAGTTCCCCGCGAGGGGTTTGACAGTAAGTGTTTTGAATATACTTCCCTGACATTGTCGCCATGGCACTTTCTATATGGACATAACGTCAGACAGTGCATGAATTTTATATATTTTCATTTCCATGCTTCATTAACATCGACGGCGGGTGCGGCTAGCCAACAGGTGATGCTTACTCCTCCCGGGCACCTGATCCCACCTCTAGCTTGCTAGGGGTCCGTCGATGTTTAATTTTCTGCTCTATTGTGAGTGCTGTTAAGATTGTCGTCAGGATCTTCTTTAACTCATTTGTGTCACACTTATGCCCTTTGCCGTGTGGAGCTCGTAAAAAAGTTCCCCGCGAGGGGTTTGACAGTAAGTGTTTTGAATATACTTCCCTGACATTGTCGCCATGGCACTTTCTATATAGACATAACGTCAGACAGTGCATGAATTAGGTCTTCCGACTTCCGTCGGAAGACCTATTGTTTTCGTAACCGTGGAAAATTGGATCAGCGATTTCTCAAGAACCCTGTAAGCTAGGACAATGAAAGTTCTCCAACGTTACGTTTGGAGTAAAAGCTAGATTGGTTTTTTTTATTTTTGGTCTCTGTTATTTTTTTCATCATGTTTTTAGTAGATTCAAATATTTGACGGGAGCGTCGAATTACTCAAAAGGACCGAAAATTTCATGTTTTGCTATTTGTAAGCTTAAATATCTCGTATTTTGCTATCTACAATTTCCATTCTTTTTGAAAGTCGACAGCCATGCAAGATATGAAATGCTAGATGCACACTGTAACGATTTATTACGATGACGTCCTTCACCGTCCTTCATATTTCCAAATTCAGAAGTTCATAGGAGGAAGACACTTTTTTGCTTATAATAGTAAACAAAAATTAAGCTTATGAAGTTTCCTAAAAATTTCAATATTATTATTTTTATCCATATATCTGTCTTATTTAGTCTTTCTGATTTTTCCTATCTCTTACTGTTGAAAAGATATGAGCATCGAAATTTTGAGTTGGGTATTTCGATACACCTTCACGCCAACAGATCGGGCGCACACTAAAATTGGTAGTCCGAGTCCGACTCGAGAAAAGCAGTGTTGAGATTTTCAAATTCCGATTTCACGGCAATGATGAATATGCATTTCATAAATACATTTCGATATACACAATTTGATTTTAAAACAGTTGATTAATTTAGAAGAGATCAGCTACAAACCAGAATTTACACACAAAAAGTGGTAGTTTGATTACGATTTCTAACCTACAAACCTGTTTCTAAACTTCAATAACTATATTTTGAACATCAAGTTTAATTTCTAATTCTAGCAAACGTTCGAACATAATTTTCGGTTGGTTTATTTACAAATTGATGAACAATTTCTCCAACATTCTTCCCTCTCCTCGTTTTTCGAAAACAGTTCTGTTTATATTGAACGATGTCGCCATGATGGAAATTCAAAATAAACTTTGAAAAAAGGGAAGGGGGGGTCCAAATTTGAACCTGCACAGCGAGAACCTCATGGTATTTATATATATATATTGAACGTAACTTGTTATTACCATTTCTCTTCTCAAGAAAATTGGTTCTACAGCTACGAGCTCGCCTTTTTTATGGGGGAAGGGGGCAGGAAGAATTTGCAAAAAAAAAAATCCCGGCTCTGAAAAATGCTGAAAAAAATATTCCGGCCCAAAGGGCCGGCAATTTTTTTTTCCCGGACCATGCAAAAGTAAGGATACATTGCATGATATGGAAATTTTTGCTGGCCCTTTGTGCCAGACAATTTAAAGTCAAAAAATTAATTAATATAAATACAAACTGTTCACATAGCTGTATCTACCAGAGACCTAATACGCATAGGCACAAAAATCTAGAAAAGGTTCTATTTAAACATCATACAATCTGTCTGAAATTCGCTAATTGCAAAGAGACATCTGAAGGAACGGTTATTAACTCATACTCTGTAACAGCGGGGAGTTTAACTTACACAGACATTCACAACATTTGACAATTTGTTTAAATCCGGCCCGAAGAACCGGCGAAAATTTTTCTCCGACTCTGGTAATGGCTGAAAAAAATGGCCTGCTCAGAAAATTGCTGAAAAAATTTTACCGGCTGGCAATAGAATTCCTAACCCCCCCCCCCCCCAAAAAAAAAAATCAAATGGTTGCTCACCAACAATTATCGGTTTGAAAATTTAATGTTATACTGCTATTTGAAAACTTAAATATATAATATAAATACATGTAATGTGACGTCCTTCATATTTCCAAACCAAAAATTGTATAGGAGGAAGACACTCTTGTTGCAACCGCAACAAGAAACCTTTCTAGTTTTATATATTTTCATTTCCATGCTTCATTAACATCGACGGCGGGTGCGGCTAGCCAACAGGTGATGCTTACTCCTCCCGGGCACCTGATCCCACCTCTAGCTTGCTAGGGGTCCGTCGATGTTTAATTTTCTGCTCTATTGTGAGTGCTGTTAAGATTGTCGTCAGGATCTTCTTTAACTCATTTGTGTCACACTTATGCCCTTTGCCGTGTGGAGCTCGTAAAAAAGTTCCCCGCGAGGGGTTTGACAGTAAGTGTTTTGAATATACTTCCCTGACATTGTCGCCATGACACTTTCTATATAGACATAACGTCAGACAGTGCATGAATTTTATATATTTTCATTTCCATGCTTCATTAACATCGACGGCGGGTGCGGCTAGCCAACAGGGGATGCTTACTCCTCCCGGGCACCTGATCCCACCTCTAGCTTGCTAGGGGTCCGTCGATGTTTAATTTTCTGCTCTATTGTGAGTGCTGTTAAGATTGTCGTCAGGATCTTCTTTAACTCATTTGTGTCACACTTATGCCCTTTGCCGTGTGGAGCTCGTAAAAAAGTTCCCCGCAAGGGGTTTGACAGTAAGTGTTTTGAATATACTTCCCTGACATTGTGTCCATGGCACTTTCTATATGGACATAACGTCAGACAGTGCATGAATTTTATACATTTTCATTTCCATGCTTCATTAACATCGACGACGGGTGCGGCTAGCCAACAGGGGATGCTTACTCCTCCCGGGCACCTGATCCCACCTCTAGCTTGCTAGGGGTCCGTCGATGTTTAATTTTCTGCTCTATTGTGAGTGCTGTTGAGATTGTCGTCAGGATATTCTTTAACTCATTTGTATACTGAATCTATAGCAGTATACCTTCTAGTGCTTACGCGATAGGTGGATATAAAATTGACACATGTAAATCTTTCGCTTCAGAAATCGCAAAAAAAAAACTTATTCGTACAAAAGCGTTCCTATACTGTGTATGCTAAGTATGTCCACTGTGACAAGTTCCATATTTAAAGAAAAATTACATAACCTAGTACTCTTTCAGTCTTTGAACACAAAATAAAGCTTAAATAATGAAAAATCAGTAAACACTAAATGTGCGGTTTTATGCAGACACTGTAAGAATATACTTATAGGGTTTCGGTAATTCTAGTCATTCGAATTCAAAGGTATTTATCGTATATGTTTGGTACCAATCAAATACGCTAAGTACAAGTTACAACCACACCGTCTGCTATTTACTTGGCAGATGGCCGTCCTAAGTCGGCACCGGTTACCCATTGGTCTCGTTGGTTTATGTGTAGTCTTTTATGTTTCTATGTTGTGAGTTGGTGTTCCTTGTCCCTTTTGCGTCTCTTTCTGTGGGTATCGGTTTTGTGTTTTTTGCATGGGTGTTTTGGGATTTTGCTGTGGGTGCTGCAACCTAGTGTTGTTGGAGATCCCCTCCTTTCTTTTACTGGTCGTGAACATGAGCGTTCCTACACTGTGCTACTGTCACTCTTTCAATTTTTTTGCATGTCTTACTTGAGAAGAATAATAGAATTTCATTTCAATGCTTTAATCATCAATTATATTGAAATATGTGTTCTATTATATTTGTGGATTTTCTGTACGTACGATTGAAGTAAACTTATCAAATACAGTCGAGACGGCGTGGCGGCCCCATGTAGAAAGAAGGGAGGAGATCTCCAACAAGACCCCGTTGCAGCATCAACAGTAAAACACCAAAACACCCGATGCAAAAACACAAAAGACGAGTACAGCACGAGACGGAAAAGAGACACACGACATGTAAACATCAAACACAAAAGACTACACATAAACCGACGAGACCAATGGGTAACCGGTGCAGACTATGGACGGCCATCTGTCACGCAAGTAGCAAATGGTGTGGTTATCCTGGATTACGTGCGCACAACCCTCTCACTTCTCCAATTACCCAGAGGTCTCGAAGAACGTACAATTGTGGTGTAAAACAACCTCCTCACTGTAAGATGACATCACACAAACAAGACCGCAAAACACAGAGGCCCCAGAGACACAGATGAATATGTAAATGGATATAAAAAGAGGGCATGATTCCTGGTTAGAGGGTAGAATGTGATTCCTGGTTTATTACGGTTCGTTCTTAAATTATGCTATTGAATTTGAATACGTTTATTATTACGAATATATTAAATTTTTCCAAACATTATTTTCAATTTAATTCTATAGCATATAATGACAGTCTTAATGGTCGATTGAACAGAAGTTGATAAGATTTCGGCGAATCCAGATCATACAAACTTCCTTAGAGAAAATGATTCGAATCCTGTTTCTATCACAATAACCTTGTTTTTCTCACAACCAGCTTTGTCCTTTATGGTCATTGTTAGACATTTCATATTTTTATTTATTACATCCAGTATTCAGTTACATAAAGCCATTTCATAAATGTTATGATAACACGTTACATATCACTTTGGGCGTATTGTCATTGGATGAAGCTCTTCAGATCCTTTGTGACGTCACAATAGATACGGCGACTTCGGTGCGTTATTTGCAAGAAATGATGTCGAAATTGTAACATTTTGACGTGATTTTGATCAATGTGATGAAAAGAATCTCAAATGCTGTACGTTTCTATTTCATACCGTATTTATGAAACTCTATGTGTAATTTTAGTCCCCGAGCCTTGTCTCGGGGATGTAAAAATTACACAACTCGTTTCATAAATACCGTATGAAATAAAAAATCCTTTGAGATCCTATATTCCTATATTTCTTCAAATAATATAAAATCATCATAAATGATTCAAGTACAAAATCTAAAGTCTAATAAATAACACTACAGTATAGAGGCACATATCTGAATAATACGGAAGTGTTCCTACTGGTCTCGTTGGTTTATGTGTAGTCCTTTGTGTTTAATGTTTCTGTGTTGTGCGTTGACGTTCCTTGTCCATTAAGCGTCTCTTTTTGTGCTTGTCTGCTTTGTGTTTTTGCATTGGGTATTTTAGGGTTTTGCTGTGGGTGCTGAAACCTGGTGTTGTTGGAGATCCCCTCCTTTGTACTCTATACCTTCCCGAAAATATTCAAACCAATTTATCATGCACCAGAAACGTGTTTCGGATATTAAATCCTCATCAGTGATGCTTCCAGCCAAAGTGATTTTTAGACACAGCCACAAGAAATGCTTGAAGGTTTTAACATAGACTATTAACAACACAGTTTTGACCGAAAAGAACATTGAATTCTCTGAACAGCTGAAGGTAGTTGATGCCCATCTAGTGAAAAATATACAATGTATGCAACTATTTCAGAGATCACTAATCATTTGTAAACATTCCTATGTCAAAACCTTACATTTTATGGTTTTATCGTAACCTTCACAGGTAGTGGAAGTGCCGAGCTTATCTTGCTGCTGACCACATGTGTCTAAACTGAAGAGCTTCTCTTGTAGAAGTCTGAAGATAAGATGGACAGTAAATGCCTCGGATTTTCAATGATATAAGATATACAGCGATTATCTTAGTTTACACTATATTAAGGTGGGTCCATACTCATAGATTTAACGGCTGAAATTTGTATTTAAGGTTTTTTTTTTACTAAACACAATGGTCCAAATGAGAAATAAAACACGAACATAGATATGTAATTTTTTTTCATCAAAGATACAGTACATTTTAAAAAGGTATTCTCAATATTGAGGAATATCGAATATCCAGCATATGTTTTTTTAACCCACAAAATTCATTAATGATAAAATATGTTTATTTCCTTTGTTTTATTTTATGATAACAAGTCATATAGAAGACATATAACGCATAAAATGATTTTCTAACATAAATCTAAATATGATTTGTCTCCAAACATAAGGGCACCCCCTTATAATTTCATCACACTTTTGACCAATAAATATATACTAAATCCAACTTTTTGCAAGAAAATACAGATGATTTTTTTTCGTTTTGTTATATTTCATCAGGTTATATATGAAGGTGAAGAAAAAATCACACACAGGGGCACACTTTTCATACGATAATTTATATAGGTGGTGAAAAAAATTACATACAGGTATACAGTTTATAAATGATCAAGATAAGGGTACCCCATTAAAATTTCATCCCATTTTCAACTAAGAACATATACTATATGAAGGGTGTGGATATTGATAAATTGCCCCATCTTTTGTTTCTTTTGGCATTTAAGACCTTTTGTCTGTGTTTTTCAATGCGCTGGTTCATTCGCCACCAGCCATTGTAAAACGTTATACACAGACTGCTGCATATAAGGAAAACCTATAACGGTTCGAGTAGGGATCCACCTTAAACTTTATAAGATACTGTATACACTTAATATGAACATAGGCAAAGCCTATATAGGAGAGCGCAGCTGTTGTATTTCAGTGGCGGAACGTGGATTTCAGAAAGATGGGGGTGTCCAGCTTCTAAGAAAATTTTTCATAGAACAGCTGACAACTTGAGCAAAAAACAAACCAAGGACAAAAACGCGTATATTAAGACTGGAGATTTTATTAAAGGGGGAGGGGATAACTGTTACTGTATTTCCAAAGTACAAAGATGAAGCATAAAAAAGAGTATTCTGAATCAATAACTTTGGATGAAAAGGGGGAGGGCATGCTCTGGATTTAAAAGAAAAGAAAAATTAGTTTGTCCCAGTCCTGCATGAAAAATAAAATCTTGCTCCAATAAAGAACTCTCGTTCCCAAAATATCAAATACATGTACCAAACTGAACGCATTATTTTTTTTGTCATTCAAACTTTTTGAATTAGCGAGATGGATTTTTGCCATCCCTATCCCATTTTCTTTGATCTATAGTAAAAAAAAAAGGAAGGGCTAGACATGATTATTTTAGTTCATATGGCAAATTACCCCTTCTATCATTATGATTTATTTTCGGATTACCAGAGTAGTCTTGTCTGTGGTATATACATTATATATATAGAGCAACTACGAGGTATTTGTTTCTATTCTTAGTTTTGACCTCGGAAACCGACGATCATAGATGGTCAAAAGTTCAAAACTATAAGATTGTGCAAATTAAAGTGCATGTATCGTGTTTTCAGGAAAATTTGAGTTTATTTAAAGCAAATATATAGTTGATCATATATAATTGTTTGGCTGTTTTGGCACTTAGCCATGTAACAAAGTTCTTCAATTTGTACTCTCTTTGAATATGGCATGAATAATTACCTTTATGACAGTTAAGAAAATATTGCACTCATTTGTATCCAATTGTTAAAAAATGAGCCATTTTAAAGGTTATCAAAATGTAAATCGTTAAATTAATATGCACAAAACGACAATTTATGATAAGTATATATATAAAAATGTAGACGTATAAATAGTACTATCATTTATCCTTTAATGTTTCACTAAGGAACGAAATGATAGTTCCATCACTGCTGTACCGACATTCAGAATACAAAAAAAAAAAAAAAACAACAATAAACAAACCCCTACAATAAACAAACCTTAAAATATCACAGTACCGAAAGAGAGACGCTATCGTTCTATTTTCATAATTTACTCAATTTTCTCATATTAAGTTAATTTTTACTTAGTTAGGTGCATAGGTATTCTTAATTAAAGCAAACAAATTTGCTCTATACCTCATGCAGACATCTTGTCTACTAGTTTTTCTTTGTTATGAATTACGATGTTTCATCGATTAATGCTGTCTCGTTAAATCAAAATAAATGTTATAATCAATAAAAATGTTATAATCATATGTTGAAAATACGATAACGTCAAAATAAAAAAAATGTCAGTTAGGGTCCTGGGTAAATAAAAACCTTTATGGGAGCACGCATTATCAAGAAGCGTTGACCTTCATTCATAAGAGTGAATGTGTAAAAGTAAAATCCAAGAACATAATTCAAATCTCCCATTCAGTGACTGTACGAAAACAGGGAAAATGCAAAACCAATTAAAACACATTAACATTCTATAAAGGGCAACATCGAATTCCAAATAGATATGAGCCAAGGTGCCTGGGAGACCAGTAAGTATCTCCTGCTAACAAGAAACATCCGTCACTTTAATCGTGCAGAAAAAGTCCAAACGGTTGAATGTTTCAAATTCGGTGTTTTTGATGGATCAAACTTAAAATATTTTTCAACATTAATGAAAGAGAGATTTTGTATAGTGTTTTATACTTTATATGTAATTGACAGTAAGTGTTTCAAATGTCTTTTCCCTAACATGGTCACCATAACACTTTCTATATGACATAACCTCAGACGTGCATGTTTTGTAGGTATTCTTTTCATTTTCGTGCGTGAACATGGACGGCGGATGTGTCTAGCCAAACAGGGGATGCTTACTCCTCCTGGGCACCTGGTCCCACCTCTAGCTTACTAGGGGTCCATCGATGTTGGATTTGGTGGTCTATTGTGAGTGTTATTGAGATTGTCGTCAGGATCTTCTTTATCTCATTTACTTTCGGTCACTGATGAAAAACTATATGGCTGAAGAAGTTACAGCAGTAGTAAAAATGTGATCGGGTAAGCTAAAAACAAATGTGTTCTCTTGATATATTGAGTGGTGCATTTAAATGGTTTGAAATTTCCTTCATGAAGGTAAGGAGTTGGAAAACTTCCATTTTTGAAATTATTATTATAAACACTCGTTTCCTTCTGCAGTTTGGAGCGGTTAAACTCGTTCCCCGTGATTGAATGTTTAAAGTGTAATAAGTACTTCTCTCTAAATCTCTCACCTGAAAGAAGTTATTATTTGGCCCTTTATCAATTCAATTTGACATATACTATTTTGTTATTTCGGAAACTTGTCATTTCATTCTTTATAAACTTGTAAGCCTATTGAATGTGAGGTATTGATTCTGAATTTGGGTTCGACTTACATTCACTGATTGATACCACCACAAACATGTATCATGGTTGTCATTTTTCAAAGCAAGGACGTTTATAGCACGATCGTCAGAAAGTAAAATTCAAAAGAGCATGCATAGGTAAAGTGTGTCTAACCATCTTTTGTTAGTTTATCAGCTAGCCAAGTTCAATCAACTTCGTTTGATCGTCTCTTCATCGCATTCGAAAATTTCTGTTATCAAATTTTCTTGAAATTTCTAAAGCGTGGGTCCTAAAGCATCATATCCCATCCATTCTGCTACGTCTTTCGGTAAATTTTTGGACATTTTAATTTTCACTCTTTGGCAATATTACATTGTTTAGAATGAGGATCACTGACGAGAGTTAAGTACCCGAAACGTGCATGTCTGTTCCATGCTGAAAATTTCTCTGTTCTTAAATGATGATTTTAAATTCAAAGACGTTTAACATTTTACAATAGTTAATGTAATCATGACAAATTCATACCTTTTTGGTATGAACGAAATATCTTGTCACAAGAATAAACGCAAAGAATATGGTAACTCGTGAATTCACAGTCGCATGCAGTATACACCAAAATAACTTTCAGATAAGGCTTACAAAAGTAATTAAGGTTTACGGATTGCAAAAACATTAATACTACATTAAACAAAGAAATTGTAAATGAATGTCGTAAAGAAATGAATACCCAACTAAACCTCTGTAGCCGTAGTCGTTTGCTTTATTCGATTCAGGAAACCAAATTGTCACCAACTGCTCATATTAGCTGTTGTATTTTATTCTACATTACGTATGTGTTATAATGAAAATTTACCTTGCTTAACATTTTTTTACTTCATGATACTTTAGACTACCGTAAGAATTAAAACATTCTTATTAAGCGTGTTCTTGAAAACATCGTTCAGAAATCTTTGACCATGCCCGGTTACTGATCTCAGTCATGCTGGGCTTCTAGTATATCTATTTCCCAAGAAATTGTATGTTATCTCCTTACACTCAAACAGTATATATCTGGCAATAATCAATGAAATGTATTTCCATATATCTTTTATAAAATATGAATTATACATGATAAGTAGTATTCTAGGTACAATTTATAGACACGATCTTTTTAGTAAAGAACAAAAACTGCTTTGATAGAGATCTTCATCATCCTCTTGGCGCACAATACAATTACAACGTACATAACACAATATAAAGATAAGTAAAAGGGATATCGAATAACCATCAATTTTGTATGATAAATACTTTTTAATGTCGCTTTAATGACGATAAAAAGTATTTTAGTGAATAAGTGTCAGGAAAATATGGGTTTAAAGGAAATATATAGCTGATCATGTATAATCATTTTGCTGTTTTGGTACTTTGCCAGGTAACAAAGTTCTTCAAGTTGTACTCATTGAATATGGCATGAATAATAACCTATATGACAGTTAAGAAACTATTGCACTCTTCTGTATCTAACCGTTAGAAACGTGAGTCATTTGAAAGGTTATTAGTATGAAAATCGTTAAATTAATATGCACAACACTACTATAAATGACAGGTTTATGTCAAGATGTGGACATATAAACAGTACTTTCGTTTATCCATTATTTTTTTTACTAACCCTAGGTTTACACTTTGTTCTCGGCGACCACGGTGGCCCAAAACGTAGTACGCCGTAGGATTTTTGGCAGTTGTTATCTTGGTATTCAAGTTCTGTTAGGTCTCGTTACGTTTTCACACGTTCTATCAAGGTATCCGTGACGAGTCGCGGCTTCTGAATCCCGGAGACCCGACGGCACACTACCTTCAAACTACGGCTTGTTACGGACGTTTGTACTTTCCTCATGATCTGCCACGTTCTGATAAGGTCTGTCACGCTTTGTTACGATCCAATCAAGTTGACCATGTCTACCATGTTTTGTCAAGGCCCACTACGATTAAACCGAGACCACCGGGAAAAGGAGACACAAAAAGCTGCAAAAAAAGGTTTGGCTTGTTGTACGTCTTGTGTGAACGTGCCAGGCCGTAGAACTTGAATTAAACCGTGACAAGCCGGGACTTAGCGTAATTGAACGTGACGAATCGGCAAACACACTCCTTAGCTCGCCGTAAGAAATCTTGGCACACCTTGAGAAAACGCGCATCTGTCCTAAAGCGATCGCAGCTAAACGGGACTTAAATGTTATTATGTTTTGGATTTTCATAGTAGAAATAAGAATTACCAAGAAACTTTTAGGACAAGGTTTTCGCTTTCACAAACAAGTAAGGACTTTCTGGAAATTTTACAAAAAATGTTGTCAATTTCTTTTGAAATTCGGACCAATACAGGCAACAGAGTATATTACTTTGGGTATTTCACAACCTGTATTTTATGGTGACATAATTAAATTTTACAAAAAATGTTGTCAATTTCTTTTGAAATTCGGACCAATTCAGGCAACAGAGTATATTACTTTGGGTATTTCACAACCTGTATTTTATGGTGACATAATTAACAAGATAAGAAGGATCAAAGATAGACAACATAACTATCGAAAATGCGTCAGAATCATCAAACGCCTTTTATACCGTGGTTATGATCCTAATGTCACCAGACGGACACCAGGCTTGGTACTTGACCAATCTACAGTCTTGTACCAGCGCATTCGTAAAACTTGCACTCTGACTTACTGTGACGACGGGACTCCATGACAGGCGCTGTCCAAACCTCTTTAGAGGAGACAGAGCCCCGACCACCTGTCCTCTCTGAATGTCAGTCGGACTCCTCAGGTGATAACATACATGAGCTCGCGGCGGCAGAGCACGGATTGTATTACATACGCCCTCTTTTTATATCCATTTACAAATTTCATCTGTGTTGCTTGGGCCCATGCGTTTTGCGGTATTGTTTGTGTGTGGTCATCTGACAGTGAGGATGTTGTTTTACTCCACAATTGTAAGTTCTTCGAGACCTCTGGGTAATCGGAAAAGTGGGAGGGTTGTGCGCACGTAATCCAGGATTACCACACCTTCTGCTGTTTCCGTGGCAGATGGCCGTCCTAAGTCGGCACCGGTTGCCCATTGGTCTCGTTGGTTCATGTGTAGTCCTTTGTGTTTGATGTTTCTGTGTTGTGCGTTGATGTTCCTTGTCCCTTTTGCGTCTCTTTCTGTGCTTGTCTGCTCTGTGTTTTTGCATTGGGTGTTTTGGGGTTTTGCTTCGGGTGCTGCAACCTGGTGTTGTTGGAGATCCCCTCCTTTGTTTTAAACGTAACAGACCGTAACTCAACTTCATGAGGATCGTAAGTTGCCGAGTCTCACTTTTGCTTCCCATACCGCTACGGACACTGTCCTAAGTTTTGTTACGGTCTGTAACGTTCTGTCACGCTGCGTTGCGTTCGACCCTTTTTGCTACCGTGACGGTTTCTAAAGTAGGCAATCTGCTGCCGTGACAAATATTTTGACAGTTTAAACATTTGCCCCGGCAATCACGACTCGTTACGTTTGTCGATTCCGTTCCCCTACGTTGCCTCACGGTCACCACGTTTTGTCCACGGTGGCTTGAGACGTGGCCTCTGGGAACATAGTGTAAACGGGGGGTTAGAAAGGCGCATCTGCCCTAAAGCAACCGCAGCTTGACAGGACATAAACGTAACATACCGTAACTCAAATTCACGAGGATCGTAAGTTGCCAAGTCACACTTTTGCTTCCAGTACCGCTTAGGACACTGTCCCAAGTTTTGTTACGGTCTGTTACGTTCTGTCGTATTGCGTTGCGTTGCGTTCGACCCGTTTTGCTTCGGTGTCTAGAGTAGGCAATCTGCACCTTGGGCTGCCGTGACAAATGTTTTGACAGTTTAAACATTTGCCTCGGCAATCACGGCTAGTTACGTTTGTCGATCTTTAATTTGTACTTTCATTGACTTTGGCATGAAAAATTACCTATGTGACAGTTAAATAACTATTGCACTCTTCTGCATCTAACCGTTAGAAACGTGAGTCATTTGAAAGGTCATTAGTATGAAAATCGTTAAATTAATGTGCACAAAACGACAACAAATGACTTATATATATGAGGTATATATCAAAATGTGATAATATAAACAGTACTTTCGTTTATCCTTTAATTTTTCACTAACCCTAGATTTATACTATGTTCCCGGCGACCACGGCAGTCACGGCGGCTCAAAACGTAGCACGCCGTAGGATTTTTGGCAGTTGTTATCTTGGTATTCAAGTTCTGTTAATTCTCGTTACGTTTTCGCACGGTCTATCAAGGTATCCGTGACGAGCCGCGACCCCTGAATCCTGGAGACCTGGCGGCACACTTCCTTTCAACCTACGGCTTGTTACGGACATTTGTACGTTTCTTCACGACCTGTTGCGTTCTGATAAGGTCTGTCACGCTTTGTTACGATCCAATCAAGTTGACCACGTCTACCAAGTTCTGTCAAGGCCCACTACGATTAACCGTGACCACCGGGAAAAGGATACATACAAATCTGCAAAAAGGGATTTGGCTTGTTGTACGTCTTGTATCGTGCCAGGCTGTAGTAGAACTTGAAATAAACCGTAACAAGCCGGGACTTACCGTAATTGAACGTTACGAAACGGCTAACACACTCCTTAGCTCGCCGTGAGAAATCGTGCCGCACCTTTACCCTAGGTTTACACTATGTTCCCGGTGACCATGGCAGTCACGGCGGCCCAAAACGTAGCACTCCGTAGTATTTTTGGCAGTTATCGTAGTATTCAAATTCTGTTAGGTTTCGTTACGTTTTCGCACGGTCTATCAAGGTGTCCGTGAAGAGCCGCGGCTCCCGAATCCCGGGGACCTGACGGCGCACTACGTTTCCACCTACAGCTTGTTACGGACGTTTGAACGTTTCCTCACGACCTGCCACGTTCTGATAAGGTCTATCAAGTTTTGTTACGATCCAATCAAGTTGGCCACGTCTAGTCTATCAAGTTCTGTCAAGGTCCATTACAAATGGCCGTGACCACCGGGAAAAGGAGGCAGAAAAAGCTGCAAAAAAGGGTTTGGCTTGTACGTCTTAAGTGAGCATGAGTACTGTGCCAGGCCGTAGTAGAACTTGAAATAAACCGTAACAAGCGAGACTTACCGTAATTGAACGTAACGAAACGGCTAATACACTCATTAGGTCGCCGTGAGAAATCGTGACACACCTTGAGAAAACGCGCATCTGCCCAAAAGCAACCGCAGCTAGACGGGACATAAACGTAACAGACCGTAACTCAACTTCTCGATGATCGTAAGTTGCCAAGTCACACTTTTGCTTCCCGTACCGCTACGGACACTGTCCCAAGTTTTGTTACGGTCTGTTACGTTCTGTCACATTGCGTTGCGTTCGACCCGTTTTGCTACGGTTTCTAAAGTAGGCAATCTGCACCGTGGGCTGCCGTGACAAATGATTTGACAGTTTAAACATTTGCCCCGGCAATCACGGCTAGTTACGTTTGTCGATCCCGTTCCCCTACGTTTTCTCGTGGTCACAACGTTTCATCAACGGTGGCTTGAAACGTGGCCTCCTTGGCCGCCGGGAAAATAGTGTAAACGGGGCTTAAGGAACAAAGTGAGTGTTCCATCGCTGCTGTACCAGTCTTCAGGATAAAAAATCCCCCTTAACAAACCTTAATATATCACAGGACCGAAAGAAAGAAGATATCATTCTATTTTTATGATTTACGAAATTTTCTTCCTCACATTAAGTTAATTTTTACTTAGTTAGACGCAAAAAGCATACTTAATGAAAGCTAGCAAATTTGATATATACTTGATGCAGACATCTTATCAACTAGTCTTCCAGCAAATTGTCGGAATTCCAATGGGGACCAATTGTGCCCCACTCCTTGCCGACATTTTCCTTTACTCGTACGAAGCTGAATTCATTCAATCCTTGGTCTCTGAAGGGAAAAGATACTTAGCTTCTGACTTTAACTTCACTTACAGATACATAGACGATGTGTTGTCCATCAATAATCCAAAATTCGCGGATTACCTGAGCAGTATCTATCCTTCGGAGCTTGAAGTCAAAGAAACCACAGAGACAAATAATTCAGCATCCTATTTGGACATAATGTTGTCCTACGACACAGATGGTCACATGAACACCTCACTCTATGACAAACGTGACGACTTCAATTTCAGCATTACAAACTTTCCTTTTCTGAGTAGCAACATCCCTTCATCGCCTGCTTATGGCGTGTTCATATCTCAGTTGATACGCTATGCCAGAGCAAGTACCAAATATACGGATTTTGTTCTGAGAGCTAGGCGTCTTTCAGATAAGCTTCTCAGTCAGGGATATGTTTGTGACCGACTAACATCGTCACTGAGGAAGTTCTACGGTCGATATGGGGAACTCGTCATACACTATGATGTTCCACTCTCAAGAATGGTGGATGATATTCTGTCATAGACCATTTGAACCATCCAACCAAAGATTGTACTCTATATCTTCCAAAATGGAAGTAACCGGATGTGACAGTTCTACCGAATTGAAGCGACGGGTGTTGCATGCAAGCAGGAGATGCTTACTCTTCCTGGGCACCTGGTCTCACTCCCATATCGGGAGTTCGCTTCTTTTCATATGGTGGAGGTTTTTGTTTGTTTGCTTTGGTTCCTGTTTTGTCCTGATTTTGTATGCCTTCGGTTTCTGATTTTTGAATTATCGATTTTGTGCTGTATACAGGGATATGGTCATTATCCATATTTGTCATTTCATTTGTTATGAATTACGAATAATTGCTCCATGTTGTAAACATCTAGCATAAAATTTATTATGCTTCGTTAAATCTAAGTAAAATCTATGGTAATCCATTCGTTTCATAAAAATATTATAATCAATAAAATGTTATAATGATCATATGTTGAAAATACGATAACGTCAAAATGATAGAAATGTGAGTTGGGGTCCTGGTTAAAAAAAACCTTTAAGGGAGCACGCATTATCAAGAAGCGTTGACTTTCATTCATAAGAGTGAATGTGTTAAAAGTAAAAACCAAGAACAGAATTCCAATTTCCAATTCAGTGACTGTAGGAAAACAGGGAAAATGCAAAACCAATTAAAACACATAAACATTCTATAAAGGGCAACATCGAATTCCAAATAGATATAAGCCAAGGTGCCTGGGACATCAGTAAGTATCTCCTGCTAACAAGAATCATCCGTCACTTTAATCGTGCAGAAAAAGTCCAAACAGTTGAATGTTTCAAATTCGGTGTTTTTGGATGGATCAAACTTAAACTATTTTTCAACATTAATGAAAGAGAGATGTTGTATAGTGTTTTATACTGTATATGCAATTGACAGTAAGTGTTTGAAATGTCTTTTCCCTGACATGGTCGCCATAACATTTTCTATATAACATAACCTCAGACGGTGCATGTTTTGTAGGTATTCTTTTCATTTTCGTGCGTGAGCATGGACGGCGGGTGCGTCTAGCCAAACAGGGAATGCTTACTCCTCCTGGGCACCTGGTCCCACCTCTAGCTTACTAGGGGTCCATCGATGTTGGATTTGGTGGTCTATTGTGAGTATTATTGAGATTGTCGTCAGGATCTTCTTTATCTCATTTACTTTCGGTTACTGAGGAAAAACTATATGGCTGAAGAAGTTACAGCAGTAGTAAAAATGTGATCGGGTAAGCTAAATACAAATGTGTTCTCTTGATATATTGAGTGGTGCATTTAAATGGTTTGAAATTTCCTTCATGAAGGTAAGGAGTTGGAAAACTTCCATTTTTGAAATTATTATTATATACACTCTTTTCCTTCTGCAGTGTGGAGCGGTTAAACTCGTTCCCCGTGATTGAATGTTTAAAGTGTAATAAGTACTTCTCTCTAAATCTCTCACCTGAAAGAAGTTATTATTAGGCCCTTTATCAATTCAATTTGATATATACTATTTTGTTATTTCGGAAACTTGTCATTTCATTCTTTATAAACTTGCAAGCCTATTGACTGTGAGGTCTTGATTCTGAATTTGGGTTCGACTTACATTCACTGATTGATACCACCACAAAAATGTATCATTGTTGTCAATTTTCAAAGCAAGGACGTTTATAGCATGATCGTCAGAAAGTAAAATTCAAAAGGGCGTGCATAGGTAAAGAGTGTCTAACCATCTTTTGCTAGTTTATCAGCTAGCCAAGTTCGATCAACTTCGTTTGATCGTCTCTTCAGCGCATTCAAAAATGGGTCCTAAAGCATCATATCCCATCCATTCTGCTACGTCTTTCGGTATATTTTTGGACATTTTAATTTTCACTCTTTGGCAATATTACATTGTTTAGAATGAGGATCACTGACGAGGGTTAAGTATCCGAAACGTGCATGTCTATTCCATGCTGAAAATTTCTCTGTTCTTAAATGATGCTTTAAATTTAAAGACGTTTAACATTTTAAAAAAAGTTAAAGTAATCATGACAAATTCATACTTTTTTGGTATGAACGAAAGATCTTGTCACAAGAATAAACGCAAAGAATATGGTAACTTTAGAATTAACAGTCGCATGCAGTATACACCAAAATAACTTTCAGATAAGGCTTACAAAAGTAATTAAGGTTTACGGATTGCAAAAACATTAATACTACATTAAACAAAGAAATTGTAAATGAATGTCGTAAAGAAATGAATACCCAACTAAACCTCTGTAGCCGTAGTCGTTTGCCTTATTCGATTCAGCGAACCAAATTGTCACCAACTGCTAATATTAGCTGTTGTATTTTATTCTACATTACGTATGTGTTGTAATGAAAATTTGCCTTGCTTAACATTTTTTTACTTCATGATACTTTAGACTACCGTAAGAATTAAAACATTCTTATTAAGCGTGTTCTTGAAAACATCGTTCAGAAATCTTTGACCATGCCCGGTTACTGATCTCAATCATGCTGGGCTTCTAGTATATCTATTTTCCAAGAAATTGTATGTTATCTCCTTACACTCAAACAGTATTTATCTGGCAATAATCAATGAAAGGTATTTTCATATATCTTTTATAAAATATGAATTATACATGATAAGTGGTATTCTAAGTACATTTTATAGACACGATCTTTTTAGTAAAGAACAAAAACTGCTTTGATAGAGATCTTCATGTTCCTCTTGGCGTACAATACAATTACAACGTACATAACACAATATAAAGATATGTAAAAGGGATATTGAATAACCATCAATTTTGTATGATAAATACTTTTTAATGTCGCTTTAATGACGATAAAAAATATTTTAGTGACTTAAAGAAGTTTCAGGAAAATATGGGTTTAAATGAAATAAATAGTTGATCATGTATGATCATTTTGCTGTTTTGGTACTTTGCCAGGTAACAAAGTTCTTCAATTTGTACTCATTGAATATGGCATGAATAATAACCTATATGACAGTTCAGTAAGTTTTGCACTATTCTGTATCTAACCGTTAGAAACGTGAATCATTTGAAAGGTTATTAGTATGAAAATCGTTAAATTAATATGCACAAAACTACTATAAATGACAGGTTAATATCAAGATGTGGACATATAAACAGTACTTTCGTTTATCCATTATTCTTTTTACTAACCCTAGGTTTACACTATGTTCCCGGCGACCACGGCGGCCCAAAACGTAGTACGCCGTAGGATTTTTGGCAGTTGTTATCTTGGTATTCAAGTTCTGTTAGGTCTCGTTACGTTTTCGCATGGTCTATCAAGGTATCCGTGACGTGTAGCGGCTCCTTAATCCCGAAGACCCGACGGCACACTACCTTCAACCTACGGCTTGTTACGGACGTTTGTACGTTTCCTCACGATCTGCCACGTTCTGATAAGGTCTGTCAGTTTTGTTACGATCCAATCAAGTTGACCATGACTACTTAGTTTTGCCAAGGCCCACTACGATTAAACCGAGACCACCGGGAAAAGGAGACACAAAAAGCTGCAAAAAAAGGGTTTGGCTTGTTGTACGTCTTGTGTGAACGTGCCAGGCCGTAGAACTTGAATTAAACCGTGACAAGCCGAGACTTAGCGTAATTGAACGTGACGAAACGGCAAACACAGTCCTTAGCTCGCCGTGAGAAATCGTGGCACACCTTGAGAAAACGCGCATCTGTCCTAAATCTATCGCAGCTAAACGGGACTTAAATGATATTATGTTTTGGATTTTCATAGTAGAAATAAAAATTACCAAGAAACTTTTAGGACAAGGTTTTCGCTTTCACAAACAAGTAAAGACTTTCTGGAAATTTTACAAAAAATATTGTCAATTTCTTTTGAAATTCGGACCAATACAGGTAACAGAGTATATTACTTTGGGTATTTCACAACCTGTATTTTATGGTGACATAATTAACAAGATAAGAAGGATCAAAGATAGACAACATAACTATCGAAAATGCGTCAGAATCATCAAACGCCTTTTATACCGTGGTTATGATCCTAATGTCACCAGACGGACACCAGGCTTGGTACTTGACCAATCTACAGTCTTGTACCAGCGCATTCTTAAAACTTGCACTCTGACTTACTGTGACGATGGGACTCCATGACAGGCCCTGTCAAATCCTCTTTAGAGAAGACACAGCCCCGACCACCTGTCCTCTCTGAATGTCAGTCGGACTCCTCAGGTGATAACATACATGAGCTTGCGGCGGCAGAGCACGGATTGTATTACATACGCTCTCTTTTTATATCCATTTACAAATTTCATCTGTGTTGCTTGGGCCCTTGCGTTTTGCGGTATTGTTTGTGTGTGGTCATCTGACAGTGAGGAGGTTGTTTTACTCCACAATTGTAAGTTCTTCGAGACCTCTGGGCAATCGGAAAAGTTGGAGGGTTGTGCGCACGTAATCCAGGATAACCACAACTTCTGCTGTTTCCGTGGCAGATGGCCGTCCTAAGTCGGCACCGGTTGCCCATTGGTCTCGTTGGTTTATGTGTAGTCCTTTGTGTTTGATGTTTCTGTGTTGTGCGTTGATGTTCCTTGTCCCTTTTGCGTCTCTTTCTGTACTTGTCTGCTCTGTGTTTTTGCATTGTGTGTTTTGGGATTTTGCTTCGGGTGCTGCAACCTGGTGTTGTTGGAGATCCCCTCCTTTGTTTTAAACGTAACAGACCGTAACTCAACTTCACGAGGATCGTAAGTTGCCGAGTCTCACTTTTGCTTCCCGTACCGCTACGGACACTGTCCTAAGTTTTGTTACGGTCTGTAACGTTCTGTCACGCTGCGTTGCGTTCGACCCTTTTTGCTTCCGTGACGGTTTCTAAAGTAGGCCATCTGTACCTTGGGCTGCCGTGACAAATGTTTTGACAGTTTAAACATTTGCCACGGCAATCACGACTGGTATTGTTTGTCGATCCTGTTCCCCTACGTTGCCTCCAGTCACCACGTTTTGTCGACGGTGGCTTGAAACGTGGCCACTGGGAACATAGTGTAAACGGGGGGTTAGAAAAGGCGCATCTGCCCTAAAGCAACCGCAGCTAGACGGGACATAAACGTAACAGACCGTAACTCAACTTCACGAGGATGGTAAGTTGCCGAGTCACACTTTTGCTTCCCGTACCGCTTCGGACACTGTCCTAAGTTTTGTAACGGTCTGTTACGTTCTGTCGCATTGAGTTGCGTTCGACCCGTTTTGCTACGGTGTCTAGAGTAGGCAATCTGCACCGTGGGCTGCCGTGCAGATGTTTTGACAGTTTAAACATTTGCCTCGGCAATCACGGCTAGTTACGTTTGTCGATCTTTAATTTGTACTTTCATTGAATTTGGCATGAAAAATTAACTATGTGACAGTTAAATAACTATTGCACTCTTCTGTATCTAACCGTTAGAAACGTGAGTCATTTGAAAGGTTATTAGTATGAAAATCGTTAAATTAATATGCACAAAACGACAATAAATGACTTATATATATGAGGTATATATCAAAATGTGATAATATAAACAGTACTTTCCTTTATCCTTTAATTTTTCACTAACCCTAGATTTATACTATGTTCCCGGCGACCACGGCAGTTACGGCGGCTCAAAACGTAGCACGTAGCACGCCGTAGGATTTTTGGCAGATGTTATCTTGGTGTTCAAGTTCTGTTAATTCTCGTCACGTTTTCGCACGGTCTATCGAGGTATCCGTGACGAGCCGCGGCTCCTGAATCCTGGAGACCTGACGGCACACTACCTTTCAATCTACGGCTTGTTACGGACGTTTGTACGTTTCTTCACGACCTGTTGCGTTCTGATAAGGTCTGTCACGCTTTGTTACGATCCAATCAAGTTGGCCTCGTCTACCAAGTTCTGTCAAGGCCCACTACGATTAACCGTGACCACCGGGAAAAGGAGACATAAAAATCTGCAAAAAGTGATTTGGCTTGTTGTACGTCTTGTATCGTGCCAGGCTGTAGTAGAACTTGAAACAAACCGTAACAAGCCGGGACTTACCGTAATTGAACGTTACGAAACGGCTAGCATACTCCTTAGCTCGCGGTGAGAAATCGTGCCACACCTTTACCCTAGGTTTACACTATGTTCCCGGTGACCACGGCAGTCACGGTGGCCCAAAACGTAGCACGCCGTAGTATTTTTGGCAGTTATCTTGGTATTCAAATTCTGTTAGGTTTCGTTACGTTTTCGCACGGTCGATCAAGGTGTCCGTGAAGAGCCGCGGCTCCCGAATCCCGGAAACATGACGGCGCACTACGTTTCCACCTACAGCTTGTTACGGACGTTTGAACGTTTCCTCACGACCTGCCACGTTCTGATAAGGTCTGTCAAGCTTTGTTACGATCCAATCAATTTGGCCACGTCTAGTCTATCAAGTTCTGTCAAGGTCCATTACAATTGGCCGTGACCACCGCGAAAAGGAGGCAGAAAAAGCTGCAAAAAATGGTTTGGCTTGTATGTCTTTAGTGAGCATGCGTACCGTGCCAGGCCGTAGAAGAACTTGAAATAAACCGTAACAAGCCGGGACTTACCGTAGTTGAACGTAACGAAACGGCTAATACACTCATTAGCTCGCCCTGAGAAATCGTGACACACCTTGAGAAAACGCGCATCTGCCCTAAAGCAACCGCATTTAGACGGGACATAAACATAACAGACCGTAACTCAAATTCACCAGGATCGTAAGTTGCCGAGTCACACTTTTGCTTCCCGTTCCACTACGGACACTGTCCCAAGTTTTGTTACGGTCTCTAACGTTCTGACACGTTGCGTTGCGTTCGACCCGTTTTGCTTCGGTTTCTAAAGCAGGCAATCTGCACCGTGGGCTGCCGTGACAAATGTTATGACAGTTTAAACATTTGCCCCGGCAATCACGGCTAGTTACGTTTGTCGATCCCGTTCCCCTACGTTGCCTCACGGTCACCATGTTTGTCCACGGTGGCTTGAAACGTAGCCACTTGGAACATAGTGTAAACGGGGGGTTAGAAAAGGCGCACCTGCCCTAAAGCAACCGCAGCTAGACGGGACATAAACGTAACAGACAGTAACTCAACTTCTCGAGGATCGTAAGTTGCCGAGTCACACTTTTGCTTCCCGTACCGCTACGGACACTGTCCCAAGTTTTGTTGCGGTCTGTTACGTTCTGTCACATTGCGTTGCGTTCGACCCGTTTTGCTACGGTTTCTAAAGTAGGCAATCTGCACCGTTGGCTGCCGTGACAAATGATTTAACAGTTTAAACATTTGCCCCGGCAATCACGGCTAGTTACGTTTGTCGATCCCGTTCCCCTACGTTTTCTCATGGTCACCACGTTTCGTCAACGGTGGCTTGAAACGTGGCCTCCTTGGCCGCCGGGAAAATAGTGTAAACGGGGGTTAAGGAAGTGTGTGTTCCATCGCTGCTGTACCAGTCTTCAGTATAAAAAATCCCCCCAAACAAACCTTAATATATCACAGGACCGAAAGAAAGAAGATATCATTCTATTTTTATGATTTACTAAATTTTCTCCCTCACATTAAGTTAATTTTTACTTAGACTCAAAAAGCATACTTATTGAAATGACAAATATGGATAATGACCATATCCCTGTTTACAGCACAAAATCGATAATTCAGAAAATCAGAAACCGAGGCATACGAAATCAGGATAAAACAGGAACAAAAGCAAACAAACAAAAACCTCCACCATATGAAAAGAAGCGAACTCCCGATATGAGAGTGAGACCAGGTGCCCTGGAAGAGTAAGCATCTCCTGCTTGCATGCAACACCCGCCGCTTCAATAAACGTAACATTAGGTTAGGGTTAGGGTTAGGGTTAGGGTTAAAAGCTAGCAAATTTGATATAAACTTGATGCAGACATCTTGTCAACTAGTTTTCATTTGTTATGAATTACGAATAATTGCTCCATGTTGTAAACATCTAGCATAAAATTTATTCTGTCTCGTTAAATCTAAGTAAAATCTATGGTAATCCATTCGTTTCATAAAAATATTATAATCAATAAAAATGTTATAATGATCATATGTTGAAAATACGATAACGTCAAAATGATAGAAATGTGAGTTGGGGTCCTGGGTAAAAAAAACCTTTATGTTAGCACGCATTATCAAGAAGCGTTGACCTTCATTCATAAGAGTGAATGTGTAAAAGTAAAAACCAAGAACAGAATTCAAATTTCCCATTCAGTGACTGTAGGAAAACAGGGAAAATGCAAAACCAATTTAAATACATAAACATTCTATGAAGGGCAAAATCGAATTCTAAATAGCTATGAGTCAAGGTGCCTGGGAGACCAGTAAGTATCTCCTGCTAACAAGAAACATCCGTCACCTTAATCGTGCAGAAAAAGTCCAAACGGTTGAATGTTTCAAATTCGGTGATTTTGATGGATCAAACTTAAAATATTTTTCAACATTAATGAAAGAGAGATGTTGTATAGTGTTTTATACTTTATATGTTATTGATAGTGTTTTAAATGTCTCTTCCCCAACATGGTCGTCATAACACTTTCTATATGACATAACCTCAGACGGGGCATGTTTTGTAGGTATTCTTTTCATTTTCGTGCGTGAACATGGACGGCGGGTGCGTCTAGCCAAACAGGAGATGCTTACTCCTCCTGGGCACCTGCTCCCACCTCTAGCTTACTAGGGGTCCATCGATGTTGAATTTTGTGGTCTATTGTGAGTGTTATTGAGATTGTCGTCAGGATCTTCTTTATCTCATTTACTTTCGGTTACTGAGGAAAATCTATATGGCTGAAGAAGTTACAGCAGAAGTAAAAATGTGATCGGGTAAGCTAAATACAAATGTGTTCTCTTGATACATGTATATTGAGTGGTGCATTTAAATGGTTTGAAATTTCCTTCATGAAGGCAAGGAGTTGGAAAACTTCCATTCCTGAAATTATTATTATAAACACTCGTTTCCTTCTGCAGTGTGGAGCGGTTAAACTCGTTCTCCGTGATTGAATGTTTAAAGTGTAATAAGTACTTCTCTCTAAATCTCTCACCTGAAAGAAGTTATTACTTGGCCCTTTATCAATTCAATTTGACATATACTATTTTGTTATTTCGGAAACTTGTCATTTCATTCTTTATAAACTTGCAAGCCTATTGACTGTGATGTATTGATTCTGAATTTGGGTTCGACTTACATTCACTTATTGATACCACCACAAACATGTATCATGGTTGTCAATTTTCAAAGCAAGGACGTTTATAGCATGATCGTCAGAAAGTAAAATTCAAAAGGGCATGCATAGGTGAAGTGTGTCTAACTATCTTTTGTTAGTTTATCAGCTAGCCAAGTTCGATCAACTTCGTTTGATCGTCTCTTCAACGCATTCGAAAATTTCTGTTATCAAAATTTCTTGAAATTTCTAAAGCGTGGGTCCTAACGCATCATATCCCATCCATTCTGCTACGTCTTTCGGTAATTTTTTGGACATTTTAATTTTCACTCTTAGGCAATATTACATTGGTTAGAATGAGGATCACTGAAGAGGGTTAAGTACCCGAAACGTGCATGTCTATTCCATGCTGAAAATTTCTCTGTTCTTAAATGATGCTTTAAATTTAAAGACGTTTAACATTTTAAAAAAGTTAAAGTAATCATGACAAATTCATACTTTTTTGGTATGAACGAAAGATCTTGTCACAAGAATAAACGCAAAGAATATGGTAACTTTAGAATTAACAGTCGCATGAAGTATACACTAAAATAACTTTCAGATAAGGCTTACAAAAGTAATTAAGGTTTACGGATTGCAAAAACATTAATACTACATTAAACAAAGAAATTGTAAATGAATGTCGTAAAGAAATGAATACCCAACTAAACCTCTGTAGCCGTAGTCGTTTGCTTTATTCGATTCAGCAAACCAAATTGTCACCAACTGCTAATATCAGCTGTTGTATTTTATTCTACATTACGTATGTGTTATAATGAAAATTTGCCTTGCTTAACATTTTTTTACTTCATGATACTTTAGACTACCGTAAGAATTAAAACAATCTTATTAAGCGTGTTCTTGAAAACATCGTTCAGAAATCTTTGACCATGCCCGGTTACTGATCTCAGTCATGCTGGGCTTCTAGTATATCTATTTTCCAAGAAATTGTATGTTATCTCCTTACACTCAAACAGTATTTATCTGGCAATAATCAATGAAAGGTATTTTCATATATCTTTTATAAAATATGAATTATACATGATAAGTAGTATTCTAGGTACAATTTATAGACACGATCTTTTTAGTAAAGAACAAAAACTGCTTTGATAGAGATCTTCATGTTCCTCTTGGCGCACAATACAATTACAACGTACATAACACAATATAAAGATATGTAAAAGGGATATTGAATAACCATCAATTTTGTATGCTTTATACCTCTTAATGTCGCTTTAATGACGGAAAAAAGTATTTTCGTGAATGTGAAATAAATAGGTTTCAGGAAAATAAAAAAGGAAATATATAGTTGATCATGTATAATCATTTTGCTGTTTTGGCACTTAGAAACGTGAGTCATTTGAAAGGTTATAAGAACGAAAATCCTTAAATTAATATGCACAAAACGACAATAAATGACAGGTTTATATCAAAATGTAGACATAAAACATTACTTTCGTTTATCCTTTAATTTTTTAGCAACCCTAGGTTTACGCTATGTTCTCGGCGACCACGGCAGCCCAAAACGTAGTACGCCGTAGGTATTTTTGGCAGTTGTTATCTTGGTATTCAAGTTCTGTTAATTCTCGTTACGTTTTCGCACGGTCTATCAAGGTATCCGTGACGAGCCGCGGCTCCTGAATTCCGGAGACCTGACGGCACACTACCTTTCAACCTACGGCTTGTTACGGACGTTTGTACGTTTCTTCACGACCTGCCGCGTTCTGATAAGGTCTGTCACGCTTTGTTACGATCCAATTAAGTTGGCAATGTCTACCAAGTTCTGTCGAGGTCCACTACGGTTAACAATGACCAGATGGAAAAGGAGGCACAAAAAGCTGCAGAAAGGGTTTGGCATGTACGTCTTTTCTGAGCATGCGTATCATGCCAGGCCGTAGTAGAACTTGAAATAAACCGTAACAAGCCGGGACTTACCGTAATTGAACGTTACCAAACGTCTAACACACTCCTTAGCTCGCCTTGAGAAATCGTGCCACATCTTTACCCTAGGTTTACACTATGTTCCAGGCGACCACGGCTGCCCAAAACGTAGCACGCCGTAGTATTTTTGGCAGTTTTTATCTTGGTATTCAAATTCTGTTAGGTTTCGTTACGTTTTCGCACGGTCTATCAAGGTGTCCGTGACGAGCCGCGGCTCCCGAATCCCGGGGACCTAATGGCGCACTACGTTTCAACCTACAGCTTGTTACGGACGTTTGAACGTTTCCTCACGACCTGCCACGTTCTGATAAGGCTCGTCACGCTTTGTTACGATCCAATCAAGTTGGCCACGTCTACCAAGTTCTGTCAAGGTCCACTACGATTAACCGTGACCACCGGGAAAATGAGGCACAAAAAGCTGCAAAAATGGTTTGGCTTGTACGTCTTTTTTGAGCATGCGTACCGTGCCGGGCCGTAGTAGAACTTGAAATAAACCGTAACAAGCCGGGACTTACCGTAATTGAACCTAACGAAACGGCTATAACGCTCCTTAGCTCGCCGTGAGAAATCGTGACACACCTTGAGAAAACGCGCATATGTCCTTAAGCAACCGCAGCTAAACGGGACATAAACGTAACAGACAGTAACTCAACTTCACGAGGATCGTAAGTTACCGAGTCACACTTTCGCTTCCCGTACCGCTACGGACACTGTCCCAAGTTTTGTTACTGTCTGTAACGTTCTGTCATGTTGTGTTCGTTCAACCCGTTTTGCAACGGTTTCTAAAGTAAACCATCCCATCTGCACCATGGGCTGACGTGACAAATGTTTTGACAGTTTAAACATTTGCCCCGTCAGCCCCGGCAATCACGGCTAGTTACGTTTGTCGATCCCGTTTTCTTACGTTATCTCATAGTCACTACGTTTCGTCCACGGTGGCTTGAAACGTGACCTCCTTGGCCGCCGGGAACAAAGTGTAAACGGGTGTCAAGGAACAAAGTGAGTTCGTTTCATAAAAATGTTATAATCAATAAAAATGTTATTATCATATGACAAATATGGATAATGACCATATCCCTATATACAGTACAAAATCGATGATTCAGAAAATCATAAACCGAAGGCAAACATTATCAGGATCAAACAGGAACCAAAGCAAAGAAACAAAAACCTCCACCACATTAAAAGAAGCGAACTCCAAAAAAATGGGAGTGAGACCAGGTGTCCAGGAAGAGTCAGCATCTCCTGCTTGCATGCAACGCCCGTCGCTTCAATTCGGTAGAATTGTCATATCCGGTTACTTCCATTTTGGAAGATATGATATGTATAATCTTTGGTTGGACGGTACAAATGATCATTGCTTAAAATACGATAACGTCAAAATTGTAGAAATGTGAGTTGGGGTCCTGGGTAAAAAAAAAAACTTTATGGGAGCAGGCATAATCAAGAATTCTGCAAAAGCGTTGTCATTTTTTTTCATAAGAGTGAATGTGTAAAAGTAAAAACAAAAAAACAGAATTCAAATTTCGCAATCAGTGACTGTATGAAAACAGGGAAAATGCAAAACCAATCAAAACACTTAAACATTCTATAAAGGGGCAACATCGAATTCCAAATGGATATGAGACAACATGCTGGGAGACAAGTAAGCATCTCCCACTGACTAGAAACACCTGTCACTTTAATCGTGCAGAAAAAGGCCAAACGGTTTGATGTATCAAATACAGCATTTTTGGATTTAACAAACTCAAAATATTTTTCATATTAATGAAATAGAGATGCTGTATAGAGTTTTATACTTTACATATACAATTACGTTCAGATCCTAAGGTAAATCTATTTGGCTCAAGATTTTACAGCAGTAATAAATGTGATCGGGTAAGCTAAATACAAACGTGTTCCCTTGATTTATTGTCAATGAGTGATGCATTTAACTTTAAGGCGATAAAGAGTTTGAACACTTCCATTTTTATTTATTTATTTTTCAGTGTGGAGCAGTTAAATTCGTTCCCCGTGATTGAATGTTTAAAGTGTAATAATTACTTCTTTCTGGATCTGTCACCTGAAAGAAGTTATTATTTGATCCTTTATCAAATTGACATATATTATTTTTTATTTGGAATCTTGTCATTTCATTCTTTATAAAACTGCAAGCCTATTGACTGTGTTATTGATTCTGATTTTGGGTTTGACTTACATTCACTGATTGATACCACCACAAACATGTATGGTTGTCAATTTTCAAAGCAAGGACCTTTATAACATGATCGTCAGAAGGTAAAATTCAAAAGGGCATGCATGGGTAAAATGTGTCTAACCATCTTTTGTTAGTAGATCAGCTAGCCAAGTTCTATGAACTTTGATTGACCGTGTCTTCAATGCCTTCGAAAATGTCTGTTATCAAAAGTTCTTGAAATTTCTAAAACGTGGGTCCTGTAGCATCACATCCCATCCATTCTGCTTCGTTTTTCGATAATTTTTTTGGACATTTTGATTTTCACTCTTTGGCAATATCACATTGTTTAGATTGAGTGTTCTCTCTGTTCTTAAATGATGCTACTGAATTTGAAGCCGTTTAACATTTTAAAATTGTTTATGTTATCATGACAAATTCATATCTTTTTGGTATCAACAAAAGATCTTGTCACAAAAATAAACACAAAGAATATGATTACTCGTGTATTCTCAATCGCAAGAAGTATGCACCGGAATGACTTTTAGATAAGGCTTACACAAGTAATTAAGGTTTACGGATTGCAGGAACATTTATGATACATTAAACAAAGAAAGTGGACATGAAAGTTGTTAAAAATGAATATCAATATAAACCTCTGTAACCATAGTCGTTTGTTTTATTCGATTTAACAAACCAAATTGTCACCAACTGCTCATATTAGAGGTTTTATTTTATTTTACATTGCTTATGTGTTATAATGAAAATTTTGCAAATTCAGAAATCTTTGACCATGCCCGGTTACTGATCTCAGTCATGCCGGGCTTAGTATTTATAGTTTCCAAGAAATTGTATGCTATCTCCTTACACTCAAACAGTATTTATCTAACAATAATCAATGAAGAAACCAATAGGACAACATTAAAATGTATTATAATTCAATATATATGCACAAGCTATCGATTATGCGACCTTATTTGTTTTCATTTAATGATGATATAGAGATAGGACAAACAGTTTCAGGCTAAAGTAAGATTTTTTTGAAATAAAAAAGCACGAAATTTAGAACTTTCGACATTTTATGCAATTACCATGATTATCAGGAATTTGAATTTTACCCAAGTCATAGTTCACTGATGCCCATAACCATTTTTGGACGTAACTTTTTCGGGTCACTTCCGCTTTATTGCAACGGATGCTTACAATATACGATGTCATGTGTTTGAACACTGCGACGAGATCGAATGACTCCCACTTGTGATACTCTGTAAAGTTCAAGGATCAAAAAGTAAAATTTAGAGGCTTTTCCTCCTGAAACAAATTTCTCTCGATAAAACTGACTCGCACATTCATGGTATGACGTCTTAGAATAAAACCTCATCATGCGTCGTGATATCGTCATAAAAGAGAATGCTGCTGTTTATTATGCTGCATCCGTTTCTCCATCGAATCAATCTATTGTCAAATAATACGGAAAACCGGAAAACGAACGCATATGGATCTCCGCAAAATACACAATTTGGCCTCTAAGGAAAATCGAGGGCATATTGTTTTGAGCCATTTTAACTAACATTTAAAAACACTAAAGAGTTTCCCGTTGAAGGCATATGATCTAAGAATACCATTATGTATATTTGGTTAAAATGCATCTGATAAATGTGATTATTATATATGTGTACTAAGAATGAAATGAACAAATACTGCGTTAATTTTTTGTTATGAGTATATATTTATATATATATGTGTGTTACCCGCTTGTACCTTTTTTATGCTATCTATATCTTTTTATTTCCAAGCGACGTGCATTCGCCCTTTATTGGATGGATCCGACATTGTCTGAATAGTGAAGGTGGTTGTTTTCACCCCTTTTGTGCTTTCTATATATGTTTTATAAAATATAGATTAGACACGATAAGTGGTATTCTAGGTACATTCTATGGACACGTTCTTTTCACGAAAGAACAAAGACTGTTTTATTATCGCTCATAAGAACAAAGGGGCAACATCGCTCACCTGAGTTGCAAACAAAAGAATGATAGTGGACAATTTGGTGGAGGCCCTTGACTACTTGCTTCCTTTAAGGTTTATGTGAAATTATGAGCATCAATTTTGAAGATGTCGAAATTGTGTCAGCCATTCAGAGCACTCGGTGTCCATTTTTGTAAGCCAATCTGCACGAAAAACACAAACCATTTAGATATTCATGAGTATTTGCTTCCTGTAAAGTTTCGCAAAATTCTGTGAAGCGGTTGCATAGAAGTCGAAATTTGTCAGTCAATAAGAGCCCTCGGCGGCCATATTTGTTGACCATTCAGCACGAAAAATACAAACTTGGTAGAGGACATTGAGTACTTTCTTCCTGTAAGGGTTTCTTGACATTCTTTGCAGTGGTTGCAGAGAAGTCGAAATGCGTTAGCAAGTCAGATCCTTTGGCGACTATATTTGTTAACCGATCGGCACGAAAAACACACACTTGGAAGAGGACCTTGCTTCCTCTTAGCTTCTGTGAAATTATTTGCAGCGGTTGAAGAAAAGAAGTCGTAAATGTGTCAGCTAATCAGAGCCCTCGGCGGCCATATTTGTCGACCGATCGGCAAGAAAAACACAAACTTGGTATAGGACCTTGAGTACTTCCTGTAAGGTATCATGAAATTCTGAGCAGCGGTCGCAGAGGAGAAGCCGAAAATGTGTCAGCCAATCAGAGCCCTTAGCGGCCATATTTGTTGTTTGTTGACCGATCGGCAAGAAAAACAAAAACTTCGTAGAAGACTTTGAGTACTTTCTTCCTGTGAGGTTTCGTGAAATTCTGTTCAGCGGTTGCAGGGAAGAAGTCGAAAATCTAAAAAAGTTTACGCCGGACGGACGGACTTACGGTGCGCTATGACTTGAGCTTCGTTCAGGTGAGCTAATTAACACGTACCAAACACATCACAAAATACTAAGTATAAATGTATGTAAAGGGGATATTGAATAACCATCAATTTTTTATGATTAATACCTTTTAATGTCGCTTTAACGACGGAAAATGGTAATTTAGTGAATGTAAAATAAAGAGGTTTCAGCGAAAATAAAGGAAAGTAGATGAGAATAGTACGTATTTCTCTCAAACATCTCAGAATGGGGAAAAATGAAATATGCAGATCGATTTCGAGGAGGACATTAATAAGGGGAACGTTTTTTTTTTCATTTTGATCAATAATGTTATTTCCATGTGAGAACATATTTGTCAATCAAATCACCGATTTTAGACTGACTCAAGTAGATGGTTTTCCTTTTAAAGGGGTCGCACAAATTAGATATTCACAATGTGAATTGTTCAAGTAGAATTAAACATAGTGCAATCAAAGATTACGAAGCTCACCTCGCGGCAGCAAAGTTCAAGTTTGGAACATGTAGGACTTATACTTAGCTCCATATTGGCCTTTAAAAGCAAAACAATTCAAGCAGAAAAAGTAGGTCAAGGTCATTTTAGGAAAGTTTGATCAAAGATACATCGACTATACAAGTTTGGTATATATAACACTTATACTTTGCTCAATATTGGACTTTAAAGGCAAAATCACTCAGGCAGAAAAAGTAGAGAAGTAGGTCTAGGTCATTTCATGAAAATTTTATCAAAGATACTTAATATGCAAGTTTGGTATATAACAAAGGAGGGGATCGCCAACAACACCAGGTTGCAGCACCCACAGCAAGACCTCAAAATACCCAATGTAAAAACACAGAGCAGACAAGCACAGGAAGATACGCTAAAGGGACAAGGAGCGTCAACGCAAAACACAGAAACATCAAACAAAAAGGACTACACATAAACCAACGAGACCAATGGGCAACCGGTGCCGAATTTGGACGGCCTTCTGAATTAGGACGGTCATCTTAATTAGGACGGCCATCTGACACGGAAATAGCAGAAGGTATGGTAATCCTGGATTACGTGCGGATATCAAGAGAGGGCGTACGTAATACAATCTGTGCTCCGCCGCCGCGAGCTCATGTATGTTATCACCCGAGGAGTCCGACTGACATTCAGAGAGGACTGGTGGTCGGGGTCCTGTCTTCTCTAAAGAGGTTTGGACAGGGCCCGTCGTGGAATCCCGTCGTAACAGTCAGTGCATAATCACTCAAGTGGAAAAAGTAGGTCGAGGTCATTTTATGAAAATTTGATCAAAGATACATCCAATATGCAAGTTTGGTACATGTAGCACTTATACTTTGCTCAATATTGCGGAAAAAGTAGGTCAGAAGTCTGCATATGATGCATGGGTTCACCTCAGCATCCAAAGATGATTTACTGTACAAGTTAGGTTACTGTAGCCTCAGTACTTTGTCAGATACTAAGCTACCCCAAAAACTTTAACCAGACATGGACGCATGTCACTAAACTGGAAAATGTAGGTCAGATGCAGCATCCGATGCATGGGTTCACCTCAGCAAAGATGCATCACTTGTGCAAGTTTGGTTATTGTAGCATCAGGACTGTGTCAGATACTGATGTTTCCCAAAAACTTTAACCGGACGCGGACGCCGGGGTTATAGCATAAGCTCATCTCAACTTCGTCGAGGTGAGCTAAAAACCCAACCCTTATACGTTTTTAATACCTTTCAGACATTTTACGATGTTTTGTTCACTTCCTTAGCTGCTAGCAATGATTCTGAACACTTTTAAAATACTTTGATGATTTACATGTTTTAACTTAATATGTAATGTCACTCATGATTCCTATTTTGTAGTGTTAGCGTTGATTTTTTGTTGTCCCTTGAGTTTGTTGGCGTTGTTTTGTCTGATTTGTTGCATCCTATGGGTGTATTCTCTCACCCCGGACAGAGATATCTACAGATTTACCCGTTCTGAGACAACTCTGTTTCCCACTTGAGACTGAGAACTCAAATTTCCCTGGGGTGAGATAAATCGATCTAACCCTCTGACGTCATCGACCTCACTCTCTGACGTCATCGCTACCAAAGCGGCGTTATGGAAGTAAGGCAAACTGGTGGTGATTATAACAGACACTCTAGATAGTCAATAGCGTGGGAGAAAAACCATCAAACACCACCATGAGGGAGGATGGCTAATTCTCAACCCTCGTGTAAAAATTTTGCTTGTCCATGACTCGGCAAGCCTCGTCATGGTTTTGCAAAATTTGTACACTCGGGTTGAGAAATCGCCATCCCTCCCTCATGGTTGTGTTAGATTATATTATTCTCTCACTTGAGACTGAGAACTCTCAAATTTCCCTGGGGTGAGATAAATCGATCTCACCTTCTGACGTCATCGCTATCAAAGCGACGTTATGGAAGCAAGGCAAACTGGTGATTATAACAGTCACTCTAGATAGTCGATAACGTGGGAGAAAAACAATCAAACACCACCACGAGGGAGGGATGGCTAATTCTCAACCCTCGTGTAAAAAATCGCCATCCCTCCTTCGTGGTGGTGTAAGATTATATTAGTCTCGCACCCCAGGAACCCTATTGTGACGTCATAGACACTTACGCAGGTTCAGCAGTGTTTGACGTCACAAGGAGCAACATTTACCGCAAAACAAGCAATGTTTATTCATGAATTATGTGAAAATATATGGGTGAGAGAAAAATAATCAATCATCCCTTTGTACAGGGACAGAGAAATCCGATCCTCGTATCAAGCCTCGTCGTGGATTGCAAATCTTTGATACTCTGGAACCTGTGCAAAGGGGTAATAAATTCTATTATTCTCGCACATTGGATAGGCTGATTCCCCTTTTCAGCAGTGCTGGAGAATTCAATCCGGCACCCCTGATCCGGCACTGATTGTACCTTTATGACGTCACAGGTAAACTGACGTACGTTATTTCACGTGCACATGCATTGAGCATAACGTTCAGTCCTTCTGATGCGTAAACAAGAGGACTTTGGAGGTTTCAATGTGCGAGAAAAATAATCAAGCACCACATTTGAGTTCCGGATAAAAAAATATCAGTCTCGGGTGGGATGATCAACGTCCCAACTTTGGCTAACGCCTCGGTTGGGACTTAATCAATCCCTACCTCGACAGATATCTTTCTATCCGGAACTGAATGTGGTGCTTGATTCCGCTGTGGGTTGTGCAATATACTGTTCACCATCCAGCATTGCAGAAGCACTGGCAAAAAAGTCGAGAAAAGTACAACATCGAAATTACTTCCATTTTAATTTCACTTCTTCAGTAACAAGAAAACCATTCGATCCAAATAAACATGAGATTTCTCAAACACTTTGATCACATGTCCAATCAGCCTTTTAGGGGTATTAGATATATTCGTATATAACGATTTAGAAGGTCCTGGAATCCAATGTTCAGTATACAGTGCCAAGAGAATTCTATGTTTTGCGTTGACAATGTCAACCTCGTGTTTGATTAAAATTCTTTCAGAATTCAAAGGCATAGAGAGCATGTGGCAATCAAGTACTTTGCTTCTCTTTTATTTTGACCACATATTGTTCAAATAACTATCGAGACTGATAAATGATACGGAAGTCTTCCAACTCTATACCTTCTTGAAGAAAATGTCAAACCAATTTTCATGCACCAGACACATGTTTCGAATACAATGTATTAGATTCTCATCAGTGATGCTTCCAGCCAAAGTGCTTTTCATAAGCTTTTGATAGAGGAATTTATCTTAATCGGCAGTTCACGGACCATTTTTCGAAATTCAGATCAAAGAAGTATGAAAAAGGTTTTAAACATTAAATTAAATCAATGAATGAAAAACAAACAAAAACCCAAATCAAAAATCGCGTGCAACAGACATATACATTTTCAAAAAATATAAAGCAAAACAAAGATAGAGAAGAGATCCCTAAAAGTGAAAACAAAGGAACACATTTTACCGAGACAAGAAAGAGGACAAAGAGACAGAGACAATAATGTAACACAGCCTCATTATCAATCATTTTCGAGGTTATTAACATCACGTTCTTCACACAGCGGACGATGAGCTTGTTCAACTTATTATCACCTTTTAACATTACTAGAACCCCTATTAGTAAATCAATCCACGAGACGGGTATGGATTTAGCGTAGCAGATGCTAAATAAGACGATGCATTGTTTTAGCATAAAACGTATGGTAACAGGGCAATTCTTCGCATCAACGAATTTGTACAACTGAAGACAGAACAGACTTGCATACTGAAAAAGCTAACAGAAAAGACATGCAATTTGCAACATCAAGTCATCAATACAATTAACTACACAAAGAAGTCATACTGAGAGCTAAGAATGCACGTATGTGGAGCGATTGAAACTGTCAAAAACATGTGCACACAACCTACTAGTGTATAAAGGTTTTAATAAGTGTATTAATTTATAAATTGATATTGAACATATCTTAATTATGATGTTTTAAATCCATGAATACTATACGCCCATGCTTTTGATATCCAGTGGTATTTCTTATGTTCACATTTCCAGTAATCATACTGAAATTAACGCACATTAGCTAGACCAATACGACATACGATTCTTTTAGTGTTTATGAGCGTAAAAAAAACGAGGACATCCTTCGTTTATTGGCGAGATTTAAAAACATTTTTAATTTTCATTGCATCAATGATTCGGGTTGGGTTAAAAAAAATCCCGGTATCAGGCTGTATACCGAACATTTTTCCGGTGACGTCAGTGCAGGAAAATTTAGAAGTAGCGCAAGGTTGACGGATGGGTCACAAATAATGATAAAACCTAGGCAACGCAAAGCGTGACATCCCCTCGCACTGCAGGAAAATCGATAAGCCGTCTAGGCTGTATACAAGGACAATCAATAAGGTTCATTCTCAAGTCATAAGCAATAAGTGTATGAAGTTTGGTTTAGATCCAACTAAAACTGCACCATCTAGGCTGTATAGACGGATTTTGACCATCTCCATTCTGACCTTTACCTTTGACCTTGAAAATCAATAGGGTTCTTCCTCTTGTTTGATTAAGATCAAATAAAAATTGCACTCTGCTGTTTACAAGGATTTTGACCTTTCCAATTTGTGACCTTGACCTTTGACCTATGACCTTGAATATCCATAGGGTTCTTCCCCTTGTCATTGCAATTAGTATATGAAGTTTGATTAAGATCCGATCAAAACTGCACCCAGTAGACTGTATACAATGATCTTGACCATTTGCAGTCTGCGACCTTGACTTTGACCTATGCCCTTGAAAATCAATAGGCTTCTTCCTCTTGTCATAAGCAATCGGTTTATGAAGTTTGGTTAAGATCCAATCAAAACTGCACCCTCTAGGCTGTATACAAGGATTTTGACCTTTTCTAATCTGTGACCTTGGCCTTTGACATATGACCTTGAAAATCAATAGGCTCGTTTTTTCTTATCCTAAGCTATCAATGTATTAAGTTTGGTTTAAATCCAATCAAAACTTCGCCTTGTAGGCTGTATACAAGGAATTTCACCTTTTCCAATCTGTGACCTCGACCTTTGAACTATGACCTTGAAAATCAATAGGGTTCTTCCACTTGTCATAAGCTATCAGTATAAGAAGTTTGGTTAGGATCCAATCAAAATTGCACTCTCTAGGCTCCATACAAGGATTTTGTGAGGCACACACTTACACACTTATACACTCACCCTCACACGAACGACTTGCTTTACTATATCCCCATGTTACTATGTTGCGAGGGGATAAAAACCTCAATTACACATGAACGACTGCGTTACTTTATCCGCCTGCAACTATGTTGCGAGGGGATAAAAATCTCCTTGGTAGGAAATTAAGTGATTTATTGGTGACAAAAGGACAGAAAACTTCTGTCACATTCGCTGCATGCACTGATAAAATCTTCCGTCCTATTTTACGTGGTATACTTCCATCAGTCGAACAAAAGTCGAGTTATTCCTTAAATCGGAAAAGTATGAAAAATAATTCTTAAATCACCAAAATTCTCAAGGGTCGGGGAAATTCGAGTATGCAACTATCATTACTGTCATGTTTCTTAGTTGCTTCGCGTAAAACTACTTTTCTAAATATGTCTCGAAATAGCTAATTCGGATGAAGAAACTATTGAGATCTTGGGATTTTATCTTCCTAGGAAACATTACAACATACTAGTATCTAGTTTGACTGATTGGTACGTTTTGAGTTTATTTAATAATTCCATGACATAGATGATAAAACATGTCATTTCATTCCAGTCAAACAACTTTAAAATGAGGTAGAAAAGATCCTGACGACAATCTCAACAGCACCCACAATAGAGCACAAAATTGAGCATCGACAGGCCCCTAGCAAGCTAGAGGTAGGACCAGGTACCCGGGAGGAGTAAGCACCCCCTGTTTGGCTCGCCGCACCCGCCGTCGATGTTCATGCACGAAAATGAAAACATTATCTAAAATGCACGCACTGTCTAACGTTATGTCTATAGAAAGTGCTATGGCGATCATATCGGGGAAAAGTATTCAAAAACTTACTGTCTAAAACACGAAAAGTATTTTATGAGACTTTCGAATCGTTTCCAAAGACTTTCAAAATAGATATTTCCATATAAATGTCAAATCAAGTCTGATGGATTTCTTTTGAAAAATGCATATGATATTTAGGATTGAACTTCATTATTTTTCACTGTTTCACTATTTTGGACAAAGAGATATCATAAACATGATAAAGCGTTTTGTACTTCAATCATTTGCTCACGAATACATGTGTGATTATCAGTCTTTTCAAATTCATGTAATGTTCTATGTCAACCTCCATGTAATCGTACAATATCGTCATTACTAAAAATTTAAAGCAAGACGACGAAATGCAAGAAAATAATGAATATTAGAGAAATAGGACCTCTATCAACGTGTATTATATAATCTGTCCTGTCGCCAGAACCAATAACTTTTACCCCGACAGCTCTTTGTACTGAAATTTAGACATTCTGCTTAAAATGATAGTTAAAAAATGTGAAATTTGATATGCAATTAAGCAATTTCTACAGTAACAATATCGACAGAAATTGCGAAAATTAATAGTCTGCAAATTTTTATGCAAACAATTGACAGTATTACATAACGTAGAGCATACATTCCTCTGGTAAATTAGTACTGTAAACATGGTTAACCTTTGATTAAAGTTCATCTGCAAGGATTTCTTTTTATAAAATCTCATGTCAATTTTATAAAATTTCATATGCAACGAATTTTTTAAAAATAAAATCTCAAGTCTAGTTTTTTCATTCAGTTGACAGACAAAACATCACTGTCTGGAATAATAAATATTGCCTAGTACTACAAAGTCCCGTCTATGTATGATACCGTTGTGCTAAGGTCTGTCATTTTGCGATCCATAAAACAGTACTATAAAATTAAGAATATACCGGTCAATGAACTTATTATTTTTCAAAAAATAACTTTTTATTGATATCAGGTCGAGTTTCATTTTTAAATGAAATAAATATTCTCATTTGGCTGTCTGTAGAGCTCTAATGTAGTGTCAGCAAATTTCAGTCATTCCCAATAGTAATATACCTTTCTGTACTGTTGAGCTTACGTCTTATTTTTCTTAAGTAGCTAGTTGAGGAATTTTAATCAGCTTTCCCTTTTCCCCAACATATTCTCTACTTTTCTCCTTTGATGGTGCGCGAAGGCACTTTATTAATATGCATATTTTAGAAAAAATAGATTAATAGATACGCGTATGTTTCCTTTATGCATCAATATGAAAATAAAATAAAATAAAAATAAGATAGTCCTATGATGACGATGAGCGGCTTACAGCCCTCCAAGTAAATAAATCATGCATTTTGCCACTACTTTACCGTATAACCGTATAAATACTAATAACAAGTATCTGTGCGATGAAAAAAACATAAGTTATTCCTAACAGCAATATACAAATACCTGAAAAGCATCGTTCATCCATAAACCAGAAGTCTCTGACGAGACTGTAGCTCTCCTGATTGTTTTGTTTTATTCACTCATTGACGAGTGAATAAGATACATAACACATAAATATCAATTACCATTTTTTAAACCAAAGACAATAGGGAGCAGGCACTCTAACAAATTATAAGTAGTACAACAAAACAACATATCAATTCGACTGCAACTAGAATATCCCTCATATCCCTAATTAATAATATCAAAAATATAGTACAATATTTACATTACTAGTAAATTCCCCATGTTGAGCGCCCATTAGGCAACTAGAATTAAATTCCAATAACTTGGGTTGCTATCGTGACGTCACGTGCAAGTTTTGCATGTAGGGAGAATTTACCAAAGCGAAGATTCATTTGACGCTGTTACAGGCAAAATGTGCGATGTTCATGCAAATAAAAATAACTGATAATTAGAATAAATGTAAATAAAAGTAATGACTTTCTTACTTTTGGTGTTCATGGGTGTATAATTCTGGTTGGACACGTGCAAATTTTCCGAGAATCGCTTCGCGATTCACGGAATTTGCACGTGACCAACCAGAATTATACACCCATGAACACCAAAAGTAAGACAGTCATTTCTTAATTGTATTTACATAAAAAAATGCTACACCCATTTTCCAAGATCCTAGGGGCCAGGGGGTGCTGCCTGAAATGAAACATCAATGACACAATAAGACTATAGATCTATCATATTGCATAAAGAATAAACAATCAATCACTAATAGCTTTAGAAGTGTTGAGAGCACAATTATATAGGTGGAAATTACCACACAAATTGTCTGGGGGTCAGGGGCTCAAACAAAATATCAGGTGCACAACAAGACCACAGACCCATAATATTACAAAAAGAATTAAGCCTCCATCATTTATAGTGTCAGAGGAGTTGCGAGCACAAGATTACATAGAGTTATATAGAAGAAAATGACCACACCCTTTTTCTAAGACCCTGGGGATCAGGGGCTAAAACAAAATATCAGGTGTACAACTAGACCATACACCCATCATATTGCAAAAAGAATTAAGTCTCCATCATTTATAGTGTCAAAGGAGTTGCGAGCACAAGATTACATAGAGTTATATAGGAGGAAATGACAACACCCTTTTTCTAAGACCCTGGGGGTCAGCGGCTCAAACAAAATATCAGGTGCACAACTAGATCACACACCCATCATATTGCAAAAAGAATTAAGTCTCCATCATTTATAGCGTCAGAGGAGTTGGGAGCACAAGATTACATAGAGTTATATAGGAGAAAATGACCACGCCCATTTTCTACGACCCTGGGGGTCAGGGGCTCAAACAAAATGTCAGGTGCACAACTAGACCACAGACCAAGTGTAATGCAAAAAGAGTTACATTTCTATCTCTTATAGTTTCAGAGGAGTTGCGAGCACAAGAATTGTTTACAGACGGACAGACGACGGGGTATCTCATAAGCTCGACTGGTCTATGACTAGTAGATCTAAAAACTATACAAACAAGGAATGCATTCTAAAAAATCTTTCTCATTTTATCCTAATTTATTTCTATTCTGATTTTGAGAGATTCAAAATAATTGGCTTCACATAATTCAAAATTATGAATTGTGACAACGAAAATGCATAAAGGAACTTTTTTCTTCGCACAATTTTTTCCAGAAAATTGTCATTTTTATATAAAAAAATAATAAAAATTCAAAAACTGCAAATATTGTGGTCAAGTTTGTTACAAATGATTTCTTGAAGTCAAAGAAACTACAGAGACAAATAATTCAGCATCCTAAGTGGACATTATGTTGTCCTACGACACTGATGGTCACATGAATACCTCACATTAACCAGACAACGTGACAATGCTTTAAAGAAGTTCTCTAGTCGTGGAGATTTTCGTGTATATTACAGTTCATATCAAACTAAATTCCAACAAGAAATTTCCCCATTATGTAATCTCTTTCAGAGCTGATATAGACCAATTTATATTTTACCACCTTTTCCAATTTCTCAAAATAGCTGTACACACCGGAAGTACGTCAGAAGTGTGTAAAAGGGAACCACGTTTCATAACGCTATATGTATATAATAAGTGTCATATTTTGTGTGTTTATGCAGAAATAAATTACAATGGCTGATGCATTTATTTTGATATAATGCGCGGTAGCGCATTATATCAAAATAAATGCATCAGCATCCGTTATGAACATCACCTTGCTAAATTTTCACATAATTTGACTGAATATCAACATATACCTGATAACCCCCTCCCCAGAAAAAGTTATTCTTGTTAGAGTTGAACTTACAAAGAAAAGTTTTGTTTTCATAAAGTAAATTTTGACCATGGTTTCCATGGCAACAGAATGCAACAATATGTCTTATCTCTCATATTTATGGGGGTGCCAAATAGATTGACCCCGTTACCATGGCAACCGTTGTTCAAATATAACAATATAGTTTGTTTTCATTGTTTTTACATTAAGTATGATAATTACAGAAAGTTTCATCAAAATCCATGACATGCCGTGGCCAGCTGGTTTAGGTTTTTACAGAGAATCCATATTAAAGTATTTGAAGAATATTGTTTGTTCTGTTCTGACTCGGTTCTAATAGTGGATTATATGCTTTAACATACTGTATTTGAATTATTTGCAGGGAAAAATATCTCAAATGTAGTTTAACAGTGAATATAAATTATTTCAATTTCACGTATGCCTGCAAATCATTCAAATACAAATAATGATGTCCCCATTCTAGTTCACCTGTATAAAACACATATTTTGTTACTTCATGCGGCGTTGCTGAGGACGTGACGGCATGGTTGGTTTGAAGACATGAACGTGATTAATTGCACAAGTGATTCATCATTGGAGTCTGAGGTGAACCCATGGTTAAGAAGTTTGGGTACATTTGTAGCTCAATGTGACTTGGTTAAGATGTTTGTGGTAGATCAGTATCTGACAAAGTACTAATGATACAGTAACCTAACTTGCACAAGTGATTCATCTTGGGATGCTGAGTTGGATCCATGCATCGGACGGAGCATCTGACCAACTTTTTCCACTTGAATGAATTTGCTTTAAAAGCCAATATTGAGCAAAGTATAAGTGCTTCATGTACCAAACTTGCATTTTGGATGTATCTTTTATCGAACTTTTTACAAAATGAGATTGATCTACTTTTTCCGCGTGAGTAATTTAGCCTTTAAAAGCCGATATTGAACAAAGTATAAGTGCTACATGTACCAAATTTGCATATTGGATTTATCTTTGATCAAACTTTCATAAAATGACATTGACCTACTTTTCTCGCTTGAATGATTTTGCCTTTAAGAGCCAATATACATGTACTTAGAAATATGTTTAAATTGAATTTCGATGTCGCAGAGTGAGCTTCGTAATCTGTGATTAACTGTGTTTTATCTAAATATTTTGCACTTACGCTTGATGTTGGGTTACGTTATAATTATCTTTATTCATAGAAAAAAAATTCTGCGTCAGTATTGTTGCAGGTCTTTCCCCTTATGATTTAACTCTGCGTTAAATCATTTTCGAGGTTATTAACACTAAGTCACTAACACACGCGGACAATGAGCTAACTCATTACCACGTATTAACAGTACATGCAATAGTATGTCCGCAAGATAACCCCTATTTAGCTGAGCAGATGCTTAAAGAGACAAAGAGTATTCACACATCATGATGAAGCAATTTTCGGCTTAATAAAAAGAAAAAGTTCCATACTAGGGAACATGCTTGCATCGACTTTTATATGTAAACTGTTCAGAAAAGACGCGCAAGATGCAACATTTATAGTCACCAGAAGCAAGTGAATAGTAAAATCATGAAGTTGTCCGGAACTTTGGGACAAAACTTCAGCGATAACACATTTGCGTCAAGGTTTTAATAGGTCCACTTTTTTGTCTTGATGATGACTAAAAATAAGATTTTTTTTATAATGTTCAGATATTGAATAATTGCTGTGTATGATCAGGAAAGACATTTGAAATATTGATTTCAACATTGACGAGTTTTCATAGCTAGCAGGAGATAATTACTCTTCCTGGGCACCTGATGTCATATCCATTGCGGATTCACTTCTGCTCCTTTTCAGAAGATGGTTGGGTTTTATTTTAGTTGAGTTTTGAATTTCCCGTTTCTGTATTGCCTTTTATCATGACTTTTGTATCTTGATTGTGTGGGGTTTTTGTCCAAGCGTAACATCAGGTTTACAAAGACAAAATATCTTGAAAACAAGATAACAATTTACTTTCGTCTCGATAGCATACTACGTTTTACAATGATGACTTAATTTTTATAATCTAAAAGCAAAATATGATTTTATAATCTAAAAGCAAAATATGTTCTTATTATTTTACGTTTTCTATTGAAAAACCTGGTCAAATAATTTCGTCTTTTAAAATGTTCTTGGCACGACAAATTTGATGATGATTGGAGAAATATGACGTCTACTAAAGTACATTATATACATGTATCTACGCAGTTTTAACAGCCAATACTCTTTATGCTGGCAGCTTTTTGAACCGAATTTCTGGTTTTCTCCTTGAAAAAATGCTGAAATTTATATGCAATTAAGCAATATCTACAATGATATGATCGACAAAACCCGCAATTTAATAGTCTGCAAATTTTTATGAATAGAATTGACAGTATTTCGTTACGTAGATGATTCCTTTGGTAAATTAGTACTGTCTACCTTTGAAATTTAGGATTAAGATGCCCTGTCTGGAATAAATGATAATGTTTTGGGTATTTTTGTTTCCGACGAAAGCCTGTCTAAACAGGTTATTAACCAAGTATCCTATACTAGAACTGCTATATGTATAATGTCGAGGTCTGCTGTTTTCGAGACGAATTAAACAGTGCCAATATCGAATTTACATTGGTTAATGAACTTATAATTTTAAAGCATGAAAATTTTCAAATCAGTTTCATTTTCAATTGAAATAGATATTGTCATTTTGCATCTATATTTAACTACTAGGTGTCAGCAAATATCGGTCATCCCCGACAGCATACTACCTTAAATAACTCGACCAACTCTGTGCGTTATACATGTATTATGATAGATCATTAGCCTTATTCAGTTTTCGAAAAAAAAAATCAAGAATGATTCCATCAATACCTTTTAATGCCATTTCTGTACGTTCAAAGGGTTTACGTGCCAGCTATGATTAAGCCTCACTCAAAGACATAGTAACGCCAATTTCTATACTAGCCCTTTTTTCGTTTAGCTCTGTTTTTCCGTAGCACCCCTGTCTCTCCGATCTGATCCTTTTTTTCTGATGTAAACCTAGTTTTTTGTTTTGTATGGTGCAAGCTGTTTCAGCAAAATTGAGGTCAATAATGATAACTAAGTGCTTCCAATGTGACGATACTTTAAACATTTCGAGTTAAAGTTTTAATTAAAAGTTCGTAAATTGATAATCTCTCTCTCTCTTGCTCTTAAACGGATCTATTTTTGGGTCCGTTTGGAAATAAGCTCAATCAAAACATGTGTTTGTGAAACAAGAATGCCCCGTTGGCATCTTTGTCGGTAAAACAGCTGAAAAGAAGTTCACATTTTGAGGTCAAGGTCACAAGGTCAAATTTGGTATCCATGGAAATGTCTTGTCACAAGGAATACACGTGTGAAATATGAAAGCCCTATCACTTACCAATCAAAAGTTATGGCCAAGGTTAAAGTTTTTCAAAAGTAGGTCAAACTCCAATGTCAAGGTCTAAAATTTTGGTATCCACGGAAAGGTCACAGGAAATACATGTACACATGCCCTATCATTTACCATTCAAAAGTTATGGCCAAGATTAGTATTTGCGGACAAACAGACAGACAGACAGACGGACAGACCAAAAACTATATGCCCCCGAATCTACGATTACGGGGGCATAGAAATGCCTTGGTTTTCCACCTTTCTACTTTATACATGTCTAAAGACACAAAGCTTGTTGAAATAGACTTGTGATGCAAACAATGGTAATGAGTTATATGTTTCTATATAATTATGATGTTTCTAAACAGTTTAAAGTATTTTAAAACAAGTTAAAAGTCATGTTTGTAAAACATTAATGCCCCCCTACCCCTTCTGTGATTAAAGTCCGTCACAACTTTATACTTGATTTTCATTTGATGTGTCTGTACACAAAATTTCATTTCAATATGTGAATCCACTCCAGAGGTATTGAACGGAAACTGTTGTCGTTGTCCGACCGACGGACCGATAGACAGAAAGTCAGACAGCAGCAAAGCAATATGTCCCCTCTTCTTCAAAGGGGGCATAAAAATTTTTGATTGAACCAAAATATGAACTTGACCTAGATTTTTATTTGATGTGTCTGAAAACAAAATTTCATTTCAATATGTAACTCCACTCAAGAGATATTGAACGGAAACCCTGAAATTTTGGTATTTTTCGAAGTGCAAGGGGCATAACTCTGTCAAAATTTTGTTCATCGGACCTAAATATGAACTTGACCTAGGAGATTTTCATTTGATGTGTCTGTATACAAAATTTCATTTCAATATGTAACTCCACTCAAGAGATATTGAACAGAAACCCTGAAGTTTTGGTATTTTTCACAGTGCAAGGGTCATAACTCTGTCCAAATTTTTTTGATCGGACCTAAATATGAACTTGACCTAGATTTTCATATGATGTGTCTGTATACAAAATTTCATTTCTATATGTAACTCCACTCAAGAGATATTGAACGGAAACCCTGAAATTTTGGTATTTTTCGAAGTGCAAGGGGCATTACTCTGTCAAAATTTTGTTGATTGGACCCAAATAAGAACTTGACCTAGATTGTCATTTGATGTATCCGTATACAAAATTTCATTTCAATATGTAACTCCACTCAAGAGATATTGAATGGAAACCCTGAAATTTTGGTTTTTTTTCGAAGTGCAAGGGGCATAACTCTGTCAAAATTTTGTTGATCGGACCCAAATATACACTTGACCTAGATTTTCATTTGATGTGTCTGTATACAAAATTTCATTTCAATATGTAACTCCACTCAAGAGATATTGAACGGAAACCCTGAAATTTTGGTATTTTTCGAAATGCAAGGGACATAACTCTGTCAAAATTTTTTTGATCGGACCCAAATATGAACTTGACCTAGATTTTTGTTTGATGTGTCTGTATACAAAATTTCATTTCAATATGTAACTCCATTCAAGAGATATTGAACGGAAACCCTGAAATTTTGGTATTTTTCGAAATGCAAGGGGCATAACTCTGTCAAATTTTTTTTGATCGGACCCAAATATGAACTTGACCTAGATTTTTGTTTGATGTGTCTGTATACAAAATTTCATTTCAATATGTAACTCCACTCAAGAGATATTGAACGGAAACCCTGAAATTTTGGTATTTTTCGAAATGCAAGGGGCATAACTCTGTCAAATTTTTTTTGATCGGACCCAGATATGAACTTGACCTAGATTTTTGTTTGATGTGTCTGTATACAAAATTTCATTTCAATATGTGAATCCATTCCACAGATATTGAACGGAAACCCTGAAATTTTGGTATTTTTCGAAATGCAAGGGGCATAACTCTGTCAAAATTTTTTTGATCGGACCCAAATATGAACTTGACCTAGATTTTTGTTTGATGTGTCTGTATACAAAATTTCATTTCAATATGTAACTCCATTCAAGAGATATTGAACGGAAACCCTGAAATTTTGGTATTTTTCGAAATGCAAGGGGCATAACTCTGTCAAAATTTTTTTGATCGGACCCAGATATGAACTTGACCTAGATTTTTGTTTGATGTGTCTGAAAACAAAATTTCATTTCAATATGTAACTCCATTCAAGAGATATTGAACGGAAACCCTGAAATTTTGGTATTTTTCGAAATGCAAGGGGCATAACTCTGTCAAAATTTTTTTGATCGGACCCAAATATGAACTTGACCTAGATTTTTGTTTGATGTGTCTGTATACAAAATTTCATTTCAATATGTGAATCCATTCCAGAGATATTGAACGGAAACTGATGTCGCGGACCGACCGACAGACCGACAGACCGACAGACCGACATACCGACAGACCGACAGACCGACCGACAGCAGCAAACCTATATGTCCCCTCTTCTTCGAAGGGGGGCATAATAACATAAATGAACGAATGTCTTTAACCTCCAATAGACACTTTCACAACATACCCTTTACGGTAACATATTTAACAAAATTAGGAGGATCAAAGGTAGACATAATTTCGATTGAAAATGCGTCACAATCATTTTATCTTCCTTTATACGGTAGATTAGAAGATCCTGGTGTCCAGAAGGACACTCTGTGTGGTAACTGACCAATCTACAGCCTTGTATCGGCGAATTGTTAAAAAGTGTACCCTGAATGACTTTGAAGATAGGGCTACATGACGGGCATTGCTCAAACCTCGGTAAAGAAGACATAGCCCCGGCATTTTGTCCTCTCTGAATGTCGGTAGGAATCCTTGGGTGATTGCATGCATGGGCTTGATCTAGCCAGCAGAGCACGGACAGTTTTTCTATTGCTCTTTCTTTTATGTCAATATACGTATTATCTGTTTGTTACTTGATCCTCTGCGTTTTGTTGTACCCGAGTTTTGTTGGGAATCCCCTCCTTTCTCTTGCCTAATTGCATTACGATTTTTTTTATATCTAAATGTGGTCTTTTCCATGGAGTTAATATTATTTAATGGCTGACATTGACAACACTGATTGTCATTAACACATTACGGAAGCAAATTTCTTTATACTAGATAAATACATTGTATATATTTACATTAGATACACTAAGTTTGGAACATGTAGCACTTGAATTTTGCTCAATATTGGCTAGTAAAGGCAAAATCACTCAAGTGGAAAAAGTAGGTCAATGTTATTTTATGAAAGTTTGATCAAAGATACATCCAACATGTAAGTTTGGAACATGTAGCACTTATACTTTGCTCAATATTGGCATTTAAAGGCAAAATCACTCAAGTGGGAAAAGTAGGTCAAGGTCATTTTACGAAAGTTTGATCAAAGATACATCCAACATGTAAGGTTGGGTCATGTGGTACTTATACTTTGCTCAATATTGGCTTTTAAAGGCAAAATCGCTCAAGCGAAAAACGTAGGTCAAGGTCATTTTATGAAAGTTTGATCAAAGATAAATCCACCATGTAAGTTTGGAACAAGTAGTACTTATACTTTGCTCAATATTGGCCATTAATGGCAAAATGTTGCTATCTTAACATTTATCTTATCATCTCAACATTTGCCTCATCATTTGAAATAATTAAAAAAAATCCCCAGCCCAGATGCTACATCCCCATCTGGTAATATTAAACAAAGTATACCCTTTGAAACTTAAATCTCCATTAATTTCAATTCTTCTTTACACCGAAAATACTGACTATTCAGGAGATTGATGCGTATACGACAAATAAAATTGAAGATTGACTCTTTCTTTATTGTAACAATTTTCCAAGGATCATCAATAAAATACCGCATGAATTGTTTGAACTTTCAATGACATAAGTTTGTTTAAGAATGTGCGTGGGACTTTTTACAATTTCTGATTGAATTATTAATATTCCTAAGGATTTTTCATCTTTGAATGTGACTGGCATAACTATTAAAGGTGAATATATTCAATTGAAGTCGCAATTAAGGTATTATATACTCTTCAAAAAAAGAAACGCATATAACAATATTACAATATATTATTATTATTCAATATGCACAAGCTATTAATTATGTGACCTTATTTGTTTGCATTAATGATGCAATAGAGAAAGGACAGTCAGTTTAGGGCTTAAGTGTGAGTTTTTGATTATCATTAAGTCTCTTTTAAGGTAAAAACATGAAAATTTTGAATTTTCGACTTTTTATGTTTTTATGCATTTTCTATGTTTATGAGGAATTTGAATTTTGCCCATGTCAAAGTTCATTGATGCCAATAAAAAAATTTGGACTTTATGTTCCTCGGGTCACTTCCGTCTTAATGCAATGCATGCTTACAATGTCCGATGCAATGCGTTTTAACATTGCGACGTGATCGAATGACCCCCGCATGAAGTTAGTAAAGTTCAAGGATCAAAAAGTCAAATTTAGTGGATTTTCTCCTTATGAGCCAAATTTCTCGATAAAACTGATTCGCAAGTTCACGGAATGCGGCGAACTCTGGATGCCGTCATAGAATAAAACTTCATCATGCGTAGTAATGCCGCCATTATGAGATTGTGGCTGTTAAGTATGGCGTATCCGTTTGTCCATCGAATCAAAACATTTTCAAATGATTTGGAAAACAAGCGCGTATTAATCTCCGAAAAATGCACAATTTGGCCTCTAAAAGAACATCGAGGGCATATCGTTTTTGAGTCACTTTCACTAACATTTTAAAACACAAAAGAGGTTCTTGTTGAAAGCTTAGGGTCTGAAAATACCATTATGTACATTTGGTTTGATTTTGTCTATTGAAATGATAAATGTGATTATCTTATATGCGTACTCAGGATGAAATGAACAAATACTATGCGTTTCTTTTTTTGATGAGTATATATAGGGGTATAATAACAATATCGTCAAAGCTACTGTCCGCGCGGCTCACTTCGGAAACTGAATAAACGCGATATTGACTACTTTATGATGCAAAAATTTAAATGAACTTGATACCATTCAATAGATCTTGCTTAGTCGTAAATTTTGGTATATGTAATATGGTAGTGAGTACACCCAATCAAACTATATAGACAAATCAAGTTTTAGATGGGCCATTTCCCATGCTTATTTTTCCCGGGTCGTGATCGACGCTCTCCATAGACTCAATGTTACAATGCGACGTCACGCTAAAATTTAACATTGAAAACCCCCTATCTAAAACTTATTTTGTCTGTATAATATGACTGCATAAACCCTCGACCATTTAACATATACCAAAATTTACGACTAAGCGAGATCTATTCAATGATATAGGTTGCATGACAAAGTTATCAAAATCTCGTTTATCCAGTTTCCGAAGTGAGCCGCGCGGACAGTAGAAATTAATAGATGTACTCCATATCTATTTTTAGATACTTGATATTGTTTTTAATGTTTTATTAAACTCGCCATGATAATATTGCCAAAGTCTTGCGTCTTCGGCCAACTTCGTGGTATTTTATTTTTCTGTTACCAAAACAACCGGAAGTAGAGTATTATATCCCTAATGCCTTAAATCAACCATAAGGGCTAATATATCTATTAGGATTTGTTGTCCTTAATGTACCCTTTTCTCTAAGAAATATTGTGCTTCAATTAAACACATTGCTGATTTTATTTTTCTTTACTCGTCATTTTTACTCAGAAACTGTTAATCTATGATAATAATAATTAATATTTTGTTTACGTTCGGACTTTTTTTCTGAAAGATACCTTCTGCAAGGCAAGGAAACCCACGAACACATTACCGTTATGAATTGGCTTGGAAAAAAAAAAAAAAAAAACAGAGGAAAATTTTTGAATTTAAAATTCTTTCTTCAACTGAGGTGGATAAGGAATTTTGTGGTATTTAAAGGAATATTATATGGTATCTTAGATAATTTCCTGTGATGTTGATTAATGGAGAACAGCATGTAGTCTAGGTGCCATTCACGAAACCCAAAAAATTGCTACGCACAAAATGTTTTTGCATGAAAGTGTTGTCAATACCCTCTTATTTGATAATCAGGCGGATGCCACTCTGGCATCCTTGGGCATTTCGAAATTTTGGGGTGAAATTGAATTTTTCGAAGAAAAACCGTTGAAAATAGGAAAAATTCAATTACTTTTTCCATGCTGCAGCTAGATCAACAAAATTGGTACCAAAAGAAAGACAATTTTATTGCCTTTAAGTCTCAAGCTCAATTTACCAATTTACTTGTCCATAAAATGGGGAAAACTATGGATTTTCGATGAGAAATCGTTGAAAATTGGGAAAACACCATATCTTTTTTTATTCTGTAGCTAAATAAACAATTTTGGTACCAAACACACAATAAATTTATTGCCTTTCATTTTAAATAATACAGAAATCAGATTTGCAATTTGCTGGTACGAAAAATTGGAAAAAACAACTACTCTTGGATGAAAAATCGCTGAAAATTTGCAAAATGCAATGACTGTAGTATGAGGTTCTGCAATTATGGTACCAAAATAAAGGTTTTTGTTATTGTTTTTTATTCTGAATACATATTAAGCAACTTGCTCATGAATAAAATGGGAGAAGAACAATGAGGGAGAAAACTTCGATTTTTGAAGGGTTTTTTTTCATACAAAGTTGGGACTTTGAAAAATGCAAAACGTTTCGAGAAAATCTAGAACAAAGATATGTGTATTCAAGTCAACAGATTAAAAAAAACAAGTTACTAGAACATGGAGTCTTGTAGCAAGCTTTTGAAAGATGTGGGTGAAATTAGACACATTCTTCAAAAGGAAGCGGCTACTGTCTATGATACATAACGTGCATGTCTTGTCCACGCTATTAATTAATCTGCATTTAAATGATGCTAATGAATTTGAAGACATTTAACATTTGTACCACTTGGTGAGTGTCACTGCTGGTGGACCAGGAGTCCCCGAGGGCACATAAAGCCAAGTTTGATCAATTTCGGTTGGTCGTTTCTTCAAATCGTAATCCAGGATAACCACACCTTCTGCTATTTCCGTGGCAGATGGCCGTCCTTAGTCGGCACCGGTTGCTCGTTGGTTATGTGTAGTTCTTTGTGTTTGATGTTTCTGTGTTGTGCGTTGGCGTTCCTTGTCCCTTATGCGTCTCTTTCTGTGCTTGTCTGCTTTGTGTTTTTGCATTGTAGGTTTTGCTGAGGGTGCTGCAACCTGCTGTTGTTGGAGATCCCCCCTTTGTCTCAAAATTGTCACAAATTTCTAAAACCTTGGTCCTGTAGCATCATCTCCTAGTCATCTTGCTACGTCTTATATTTTGGACATAATTATCACACATTTTGGCCATATTTCATTGTTTGGATTGAGGATCAATGACGAGGGTTAAATATCCAAAACGTGCATGTCTAGTCCACGCTGTAAATTAATCTGCTTTTAAATTATGCTAATGAATTTGAAGATGTTTAACATAGATGATTTCTGCCAGGGTTGTGAAGTTGTTTTCAATTATTGAAGTGGGTCTTAAAGACCTGCTTAGTGGTGACATTGTTCAATGTTAAAAAGATTACTTCAGTTTTGCAACTTCGAAATATGTTCTTAAAATAAGCTCCAGGTTATCTATTCGACAAGAATGCCTAGGAGCTGATGATCGATTGATGTATGCAGGGCTCTGGTGTATCAACTGACCATTAAATGGCAGAATTAATACCTTGATTGTTTCTGGTCATATAATTTTAAAAATAACTAAACACTTCAGATGTTCAATGATAAGTGTTCCAGCTATCTACCTTCTTGAAGAATGTTTTAAACCAATTTTAATGCACCAGACACGTGTTTCGGATAGAAAAATCCTAATCAGTGATGCTTTCAATTAAAGTGACTTCATGGCACAGTCAAAATCCTCACCAGCAGCTCCCCTGGCCCTATTTTCTGAACTTGAAATTGCTATTACTTATTACTTTGCAGAGAGCAAATTTAAATGATATTCAATTGACTCCTACTTACGATCACACATAAAAGATTCAGTCAAGAAAGCTACATCTCATGAAATGAAGTGCAACTTATTGATATTACATGTACTTGCAATCTGTTGATCGAGAAAGCAATCCGATTGATTAAGAACTCGCATTCTACACATTATTCTAAAGATGTAGGTATTGCGAACAGATCATGATGATGGATACCATCAACAGATGATGGTATTGGAGAGACAAAGGTTGTTCTGTGGGAAGCTTTTGAAGTGGTGTTCTGTATCAAATTTGAGAGAAGTTAATTCAGATATTGAAAAGATGGTGACTGAGGCCATGGTATTCATAAAAAATTACTATGGTTTAGAGAATCTAGACAGTGTATCTGATGTCAGGTCCAGTGTACGATTGAATGAAATGGGCTATAAGAGAAAGGAGGGGATCTCCAACAACACTAGGTTGCAGCACCCACAGCAAAATCCCAAAACACCCATGCAAAAAACACAGAACAGACACCCACAGAAAGAGACACAAAAGGGACAAGGAACACCAACTCACATCATAGAAATATGAAACATAAAAGACTAAACATAAACCAATGGGCAACCGGTGCCGACTTAGGACGACCATCTGCCACGTAAATAGCAGACGGTGTGGTTATCCTGGATTACGTGCGCACAACCCTCCCGCTATTCCGATTTCCCAGAGGTCTCGAAGAACGCACAATTATGGTGTAAAACAACCTCCTCACAGAGTTCAAAACTCTTGGATGACCATTACCACCAACTTTATTAATGGAAGAATTTCGATAAAATGTCAAGAAAAACGAAATATTTTAGCCATGCATAAGGAAACATTCTAAAGATGCAGTTAAATCAAACCTGGATCTGCTGAAAGAACTAAATTTAAAATAAATGTTGAGACCTAGTGTGATAATATTTTGCCAATTGCGTCTGAACCTCTATCTGTTATCCTGTTGATTTGTTGTAGTCGCACATGAAATCTGAGCTGTGTAACCAACAGATGTTACAAATTCTGTGCTCAATTTTCTTTAATTCTGTAAATGTTTTGGAGTAGAAAATTGTCAGAGTACGATATAAAGGAGGCATTTTGATCAACCATGTAAGAGGGGATATTTGTTGTTAGAAGCAGTTGCACACAAGAGTTACAATTGCATGTTGATGAAAAAACAAGGTAATAAGAAAGGAGGTGATATCCAACAAAACTGGGTTGCAGCACCAATATCAACACATCAAAAACATCTCAAGTAAAAATACAGAGAAGACAAACACAGCAAGAGAAACCAAACGGGCAGGGAACAGCAAACACGACATCAAACATCAAATAAGCAATGTATGAATTATGCAATTAAGATGGAACATTCTTTTCGTGAAATGTTGCGTGATATTGTAAGATGATGCTAGGACATTTATACTATTTGGAATGATAAATCTAGAGTAGAATAAAGGGTAATAAGAGAGTGCAAATCTAAAACTATCAATATGCAATCATTTTGATACGAAAATTGTTGTTTCAGAATTTCTTTAAACCGATTTTTTTGCAATTTAAAACATGTTTTCAGCAAAAACAAAACAAAACAAAACAAGAAGATTCAATTTGCTTGAGTGGACTTCTGAATTTAAAGCAATGAAATCATTTTTCTTGCTGTTGTTCTAACTACAGCATGGAAAAAACATTGCAATATCCCAATTTTCAGCTATTTTTCATTCAAAATTCATTCTTTCCCCCATTTTCGTACTTGCAAATTGCTAATCTGATATTTAAAATGAAAGGCAATACATTTATTGTGCGTTTGATACCAAAATTGTTATTTTATCTACGGTATGAAAAAAGATATGACATATTCCCTATTTTCAACGGTTTTTCATCGAAAATCCATAGTTTTCCCCATTTTATTGACGAGTAAATTGATAAACTGAGCTTGGGACTTAAAGGCAATGGCATTGCTGTTCTTTTGATACCAAATTTGTTGTTCTAGTTACAACATGGAAAAAGTAATTGCGTTTTTCCAATTTTCAACGGTTTTCGTTGAAAAATGACCTTTTTTCCCAAAAATTTCGAAATGCCCAAGGATGCCAGAGTGGCATCCGCCGGATTATCGAAGTAGAGGGTATTAACATCACTTTCATGCAAAAACATTTTGTGCGTAACATTTTTTTGGGTTCATCCCAAAATAGCCATTTGGCAACTAGACTAATGTTTTTGCGGGTTATCTTTTTGTACAAAGGTACTAGCCCGCGGACTTAAAACATCTACATGTGTTACTTTGGCCTTATGTAACAATGATATACAGCGCACTTTTAAAAAAATGCATAAGAGACTCGGAAATCGGTGTCATATTTCAAGATTATTTCCACCTTAATTTAATGTAAATGCAGCCTGTAATCTTCTTTCTTAATATCAGAAGGAAGTTCTTATCAAATTAATATTGCATGGAAAGATTTCCAATCGATTTTCTTTTACTCTGACAACATTAATTTTTAAACCTTGAAAGCAGCATCAATGATGAGTACCTATGGATTTTTCCTTATGTTATTTTACATAGATATCTTTCGAAACAGTTTTAAGTATAGTTTCAAAATGATAAACAAATATCTCTATAACCCCCGATAGAACCTCATTACATTATTTTACAAATAAATTTGGCCTCTATTACTTAGCTTAGTATTTTAAAAAAATTATTTATATAATAATTTTGGGTTTTTGTGTCGTGCTTGATGGTTTGTTATTTTTTAAAATCATAGTTGCATTTAGTTAAAATTTATTCTGATTTTTCTTCGCCCACAATGTACCCGTTTATGAGGCGCCGTTTTACTATTTATTCCCTATTTTTTGATATCACAAATTCGAATTTGTGATATCACAAATTCGATTTTTTGATATCAGAAATTCCGTCATGTTTTGTGATATAAAAAAATCGATTTTTCGATATCACAAATTCTATTTTGTCTATCGAATCACAAATAATCGAATTTTTGATATCATCAAATTCGAATTTGTGATATCAAAAATTCAATTTTGTGATATCACAAAATGCAATTTGTGATCCCAAAAAATCGGTTTTTTGATATCACAAAATATGACGGAATTTGTGATATAAAAAATCGGAATTTTGATATCAAAAAATCGAATTTGTGATATCACAAATACAATTTTTTGATATAAAAAAATAGGGAATAAATTGTAAAACGGCTATCACAAATTGATTTTTTGATTTAAAAACATCCATAATTTGATATAAAAAAAATAGAATTTGTGATATCACAAAATCGATTTTTTGATATCACAAAATCGATTTTTTGATATCACAAATTCCTTCATATTTTGTGATATCACAAATTTGATTTTTTGATATCACAAATTCGAATTTGTGATATCACAAATTCGATTATTTGATATCAAGAAATCAATTTTGTGATATCAAAAATTGTATTTTTTTGATATCACAAAATCTTATCGAATTTTTGATATCACAAATTCGATTTTTTGATATCTAATAATCGATTTTGTGATATCAAAAAATGAATTTTTGATATCATAAATTATTTTTTGATATCAAAAAATAAATTTGTGATATAAAAAAATAGGGAATAAATAGTAAAACGGCGCCCCATACCCGTTTGCCTCACAGATAATGTGCTTTAAATAAACACGGGGTTCATGAGACATAAACCAAAAGAAATAACCTAGGAAAGTCATAAGATAGAAGTCATTTAAAGGTACGGTGTCCCTGAAAATTAATTAATTTTACAAGATTTTTTAATGCAATATCTTTCTTTTCATATGAAAGTTTACATTCTCATTTGTATAAATTCAAATTTTCATGCGAATTTAACGCATACATTCGTAGTTATAGCCGTTTGAAAACGTCATTTTTAATTTGGGGTGCGCAGCTCTAATTCATTTCACTAGCGCCACCTACAATGCATTGCGTTTTACAATAGAGGTATATGGAGATTTAATTTAACAAATTCGACAATATTAAGGTCGCTACTGCATATTTTCAAATAAAACTTTTTATGGCTCCTTTTTATTCTCAATCTAGACCCTTCGGAATAAATTTTATGTTTTCCATAAAATTTATTTTCAGGGACACTGTATCTTTAAAAAAAGACAGTAGTCATAACTCCTAAGACAAATGTACCAAATCGACTTCCGTAGTCAGGACTTTTCCCCGGGGATTTGCCAATAATGTTTTATTTCTTTCACGTTTTTACGTATTTTTCTTTTCAAACTCATATGCTGGACCCTCCCTGACGACTTGGACCTTCTGGAAAACGTTCTAGATCCGCCTATGATTTCTACTGCTCACCTATCCCTTAACAATGATAAACAGAGCAGTTTAAAGCGCATATAGGAGAAATCGATGCCCTATTTCTGTAATGCAATGTAATGCATCTCGTAATCATAGTGAAATATTGTATGAAAAGATTTCTTATCGATTATCTTTTGTTCTGATGACATTAATTTTTCAAAAATCTTGAAAGCATTATCAATAATGAATACCGTACGTATGGTTTTCATGTTTTAATTATACAATGATGATTAATTCAGTGTCTCAAAATCAGTCCCCAATTATGCATGCCCGCAATCATTTTTTTTCTTTTCTTCCACTTTTATGAGAAGAGAAGAAAATGAAATGAAAATAAAAAATAAATATGTTTCTTCCGAGAAACTTAGCGGTCCATGAAGACAGTAAAATACTTGAATTTCTACATGAATAGTTTCTCGCAGAAAACAGTAACTTCAAGGTCTTCTTATGTTTAGGTACGAAGGCTGATTGATCTGTTGTGAGTCTCGGTTTTTTGGGTTGCAGAAGGTATTCTGCTGATAGATAATCTCAAAAAAAGACAAACAACCAATGGCACATACTATGCTTCTATACAGAAAAATATTGAAATTCAGCGCCGCGGAAAGTTCACTAGTTAAAGGTGTGTTGTTCCACTAGGACAATGCTCCTGTTCACAAGTCTGTCATTGCCATGGCTGTCATTCATGGTTGTGGCTTTAATTTGATTGAGCATCCGCCTTATTCATCTGATCTTGCTCCATCAAACTTTCATCTATTCCCAAAACTGAAAGCAGCTATTTCTGGTACCCACTTTCAGTTCTATGATGACGTCATCTTTGCAGTGGATGGCTTTCTAGCCAATCAAGATAAGGAGTTATTTTAAAGTGGTATTGAAGCCCTTAAACACCGTTGACAAAAGTTAATAGATACTGAAGGGTATTATGTAGAAAAATAATGCAAAACATCTGAATTAAAATCCTGATTTTCTGTACCCACAGCAAAGCAACGTAACACCCTATGTGAGTTGAAGAGCACATAGCAAGTAGAGACGTAAAAGAAACAAAGAACATTAAATATGACATATAATCATCAACCAACGAGACCAATTGGCAATCAGTGATGACTTGAGGAATGTAATTATAAGTGAGCAAGGAAACTGTCTCCTACAAGACCACGTTGCAGTGACCACTGCGAAGCACACCCTCATGATGGCAACAAACAACGGACACCAAAAAAAAACCCAACAAACAATGGACACCAAACAAACACACATACTTAAAAACAAAGGACACCAAACAAACACACCAACAAACAATGGACACCATACACATACACTTACAAACAATAGACCCCCAAAAACATACCAACAAACAATAGACACCAAAAAACATACTAACAAACAATGGGCACCAAAAAACATATCAACAAACAACGAATACCAAACAAACACACCAACAAACAATGGACCTCAAACAAACACACCAACAAACCATGGACTTAAAACAAACACTACAACAAACAATGAACACCAAACCACAACACCAACAAACAATGGACACACATCAAACACTAAAACAAACATTGGGCACCAACAACCACACCAACAAACAAAGGATACAAAACAAACACACCAACAAACAATGGACATTAAAAAAATACACCAACAAACAATGGGCACAAAACAATCACACCAACAAACAATGCACACGAAAGAAACACTACAACAAACAATGGATACCAAACAACCACATCAACAAACAATGGACACCAAACAACCACAGCAACAAACAATGGACACAAAACAACCACTACAACAAACAATGGACACCAAACAAACACCCCAACAAACAATGGACACCAAACAAACACACTTAAAAACAATAGACACCAAACAAACAATGGACACCAAACAAACAATGGACACAAAACAACCACTACAACAAACAATGGACACCAAACAAACAATGGACACAAAACAACCACTACAACAAACAATGGACACCAAACAAACACCCCAACAAACAATGGACACCAAACAAACACACTTAAAAACAATAGACACCAAACAACCACATCAACAGACAATGGACACAAAACAATTGACACAAAACAAACACTACAACAAACAAGTGACACAAAACAACCACACCAAAAAAACAACGTACACCAAACAAACACACAAAGGACATCAAACAAAGACACCAACACACAATGGACACAAAACAAACACACCAACAAACAAAAGACACCAAACAAACACACATACAAACAATGGACAGAAAACAAACACTACAAGAAACAATGGACACCAAACAAACACACCTCAAAGCAAGGGACACCAAACAAACACATCAAGAAATTAAACAAAATGTTTTTCATAAAAAAACAGATGTCTCCCCCCTCCCTCTAAGTTACTTTGACCTTAGGCCAAAATGCAAAATGATGTGAAACCTTTGAGTCATGGGCAACATCATACTAAAACACGAAAGTGATTCATTACATTGTTTGAGGTAAAGGCCAAACATGATTGGCATATACAATTTCATTATAAGCATATTTAAAGAAATTGACTTTGGTCACATGACCTTGGATATAGGTGATCTGAAACCTACACTCACTGACGAGGGTTAAGTACCCGAAACATGCATGTCTGGTCCATGCCGCAAACTTATCTGCTTTTAAATGATGCTATTGAATTTGAAGACGTTTAACATTGTATGGATCATGAGCAACAAAAAACTGAATTAGTGATTGGATACACGGTTCAAAATATAAAGCCTAAACATTATTAGCATAGACAATTTCAGCCTGGACATGCTTAGCATATACAATTTCATTACCAAAGTAAGAAGCTACCTTAACCATGTGACGTTGGGACAATGTGTTAAAAAAAATTTAGTCCTTAGAAACAACATACTAGTACTAAAATATGAAAACAATTGTAAGAAGGGTTCAGGAGATATAGCCCAGACAATATTAGTATGTACAATTTCATTAAAAAGAACTAAATGATCTTGACCTTGGGCACATGACCTTGGGTCAAGATGATAAGAAACCCTCCAATCCTGAGCAACAGCATACTATAGTATAAGAGTGATCCAGTATACGATTCCACAGATGTAGCAAAGACTCAATAGCATTTACAATTTCATTAAAAAATGTAATACTTGACCTTAGTCATATGACCTTTGATCAAGGAGGTGTGAAACCTTTGGGTCATCAGCACCATCATACTAAAATATGACGTGATCCGATCACGGTTCAAAAGATTAAGCCTGGACATAATACATGTAACAAATACAATTTCATTTAAAATATACTAATTGACCTTGACTTTGGTCACATGACCTTGAGTCAACGTGATGTGAAACCTTTACGTGATAAGCAACAACATACTAAAATATGAAAGTGATCCGGCAAACGGTTCAAGAGATATAGCCCGGACAAGAATGTATGCACAATATCATTAAAAATGCACTAAGTGACCTTGACCTTGGTCACATGACCTTGGGTCAAGGTGATGTGAAACCTACGGGTCATAAGCAACAACATACTTAGATATGAAAGTGATCAAGCAAATGGTTCAAGAGGTATAGCTCGTACAGGAATGTATGCATAATTTCATTAAAAATGCACTAAGTGACCTTGACCTTGGTCACAGGACCTTGGGTCAAGGTGATGTGAAACCTTCGGGTCATAAGCAACAACATACTAAACAAGAGGCCCAAGGGGGCCACATCGCTCACCTGAGTTGCAGGTAAAGGGTTAAAAGTCACAAAAATACTTCTACAGATCAAAGCCCTCAACAGCCATATTTGTTGACCTATCGACAAGAAAAACACAAACTTGGCAGAGGACCTTGAGTACTTGCTTGCTGCAAGGTTTCGTGAAATTCTGTGCAATAGTTGCAGAGGAGATTTCGAAAATGTGTCAGCCAATCAGAGTCCTCGGCGGCCATATTTGTTGACCGATAAGCACAAAATACACAATCTTGGTAGAGGACCTTGAGTACTTTCTTCCTGTAAAGTTTCATGAAATTCTGTGCAGCGTTTTTTTTTTACAGAGAAGATGTTGAAAATGTGTTAGCCAATCAGAGCCCTCGGCGGCCACATTTGTTGACCAATCAGCACAAAAAACATAAACTTGTTGGAGGACCTTGAATACTTCCTTCCTGTAAAGTTTCATTAAAATTCTGTGCAGCAGTAGCAGAGGAGATGTCGAAAATGTGTCAGCCAATCAGAGCCCTCGACAGCCATATTTGTTGAACAATCGGCACAAAAAGCACACACTTGGTAGAAGACCTTGAGTACTTCCTTCCTGTAAAGTTTCATGAAATTCTGTGCAGTGGTTGCAGAGGAGATGTCGAAAATGTGTCGGAAAATCAGAGCCCTTGGCGACCATATTTGTTGAACGAACGGCACCAAATACACACACTTGGTAGAGGACCTTGAGTACTTCCTTCCTGTAAAGTTTCATGAAATTCTGTGCAGCGGTTGCAGAGGAGATGTCGAAAATGTGTCAGCCAATCAGAGCCCTCGGCGGCCATATTTGTTGACCGAACGGCACCAAATACACACACTTGGTAGAGGACCTTGAGTACTTCCTTCCTGTAAAGTTTCATGAAATTCTGTGCAGCGGTTGCAGAGGAGATGTCGAAAATGTGTCAGCCAATCAGAGCCCTCGGCGGCCATATTTGTTGACCGAACGGCACAAATAACACAAACTTGGTAGAGGACCTTGAGTACTTCCTTCCTGTAAAGTTTCATGAAATTCTGTGCAGCAGTTGCAGAGGAGATGTCGAAAATGTGTCAGCCAATCAGAGCCCTCGGCGGCCATATTTGATGACCGATCGGCACATAAAACACAAACTTGGTAGAGGACCTTGAGTACTTCCTTCCTGTAATGTTTCATGAAATTCTGTGAATTGGTTGCAGAGGAGATGTCGAAAATATGTCAGCCAATCAGAGCCCTCGGCGGCCATATTTGTTGACCAATCGGCACAAAAAACACAAACTTGGTAGAGGACCTTGAGTACTTCCTTCCTGTAAAGTGTCATGAAATTCTGTGCAGCGGTTGCAGAGGAGATGTCGAAAATGTGTCAGCCAATCAGAGCCCTTGGCGGCCATATTTGATGACCGATCGGCACAAAAAACACAAACTTGGTAGAGGACCTTCAGTACTTCCTTCCTGTAATGTTTCATGAAATTCTGTGAATTGGTTGCAGAGGAGATGTCAAAAATGTGTCAGCCAATCAGAGCCCTCGGCGGCCATATTTGTTGACCAATCGGCACAAAAAACACAAACTTGGTAGAGGACCTTGAGTACTTCCTTCCTGTAATGTTTCATGAAATTCTGTGAATTGGTTGCAGAGGAGATGTCAAAAATGTGTCAGCCAATCAGAGCCCTCGGCGGCCATATTTGTTGACCAATCGGCACAAAAAACACAAACTTGGTAGAGGACCTTGAGTACTTCCTTCCTGTAAAGTTTCATGAAATTCTGTGCAGCGGTTGCAGAGGAGATGTCGAAAATGTTAAAAGTTTACGCCAGACGGACGACGACGACGCCGACTACGACGACGGACGGACGGACGACGGACGGCGCGCTATGACAATAGCTCACTTGAGCTTCGCTCAGGTGAGCTAAAATGAACGTCATCCGGCAAACGGTTCAAGGGATATAGCACGGACTGGAATGTATGTACAGTTTCATTAAAAATGCACTAAGTGACCTTGACCTTGGTCACATGGCCTTGGATCAAGGTGATGTGAAACCTACGGGTCATAAGCAACAACATACTCAAATATGAAAGTGATCCGGCAAAGGGTTCAAGAGATATAGCCCGGACAGGAATGTATGCATAATTTCATTAAAAATGCACTAAGTGACCTTGACCTTGGTCACATGACCTTGGGTCAAGGTGATGTGAAACCTTCGGGTCATAAGCAACAACATACTAAAATATGAAAGTGATCCGGCAAACGGTTCAAGAGATATAGCCCGGACAGGAATGTATGCATAATTTCATTAAAAATGCACTAAGTGACCTTGACCTTGGTCACATGACCTTGGGTCAAGGTGATGTGAAACCTTCGGGTCATAAGCAACAACATACTAAAATATGAAAGTGATCGGGCAAACGGTTCAGGAGATAAAGCCCGGACACGATGTGTGACAGACGGACAGACGGACAGACAGACAGACGGACAGACGGACAGACGGACGACGAAGGCAAAACCAATATGTCTCCTCCCCGTTGGGGGGGAGACATAATAATGGACACCAAACATACACATAAAAAAGGACTACAAACAAACACACAATGGACACCAAACAAATACACAATGGACATCAAACAAACAATCAATGGAACCAAACAGATGCATCAACAAATAATGGACAACAAACACACACATCAACAAAGGACTACAAACAAACACACAATTGACACCAATCAACTGCACCAACAAACAATGGACACCAAACAAACATCAAAACAAACAATGGACACCAAACAAACACACTTCAAAACTAAAGACACCAAACAAACAATGGACATCAAACAAACACTAAAACGAAAAATGGACACCATACAACCACATCAACAGACAATGGACACCAAACAATCACACCAACACACAATGGACACCAAACAAACACATAACAAAACAATGGACACCAAACACACACACATCAAAGAACAATGGACTCCAAACAGCCACACCAACAAACAAGGAACACAAAACAACCACACCAACAAACAACGTACACCAAACAATCACACCAACACACAATGGACACCAAACAAACACATCAACACACAATGGACACCAAATAACCACACCAACACACAATGGACACCAAACAAACACACCAACACACAATGGACACCAAACAAACACAGCAACACACAATGGACACCAAACAAACACAACAACACACAATGGACACCAAACAAACACATCAACACACAATGGACACCAAACAAACACATCAACACACAATGGACACCAAACAAACACATTTCCAAACAGTGGACACCAAACACACACATCAACTAACAATGGACTCCAAACAACCACAGCAACAAACAATGGACACAAAACAACCACTGCAACAAACAATGGACACCAAGCAAACACACCAACAAACAATGGACACCAAACAAACACACTTCAAAACAATAGACACCAAACAAACAATGGACACCAAACAAATACTACAACAAACAATGGACACCAAACAACCACACCAACAAACAATGAGCAAACATCAACAACTCCAACAGACAATGGACACCAAACAAACATAGACACAACAATGGACACCAAACAAATAAAACAACAAATAATGGACACCAAAAACCACATCAACAAACAATGGACACAACACAAACACACCATTAATCAATTGACACCAAATAAACACACACACGAACAATGGACACAAAACAAACACACCAACAAACAATGGACACCAAACAACCAAATCAACAAACAATGGACACCAAACAACCACACCAAAAAAAAAATGGACACAAAACAAACACACCAACAAACTACGAACACCAATTAAACACACAATGGACACCAAACAAAGACACCAACACACAATGGACACAAAACAAACACACCATCAAACAATGGACACCAAACAAACACACATACAAACATACTAGTAGACATAAAAACACTACAAGTAACAATGGAACACCAAATAACCACACCAACAAACAATGGACACCAAACAAACACACAAACAAACAATGGACACCAAACAAACATACACACAAACAATCGACAGAAAACAAACACTGCAAGAAACAATGGACACCAAACAACCACACCTAAAAACAAGGGACACCAAACAAATACATCAACAAACAATGGACACCAAAGAAATACCCCAACAAACAATGGACACCAAAAAAAAAACCACATCAACAAACAATGGACACAAAACAAACACACCATGAATGAATGGACACCAAACAACCACATCAACAAACAATGGACACAAAACAACCACACAAACACCCAATGGACACCAAACAAACACACTAACACACAATGAACCCGAAACAAACACACACACAAACAATGGACACAAAACAAACGCTACAACAATAGACACAAAACAACCACATCAACAAATAATGGGCACAAAACAAACGCTACAACAAACAAAGGACACAAAACAAACACACCAACACACAATGGACACCAAACAAACACACTAACACACAATGGACACGAAACAAAAACACACACAAACAATGGACAGAAAAAAAACACTACAAGAAACAACGGATACCAAACAACCACACCTCAAAACAAGGGACACCAAACAAACACACCAACAAACAATGGACACCAAACTGACACAATAACAAACATTGGTCACCAAACAAACACACACACACAAGCAATGGACACCAAACAAATACATCAACAAACAATGGACATTAAACAAACACACCAACAAACAATGGACACCATACAAACACATCAACAAACAATGGACACTAAACTAACACAACAACAAACAATGGTCACCAAATAAAGACACACACACAATATACACCAAACAAATACACCAACAAATAATTGACACCAAACATTAAAATTGCAGAAATATTGGCAAAGTTCTCGGTCTCATTTCTTGATCATTAGGCCATAAACCCTCACCAATTTTTTACTGTGTACGTGTCTATACCTAGGCATGAATCCCTGAAAATATCAGCTCCCTAACATGTGGATTACTCTAAAAATTTTAATTATTACCAATCACAAGTATTCTCATTTATGAGGTTTACTGTGTGGGGGGATGAATCTGCTCATTAAAAAAATGGAAACTCTGCCTTTGATATATATTAATTTTCATGATTAAATTAGATATGCTAATTTAAAAAACATTAAAGATTTAGATATTATAATATCATTAATCTCTAAATCGAATTGTCAACTGTATTCTAGAATGCAGTTGATAATTCAGTTGTCAACTGTCAACTGTATAATTCCAAAATATGTGTGCCAGAAATTGTGCAATCACAAAGTCTTGAAGCACTCATGCTGAAGAAAGCATGGGACAACGAACGCGCAAGACGTCCACACCATCGGACACACGGGCTAAGAAGAACCAAATTGCATGTTTTCATCCAATAAGCTGATACAGAAATATCTTAAGAATACATTGAAATTTATTTTGAGCCTGCACTAGATGGATAGCTTGCCCTACATGAATAGATTGTTACATTTATATGCGACAAAGAGGTTCTGCAATTCATAGAGGTGAAAGTTTTTAAACTCAAACGAAATTCGAAAAAAAAGGAGAAAAAAAAATTAAAAAAAAGAATACACCAAAGAGTGGAGTGATCAGACCACGCTTACCATTAAAAGATCGAACACGGTATCTTTACAAGAGGTATTGCACAATATGGTTTCCTGACTTCGTACAATTCATAGAATTGGATAATTAAAGACGGAAACAGCATTGTTATGCAATTGCAAATATTCGATTGTAGAAATTTATGTTTTCTCCCCGTTCTACCGCCTGAGAGCATCATCTAGACAAAAAATACAATGCAAAAATGCGGTGCATAAGATGTATGACCATTTCGCATAATTCTCATCAGTGACTCTTTCCGTCGAAAATTACCGAAATCAGTGGCACCAACGATGATGTGCATATTGAGCAGAGTAAAGGCAGTGGCGTACAGAGATGTAAACCTTTCAGTATAATATATTGTTCAGAACGTAGGAGAACAGAAAGGATGAATTCTGCAAGGACTAAGAACAAGAGAAATATATTTTCCCTCAGAAATTCTCACAGAAATTTTACCCACAGAAATTGCCCATGGGAAAAGGAGGTGGAAAATGGGTTGTTAGTTCTCTTTGTTGGACATTTATATTTCATATGAAGAATACCATACTAGTTAGTATGTGAAACGCTATTACAATGCTAATTAGAAATGTAAGACTTCTTGGAAACAATTGATTTTTCTGAAAATTGGTCGGTCATTCTTGATCAATGTAGGCGCGTACAGAGGAAAAAATCAGTTAATGATATCTTTAACCATTACAGACCTAAGCCTTGTCCACTTTTATCGCTGTCTAGTCACCATATTGGAAATTTTAATCCATGAGGGCCTTTTTATTTCTATTTGCACGACACTTTCAAGGAAATTGTACTTTATGTTTCGTGTTGTGTCATCAAGATATGTCACACCATACCCAGCATTGTCATTTTCACGATTTCAAGAGGCTGACTTTTCCTTAAGATAAGGTACTCATCATATGCTAGATCAAATTATATATGTTCATTACATTTTTTTTATTTTTCATTAAAAAATAAAAAAAACTGCAGTGACGTAACAAATAAAAGAAATTCAGAGGCTGGCTGTGTAAAGATAAGAGACTATTATTATCATATTTTTAAATGTTTTCTTGCGAATGATTTGCAATACCAGTTGAAATGATTGGTCTCTGTATGTAAAAATTAAAATTTCACCGAATAATTTTTTTTAAATACACAGGGATTTATCGCACTTTCCGGTCGCTTTGTGTTACTATGGGTTATGTTAACACCAAGCTGAAATCCTTGTGATCGCAAAGAATATTATGAAAATCCTCTTTTATTGTCGTCCCCAGTCTAAAGTACACTCTTTTAAACACTGCAAGTCCTAATTTAATTGTCACTATAGTGCCGATTCGAATCTGATTTTTTGGCATGATTTATTGTTGTTTTTTTTTGTACGGAAGCCCCGGAGTGCCAAATATGAATATTTTTAACAGGTTGCTAATTTGTGCGCTCAGGTTAAACAACCTGTACACACAAGTTAGTAACCTGCGCGCACAGGTTAGTTACCTGTATGCCCACGTTAGTAATCTGCGCACACAGTTTGTTAACTTTTGCGCGCAGGTATATTAACATGTGCGCACAAGTTAATAACCTGCGCGCACAAGTTAGTAACATGCGCGCAGAGTACATTAACCTGCACGCTCAAGTAAGTAACCTGCGCGCACAAGTAAGTAAACTGTGCGCACAGTTTATTTATCCATGTTATTAACTTGGTTACTATATTGTTAAACAAGTTAAACAACTTACGCGCACAGTCTGTTAATTTTTGCGCGCAGTTCAGTTGCGGATTTCGGCTATAATAATGCCTGATTTACCCTTCTGATGTGTGAAGTTCTGATCAAAGATCAAAGAAAGATGGAATCCTAACACCCCACTAGGATTTTCTCTAAAAAAAATAATATTAATTGAAACTAAAAATAAACCATAAACCGCTAAAGGCCGAATATTTATAAAAACTACCGAACGTGGACCAAAGATCCTCATTTCATCCATCGCAGAACTTAACTTGCACGCGCCACCGTAGAGTATATGACTGACCAATGCGTTGACGTAAGGAATGAGTATCCTTTAGAAATGATGACTCAAATATGTTAAGATTTCTGTTCTTTAAAGATTCATTTTAGAACTATACTTACTTTAAACAGTACGATTATGTACCCGATTTGAAGAAGATTATCAAATAATCTATCATATGAACTATACTTACCTAAAATATTATGATTATATAATGTACCGATTTGAAGAAGATTATCAACTTCTCTGCCATATGAATTTTGATTTATCGAAACAACTAAACTTTAAACCAGAAATGGTATGATCACTACACCGATTTGTATGAGTATCAAATAATTATTTTATAAAAGTTTGAACTGTATACCCACCAGATATAGTATGAACATCTTACGTACTGATTTGAATAAGTAATGTTACTATGTTCTATGTGAGTTGTACATATTTTCCTGACCGTATTCTTACATACGTTGCATGTTATCAATTTGTTCTTTATTACATAATTCGCATTTGCATATTGTTTATATATACATCCTTGCTACTTAGCATTATTTGCTCCTCGTCTGCATCTTGTATTCAACTACATGTGTTTATATATACGTTTCCTTGCTTTACTTATTGTTTTCCTGCTGTCATCCTTGTACCTTTTCTTCTATCATTCCGACTCGTGTGCATATACATGCATATCTCCCCGTTCCGTTTCATTTATCATTCGGAACACACACACACACCCTCCCTCACACACACACACACCCTCACCCTCTCTCTCACACACCCTCACCGTCCTTCACCCTCTCACACACCCTCACACACCCTCTCACCCTCACACACACACACACACACACACTCTCTCTCTCTCTCTCTCTCTCTCTCTCTCTCTCTCTCTCTCTCTCTCTCTCTCTCTCTCTCTCTCTCTCTCTCTCTTGGATGTTTTTGTATTACGTTCTATTTGTTTTTGTATTATTTCCATTTAATTCAATCATCATGTATTTTGATTAATTCTATTGTAATTGTATGTCTACCATTCACCATATTGTTAAAACTGTTAGGAGAGGGCATTATATAATGTTGAGAAAACTTTTGCCCAATCCTTTCTCTGCTTTTTGAAATAAAATATGATTAAACTAAACTAAAATTAAAGGTAATTAATATTATTGTGCAATGAAAAAAGCTATGATCATAAGGAATCTAAATGTAAAATATCAAAGCCCTACCCCTTAAAGTTCAAAAGTAGGTCAATGTCAAGGTCATTTGATCAAAAGTCATGATATCAAATGAAAGGTGTGGTCATGAGGATTCTACAACTGAAATATCAAAATCCTACCTCTTATAATTTAAAAGTAGATCAATGTCAAGGTCACTGGGTCAAAAGTCATGATATAAAATTGAAGTTCTGGTCATGAGGAATCTATATGTGAAATATCAAAACCCTACCTTTTATAGTTCAAAAGTAGGTCAAAGGTCAATGTCAATAGGTCAAAACTCATGATATCAAATGAAAGGTCTGGTCATGAGGAATCTACATGTGAAATATCAAAACCCTACCTCTTATAGTTTAAAAGTAGGTCAAAGGTCAATGTCAAGGTCACTAGGTCAAAAGTCATGATATCAAATTAAAGTTCTGGTCATGAGGAATCTATATGTGAAATATCAAAACCCTACCTCTCATAGTTCAAAAGTAGGTCAAAGGTCAACGTCAAGGTCACTAGGTCAAAACTCATGATATCAATGAAGGGTCTGGTCATAAAGATTCTGCATGTGGAATTTTAAAGCCATAGCCTCTATAGTTCATGAGATATAGTCCAGATTTATAATTTTTAAAAGTAGGTCAATCTCCAAGGTCAAGGTCGCAAGGTCAAAACTTTTGGTATTCATGGTGAGGTCTTGTGACAAGGAATACATATGTGAATATAAAAGCCCTATCATTTACCATTCAAAAGTTATGGCCAAGGTTAAAGTTTTTCAAAAGTAGGTCAAACTCCAAGGCCAAGGTCACAAGGTAAAAATATTTGGAATCCATGGAAAGGCCTTGTCACAAGAAATACACAAGTGAAATATGAAAGCCCTATCATTTACCATTCAGAAGCTATGACCAAGGTTAAAATTTTTCAAAAGTAGGTCAAACTCCAAGGTCAAGGTCACTAGGTCAATTTTTATGGTATCCATGGAAAGGCCTTTTCACAAGAAATACACAAAGCGAAATATGAAGGCCCTATCACTTACCATTCAGAAGCTATTGCCAAGGTTAAAGTTTTTCAAAAGTAGGTCAATCTCCAAGGTCAAGGTCACTAGGTCAATTTTTTTGGTATTCATGGAAAGGCCTTTTCGCAAGAAATACACAAGTGAAATATGAAAGCCCTATCACTTACCATTTTAAAGCTATGGCCAAGGTTAATGTTTTTCAAAAGTAGGTCAAACTCTTAGGTCAAGGTCACTAGGTCAAATTTTTTGGTATCCATGGAAAGGCCTTTTCACAAGATAAAAACAGGTGAAATATGAAAGCCCTATCACTTACCATTCAAAAGCTATGGCCAAGGTTAAAGTTTTTTTCAAAAGTAGGTCAAACTCCAAGGTCAAGGTCACTAGGTCAAATTTTGTTGCTGTGTTTGATTCGTCTTATCATGGTCTATCACCATGTCAAGTTTCAAGTTGCTCCTCCTAACAGTTTCTCTCAACGGACTTAAACGCAACACTTTAACCAAAATGTTGACGCACTGACGGACAGACAGACGGACGGACAGACAGACGGACAGACGGACTTCGCCATTTCATAGACCGGATTTTGCTTCGCAATCCGGCCAATAATAGCTATTTGCCCCCCTGTGATTCAAAATTACAAAATGACACGTTAATACACAATGTAAAGTACATGACTGTAGGCCGAGAGGGTTACTATCATAGAGTTGAATCGGACAAAATTACTTCACCCTTTTCTCAAGACCCTCGGGATCAAGGGCTCATGCACAACTAGACCACAGACCTATTATTAAGCAAAGAAAATCTACTCTCTATCAATTTTATTTTCTGAGAATTGGTGTTCCAAAGATTATAAAGAGATATACTTAGGAACATGACTAGTGTGGGTACGTTTCTAAGTTGTGCGCGCAGGTTACAGAAATGTACTAAAATTATGCGCACAGAATACTAACTTGTGCGCGCAGGTTACTAATTTGTACGCGAAGGTTACTATCATGTGCTCGCAGGTTACTAATATGTGCGCACAGGTTACTTAACCTGTGCGCACAAATTGATAAACTGTGCGTGCAGGTTACTAACTTGTGTGCATAGGTTACTTACTTGTGCGCGCAGGTTGTTTTAACTGCGCGCAGAAGTTAGTAACCTGCGCGCGAAGGATGGTAAACTTTGCCCGCAGGCTAAAAAGATATTTTTACTTGGCACTCCGGGGCTTCCATACTTTTGATATGAAAGGATGATAGAAAATTCAATGGCAAAACAGATAGTTTTACTAGTAATATGGAGTTAATTTATTGTCCTGTATTAGAAAACCTTCTGAATTTTATTGCAACATGTATAATCCTTTCTTTTGATAGGTCCAAACATTTTAAAATTTCAATATATTTAGAGTACACAAAATTAGGCAATCGATGTAATGTTTCAAGAATATCCTTAATGCAAATGCAGCCAATAATCTTCTTTCATATCTTTAGAAGGAAGTTCTTAGTCGACATGGCATAAAAATAATTTTCAATTGATTTTCTCTTGTTCTAATGACATAAGAACGTGATCTTATCATCCATGATAGTGAATGCACTGAAACGCAAGATCGACATATATAATATTATTGTAGGCATCGCTCTCTGGCGTCCGCTTGTCCGTCTGTCTGTCTCTTCGTCTGTCTGACAGTCATAGTTTCACATAAATGGCTATAACTTGACTGATAAACATTATACTTCTATCAAACTTGCAAGGATAGTCAAACATAACGAGACTCAACAAACAAATGAGGGCCAAGGAATTTTTTTCAAACGCTCCAAATTCCCTTCCTGTCTCTAGATCTGCTTATGAATGTCAACGTATAGGTCTAAGGAATCTCTCACAGGGATTTATCGCGCTTCCCAGTTGCTTGATGTACTATGGTTTATTTATTTAATAACCCATAGTACATCAAGCAACCGAGTCCGTCTCTCTGTATAATAAAAAAAAAAAATATCTCTCGTTGGTACCCACGTTCATGCTGCGGCAAGGGTATCCAGGTGTGGTGGCACCTTGTAAAAGCCGTTGGAAATCGTACAACCCTCCTGCATACATCACATACACAAGTGGAGGGTGGACAAGAAATCGGGTATTACTCCGCCCCTTAAATAAAAGAAGGGGCTATGAGACATGCAAAGAGGAACGGCCTGGCATAAATACTCCTGCAACGGGAAGATGATGAATGAGTTCCTACGATATATGTAAGATCAATACAGCCAACTGCCCCTGTGTCGGGTGCCCAAACAGAAGAAGAATGAAAACAAAAAACTCTGTACCTTCTCATTATTGTAATTGAATCAGTTCCAGACAATTAGCACATACATTTTCATTGTCCTTCACATGACATGTTCTTCAATAACGAGGCTGTTTACGATTCCTTCCATTTTAAAATTCATTATCGTTATGTCTCCAGCTATCGTACATTTTAATAAATAAATTTCTGCATGGAACATTAATATTCATCGAGTGATCAATGTATGACAAAAGTCATATTACTTTAGTATCTCAAGATTAATTTTCGACTCTTCGAACAGGTCTGACCTTGAAATGTGGGAAATCCAACGTCAAGTCTATAGGCTAAATCTAGATAAGATCAAGGTCAAATTTGGTAGCAAAAGAAAATCCATGTCATACTAGTGAGCTATGAAAAGTTATGCACAATGGGTTGAAGTTTCGGACAAACACATGGCCATTCAAAATATTTTCTCTCCGATTTTCGATACGGTGGTATAATCACTTAGTATCTAATTAGCTTTCCAAAGCTGCCCAAATCATTTTGCTGCCAACTTTCGCTGTTTTTAGCTCACCTGAGCCAAAGGCTCAAGTGAGCTATTGTCATAGCGATCCGTCCGGCGTCCGTCGTCCGTCGTCTGTCGTGTGTCGTGTGTCGTCTGTCGTCTGTCGTGTGTCGTGTGTCGTCTGTCTGTCGTAAACTTTTCACATTTTCGACTTCTTCTCAAGAATGGCTAAAGGGATTTTGATGAAACTTGGTAGGTATAAAGTACTAATGGTCCCCTACAAGTGTTGTTGTTTTTCGTCCGGATCCCTCAACAGGTGGCGCCACCACAGCCAAAAGTAGGTCACGGGGGGTACCCTCCTTTGACAAACTTCTTCTTCAGAACCGAAGCATGTATCGACAAACCGAAAGCATCAGGATGATCTAGAGAGATGTCTTAAGAAGTGTTGTTATTTTTGGTTCCACTTCGAAGTCAAATTTTTGACGCGTTTTTGACGTCTTTTCGGACTTAGTCAGAAATGCACATTTTTGCACTTTTCCTTTAAATAACTCAATAAGTGTATGATTTTACACACTCATTTACTACATATTTATCATATTTAACTTACTTAATGCTTTGATATGTATTTTATGCTTAAATTTTATTTTTTTGATTTTTTATGAATTTTTTTCTTATGTAAAAAGGAAGGGGAGGGGGGGGGGGGGTGATTTTCATACATTTTCTGCTTCTTTTCTATAACCACTCTTCAGATTGTCATGACAATTTGTAGGTATGAGGTACTCATGCATGGTACCCTACAAGTGAAAGAATTTTGTCCAGATATCCACTTTTGGATTTTTAAGGAATATTTTTTAAGATTGTACATAGGTATAATGTATGTTTTCCATGCCCAATGGACCCATGGGGAGTGGCTTCAAACCCCAGCGGAACCCCAAAATTTTTTTTTTCCCTTTTTAGCTCACCTGAGCGAAGCTCAAATGAGCTATTGTCATAGTGCACCGTCCGGCGTCCGTCCGTCCGGCGTCTGGCGTCCGTCGTCGTCGTAAACTTTTCACATTTTCGACTTCTTCTCCAGAACGGCTGAACAGATTTTGATGAAACTTGGTAGTTATGAAGTACTAATGGTCCCCTACAAGTGTTGTTGTTTTTCGTCCTGATCCCTCATTAGGTGGCGCCACCAGAGGCAAAAGTAGGTCCCAGAGGGTACCCTCCTTTGACAAACTTCTTCTTCAGAACAGAAGCATGTATCGACAAACCGAAAGCATCTGAATGATCTAGAGAGATGTCTTAAGAAGTGTTGTTATTTTTGGTTCAACTCCGAAGTCAAATTTTTGACGCGTTTTTGATGTCTTTTTGGACTTCGTCAGAAATGCTCATTTTTGCACTATTTCTTTCAGTTACTCCATAAATGTATGATTTTATGCACTCATTTAATGCATCTTTATCTTTTTCAGTTACTTAATGTTTTGATATGTATTTTATGCTCAAATTTTATTTTCATGAATTTTTATAAATTATTTTCTTATGTAAAAAGGGAGGGGGGGGGTTGATCTTGATACATTTTCTGCTTCTTTTCCAGTACCGCTTGGCAGATTTTCATGAAACTTGGAAGGTATGAAGTACTAATGGTCCCCTACAAGTGTTGTTGTTTTTCGTCCAGATCTCTCAATAGGTGGCGCCACCAGAGGCAAAAGTAGGTCCCAGAGGGTACCCTCCTTTGACAAACTTCTTCAGAACGGAAGCATGTATCGACAAACCGAAAGCATCTGAATTATCTAGAGAGCTGTCTTAAGAAGTGTTGTTATTTTTTGTGACTTTATTTTTATAAACTTCATACCAAGTTCTAATCTTGTCATTTCATTTGGTACATCACTTTGTTTTCCTCAGTTGCAGATCAAATATGCAAGTTGTTCTTTCTGGTCAAGTAATGTGATAAAATAACCTTCACAAATTTTTCATGACAGGCATATTTTGTACCGTTTGCAGTACTCTAAAGCGGGGGACATTAAATCTCATTCATCTGTCCGTCCGTCCGTCCGTCTGTCTGTGTCACAAAATCTTTAACCTTGGCTATAACTTTTTAACCAGAAGAGATACAGTTCTCATATTTCACATGTGAGTTTCTTGTGACAAGACCTTTACACTGACACAAAAATGTTTGACCTCGTGACCATGACCTAGATATTTGAGCTACATAAAGGACTCAGATTTTTCTGAGTCAAACACCCCAAGCGGGGGACCACGATTCTCTGAATCTGCTTGTTTTCTTATTGAATTGGAAGAGGTGGGGGAGGGTATTTTCAACTTCTTCTTCAAAACCGCTGGGGCATTTTAAAGAAACTTGGTAGGTGTGATATGCTAATGGTTCCCTACAAGTAATAATGTTTTTCATCAAGATCCGTCAACAAGTGTCGCCACCCGGGGCAAAGTAGGTCACAGGGTTCTTTGACAAACTACTTCTTCAGAGTCCAAGCATATATCAACAAACCGAAGGCATCAGAATGATCTAGAGGGATCTCTTAAGAAGTATTCCTGTTTTTAGTTCCACTCTGAAGTCAAATTTTTTATGTCTTTTCGGACTTTGTCAGAAATGGACATTTTCATACTATTTCCTGAACTAACACATTGAAAGCATGTCTTTGAGACCTAATTTGCTGTTATATTAATCACACTTGATGCCATTAATATAATGCTTTCATATAGATTCTGTGCCAAAATATTTTTTTTTTTCAGTCATTCAGCAAAAGTGACATGGTTCTCAGGGGAGCGATATAGGCCCACTTGGGCCTCTTGTTTAAACACTCTATTAGTCATTTTCTGTGAAATTTTCCAAAAGAATGCGTAGCTAGATCAAGCGCACAGATAAGAGCGTGCTAGTGTACAAAAGCCCCCTGGAATCTGCCATAAATTCTTATTTTTTCCGTTTAAACATATATTTTTTAAACCATAGCCCATCCCCACCCCCACCCCTGACGAACTGGAAAATATTCTAGATCCGTCAGTGTCAATCAATGGATAAAAGCTTATCAAATAACACCAACGCACTAATTTTGAACAATGAATTTCTCTATGATGCAGGTCATTTTTCTATCTTAATCACATTTTCAGTTTTACATACGTAAAAAGATCATAGAACAGAAAGATTTCATAACCCTCATCAATCAACATTATCAATATGAAAAAGATACAGGGCATGAAACGACTGATTTTAAGAGAAAATTTTCTATTTTCATAAATGTCATAATTGTTAGAATGACTTTATTGGTCTTACATAAGAGTTTATGACGTATAAACTATTATTAAAATGCCTTTGAACGTGAATTACTTCGTGATTGTTCAATATTTACCAATTTTTGAAAATATTTTCTTTGATCAATTAGTACCCTGAATCGACGGAACTCTTTTGAAAAGTCCATCAATTGAAATACTCTAATCTTATTTCATGAACGACAAACAGATAGGCAAACACACAACGACGAACGGACAGGCAAACACATATACAACAGATACATGAGACCAGATCGACAAACGGACAAAAAACGAAGACACAAATATTACTGCAACTAGGTATGGTCAACCACGCCAACAACGTAATAACCACACCAATACCGGAATAATCATACCAACAACAGAGCAACCACATCAACAACAGAAAACCTATACCAACAACAGAAAATCCATACCAACAATAGAAAACCCATACCAACAACAGAAAATCCATACCAACAACGGAATAGCCACTGCATCAGCAGAACAACCACTCCAACAAAAGAACAATACCAACAACAACACCAAAAATAGAAAACCACACCAAAGATGGAACAAGCACACCAACAACGGAACAACCACATCAAAAATAGAACAACAACAACAATAGAACAACCACACGAGCTACGGATCAACCACAACAACAGGATAGACCAACACCAACACCAGAATCACCATACGACAAACATACCAACCATACAAACAATGGAACAACTAAACCTACAACAGAACAACTATACCAAGATTAGAGCAATCACACCAACAACAGAAGAAGCATACTAACAACGGAACAACCATACAGACAACAGAACAACCATACCAACAGCAGAATAAATCATGACAGCAAAAGAACAACAATGTCAACAACAACATCGAAAACGGAACAACACCAACAACAGAACAACCATATCACAACAGAACATCAACACCAACAACAGAACAACCATATCACAACAGAACATCAACACCAACAACAGAATGACCATATCACAACGGAACATCAACACCAACAACAGAACGACCGTACCAACAACAGAACGACCAAACCAACAACAGAAAAATCATACGGTCAGCAACATACCAAACACACAAACAACGGAACAACCATACAAACAACAAAACAATCAAAGTCATAACATAACAACCATACCAACAAAACAACAATCATGCCAACAACAGAACAACCACACAAACAATACCAACTAATACAACAGCGGAACAACCGTACCAACAATGCAATAACCAAATCAACAAAGGGAAAAAAATACCAAGAACAGAACAACCATACCAGAGATAAGAGCAACCACACCAACAACAGAATAATTAAACTATCAACATAGTAACCAACTTAACATCAAAACAACCATACCAACAATAGAACAATCACACTAACAACAAAATAATTACAAAATTAATGCCAACTAAATCAGCAACAGAAAATTCAAACCAACAATGAAACATTCACACCAACAACAAAACAACCGCACAACGATGCTAACTAAACCAGCACCGGAACAAGCAAGGAACCAGAACAATGGAACAACCAACACAACAACGGAACAGCAACACCAACAACAAAACAATCATACAAACAACGGAACAATCATACCAGCAAAATGATAGCCACATAAACAACAAAAGAACAACAATTCCAACAACTGAACAACAAATCTAACAACGGAACAACCACACAAACAACGGAACAACCATACAAACAACGGAACAACTGCACTAACAGCGGAACAACGAATACAATTCAAGAACAGAACAATCATACCACGATTCGTGTAACCACATTAACAACGACACAATCACACAAAAAACAACAACAAAATAACAACACCAACAACAAAACAGCCATACCGACAGCAGAACAAGTTAACCAACAACGGAACAACCAAACAAATAATGGAACAACCACACCAACAACAGAACAACTATACCAACAACGGAACAAACACACCAAGAATTGTGCAACCATAACAATAACGAAACAACCGTATCATCAACAGAACAATCAAACAGACAACTGAATTACCATACCAACAGAATAACCTTACCAAGATCAGAACAACCACACCGATAACAGAGCAACAACACCAACAACCATACCAACAATGGAACAACCATATTAACAACGGAACAATCACGCCAGCAAAATAATAACCACACCAACATAACAACCATACCAACAAAAGAACAACCATACCAACAATGGAACAACCATATAACAACGGAACAATCGCGCCAGCAAAATAACCATAGCTACAAAAGAACAACCATACTAACAACGGAACAACCTAACGAACAACGGAACATTCAGACCAACAACAACACAACCATACCAACAACGACACCAACAACAGACAAGATGTCCAAGGGGCCACATCGCTCACCTGAGGTGCAAACAAAAGAATCTGAAATTCGGTGGAGGCCCTTGAGTACTTGCTTCCTTTCAGGTTTCGTTAAATTATGAGCATCAGTTTGGAGATATCAAAATTGTGTCAGCAATTCAGAGCCATCGGCAGCCATATTTGTTGACCGATCGGCACAAAAAAAAAAACAAACTTTAAAAACACCGCAGACATGTAAACAATACATAGACAAGTACATTTTTGTATATAAACACAAAACATTTAAGAGTATATTTCGGCTGACTTATGGTCCTAGCAAGGCTCGAACTAGCGATCTTAAATAACTAGGCTAAGCCCGACGCCCTATCCGCTAGACCACGGCACTAACAAAACACAAACTTGGTAGAGGATCTTGGGTACTTATTCCTTGTAAGATTTCGTGAAATATTGTGCAGAGCTTACAAAGGAGATGTCAAAAAAGCATCAGCCAACCAGAACACTCGGCGGCCATATTTGTTGACCGATCGGCACGAAAAACACAAACTAGGTAGATGACCTTAAGTACTTGTTTTCTGTAAGGTTTCGTGAAATAATGAGCAGCGGTTGCACAAGAGAAGTCGAAAATGCATCAGTCAATCAGAGCCCTCGGCGGCCATATTCGTTGATTGATCAGCATGAAAAACACAAATTTGGTAAATGACCTTGAGTACTTACTTCCTCTAAGATTTTGTAAAATTCGGTGAAACAGTTGCAGAGGAGAATTTGAAAATGTGTCAGCCAATCAGAGCTCTCGGCGGCCATATTTGTGGACCAATCGGCACGAAAAACACAAACTTGGTGGAGGACAGTGAGTACTTGTTTCCTGTAAGGTTTCGTAAAATTTCATGAAGCGGTTACAGAGGAGATGTCGAAAATGTTTTTAAAAAGTTGTTTCCTGTCAGGTTTCGTGAAATTCTGTGCAGCGGTTACAGAGGAGATGTCGAAAATGTTAAAAGTTTACGCCGGACGACGAAGGACCAACAACAGAACAACCACACCAACACCAGAACTACCTCACTAACAACAGAACTACCTCACCAACGACAGAACTACCTCACTAATAACAGAACTACCTCAACAACAACAGAACTACCTCACTAATAACAGAACTACCTCAACAACAATAGAACTTCCTCACCAACAACAGAACTACCTCAACAACAACAGAACTACCTCACCAACAACAGAACAACATCAACAACAGAACTACCTCACCAACAACAGAACAATCTCACCAACAACAGAACTACCTCACCAACAACAGAACGACCTCACCAACAACAGAACTACCTCACCAACAACAGAACTACCTCACCAACAACAGAACTACCTCACCAAAAACAGAACTACCTCACCAACAACAGAACAATCTCACCAACAACAGAACTACCTCACCAACAACAGAACTACCTCACCAACAACAGAACTACCTCAACAACAACAGAACTACCTCACCAACAACAGAACTATCTAACCAACAACAGAACTACCTCACCAACAACAGAACTACCTCACCAACAACAGAACTACCTCACCAACAACAGAACTACCTCACCAACAACAGAACAATCTCACCAACTACAGAACTACCTCACCAACAACAGAACTACCTCACCAACAACAGAACAATCTCACCAACAACAGAACAACATCACCAACAACAGAACTACCTCACCAACAACAGAACTACCTCATCAACAGAACAATCTCACCAACAACAGAACTACCTCATCAACAACAGAACTACCTCACCAACAACAGAACTACCTCACCAACAACAGAACAATCTCACCAACAATAGAACCTCACCAACAACAGAACTACATCACCAACAACAGAACTACCTCACTAATAACAGAACTACCTCAACAACAACAGAATAACCTCACCAACAACAGAACTACCTCAACAACAACAGAACAATCTCACCAACTACAGAACTACCTCACCGACAATAGAACTATCTCACCAACAACAGAACAACATCACCAACAACAGAACTATCTCACCAACAACAGATCTACCTCACCAACAACAGAACTACCTCACCAACAACAGAACTACCTCACCAACATCAGAACAATCTCACCAACAACAGAACTACCTCATAACAACAGCAGAACAACCTCACCAACAACAGAACTACCTCACCAACAACAGCGGGATAAACACAACTGTTTGAGACGATTAAAGAAAAGAGAACACAAAAAGAGAAACTAGCAAACAAATCAAGCAAAAATGTCATTAGAAAAAAATAAGGACAAACAAGCTACGTTGTTCATTAAGGAACATCGCTTCTTTGCCTATAATATATTTTTCTTTTTTTCCCATCATTAATTTTCAGAACAACAGAACCATACCAACTTTTGTTTCTACAATGACCGAAAAACAAGATCAACAATGCAAGTAATGAAGATGACAAGGGATCGGTGAACTGCATAGCCACGGCTCCATTAGAAGAAATTGGTCAAGTCTTTAAGATTCTTAATGTCATTGATTGCTAATAATGTACTCGGTGACTTGAATTCATATAGAGTTACAATTATGACACAACGTAAATATGTTAAAGAAGGCTCTCGTTATTCGTCTGGGTCATTACACTCTTGAAGAGGTCACAGGAACCAGACGTCTCGGCTATCATAGCTTCAGACTCTTCCGTTTTTCTTCTTTTTTTCCGAAGGGAATGGTCATGATGCATGATCTACGCACTATGAATTTTCTAGTGTCGGAACATCGATTTTGTTGTATGTAGAAATAACTTCCTCTTTTCAACTTCATAGAACAGTTTTCTGATGCCGTTTTCTGAAGGCAAGTCTATACAAAGACGCATAATTATATAAAGAACAATAAATAAATAATTTATTCTTTGTTCACATCATTTCTGATCAATTGATACAATCAATAATCAGTGATATTTTTTTTTTGCAACTGTAAACATATACCGGAAACAGCTAGGCCAAAATTTTACTCAAGAGTTGGTATTAATACCAACTCAAGAATAAAATTTTTGCCTGTTCTCGGTCTATTGTAAACAGAAAAAAAAACATTTAAGACATAGACAACTTTTCACTCACACTTTCAAACGATACATATAAGCTACAAAAAATAGTTTTCATGTCAAAAGAGAAAATATATATATATTATATCTATTCATAACAGGACTACATAAAATCACTGTTCTATATTTCTTTTTAAAAACTGTTCCAAATCAAATTGAATTCATCTATTTCATTTCTCTTTTTTGCTACATAATTCTCAATATTTCGTTTTGAATGAATAAATACAAGAAGACCACTGTTCAAAAGTTAAACTCTCATCTTGTTTTAGGTTCTGAGTCAAGTAAATATATTGTTTAGTAAACATGATAATCTTATTGACAGACATATTAGCAATTGAAAATGGTTTTCCAAACATAACATTGAATGAGTCAAAAACTTTGCGATTTTTGGTTAATATAGGCTGCCAAATTTGACCATAATGATATAACTTTCGTGCAAGAGAAAGATATATGTTCGAAATTTTCTTTAATCAGAATTACATAAATGACAAATATCGTTTGTAGAAATTTTAACTTTCTTTAGATATTTGCCTAGTGGCAATATTCTATGCAAAATGCGAATTTTCAAACTGTCATAACCTATAATAATATTTTTCCATGTTCTGCTTCTAGAGTTTTAATCCATGAGCATTTCGAAAAAAAAAAAAAAATTAAATTAAATCTATCATCTTGAGGCCACCCATGTCATAATTCTGCGTAATAGTCACAATTTGTCACAATTTGAATTCCACAAAAAAAAAAAAAAAAAGAGAAAAAGAAAATCTTTATTGAGGGAAGCAATCATTTTGGCACTAGGGTTAAATGATTCAATTTTGGAATGACAAGAGATTTAAAAACTAATAAATAAATAAATAAATAAATAAATAAATAAATAAATAAATAAATAAATAAATAAATAAATAAATAAATAAACGGATCATCAATAGACAAAGAATAATCAAGCAACAAGAGTAAATCTCTATAAACATCCCTTTTTTAATATCTTGAAATATCACACTTCTGTGTATTTGTTTCCTTTGATCTAGATATATTTGACAAAGATGACAGTCTCCTTTCAGTTACTAGCTGTCTTTTCCATCAAACCGTTAAAGTGCTTCTGAGAGGAGAGAAAATTGAAAAAAAAAAAAAAAAAAAAAAAAAACAATGGACAGACCAGTTTTTGCTCTCATCTTTATCATGGTAAAGAGAGGGAAATAATCCAACAAGTCATTTGTACTTTATATATTAAGAGACTGACAGGTCATTTGTATTTCTATACATTAACAGAGAGACATACAGAGATGGACGAAAGACAGACAGACACTTTGAGATCACTTCTTCATTCAACTGACTTTTTTCACTCGGGAAAAGACGGGATTTCCTTCACTCGTGTAGTTTTTTTTTTTTTTTTGTCTCACTCGTAGCGTCATATAGCAATTTAGAAATTGTCGGAATTAAAGGCAGCCCAAGACGAATCAAAATAATAAAAGTTCACATAATGTTTGCTGTTGAGGGACTTTGAAAACACAAAAAAAAAAAAGAAGAACACAGATTGATGTTGTAACATTCATTTTCTTTAATCATGCCGATTAGAATTTGATATACGAGACGAACAACCTCATTCGGCACCGTAATCAAGTATATTTTGATATGGCGTAGCAATTTATAAAGAATGATGAGCGCGGAAGACTTCCTTTCTCGTGAAGGTCAAGGTCGTAGACGTTTTACCTCTATAATCGGACATGACATGTTCTTTCCTCACAACAAAATCGTCCAGCGACTGTTTTAATCTTCTCATGAATTCCTCTGAGCTCTGATTCTTAAAGTCAAATGGATCAATATCTCGCTCTTTCTTTATCTCCTTCGGACGCATGAATGGGAACTTTCTCAACTTCCCAAGGACCATTTCGACTTTCGGTTCTTTAGGTTTGCTTTCCAGCAAGCGTTGAAAAATTGACTTTTTCCTGGCTTTCTTATCCGGACTCGGAGACTTCGTAAACAGATCAACTGCACGTTGGGCCCGATAGTACTTCTTCAGGATCTCGTAGAAAGCGGGTTTCTTCTTCCGGAAGTTTTTCCCTTTTATCTTATCCAAGCGATCCAGACTGTACTTCCGGTTCAACCGTGACGTATCAAACTCATTGTCTCCATACTCCGGATCCTCCGAGTCCGTCGAGTAGGGTTCCGTCGAGATGACCGATGGTGCTTTGACTTTCACGAAACTTCGGTCTTTTTTAGAGTCCTTCTTCCCTAAGGACTTCTTAGACTTTACTGCTGTTCTTGGTTTGTACTTTTGGAGAGGGGAAACGCTCCCAATGATGGTTGTAATGTTTCCAGTTGGAGAAGTAACTATAAGACGAGGAATTCTAAGTCTTGGTTTTACTATACTCTTCCGTTTTTCGGATTTTCCCGTAGGACTCGGAGAATAGTTCTTCAGCACGTGATGTTCGCATTCCTTGGAGTCTGTCACTCCATTGACTGCAGCAGCAACTTTCTCTATGTGTATTTTCGAATCAACTGATTTCTTGTGTGACAGCTGTAACTGATGAGCAACTTTGATGTCTGAGGCTACTGGCTTGCTTTCCTCGGATATTTCATTTAGTCCCCCTCCGGCTTTCCTGGTAAAGATTTGAAGCTTCCCAAGAACATTAAATCTCTTCTTAATATCTGCATTCATATCAACTAGCTCCAAATTCCTCTTATTCAGAGTCTCTTTCGTAAGATTGTATCTTCTCGCAATCTTCTTATTCATTTGTCTGGACTTTTTGTATCTTGGATCAAATCGTTCCTCCGTATCAAGAATGTTCAAGAATTCTTCAAAACTTGGCACTTTGGTAACCATGAACGCAAACTTGAATGTTGATACCCCTTTCTCGCCTAATCCAATTTTGTCCATATCGAAATCTGGCATTGTTGGAAGCTTCATCCTATTCTGTGAACGTTCTCTCAGATTTTGCCTAACTTTCTCCGTCTCTCTTCTCCTCGCTAACATAACTTTGTTTCTTGCTAACTTATCAGCAGTGCTTTCTACCTTATGAGAGCCCATTTTGTCTGACAGGTACAGTTCCTCTCCAAAATCAACATTAGCCAAATCGCTCTCATCCGAAATCTCATATATACTACTCTCTACTTCACTGCCACTTTCGATCCGTTCTGTACAACGGAACATTGCGAGGTTTTCTTTGAAAGATGGCCAGGTTCCACTACTGTCCGTGCTGTCGTTGCTTGGGAACCTTTGCATTTTCATCAACTTGGGAACGATGTCTACCACTTGAAGCTTCTGCATACCGGTATGTCCCCTAAACTGCGGCTCAGTTCCGCTAACATCCTGTCCAGTGGTGTACAAAGATCCTTCACGTATTGGTGGCAATATGGAATCTCCAAATGATTGTTCAGTAGGTTTTCCTATTTTCAAGAAAAAAAAAATGTTTCGTTATAAGCAGAATGGTGGAAAAAAATTCATGAAAAGACCAAGTTTGAAGTAAGCTCTATTGAAAGAGCACCATCTGTCGCCGATCCGATCCACTTAGGATTTGTATAAAAAAAACTCAGCTTTTCCGCTCAAAAACACAAGGAGGACAATTTTGTGTGTTAAGTCGTACCACGCATACTATTCATGTATATAGTAATTGAAATTCTAATATCGGAAATCAAAGTTGAAATTAAAATAGACAGTATGTTCCAGAGGGAATGATATATGATACATACAAATAAGAAAAATTGAAATAAAACACGCAAATACCAAAATACATTTTTCGGTTCCTTTGCCTTAATCAACCCCCCTCAACCCCCCCCCCCCCCCCCCTGAAAAAAAAAACAAAACAAAATAAAACAAGCAAACACAATAACATACAAAGAAGATGTACAATTTTGTATTATGTTAAAATAATTAAATAAAATGACACCTTTTGCATTTTAAGCGTTCATTACAAACTCAAATAAATGCTCTTTTTTAATGAACGCCTTTTTTTACAGATCAAAATCCTTTCTTACCACTGTCATCAAGCTCAGCACCGGAGGATTTGATAATGGGGATTTCAGACGAGGTTGACGTACTGTCTTTATAACAGCTGCTACCAATGTCTGATGATGAAGGGGGCTCCACGGGATTGCCGTAATATGTAAACTCTATCAGAAGGGTCTCCTCTATCTCCACACAGCCCTGTTATACAGAATTTGTTTTTAATGTTTAAAAACAATGTTTTATTTTACAAAATAGCGATTAGACGGGCATAGACGGCTTTCAATTTTTAAAAAGATCTTTTTAAACAGTAAAGAAACTTTTCTTTTATTCTATTGTTTCCAGACAGACAAAATCATGTAATCCGAGCATATGTACTATAAAAGTATAGGTTAGCGCATATGTCTTGTACTAAGTAAAGGTTAATGCATATGTCTTGTACTAAGTATGTCTTGTTGCATAAACAAATCTTCAAAACTACTAATAGTAATTGAAATGTAATTTACCTCGTTCGATCGAAGTTTTTTTTATTCAAAAAACGTTCGTACTTATAACGTAAAAACGTAAGTTTATGAAAGCAACGCCCCCGAGAAATCATTAGTACATGTACGTGGAATAGTTTGCAAATTCTAGAATTTAGAATTTTAAAACACACAGTTATCTTCTTTTTTTCTTTTTACCTTTTGGTTGGCCAGTTTGTAGCAACCTCGCCTTTCTCTCTTGTTTCTGGCGAAGGCGAACGTTTTGTGGGTGGCGACACTCTTATCTTGTACACAAACATGTAGCCAATACATCAGCTCTTCCATCAGTTCCCCTTCTAGTACCCGGATAGCACAGCCATTCGACCATTCGTCAGAGTACAAGAAATCCCAGAATTTTTCTGTAAAAGTGCATGATACAATTGTAATTAAAAAAAGTTATACGATAAGCACAAGGCACGATGCAATATATTGTTCTACTTGAAGCCAATTGACATTCAAGTACATAATTATTCAAAGGTCAAATTTAAAGCAAGTCAAAATACTGACTGTTTTCACAATTTATACATAACAACAGAAATCTTAAAAGATTACAACACCGTGAGCTCAGCGGAACAAGCTCCATACGATTACAAAATTACAGGAACACTACACAACACACACACACACACCCTCACACACTGCCATGCATTACGTAATACTCAATGTTGAGGAGTCGGCAGTACAGGAAGACAGATAGATAGAACGAGACACGAGAAAAACACAAAACCCAGGGGACCAACAACAGACAAAATGTTGAGCCAAGAGACATCATAGCAAAGCACTAAGTAAAGTAGCATTATTATCACAATGACAATTACTGGAACTTTAAGGCATCAACTGACCATTCCTAAGTATGTATGATAATTATGATGTATCCTATATAAACCAGATCTAAATGAATAGAAAGAAACAAGAGCCTCATGGGGCACAACGCTTACCTGATAACCATGCACACTCTAAAGCCACCGTTCCACTGCAATCCCTCTGTACCTACGACCACTTCCCAACCGCAATTTTCACAAGGGCAAGTAAAACCTTCCCGACCTTTTCATTGTTTTTTCTTGACATCACGCTCTATTCCCGACCGATTCCTGATCAATTTATGACCGATTCACGTTTCAACGTGGACTTACTTAAGCTTTACCCGCTCTACTCACGATCATATTGCCGACCAAGCCCCGTTCTATCAGACCAAACTCCGATCTATTCCTGACCAAAACCCGATCTATTCCCGATGCAGTTCCGATCTATTACCGACTGTCCCCGAGGCATTCCCGCTCAAAACACAATTTCTAATTTAAGCTGATCTCATTTGTCATCCAATGATCGTATTGGCCAAGAAGAAGCCTATATTTCTCGGTTTGACCAAGCCTTACCCAAAAGTGTTGCGATCAGAATTAAAAAAAAATCCTTACTTAAAAAATGGCATTGGATAGCCAAGAATCGTCGCCGCGGCATTTTGATAATAAGTATTTTGAACAAATCAATATCAGTGCGAGAAAATGAATGAAATAAACACAGATCCTATTTGAAGCGTCGTTTGGTTGTAACTTGGTTTTATAGAGCGTGTACCTACAAAGCAAATGGATGAAAATTTGCCCGATTCATACATAATTAGAAATCTATATATCTTAACTTACCCATAGGGACATTCCGTGAATCTCTGGCACTTTCATCTCCTTGGTTAATGATGTAGTTTTCACACAATAGTGCAGATTTCAGCGGCTGGACAAACTTGGTCTCGTATTCCGGTTTACCCTTCAGCGTCTTCTTCCTCTCCAAGAACGGATTGATTTTGAACCATAACCGCTTAACGTTGTGATTTAGGACCGCACGGGCCCGGCTATACAAAATATCCTGTTTTTCTTTATTCATGCTGAAAATTTGCGCAAAATCTGTTCCATATCTTCTCGATCACGGATACGGTGGGCGCGGTAACGCTCAGTGACGTCATAGACCATCCTCCATATCCTACGCAAAGATGCCGAATGTCGTTTGCGTCTACGTTTGTTCGCCTGTGCTCCCTTATTGTTATTGCTCATAATTCTTCATTGCACCGTTCAATTGGAAATAGAATTTAATCAAGCCTCCTCAATTTCTATGAAAATAGAAAGTTTTAAACTGCATTTTTAAAATTACACGAATTCGTAATGGAAATATTATTTTTCAATAATCTTTTTTTTTTGTCAGGATCTAAAAAATCGCTTGCTTACCATCGTTCTCAAGCCCGTTTTACTTTCATTTACATTATGAATTTAAAATATCTGAGGTTAAAATTTCTATTCCAATTTTACAAAAAAAAAAAAATCTTTTGGGAAGGATAAATCGACTTCAAATAAACTGAAATATCATGACAGGAGAAATGTATACTTCTTGATGACACGAACACCTTTTTAAACGACAAATGTCCTTGGCTATATTTTTCGGTCTCCAAATCATCAACTCATGGGGGTAAATCTGTAAAGTTTCAAATACTAGTACACACCCCATTATGAACAGGAAACCATTTTCAAATTATTAAGTCAAAAGATCTTTGATCTTTTGAGAAAAAAAAAAAACATAGGGAACGTCCTTGGCCCATATAGAGAACAAATCTAATGAAGTTTTATGAAGACAGATGCAATATTATACAATTATTGACTTTTGATGAGGTCTACTCGTGGCTACACAGACCTGGTCAGACTGAAATCATAAGTCAATAACTTCTTTATCTAAAAAAATATCAGGATGTTTAACATTAGATCTAACACTACAAAAATCAACGCACGCGCTGGCTATTGTTCTGTCACTGAATTCTGAAAAGACCAGCTATCGAGCGTTAGCGGTCAACTCACTCTGAGATACACTCTATCAAACGTCGTCTCCACCAATCTAAAACGTGAGAAATAAGCAAAATCGGCAATAATTCCTGATCATTTAATAAACACTCTATTTTTATCAATTTCAAACAACATAACTCTTTGACCTTGACTTTGACCCAAAATCAATAGGGACAAATCCTAAACTCCCAAGTCAAAAATATGACTTTTCACGAAGATGCAATACACACATAGTTTTGTTACGGAAACTATTTGCAAACAGCTATGTTCAGTAACCTTGACATTTTGACCCCAAAATCGATAGACCACATCTATAGGGTAGAACAAATCTATGACGGATTCCTTTACCTTTCGTCAACCCGTTTTGCCCATGACCAAAGATGAAAGAAAACTGTCCTACAGGACGTATTATACCCCCTTCCCCCGCCGAATAATTTTTCTGAGCTGATCCAAGTTTATGACCTTGCATTCAAATTTCCAAATGGATATTCTCTCATATAAGGTCATCTTTCAGGGTAAAGGTCACAATGTACTTAGTATGTTAAATGTTTATGACATACATTGTATGATAGCCTTATGAGATTATAGCTATGGCAAGATTCGACATTTTAAAAAATGCATAAAAAATCTAAGTCAAAGGGCCATAACTCTTATTTAACCTTTCGGCTGCAATTCCCTTTATTCATGCACATCTACATATCATGATGTTTCATTGTGTAAAGTTTCAATGAAACCCATCAAATGGTTTTTGAGGAGTTGCGATGACAAAGTTTGACGTTGAAAATGCATGAAAAATCTAAGTCAAAGGGCCATAAAACAGGTCTAACTTTTTCGACATCAGTTGCCTTTCTTCATGCACATCTACATACCACATTCTTTCATTGAGTAATGTTACACTGAAATCTCTCAAATGGTTGGAGAGGAGTTGCGATGACAAGGTTTGACATTAAAAATGAATGAAAAATCTAAGTCCAAGGGCCATAACTCAATCAAGCTTTTTCAACAGCAATCCCCTTTCTCCATGCACATCTACAAATCATGATCTTTCATTGTGTAGTGTCATTGAAATCCATCGATTGGTTTGGGAGCAGTTGCGATGACAAGCTCTCGTCTACAGACGGGCGGATGGACAGACGGACATGTCTACAGACGGGCGGATGGACAGACAGACGGACATGGTGAAACCTCCCACCGCCCTCTGGACACCAATTCCACATCAGAAAGTTGCACCTCAGCTGAAAGTGTGGTTAAAAAAGATAGGTATAGGAATATACATCTATAATATGAAGGCCTCATCATAAACCATTAATAGTTCCAAAGTTTATTATTCTGAGTGACCAGCAAACAGACTTGACAAAAACAGTATGTCCCAATCTTCAATATATTGGCCTAAAATAACAAACAGACTTAACAAAAACAATACGACCCAATCTTCAATACATTGGCCTAAAATAACACAGACTGGACAAAACCAGTATGTCCAAACCTTCAATACATTGGTCTAAAATAACAGACTTGACAAAAACAATATGTCCCAATCTTCAATACATTGGCCCAAAATAACAAACATACTAGACAAAAACAATACGGTCCAATCTTCAATACATTGGCCTTAAATAGCAAACAGACTTGACAAAACCAATATGGCCAAATCTTCACTACATTGGCCTAAAATAAGACTTGACAAAAACAATACGGCCAAATCTTCAATACATTGGCCTAAAATAACAAACAGACTTGACAAACATAGGATCATCAGAGATGACAGCGTTCACCTCGACGGCAACATTGTCACATAACCAGCATATGTATCTACATTGCACAAGGTATTTCCAGATGCATCAACCATATAAGTTTGGTTGATAAAAAATTCAAAGAAGGCTGGAAATGAAGATTCTTACTTTACTATACCTGGTAAATCAAGCATGAAATATAGGTCAGACTCAGCACCCGTACAATGCATTGCAGTAAGCATCCTCAGATGCATCAGCCACAGAAAATTGGTTGATGTAGGACTTCTAGTAAGGCAGGAATGGACCTGTCCCATTTTACCTAACCTGCTCACTTAAGCATGAAATGTGAGTCAGATGCAGCCTCTGTATCATGTAATAAAGTATGCATCCTCAGATGCATCATCCATGCAAATTTGTTTGATGTAGGACTAATAGTAAGGCAAGAATAGACCTAGTCCCATTTTACCTAACCTGCTCACTCCAGCGTGAAATGTGGGTTAGATGCAGCCTCCGTCCCATGCATTGCAGTAAGCATCCTCAGATGCATCATCCATGCAAGTTTGGTTGATGTAGGACTTCTAGTAAGGCAGGACTGGACCTTTCCCATTTTACCTAACCTGCTCACTCAAACGTGAAATGTGGGTTAGATGCAGCCTCTGTTTCATGTAATAAAGTAAGCATCCTCAGATACATCATCCATGCAAATTTGTTTGATGTAGGACTTATAGTAAGGCAGGAATGGATCTGTCCCATTTTACCTAACCTGCTCACTCAAACGTGAAATGTGGGTTAGATGCAGCCTCTGTACCATGCATTGTAGTAAACATCCTCAGATGCATCATCCATGCAAGTTTAGTTGATGTAGGACTTATAGTAAGGCGGGAATAGACCTGTCCCATTTTACCTAACCTGCTCACTCCAGCGTGAAATGTAGGTCAGATGCAGCCTTCGTACCATGCATCTTCAGTACAGGGGCCTAAAATAACGGATCTACTTTCTTCCCAAATAAGGGCAGACCAAACGGTATGATCTGAATTTTGATATAGCAGGAATCAGATCTTGCACCACTATCAGAAATTAAAAGTACACACATTTAAGGTTTGATTACATCTAGATAGTTTAATTTCTTATATATCATATAAACAAAACATCATGAATAGACCATTACAAGAGCTACTGTCATATAACCTTACATACAATTTTTACAATGCACCAAGCTGGATTAATTCGAAGTAACCTCACAAAATTGGAGAAAAAATGCACATTTAAAAGTTGCAAATGGGAAAAGGAAATACTGTTGGAGATAGTTTTACAAACCACAACAATATAAGGTGTTTTTCCATATCAACAAAGTGATCTCAATGCTAATTTCACTATGATTCTGAATCATAAATCATTTAAATTTTACTGGGAGTATGTGGTCAATGTGTCAAATTCAAACAGTGTTGAATGCACCATAGTTTCATATTACAACTGTATTGTCCATGTGAGTACAGAGCACAAATTTGCACCTTGATGGTTACTAGTACAGTACCTAGACTCTCTTATCATGTTCTACCATACCTGCAAGTTTAATATTTAGCAAGACTAGTATATGTCTCAGGTATTTTATTAATAGACGGACAGACAATGTGATACCCCAACACCCCCAGCCCAAGTTGCTTTGCAAGCAACATAACATAACTGTCAGCAAAATTGATACTCAGTCAGGACATATTAAATGATGAAATTCATATTCTAACTGTGATTTCGGGAAAGAAAATTATTTAGGACCAAACGGTACATTTGTCTTCATTGTTGCATCTTTAAAGTGTTTAAAGGTTTCAGTAAATTAGATGGAAATAGCTTTCTTATTCTTCCCAGATGAAATAATACAGAGCATAAAGCACATAGTGAAATTTCCATGAGATCTTCAAGGGCGAGTACATATTGAAAGTACAACGGTTAACAATAGCATATTATCTGGTCAATGATAAAATATATCAACATTGCTTTACATGTACTGTACATGCACTCCAATTCCAAGATTTTCTCATTTAACAAAAACAGTGCAAAGAGATAACGAAGATGTACAAATCTGAACATAAAGCATTAAAGAGTATTTTGACACATTGAAATTTGAAAAATTTGAAAAATTTGAAAAATACAGAATATGCCATTTGTATGCATTACCAAGGATTAGAGAAAAGTTGTCTATGAAACGCTCGTATGAACACATACAGACACAAAATACATCTCCCACAGCCTCACAGAAGATAGGAATAATCTGTTCTATACATAGTGACTTAAGTTTGTTATCATTCAAACTGATAGGAGCGTGAAAGAAGACAAGCTGATTAGTAAATAAAAGAAGGCAGTCTTTACATCATGAAGTTTTTGCTTATGGAGCAGTGAAAAGGTTGATAATGGTGCATCTGTTAACTGGTTGTCTTATTAAATTATTATTTATCATGAATACACATGAAATGTATTGATTTTGTTCAAATTTCAATGATAAGCACAACTTTAAAAAAAAACAAAGTTTCCCTTAACCTTTAAAATCACCAGATTTGGTACATGTATATGAATCGTGCAAACAGGATTGACACATTGCTTCTTGGACATGTTCCAAAATTTCACGTTTTTACAAGTATTCAAATACATGTATTCAAATACTCATTAAAATACTGAAAGATTTACATTAACATCTATTGATAAAGTGCATATACATGTACATTGATTATGAATATCTTTATGCAGGAAGTATCTGAATGAGAAGTACTGTATACCGTCTTTTATTCACAAGCGTTTTATTTTCATTAAATTCCCGAAAATTTGTAAAAATAAACGCCGGAATATGTCCTAATATGTGTATAGTAAGTTACGTACATACGATGTCGCAAAAATAAATCGCCACGAACCAGTCACTTCACTCGTGTTTGTAAACTTAAGATGCCGCAAATAAAAGACAGTTTACATTATGCTTATGTACAAATCAGGACAATAGCGATTCACCAGGGTGTTAACAAAGAGCAATTACTATTTTTGATCATAAAACTAATCTGGACGGTTTGAACTCAAGAAAAGTGGGAAATTATATAAGTACATGCTTTCTTATACAAAACAAAAGTGCTAAATAATCATGAAGTTATTACATTTGTAATTATTATACACTTTGACACAGGCTCGTTTAAGAGACTAATGAATAGTTCGTTTAGCTGCCAAGAGAGAAAATGAAGAAAATGTTAATATCACAAAATGTCCCGACTTTTTTATCTAGTACATAGAGCAATTGCACCAACTCATGAGGTATCAATTTTTTCCAGTATTTTATCACACAAATTGTCTAATAATCGTAAAATTTGAAAATTATCAAGTGAAAGAGAAAGATTCTTATTAATTTTTTTCATGTAAATTCTTATATATTGGCCAAAATGAGTTTTTCACCTAAAGTTAAAAAAAAAAGACACTGGATTTACTCTCAGTGAATATACATTACGTCTTTAGCATTTACCTTCAATTTTGTTTGATTAAATATACATATAAAATCTACCGTACATGAAAGATAGCTGGCTAATTATGTAAACTATAACTTTATATAACAAATTCTAAGAAGAAGTCCTGCCTTTTCTGAACTCTCATAATAAAGTATTACAGAGTAAGTCATGACAAAGAAATACTATAAAATGATACAAAGTATATAGAAAAACAAAATGTCATTATAGTACATGTATGTACATGTACTCTGATGAGTGGAACGTTCAGCAAAATATGCTCTAGAAAGAAATAAGACAATATAGTGTGTAGTTTCATCATGGCACATGAGGAAAAATTTTACCATACATTATCGCATTCCTCTATTCTGTTACTTAACACTGTTATAATTTCGATTTCACTTTCAATTGAAGCATTTTCATTGGCTATTAAGTTCAAACTTAAAAATGATGTTATCAATTTGTGTAAAATGAAGTAGAATTAGACAATTTTGAATTTTAATATTCAATCCTTTTTTGTATTTAAGTTAAAAGGTCTAAGGAAATGGATTAACATAATTGCTTGTAGCTTTATTCCAGATCCTTGATAATTTTGTATCATGTTACAAATGCTTATATTGAATAAATAAATCTTAAACTAAATGTATCTTTATTCCAGATGGTTTATCGGTTTACATAAAACTCAAGGGCGTAAAATCATCCAGCTTGTTTTATACTGTGGGAAAATAGACGATTATTTGACGTCTTTGTCAAATCCAAAAGGGCAGTCCCAGAAATGACAGCAGAATAAACAATGCAATGTCTATTTAACCTATGCATATACAAATAGTAGCAAGATAAGGATTATTCATATCGGTCGATTTTCTTAAACAGTTACATGAAAAATCAACATTTCAAGTAATTTTTAAGAATACAAAACAAAATATCAAATCAACAGTTTCACTTGTAAAAATATTGACATGATCAGATGCTATATCAGTATGCATGTCTAGTCATCGAATCAATATCATAATACCTGTACCTTGAGTTTATATAAATGTACTGTAACAAGTGTTTACTCACATAAGAATATCTGTTCTTAAACTTTCAACAACTAACTGTCATAAGAAGCACCATGTGTGCCTTTAAACGAAGAATATAATACTTTGATGGAAAACAAATCATGCCACGTTTACAAAAATAAATCATGGTTTTTATCCACTAGCACAATACTTATAAGTTATAATACTATTAAAATATTATAGAAGATTCGTAAGATAAAATTTGCAAGACTTTTCAGAGTTTACTTGACTACCTATAGAATGTACCGTATATGCATTCCACAATTATAGTAAGAGTAATTTTTCCCTATCCCTTTCATACATTTGTATATCACTTTTGACTCATTCTATGGTATGAGGTGAACAGCGCTACTCTATAACATTTTCAGTCACTGTTGGTTTTGTGTTGTATCGGGGTGAGGTACTGGTGAATTCCATGTCTCGTGTGAAACACCAGGATTTAAGTGTGTGATCACCACATGTACTGCTTGATATTTCTCCATCTTAGGTGGAATAAGGAACTTCTTATAGGAAACTTCATCACCAGGCTTGGGAACATACTCTCCATCCACACTACAAAGTATATCAGAGGGCAAAATATACAGTTACGTTAATAAATTTTTATCACCATTTGAAAAGCAGTATAGTATTAACCAAGCCAATGTACAAATGAAGATCTTGCTGACGTTTCATCCATTTCAATAGCATTAATATTATCTCCCTAATCTTTGCAGTGTTAATTTCTGTGGCTTAGATGACGGTTGACATCACCACATATTGACCTTTGATAATGGAAATGAACTTTTTTAAAGTTGTGTGTTGGTATTTAAAGGTAAAGGATATGCTGTGATTCCAATGTATTTTATACATATAATATTACCGGTAATTTGTACATCGCATAATTTATAATTATACATAATTATAATTATTATAATAAGACAAACACTACATTGACTGCTAAAGTTGGCACATAAATAATTGGGTTCAGAGTAAACCAAAATCTCTAATTCATAATAAAATGTTTTATATTAACATGATTGAGCTGTTACAGTAGTATCTGACCCTAATTATATTTGTTCAAATAAGTCCATGCTGAGTTTGATCTTTCTAATAATACTAGCCCATTGTATAGCTCTTTAGTCTATTTCCACTAGCCAAGCAAAATTTCTAGTAGCCCTGGGTCATAGGTTAGTTAATTCTTATGAAGAAATGAACCCTAGATGTAATAATAAATAAACATAATCTTGTGACCTCATGACACAACTGTGTTGCATACATAATAGGACGGTATGTGCATATATTAATTAAGGAGGTCCAGGATAGCCAGACTTAAACAAAGATCTATCATTTAATTCTCCTAAACATTGTCAATGTTAATAATTGAAACATAATTTTTCGACATGCAAAGTTTCGTCAATTTTTTACCGTTAGTTTTGAAGCTGCGAACATACATATATACCCATGGAAAGCCCCAAAATGGGCCGTAAATGTGACGTTAAGATTAACGCCTTTTAGGTAATAAAACCAGTTACAAATCTTCTGTAGAGGCAGAATATTACCAAGTTCTGTATTTTTTCATTGAGATATGACGTGGACAATCGGATATGTACAAAATTATAAATGATCACTGAGACTTTTAAAAGAAATTGTCGAAAGGAGATGAATTTATGTATAATATCAGAACATCTTTGAGTTGTTCATTTGTGATAATAAAGTCCGTTTATTATTAAAACCCTATCATTTATTTTTTGTAAAAACTTGATATAATGTTCTTCATATGTCAAGTGAAACACCGATAAGTTCCTATTGAAATTTGATGGTCAGTTTTTAAGTTGTAGTGATTTTGTTATCCAACCCCTTATTTTTATGTTACCTAATGCTGACGTTCTTGCGAAAAAAGCGCCAATGTCGCCGTTTCTATTATGACGTCATAATTGATCTAGAGCTTTCCGATGGGGTTCTTTCGGTTACTGTTCTGGACTCCCTTAAAAGTAAGTAGTAAAGTGAATATGACTTACTCTGAGATATGCACAAATAGAGGAGCTGACTTGTCATCTGGTATTATAAATCCATGCCCTTTCTGTCTGCAAAAGTCCTTCACAACCCCTTTCAGCTCTGGTCCATCTCTGGCTCTCTCAGACCTGAGATAATTTTTGTAAATCATCAAAATTTGTATGTATTTGAGGATTCATTTAGCATACCAGTATTAGGCAAAAATCTAACTGATCTTTTATCATACCTACATTTTAGTACATAGTGCCATATAAGTACGATATCCCAATACATGCAATATTATGAGGTGGACTAAGGAATACATGTACATTGTACTTTCAAGTTTAAACCAATAATGTAGCAGAAATAAGATGTTTTAAACTTTTTTAATAAAATGTTGCAATACATGTAGGTATAAGCAAATGTTTAAACTGTAAAACATCTGAAAATTTCAAGATATCAATTTTCTCTGTAGAAGAACGTTGGACATTCAGACAGGCACTCTTTAACCCTTAACGGCTTTGGCTCAATTGGACATAGCTCTTTGTAAAAGAGTAGCATAATTTCTTATTTGTTTTGCATTGAATAATATTGCAGAGAAAGTCACTGAGCGAGAAACATTTTGGTGAATGAATTTACTACCGGTACAATTAGGTTCAATTTTTAAAATTTCAATTTCATTGTATTCACAAGCTTGAACTTGTAAACTACTGCTTAAGTACAAACCTATGACATCAAAATGTGCATGTACATGATGTATGGAAAAACTCACTGTGAGTAGTCCTAGTTCTTCTGGTAGGTATGGGACTGGGGACTAGAAATGTATGATGTCCACCTGGTGAACCAGCTAACTTCTCATTGTTCAGGGCCTGTGTCTGGGGTATGTCTCGTGGTGAAGACATCCTTCTAAATACTACTATGTTGGCAGTCAAATATTTTTCCTGTAAATGATATGAAAATTAAGAAGTGTATAAGAAACTATTGCGATTTTGCATAATTTTGAGAATATTGAGAAAATTGTATAGAGATTTAAAAAGTTTAGATTTTTGACTGAAATATCAAAAATCTTAAACGTTTCGAACTTTAAAAAAATTTTTTGACTAAAAATGTAAACTTCCAAATATCCAAAATCACAATCATTGTTTTAGGTTTTTGGATTCTTAGAATTTTTAGATATTTAGAATTCTTACGTTTAAAACTTTAAAAAGTAAGAAAAGATTCTTTAAAGCATGTGGATCATTATGATCCTATTGCGCTCACTAAAAGTAGGAGTCACAATTGATTCTGATTCTGAATCAGTTATGTGGGCTTGATGATAATCAAATTCAATTAACCATAGACTACCATCCCACTCATCCTGCTACATTTTTCGGTACATGATTTTCACACTCTTTGGCCATATTGCATTGTTTAGATTGAGGATCAATGACTAGGGTTAAATACCCGAAACGTGCATGTCTGGTGCATCCAGCAGATTGATCTGTTCTTAAATGATGCTATTGAATTTGAAGACATTTAAATAGTAAATAGGAATATAGGGAGATAAGTTTAGTTTGAGTATATAAATCCATAATGCCATAGATCAAGCATGTTAATCGCAGGAGACTAGTTGACTAATCCTCACCTAATATCTAACATTTACTATTAATTTCGTATAATTAAGGTGAAATCTTCATATATAATCATTGAATAATCGTTTTAGTATGACTTCTTATGATATCTTAAATTCTAAAACATTTTTAAACTTTGAATTGTTAAGTGTAAACAAGGACTTATAAACAGAAGGATTGGAATCTCGTCTTTTCCCGTTAACATCTCGCGTGCCCTTTTGATATGCAAATTAGGCAACGAGATGTTAGGGTTGTGATATTCAAAACCATGAATGCCCTAAATATAGTAATTATGACAACATAAAAACAACTTGAATAAGTAGAATAGATTATCCTGATCATTTTGGTACCAATATTTTGATATTACGTCTTGAAATAGACGAGAAAATGGTAAATTAAATCGGGCCTATTTATATAGGTCACGTCGTACTCGTAGTCGTAATGGCGAGGGCGAACTCGATCCCTTATATCTGAGGCAGTTATATTTTGGTCAATTATGGACATCTATGCATGAAAAATAATTCTATCAGATACAAAAAAGTCCAACTTTATTTTAAAAACAACTTTTCATAGATACTTTATAAAATAAAACAGAAACAATGGTTTTTAGATGGCTTGTTTACCTTCTTCGTTACAGGCCGTGGAATAAACAGGTGATCGTAAACACCCCCATTTTCGAAGTCTTGTATTCTTATTAATATTCGGTATCATGAAATGAAAATGGTACTAATGCACGCATGCGAATTTATTAATTATTTTGATAAAAATATTCCATTTGTTTATCATGTCTTGTTTGAGAAAATGGGTCAGAGTGTTGACCTGCCTACGTCTTTTGGGAAAATGGCCGCGCGTACCGACGAGTGAAAACACCCATTTTCGAAGCCCCGTAAAACAATGAAATTGTCGAATTAATTAAATTAAATTAGTCCTAATGCACACTTTAGGCTTTAGTCTTTATTTTGATAACAATATTTCATATGTAAATCTTGTCTAGTTTGAGAAAATGAGTCAGAGCGTTGGGCTATCTACCTCTTTCAGAAAATGGCCGCGTGTACCGACGAGTGAAAACACCTATTTTCGAAGCCCAGTAAAACAATAAAATTATCGAATTAATGAAACAAAATTGGTCCTAATGCACACTTTAGGTTTTAGTCTTTATTTTGATAACAATATTTCATATGTAAATCTTGTCTAGTTTGAGAAAATGGGTCAGAGCGTTGGGCTATCTACCTCTTTCAGAAAATGGCCGTGCGTACCGACGAGTGAAAACACCCATTTTCGAAGCCCCGTAAAACAATAAAATTATCGAATTAATTAAACAAAATTGGTCCTAATGCACACTTTAGGTTTTAGTCTTTATTTTGATAACAATATTTCATATGTAAATCTTGTCTAGTTTGAGAAAATGGGTCAGAGCGTTGGGCTATCTACCTCTTTTAGAAAATGGCCGCGCGTACCGACGAGTGAAAACACCCATTTTCGAAGCCCCGTAAAACAATAAAATTATCGAATTAATTAAACAAAATTGGTCCTAATGCACACAATAGGTTGTAGTCTTTATTTTGATAACAATATTTCATATGTAAATCTTGTCTAATTTGAGAAAATGGTTCAGAGCGTTGGGCTGTTTACCTCTTTCAGAAAATGGCCGCACGTACTGACGAGTGAAAACCTCTATTTTTGAATCTCCGGTATACGATGAAATCGTCGAATAAATTAATCAAAACTGGTTCTAATGCACGCACTAGGTTTTCATTTTCGATTTGCCACCAATATTTTATGTGTAAGTCTTCATGTAGTAATGACTGAGAGCATATGCCTATTTAACTCTCTTTGACGATATCTGGGTCATAACGGCGAATGTCAAGGCTCCGCTTTGAAGTTAGATAGTAGAACAATACATCAATATATTTTGATAAAATTGGTATTTATTGAAACAGTAAGGTTTCTTCTACATGTACGTATCAATATTTTATATGTTTATTGTGTGTTGCTTGAGAAAATCATGTTATTTGATCACCCTTCTCGGATAGGACTGGGCAATGTTTTGATCTCGTTCAGATCTCGTTACACGCGAGTTTTCGTTACTATTCTCAAGGCGGTGTAGAGAGATGCGAATCCTTCTGTTTATAAGTCCTTGGTGTAAAACGGACTGTTTTAATATTTTAAGCTTTATACAAAAACTGAAATGTTTAAAATGGTTTTGAATATTTGAAAGTTTAGGCTTTTACTAAAAAATCTAAAATTCCAAAAGTTATAAACGTGTTACATGTAGATTTTTGAAATTTTAGTCAAAAGTCTAAACTTCTAAAAACAATTTTAAAACTTTGAAATTTAAGGTTTTTGGTTTAAATATCAAAAATCTAAAATTCCAAAACGTTTTAGAAATTTGAATTGTTAAGTGTTACACGGACCCTTATTGAAGAATTCTATGTCAACATATCTCATAAAACTTTTACAAAATTTATTTCTAAAGCGACTTTCTGAACCATGATGACGTACGTTTATTTCTTACTTATTTCCAATGATTTTGGTATTGTAATACATGAAATTTATACACTTTTTCATGAATATCATGCTATGGGCCCCTCTAAATGCAGGTTTTCTTCGATCAGTTGACAAGAATAGATTTTTGGAAAGTAGATGTCCCCAAAACTACATGTAGGTCAAGATATGTTCTTAACACAATGATGTCACTTTCCCCAGCTCCCAAACAGACAACAGTTACAAACAGCAGGAGAAACAAACGCTAAAAATATAATAAGTAAAGTTATTTTGAGATTTGCTTTTGCATGTCGGTTATTTTTTTGAATATCTAGACGTCTGTATGAAGTATCATCAAAATTGTGAAAAAGTAACTCCTAGTAACTGAACTAGCAAATCGTTCAGAAATACCTTCGGTTCGGAAATATCTGCTCGACCAGTATGGGAAGGTCAAATCATTATAAGAGAGAAATCTTAACGTTTCAATATTAAAGGACACAGGAGTTATCACCGAATAACCTTCAAAATCGTCCGGAAACTGTTTCGACACCAGTAGAGGAAATTCGGAAAATATTCTTTTCGTTCAAGGCATTAAAAAGTTAAGAATTGTATAAAACAACAATAATTAATACAAAATGATAAATAATTACAGGATAATGACATAAATATATTTAAAACAGTCGAATTTCATGACACTGACAAAAATCATACCTACTTTCTTTTCTAAGAACGACAACTCTTGTCAAGGTCTATTCGACTTACGTATTTTTCATTCTAACGCAACAAATCCCTTGCCCATGTGACTCTTTTAAAGACTTTTTAATCAAATAATTGAAATTATCTAGTTTAATGGTTTTAACAAACCCAAACAATTCTCAGAATTTTTTTGCATTACACTTCCTCTTGATCGTACATGTACTAATTAGTTGGGTAGTATGCCAACAAGAAAGAAAGTGTAGATGAACGTCCGTCATTTGTTTCAGCAATACTTTCCTGAAATCGGTATAGGTCCAGCGCCTACATTACCAGGGTTTAAGGGGTGCATTTTGCCGATGCTGGGTAATGTGGACCAAAGTATACTTTTTGGAAAATATTGGGTCAGTGACGGGGGAAGGGGTTGGGCGGACGTCCCCACCGCACCCCTGAATCCACCACTGCGTGTAGTGTTCTGAAACTTTTAAGGAGTTTCTAAAGTTCTTTTTGGTTATGGGAAATGCTGATTTTTTGATATAAGAAATTCCGTCATATTTTGTGATATCAAAAGAATTATTTTGTGATATCAAATAATCGAATTTTTTATATACCATATTCGAATTTGTGATATAACAAATTCAATTTTGTGATATAACAAATTCAATTTTGTGATATAACAAATTTAATTTTGTGATATCACAAATTCAATTTTGTGATATCACAAAATGGAATTTGTGATACATGAATCAAAAAATCGATTTTTTGATATCACAAAATATGACGAAATTTGTGGTATCAAAAAATCGAATTTGTGGTATCACAAATTATATTTTTGATATCGAAAAATAGGAAAAAAATAGTAAAACGGCTAATACAAATGGATTTTTTGATATAAAAAAATGCATTATTTGATATCAAAAAATAGAATTTGTGATATCACAAAATTAATTTTTTGATATAACAAATTCGAATTTGTGATATCACAAATTCGATTTTTGTGATATCAAAAAATCAATTTTGTATAATTGATAATCATTGTAATTTTTGATATCACAAAATCTTATCGAACTTTTGATATCACAAATTATATCAATCGATTTTGTGATATCTAAAAATGAGTTTTGATATCACAAATAATTTTTTGATATCAAAAATAGCAATCCAATGAATGCTTGTGTCGCCTGCGAAGCGGATTATTTATTTTACTGAAAGTAGGTCAAATATCAAGGGCAAGGTCACTAGGTCAAAAATTATGAAATGTTTGAAAGGTATTTTCATAAGGAATACACAAGTGAAATAACAAAGCCCTATCACTTACCAATAAAAAGATATAGCAAATCTGAGATTTTTTAAAAAGTACGTCAAATATCTAGGTCAAGGTAATGAGGTAAAAAATTTATGGTATGTGTAAAAAAAGTCTTTTCATCAGGAATACACATGTGAAATTTCAAAGACCGTTCACTTACCAATCAAAAGATATAGCAAATCTTAGCTTTTTTTGAAAAGTAGGTCAAATATCTAGGTCAACGTCAAGAGGTAAAAAATTATGGTATGTGTAGAAAGGTCTTGTCACATGGAATGCACATGTGAAATATCAAAGCTCTATCACTTACCAATCAAAAGTTATGGGGTGTGACACCCAAGTGTGACAGACAGACGGACTGATGGACAACGTACAAAGTGATCCCTAAGTGTCGCTATGCTCCGCAGGCGACACAAAAATTAGGGAATAAATAGTAAAACTGCGCCTCATGCGCTTTCACTTCGTTTATACTAAATCATAGGTCATTCTTATCAAAGTATATATAAATAGTTATATGAGCCGATTATATTAAAATATTTGCTCGCTTTTTAAAGCTATTGAGAATTATTCTAAAATCAAAAACTAGAAAATCCAGGACGTCACACAAAAAATCCAGGACTAGGTACACTAAAAAGTCAGGACATACTCAACTCTTTATATCTTGTAGACTAGTATTCGAATATTTTTCATTTTGGTCAGTAACAGATGATTAAAACCACAGGGACCTGAAGTTGTGTGACATTTTATCAAGAATATTGAATAATTAAAAAGAATCAACTGACAACGAGTTTTTGTCTTTTTTCTTGCTGTGTGTTTCATTTAGCTAAATGAAACACACAGCACGAAAAAAGACAAAAACTCGTTTTCAGTTGATTTTTTTTCATTATTCAATATAAAATATCACACAACTTCAGGTCCCTATGATTAAAACATCATAAATACATGAAAACAAACCGAAAAAATGTCAAAATGAGCATTTCATGAAGTTTGAAATAATTTTATGACACAAAAAATCCTGGACATACACAAAAAATCCAGGACAAATAACACATAAAAAAATCATCCCTCGTCAGGACACCTGTACATGGTGTGACTTTTAGTGTAGTAAAAATTAGTCCGACTTGTAGACCTACGACGGTGTTATCTGTTTTTTCGTCTTTTTTCGAAGACGAAAAAACAGTTCACACCGTCGTAGGTCTACAAGTCGGACTAAGTAAAAATCTATTTGTAGCTTATCACTTCCAAGATAAACAAATATTTCAAAATCTAATATTTAATATACGTCGATTTGTATGTATAAAATGAATATTTCCTAGAATTTTCATCAAAATCTATTCACCCGTTGCCGAGAAATCTGAATTTAAAATCTCAACTCGGCTTTTTCCCCCCGACTCGGACTACCACTTTTAGGGCTGTGTACCCTTCTCGAGAGTCCACAAGTTCTTCTACAATAACCAATAGTGACCTTCACCTTTGATATCAACAGATGTCATTCTCTCACCATAGACAACTTGCATAAAATGAAGATTGAAAGTAAACTGTGACCTCTACAAAATGTAAATACACAAGGTTTTCCTATCATGTTCATGATATTGTCATTTGCTAACTTTCAATTCTGAATAATTTAAAGTGAGCACATGGCAACTTGTCATGTGCTCACTTTAAATTACTCAGAATTGAAAGTTAGCAAATGACAATATCCATTTATAGTTACCTTGACCTTTGATCTTGAAAATCAAGAGGTGTCCTCCTCTTACCATGACCAACTTGCATGCAAAGCTTGATGAAAATTGAAAGCAAACTGTGGCATCTACTAGTACTGTCCATAGGTATTGTCCTCTCACCATGGCCAACTTGCATGCAAAGTTTGAAGATTGAAAGTAAACTGTGACCTCTTAAGTGTCCACAAGGTTTTTCTATGATTGACACCAATGACATTCATGATTTGACCTTGAAAATCAATAGGTGTCGTCTTCCTATCATGGACAACTTTGATGCAAAGTTTGATGAAGATTGAAAATTAAGTATGGCCTGAGTTCTTACAGAGTTTTCAGAACTATATTGACATCGTGGCCTTGGACATCTTATAATTACATGCAAAGTTTGAAGAAGATTGACACTGTGACTTCTTGAGTGTCCACAAGGTTTACAAAGTTTTTCTACCGATATTATCGACCGGCCAAGGTGACCTTGCCTTGACAGGCGTCATCTTCTCACAATGGAAAACTTACATCATAACATGCGAAAATTGATGAAGATCGGAAGTTAACTCTCTACAAGATTTCATGGACTCCATGCACACAAACAATCCCTCGTCCTATAAGGCACGGTCCATTTAATATTCGGGGGGGGGGGGGGGGCTTGGGGTTTTTTTTTCGAAAAAAATAATTTTGCTCTCAATTTTGATGAAAAAAATAAATTTGCTTATGGTGTGACAGAAAAAAATAATCTTGCTCTTACAAATAATCTGAATTTGAAGAATTACCATAAAATTGCGCTATAATTCTTGAAAATTTTCCGGCTCGCTTCGCTCGCCGCAGTTTTCAAATTGTATCAGAAATTTTTGGCTCGCTTCGCTCGCCATAGATTTCTATCAAAACATTATTTACTAATAGCATTTTAAGTTCAAATATTTGAAGATATCAAAAGTTATACATGTATGTTAGTGAAAAAGGGCTTCCTCAAAAGCTTAAATATATTACCAAATTATTAATATTTATGTATTGCTGTTAATACATGTTGCATGTACCCCATAGAGTCATGTTCTTGTAAGCTTGGAAGGAGAACTTCAGTTATTCACCAATTTACAATCTACATTAAAAATTTGTCTAGGAGATCTTCCCCTCACACCCTCTTATACATGTTATATTCATGTACCTTATATAAAATATTGAGAATTGTATTGTAAAAATCTTTTATCTCTCTGTTTTTTTTTAAGTGAATTGAATACCTGCATTTTGAGTAAAAATATAAATAATTTCTATTGATAAAACACAAACATTCTTAATATGCGCATCACTTTGTTAAAAAAATTTCCTTGCTCCAACTTTGCCAGAAAATACTTATTTTGCCCCGGTCCGGGGCGAAAAAAATAATCTTGCTCCGACAAAACAAGAGCCCCAGGGGGCACAACGCTCACCTGATACCCATGCACGCTCTAATTGACATACTGCTATTGAATACTGATAGTGCCAGTACCGGGATTTTAGCCCACAACCTTTCTAAAAAGATTTTTGCCGGATGCAGAGAAGTTTTTTTTTTCAGACAACCTTTAAAAGTACAAACAAGAAAAAATAGTCACATTTCAAAACAATAACTTTTTTAAGTCATATGCCCAACTAGTATAGTTCAATTATGCAACATCAAAAATAAAATCATATTGTAAAATCCCACTTTAATGCGCAGCAGAAAAAGAATAAAACAATGAAATGATTTCATAAATTAAGTTTATTTAAAACTGAACGACCATACCTTTCATTATTGATAGCTAGCATGCCAGAAATTATAAAGCCTGACAGGCTGTGTTTGTGAAACGAGAATGCCCCCGGCGGCATCTTTGTTAGTATAAACGCCATTTTCTGTTAAGTATGTGAGAGGTCAGGGTCAGCGTAATATTGGTATCTATGGAAATATCTTGTCACAAGGAATACACATGTAAAATATGAAAGCCCTATCATTAACCAATCAAAAGTTATGCGCAATGTTTAAGTTTTTGAAAAGTACGTCAAAGGTCAAGGTTATGGTCACGAGGTCAAAATTTTGGTATCAATGGAAAGGTATTGTCACAAGGAATACACATGTGAAATATGAAACCTCTATCACCAGCTTCCATTCAAAAGTTATGCCCAATGTTAAAGTTTTTCGGAAAACAGACAAACAGACAGACGGACAGGCCAAAAACTATATGCTCCCGAATCTTTTATTCCAGGGGCATAAAAAACAAAGATTTTTCGGTTTTGCCTTTATTCATATTAAAGTATACTGAAATCTAAGAATGCTTTTGAATAGTATTGATTTTATCTCAAATACATGAAACGTACAGTTAAAATCGTTTTAATCCAATATTTATCAATTCAAGTGAATTGTGCAGAAATTGGGCTAATTTGTTTTCCAAAAAGCAGTGTACGGTGTATCAAACCTCATGATCCAGAGGAATTCAGAGATTACTCATTCGACGTTTCTTCAAGAAATCAGTCCGTAAATTACTTCATCTCAGAGAGAGTCTAAGACAGAGGAAATTCGAGCAAACTTTATACATGATAACAAGTATATGCAAGTGTTCCAAGTACATGAATGATAACCATTATAAAAGTGTTCCAAGTATAATGCACACTAAATAAAAATCTATTCCGTTTGCACTGTATCTCCTGAAATGTATCGCAGTACGAAAGGGTTGTGGAGGAATTAAACGGATCAAATCTAAAGTACAGCGACTTTGTTTACAGTTACAGTTATAGGTCAGAGACCACTAAAAGGCCGGCTCTGATTGGAGAAAAACCTGTAGGGGGCCTGTTATTTTAAATGTGACAGAAGATGTGATTGGCTATCAATTCTATTTTCTTTTGGTATATTGTTTGAATATGATATATATATAGGTAAAAAATAAGTGCAATTAAAATGTCGATACCCGGATATTTCCCTAGCTCCCGATCCGCTAAAGGGGACGGGCGCGGGAAAATTGGAAAATTCTCTGCGGGGTAGCTTGTGACGCAAATAGTGCGAAAAAGAGCAGGTCATGCTATATTTTTTAATTTAGTTTCGTATAAAGCTTGAATCAATAAACAAATCGGTATATAACATGCATGGCCAGCAATGTTAGTATAGACGTTATAAGGCATTTCGTTAACATTACAGCCTATGGAAAATGATTTGGTTGTCTCTGACCTAGAAGGTGTAATTTAACTACAGTTAATCATTTTAGCAGGGAATCCCTTCCCTTTTGAATGGTGAACCGGGCTGAATAAAAGGTGTCACCTCATTGGTCATAACTATTGAAAATTTAAAAATAGCACATAAAATCAATGTATGATTCCCTGCTGTCTGTAGAAATTGAGTTTTGAACATGATTTTGCCTTATATGTAATCAATAGATCGATTTGAAAATATATAAAAATTAGCAAATTTTCAATTCGGAAGGAGGGGTCATTAAACAAGTGAATTTTGCAGAAAAGGTATGCATGACCCCCTTTTTTCTTTCGTTTTTATACGTGCCAAAGATGACCTAGGCCAAAAATATTCCTTAAAAATCTAAAAGTGGATATCTTGACAAAATTCTTTCACTTGTAGGGTACCAAAAATAACAACACTTCTTAAGACATCTCTCTAGATCATCCTGATGCTTTCGGTTTGTCGATACATGCTTCGGTTCTGAAGAAGAAGTTTGTCAAAGGAGGGTACCCCCCGTGACCTACTTTTTGCTGTGGTGGCGCCACCTGTTGACAGATCCGGACGAAAAACAACACTTGTAGGGGACCATGAGTACTTCATACCTACCAAGTTTCATCAAAATCCCTTCAGCCGTTCTGGAGAAGAAGTTTAAAATGTGAAAAGTTTACGACGACGACGACGACGACGATGACGACAGACGCCGGACGCCGGACGCCAGACGCAACACTATGACAATAGCCCTCACTTGAGCCTTTGGCTCAGGTGAGCTAAAAAACCCAAGTCCCCCCCCCCCCCCTGAATATCAAATGGACCATGCCTAACACACAGATCTGTTACTATATCTCTTCAGCGACAAAGTTCCACAAGAGGAAAATAATAGCGAGGCGAAGCGAGCAAGCGGCCCGAGCCCGCTTGCTCTGAGCAAGCTTTAATGGTAACACATATATACGAAACAAGTGGAAAAATGATCGAAAACAAGGACGGACAGATGCATATATTTACGCTTCCAAAAACCTTCAACCAAGTATAGGCGCCACCATTTTTGAAATTTTCTAGATGAATCCCTATTATGTAGCTATTGTGCAGATTCGGTTTTTACAGAGTGTAAGAATCTTTTAAAAGAAAATAAATTAATTAAAATCAATGTTTCGTCTAATTCATAACTACATTGCTCGTTCATGAAATGAGATGCGAAACTTTATTCCATGACTTTTCGTGTAGAAGTCTACAAGACCATAATGCAAGTGTTGGGCAGTCATGGCTTACCTATACAGAATTACATCACGATAACGATTCTTGATAACATTGAATGTTCAAATCGTAGAATTATATCTGCCGAATTTTACTAAATAAACATAAGCATGCGCGAAGCATTTTTGACCAGAGGGGGTCCAAAATTGTAGGACGTCTACCTATCATGTAGGTATTTTTCGGTGCACATCATGGGGAGGGGGGGGGGCAACGTGTGCTCTAGGGATTGCTTTTTTGAGGGGGGGGGGGTATTGTTAGCTTTCCTTTCACGTTGAAGTTTTTTTAGATATGAAATATCAATTTGTCTTTGATTCGATCAAAATGATTATTTTTAACATTGAATTTTTTACTTCTTATATCGACAAGCGGAGCGAGCCGCGAAATTTTTTATTAATTCACATTTTGTGTATATCTCATGAGAATATCCAAAATCAGAAAAATAGGATCCAACGTAAAGGATATGAATATGTAAAAATGTTAAAGTACCACAAAAAAGGCGATGTTAAATTTTACATTTTTATTACGACACGTGTTTCGGCTAGTATAGTTAGCCTCTTCAGATAATAATAATGTAACATTTGTATTAACATTGAATACAGTACAAGCAATGGTAAATACAGTGATAAAAATCAGGATGCGTTAATAAGATTATTTTGCACTCCTTGCTGAAAATTTGCTTATTGCTTATACCTAATAGAAATAGTAAATATGCATGGTCTTATCAATTCTATCTACAGGAAAAGCTTTGTTTATCAGATAAAGTGGTCAAATGTTTATAGGATTGTGGGTGTTTTTCATGTTCTGTTTAACATAGGTTTGTATCTATCAATGAATATTTGTTCTTTGATTGTGATCATGGAGTAATCGTCTGTTTGGTAAATAGGCATTACTTTGAAATTCCCATCACTACAATCAAAAATATGTTTTGAAACAAAAAGAATCCTGTTTTGTGGAAGTTTTATATTACTTTTATGAAGAGAAATTCTGTGGTTTAGTTGCTTTGTTCAGCCAATATATTCCTCCTTACATTTGTCACATTGAATGACATATACCACATTTTTAGAAGTGCATGTTAAATTTCTTTTAATTTCAAAGTCTCTGGCTGAATTTTTAAATTTGAAATATTTTCCCTCAATTAGGATATCGCATATTTTGCATCTTTTGTTTTTACATTTTGAAACACCTTCTCATGAGAATAAATAGATAAGTCATTTTCCCAAGTAATCTGCCATCTTAAAATGTCAAAACCTTGAAAAGATGAGGAAGGTTACATCCTATGAAGTAAGGGACTGTTGAAAATACGACTTCATGAGGCCCAAGACAGTTATATAAAATTATTTAGTCAGAATCATCAAACGTCTTTTGTACCATGGATATGATCCTAATGTCACCAGACGGACACTAGGCTTGGTACTTGACCAATCTACAGTCTTGTACAAGCGCATTCTTAACTTGCACTCTGACTGACTGTGACGACGGGACTCCATGACGGGCCCTGTCCAAACCTCTTTAGAGAAGACAGGGCCCCGACCACCTGTCCTCTCTGAATGTCAGTCGGACTCCTCGGATGATAACATACATGAGCTCGAGTCGGCAGAGCACGGATTGTATTACGTACGCCCTCTTTTTATTCACTTGTGTTGCTTGGGCCCTTGCGTATTGCGGTCTTGTTTGTGTGTGGTCATCTGACAGTGAGGAGGTTGTTTTACACCACAATTGTACGTTATTCGAGACCTCTGGGTGATCGGAAAAGTGGGAGGGTTGTGCGCACGTAATCCAGGATAACCACACCTTCTGCTATTTCCGTGGCAGATGGCCGTCCTAAGTCGGTACTGGTTGCCCATTGGTCTCGTTGGTTTATGTGTAGTCCTTTGTGTTTGATGTTTCAGTGCTGTGCGTTGACGTTCCTTGTCCCTTATGCGTCTCTTTCCGTGCTTGTCTGCTTTGTGTATTTGCATTGGGTGTTTTGGGGTTTTGCTGTGGGCGCTACAACCTGGTGTTGTTGGAGATCCCCTCCTTTGTTTAGTATAAAAAATTGAAAATGATTAAGGAATTTTGCAGAAATAATAATTGTGTATTTGTAAATGGCGAGCGAAGCGAACCGAAATTTTAGGTTTCAAAGCCTTTTTATGCATTTTTAGACCCCTTTCAATTAGAAATGGGCCAAAGCTGAACCCCATTTCCGAAAATCTCAGGGGGGAGGTCCAGACCCCCGGTCCCCTCCCCCTCTAGATCTGCGCATGATAAGTGCAAAGTTTGAAAAAAAAGAAAACCAGAAGGTTATCATTGTTCATTTCAATTCTCTGTACGATGTTCATTTCGCGAGAAAGTGCTGTTCGTTTCATTTTTCCTTATTGATGTATATTTCGCCGCGATGTGCTGTTCGTTTCAATCGATTCAAGTGCTAGCCTGCAGGTGTGACTAACTTGTCAGTATTGAATACAAAATGTAAAAGAGAGAACATGAAGTATCTTGGGACGGCTTTCGAATTAACTGATTGTCTGCATGTTATCTACTAGGTAAATAGACAAAGGTTTATTTATTTCATCTATTTATCTATTTTAATTATTTATTTTCAATAAATTGATTGATATTGCCCATTCATCATTTGAGAATATGATATGTAAATAATATGCCTCCCCCCTCCCCAACACACGCCAACTTATACGATATATCGAAAATGACTGCCCTTCGCTTCTAGGGCTTTGCCATAATTCATAATACATGTAATATTATCTTTGACCTGTGCATATAGGTACTTGGAATTTCCGTTTTATATTTCTGGTTAGATACTAATTAAGTAGACTTTCCGTTAGATCAGCTGATTGTACTTTCCACAGGCACATGTAGAAAGAGCGTCAATATCTGTATGGTCATAAGAGAATACTGGTATCTTATAGAGAGAGACAAGGCTTCCGACGAAATTTCAGCTAGAAGTAGCATTTCTGCAATTTTTTGCATTTGAAGGGCAAAACGAAGTATGACCATAAAGATTTATTTGTATACTTCCTAAAAACACCAATAATTCACCCAAAAAGATCTCATAACATAGCCTAATCGTCTACCTAAGTTGGACTGTTTTCTACTTTCTGTCTTGAACCTCCATTGCCAGATTAGCTTTTCAGAATCATCCAGGTGTTTTACTTTGCTTACAGTAAGCAGAGTAAAGCCTCTGAATGAATCAGTATTTGTCCAATCTGGCAATGGAGGTTCAAGACAGAAAGTAGAAAACAGTCCAACTTAGGTAGACGATTAGGCTATGTTATGAGGTCTTTTTGGGTGAATTATTGATGTTCCTAGGAAGTATACAAATAAATCTTTATGGTCATACCCCATTTTGCCCTTCAAACATGACAAATGCAAACATTTCAGATGCTACTTCTAGTGGAAAATTCGTCGGAAGCCTTGTCTCTCTATACATATATTCCCTTACCTGTAAAGGGGTATCATACAAGATATTGACGCTCTTTCTACATGTGCCTGTGGTACCTTCCATCATTCCTAAACATTAGACATACATGTACTCCTAGATCAAAGTACCGGTAACAAGGCCAAAGGTCAAGCTATAAATGGACGTTCTTGTAACAAACAAAGATCATGTTATAAACAAAATTGGCATGTTGTATGTAAGGTACATTTGAAATATAAGCATCCTTTCTTTTGAACAGCATACACACAAATAATTGCTATAAAATATTATCATCTCCTAGTCAGTTTAATTTCATGAGACCAAATTTGGCCTAGTATAGGTTGTTCATCTTAGAACTGTGTGTATGTTGTCACGGTTATAACAAACAACTTACTAAAAAATCTTGCTTATACTGTAAATCCACCTTTATTTCAAATAGAATACCATAGAAAAATGGTAAAGAAAAATGATAAAGAAAAGCATACAATTTAGTAATGCCGGTACATGTAGTAACAAAGGTTTTCAAATCTACTTAAAATTAAATGTGTTTCTGGGAAAGAAGCTACAATGTACAAATATATGCCCGAACCACTTTCTTTTATCATTTCCACAAAATTCAAATTATCATATACAATGTATAATCAAAGCTCAAAGAAAGTCCAAATTCTACACATATACAATATAACATTGTAGCAAATGAGTAAAAAACAAATTTTTAATTAATAACAGAAATTGAACACAAGGGAGCCACTGGGCCTATATTGCACACCAGAAGCAATGTTAATTTTTTTTCTTCAATTTCCAGTAGCACACTTCAAGTTATTTCTCAGAGAATTTCCAATAATTTCATACACTGCTAGGATCTCTGTTCTATATAATGCTCCCAGTCAATAAAATCACAAACTTCATTGTCCTTAGGGGTAGAAAACTCCTTCTGAAAAGGAAAACTAGATACTCCCACTTTTAATTCCTTGTCATACATGTTTAATTTTGGCTGTACTCTTTGTCTAAATTTTGATGTAACTTCTTCTAAGAGCCCATCTTTCCCAGGTATTCCTGTACAGAACATTTCATAATGTAACACCAGCCATAAGGCCTTTATTGCTGACGGTAGCAACTGTCCCCGGAAAAAAATTGGAATTTCGTCTGAGCATATAAGTACATCCAGCTCAGCATCGTACATTACCACACGAAAATGATGAGAAGAAATAACAATGTTTGGTATTAAATGATTATGAAACGATGGATGCCGTTGTCTCTGTAATGAAGCAAACACTATAGTCTGTGCTAAAGCTTGATCAATGACATGAGGGTCACTTGTTGACAGATTGATTTCTGTAACACTGGATTTTCCAGGAATTTCCTCTTCCCCTTCCTCCTCGTCACTACTATTATCATCTGCAAGTAAATAATTATAGATGAGTCAAATGATTGAAAAAGACTAAAATATGCATCAATATCAATGTCTTCACGTTGGTAGTCAATAAATCAGATAGAAGTGCAAAAGGAATATCAGAAACAGTGATTCTAAATGGTTTATTTTTAAGATTTTAATTGTTCTATTCACACTAACCAAAGATTCAAATTATTACAAGTTTATAAATGCTAAACTTTCATCCCATTTTATATTTGTGACCAGTAAGGAAAACAATGCTACATATATAATAGTATAAATGGTGCATATTATGCATTTCTGAATTGCAAAAATTACGCATCAATAATCATTGGGTCAAAGAAACAGCAAAATAGAAATTTTTGTATCACAAATGTACATGTACTAGTAAATCATTTTTCTACATACATGTATGCCAAATTTGACCTTGTCCTTTTGTCCTTGAAATATTTAGACATCGTCTCTCAATTCACTGTGATGTAGAAAGTGAAAAGCGAAAAGATTTCAAATCTACAGTACATGTATAGCTGTAACATACAGATATACTGGAACAGAGATAATAATTTTGAATTTTTCAATTTAAGGCATTTTGTGCCCAAACCAAACATGGGAACTTTTCAGTTGTTTAGACTTACAATCCATTTTCTGTCTTTTTGCAGGAATCACCACTGCGTCAAATGATGATCCTGGTATTTGATGATTATCTGAAACAACAGTTGCTGAAGCAAAGGGTTCCTTCTCTTTTCCAGTACACAGTAACATAATATCCGCAAATCCATGCCAAACTTCTTCATTTCCTGAAAGTTGAAATTTTAAAAGTACCCGGTATTATCAAAGCTCTAGATATTGAATCTCCATGGAGTGAACAGTTCTCTGCGAACATTTTTTTTGCATAGATAATGCTAACAAACATTGCAAAAATTATGTACTACATTGTATATATTTCTCACGTGAACAACACAAACTAACTTCGAGATGATTCCAAATGTCTATCGGGGATTACTTAACGTACATTATCTACCCGTACGAAAAATTAAGACGTATTCCGTCTAGAATCTGGGCGGATTCTGGTTAAAACCTGCTATGTCTTAGCAATTTTTAGACGTACCCGGATTTCTTAAGAATTCCGCCTAAGTTTTCTTAGATGGATTCCGCCCAATGTACATGGTATAGAGGCGGATTCCGTCTAAAGGCTAGGGCGGACTTTTACAAATGTAAATCAAGAAATTCCATCTAACACAAACTAGGGGGAAAATGTTGCATCTTGGGAGAAATTATCTGACTCATCGGAAAATTTCAAATTTATATTCCTAAGAAAATGAGGGAAAGAAGAATGTGTAAAATGACTGAATATTATCACTAAAGGTTTGGAATATAAGAGATGCACACAGTAAGTAATAAATAAGTTGCAGAGTTTGTACAAGATGTACTTAATTGCATGAATTCTCTCAAATTGTTCAGTATACAATTATTGAGATAAAAAGTAGCCTGATTGTCCTCTGACCAACTTCAAATTATTAATGTTTATAATAAAAGTTACAGGTCATATACAATTGTACATAGAGAGAGATATTTTACTTAAACTAAACATATAATATATAGATGTTTTCAATATGTAAAACACGTAAATGTTTTCAATATGCCAAACATATAATTTATAATTTTATTAAATCAAAATTCACTCTCTGAACTTTTGAAAGCAAATTAAATATTAAAGCACTTATAGAACATGTTGAACAAAGATTATAAAAAGTATTTTTATTCTTTTCTGTACCTTTTTATATCCCTGAGTTGAACTTCAGAAAAGGATGATACACATGCATGTGTAATTTAGGATTCCCATGCAGTTTAACCCTCAAGATATTTAAAGAAGCAAATGACTTGTATACATGTGTAAGTGCTTGATAGGCGGAATCCGCCTTAAATTCTCTCTATAGTGAATAGTATGAAGAAAGGCGTATTCCGCCTAATAAGGCGTATTCCGCCTAATTATAATATTAGGCGGGGTACGCCTAGATCAAGGTGGAAACCGCCTAATCTTAGGCGTCCTCATTTAAATATTTCGAGCCATATACCAGGCGGAAACCGCCTTATGCTATAATGTGTGCCATATAGGGACGGTACATGGAATCCGCCTGGAAAATAGAAAAAATTACGCCTAAAGTCAGGGCGGAATATTTCGTACAGGTATTCATCGTTGCTGTATTTGCAGAATATTTGACTGATTTTTTTAGGACAACATGATCCAATTTTCATGAAGAAAAACATGTACATGTACTTTGTGTGTTGATGATAATTTGAATTACTAAAGTTAAACATCTGATGCAGATGAATAATTAATAATCTTAAGTGCACTGCTGATCTCCTCAACACATGTCAACTGTCCTGTAAGCAGTTACTAGTGATAAGCAATCAGGCAAATTTTACTATCGATTATCGGGGCACTATCAGAAACTAACTATCGATTGAGAAAAACCATGTACAAAACTAGTGAAATACCAATGAGGATGCGGCCTGTTTAACATACACATACACTGCAAATGTATAGAAATTCAATTTCAAACTAAAATCAACAATTTAATTTGTTTTTCTTGACCATTGTTATTTCTTTACACTCAGTTTGATGTCATTTTGATTACATTTCACGAAAACAATTTTAGTTATACGTGTAGTTACCTTTATCTCTGAGCGACAATCGATTGTCAATTTCAATATCGATTATCGAAGGTCTCACTTCGGAATGTTGTTCATTCCGGGGGTTCGCAACCGTTCCGAAGGGAATTCTCACGATTTGGCCTTGCCTTCTCAACTTTGAGACTGAATAACTGTTAGGTACTTCTTTGATGTTTATTTCAACAATCTACCATGGAAAGTCGGCGACTATCGTCACATCACTAGCAATTACTACATGTATGTGAGCATTTACATTCTAACTTGCATGCACCCACACACTTTTTCAATGGCATTTAACTTTTATGTGTTATAACTCATGGAAACTGTGCCACTGACTGATAATTTTCAAATACATAATATAAATCTCGTTCTACCTATTCCTGTTGCTCCATATGCAACTGATGTTTTACATCCACATCTGCATTCTTTACCACCATTCTTCATACAATTTTCATTGATGATGAATGACTGACTTGGGCATAAAGGTCCAAGTAGATGTACAGCCAAAGCCTCTGCTAAGATTGTTTTCTTGCATTCAACATTGTCCATTTCAGCAATGATTCCAAGAATACTGTTCAGACACTTTGCATGTTTTTCTGCAAATATAGAATGAAATGTTAAATTAAAAGTATGGTACATGTATATACATAAAATTAAAATGTTATGTATAAGTTGATAATTGACTGGTCTAGGGAATGACTGAGATTGAATCACACATGTAGAATGTTGAATATTTCTTCTCAGGTTTTAACATGTTTAAGGTATGTATTCTTTTACAACATAAGACTTATTCTTTTACAACATAAGACTTAAAGTTCATAACATGCAGGGCTCTCTATCGGCCTGATTTGGGGCCAATATTCGACCCATTCCCAATGCAAAATGGTATCTTTTTTCCCAATTTGTTGACTTCTTTTTCCCAATTTCAAACCTCATGGAAATTTCCTAAAAAAATGCTAAATTTCAAGTGAAAAGACATCTAAATCTATCTATGTGTTTTCCCAATTTTTGGGAAAACACTGCTATTTTTCCCAAAGTCGAAGGCCCTGGCCTCAGTTCCAATAAAGCCTGTGTTTGTGAAACATGAATGCCCCCGGTGTCATATTTGTTAGTATAAACACCATTTTCTGTAAAGTATGTGAAAGGTCAAGGTCATGGTCACTGGGTGAAAAATGTTTGGTATCAATGGAAAAATCTTGTGACAAGGAATACAAATGTGAAATATCAAAGCCCTATTACGTACCATTCAAAGGTTATGCCCAATGTTAAAGTTTTTGAAAAGTAGGTCAAAGATCAAGGTCAAAGGTAATAAATAGTGGTATCAATAGAAAGGTCTTGTCATAACAAATACACAAATGTGAAATATGAAAGCCCTACACTTACCATTCAAAAGTTATGCCCAATGTTAAAGTTTTTGAAAAAAAGCTATTAGGTCAAAGGTCAAGCTCAAAAGGACAAAAATTTTGGTATCAATAGAATGGTCTTGTCACAAGGAATACACATGTGAAATATGAAAGCCATATCACTTACCATTCAAAAGTAATGTCCTATGTTAAAGTTTTTGAAAAGTAGGCTAAAGGTTAAGGTCACGAGGTAAAAAATTTCTGGTATAAATGGAAAGACCTTGTCACAAGGAATACAAATGTGAAATATGAAAGCCCGATCACCTAACAGTCAAAAGTTACGCCCAATATTTAAGTTTTTGAAAAGTAGGTCAAAGGTCTAGGTCACGAGGTCAAACAATTTTGGTATCAATGGAAAGGTCTTGTCAGAAGGAATACACATGTGAAATATGAAAGCTCTATCACCTTCCATTCAAAAGTTATGTCCAATGTTAAAGTTTTTCGGACAAACAGATGGACAGGCCAAAAACTATATGCCCCTCAATCTTTGATTCCTGGGGCATAATGAAAATGGGTGTGAAAGCCCTGACAAGTCTCCTTTTACCAAGAATTTAGTCATTTACTGCTTTAAATTCCAGGCTTGCACCAGTGAATTCTTGGACTAAATATTAAAAGGAGCTGTTAAGATAAGGCGTAGAATCTGTCCTGAAAAGTCGAAATTTCAAAATGCAAAAATTGAGAATCTTTTTCGGTAGAAATTTCAAGTTATTTGGTTCGCATATGAATCTGCTTTCAGATGGGATAATTCATGCAAAATAAGACCGTTATTTGGGTCAAAATAAGCGTTTTTTTTACACAGAACTCAATGGAAAACGGAAAAGTTTTATACAACATCATCCCCCCCCCCCCTCGCTTTACAATGCCACTTTCACCAAAGGTGTATATCAATCAAATACATTTTCTAGCCAAGTCGGGTTCTGAAGCGAGGGGGGGGGGGGGGGAACATTGTCCCACAGGCGAAAAACGAAAAAAAAAGGGGGGGATGGATGACTATTTTTAAATTTGCCTCTAGAGCGTTAAAGTACGTTATATTGTCGTCTTTATTTCTTTATATTATGGAACAATCTATTCAGAGTGTGTTCCGATCAATTATTTAACCATTTGGAAGGAAATAAACGAGAAAGTTGTCTATTTCTGCACCGTGTGTATTTCGCACCAGAAAGCTACATAAATGGCAGAGAAGAACGAAATAAAACTGTTTTTCAGTTTCCGGATTGCAGAGTTTGCCGATTATATTGATACAATAACCTCAAAGTTAATTTTGCTTATCCAATTTTGACATGAAAAGGTAACAGAGGCATAATACATGTAAACGTAAAAATGTGTAAAATAATGCATTTTTTGTGCATTTTCGATCGATATTCAACGTTCTCCGTCATCTGTACCCCTACCTCTTCAACCCGTAATTATAACATCTTTCACCAAATTTATTTGAATAAAATACCCACTAGGAATCTTATAATACTTTATATTTTTATCCTTACCAACTTTTATCTAAATTGGAAGGACAGCGCACGAGAAATAATCAAGTGATTTCAGGGCTAAATCCGGCCCTTATCTTAACAGCTCCTTGTGGTTTGCTGTCTGACAGAAGTACATTATTTTGTAAATGTACATTTGTACAATTACAAATCAGTCCAAGTCATGGTATCCAAGTTTAAGACAGAATGTAGAAAGTCTTTCAAATTTGTTTTTTAACCATGTTAACTGTCAAATAGTTTTAGACTCATGCAATGTTTTCAGAAATATTGTACACTTGTTTCAAAATATGAGTTTGCACTAGATGAAAAGAAACAACTTTTTGGCCCTTATTAAAGGGACCCAATGAATCCAAGGGCACTTTTCAATGAAGCATAAAGTTGAATGAGATTAAAGTTAAACCCAGTGTCGGATCCAGCACCCCCTTGGAACAGCAAGATGCCCCCTTTCCAAAAAGCAGTTCTGGTCGTGTACATCTTATTGCCGGCACATATTATCGCCACTTCATTTATCTCTGCGCATATTCTTGATGTAGGAATTTAATTTTTTCACCATAATAACATCTTTGAACGTTGAAACACGAAACGGTATACAAAATTTCAAATAATTTCATAATCTTCAAATACTGAATTTTATGATAGAAAGTCAGTAAATCTAAATGTATTTCCCCTGCCCCTCCGGAGAAAAGGTAGGTAACTTCATCGTCCTATATCTCTTTGGTTTTTTTAATTTTTTTGTATGAATTTTTCACGGACGAGAAGAAGAAAGTTCAAAGATTCAAATAATGTCAATTTTGTTGAAAAAGTGTACGATTTTCAGTCAGAACAGGTGGAGGTGGGGATGATATGTACCCTCCCTTCTTTTCAAACTTGGCCCAACCCTGACATTCACAAATTCCCAATAAACAAGAACAGGTCATCACTGACATCAGATTTTCATGAAAATCAGATGAAATGGGTGTCGAGTGTTCTTCTTCCTTCTGTGCAAATTCCATGGAGAAATACAGATTTTAAAGCAAAAAATATTGAAAAAAGTGGCGATAATATGTGCCCAACCAGTTGAGCTATGGCTATATTGGAGAAATAATTTTAAGTACTAAAAAAGTAAATTTTGGAATTTTGAGCTAATACTCAAAATCGCAAATGTTTATGACCATCTGAACAATGTTTACTAAAGAAGTTGACTTGTAAAATGTACCATCTCTGAGATTGAATGAGTCAAATTTTGATAACTTATCCTGGTCAAAACTTGAAAATTGTAAGTTTTAGGCCTAAAATAAAATTTAGTTTGTTTGCCGTTAACCGACCGACCCACGAAAACTGCCGCGACTCGGAGAATTTTATTGCCATTTTCATTCTGAATTTTTTTTTATTGATTATTTCTTCCCGAGATTTTGGAATGTCCAGTTTGGATATAAGATTATTCAAAATGAAAAAAAATAACCTTTAGATTTAACAGGGCGCAATTTCAGTGAGGAGACAGTTAAGTATTATGTCCATGTAAATGATGTTTGATAGTCGTATTTTATGTACGACCGCGAAAAATCAATAACTGCTTACCACATTTCAATGACAAGAAATGCCCACCAGGCAGATGGTCCTATTTAAATCGTATTGATTTTAACATGTTAAAAAGTTGATTTATATACCCGGTTCCGATCAACAATGGCAACGTATTATCTGTAGCCCCCCCCCCCCCCATTACTAGATCGCGTAACTGAAGTGGTTGTAACAAATGCAAAATGAAACTTCTTTCGGGGGATGCTAACACTGGACACATAGATTGTGCTTAAAATAATATTTACTGCTTGCTTTTGTATAAGTTTTGGTAAAATGAGCAAGGAAATTCCACGAGACTTCAGCGCCAGAGTGCACGGTTTGCTTCAATGATCCATAATATTTTTTTTGGGGGGGGGGTCTCCAAACTCCCCCACTGTGAATAGCAGTTGAAATAGGTTTTCAGGATCTGTTCCTGAACGAATACATCTGTTGAAAAATTAGATATCGTGTGTTGAACCGAACGTACAATAATAGTAATGACAACGCTCCAACTCTCCCCTCGTTCAACTTCTGGTGGGTTTGTGCAATCACGTGGACACTTCTAGACAGTGGCGGGAGGATTTAACCTATTGAGTCAAAAGTCGAGATCACTATTAGTAATGATAAAACTCTGTGGACAGTCTAAAGATCGCAATTTACTTTGGAATGACAAATATGGATAATGTCAGACCGTATCCCTATTCAATATTCAATTTTTGCATTGACTTAATCATGTTCAGAGCCAGAGGACGATACCTATTGGGTCTCAAGGTCAGGGGTCAAAGTTCACATTAGGCAATAATAGATTAACTCTAGAGATTGCAATTTAATAAGGTGTTCATCAAACTTTGCATGCGAGTTGCCAATGGTGCAGGGGGAGGGGACGCCCATTGGTTTCAAGGTTCACAATAGGCAATAATACAGAGCTATTTGGTGTACTTTTGATGCTCTTCAAAATTCCATGCGAGCTGCCCATAGGTCAAGGACTATGTGCGAGTACACCTTGTGATTTTGAAGGTCAAGGCTCAAAGGTCAAGGTCACAATGTACAGAAATAGATTAACCTTATTGACAGCCTTTAGATAACAAATGAAAGGAAATAAAAAAGATATTAAGAATTTAATGTTGTTGTCATGCATGGAGGTGCTACATTTTGAGTGAACTTGTTTTCATTTTGACTATTAATCAATAGACAGTGTGCATACAAAAATTGTATAATGATTATCTGTCACTTTTGTAATTACTAGTATTTGAAAAAAAACATTGTTTGTGAAACATGAATGCCCCCGTCGGCATCTTTGTCAGTAAAAATAGTATAATGGTTAAACTCCAAGGTCAAGGTCACAAGGTCAAAAATTTTGGTATCAATGGAAAGGTTTTGTCACAAGGAATACACATGTGAAATATCAAAGCCCTATCCCTTACCATTCAAAAGTTATGGCCATGGTTAAAGTTTTTTGCGGAGAAACAGACAGACAAACGGACAGGACAAAAACTATATGCCCCCGAATCTTTGATTATGGGGGCATAAAAAGAGCTTTCATTGACCATCAGTCTGTTGGATTCAGTAAGTTTAAATTCTTCCAGCATGCAAACTGAAACAATCATACATGTATAGATTATGTAATGAAACTGATTTTAAAAAACATACGATGATGAATATGGAAATCAAATTTAAGGTCATGTCTACTCATATACCATAAAGTTTCCAGACTTCACAATGCCATGCTTCAGTATGCTATAATAAGCTTCTTTTAATTTTAGTTCAAAGAACACTAAAAATCAGCAATATGCTTGTATGTTGAATGTAGGAAGTCTTGTGTTGCTAAGTATTTATAAAGTTATTTTCAAATAAAATAAAATATTTTCCCTACCTACCTACCCATAGGTAAAGGGGTAGAGTCGGTTAACAGCAAACATAGAATATTTTATGTCTGGCCTTACATACCAACTTCTTTTGTAAACTTTGATCAGATGGTCATAAACATTTGCGATTTTGAGTATGAAAGAAAAATTCAAAAATTTTATTTTTTAGTACTTAAAATTATTTCTCCAATATAGCCATTTATAGCTATTATAGCCATATTTAGCTATTATAGCCATTTCTGGAGTAATCCCGTACCTGATGGAAGGGGAAGTACAAAAAAAGAAGTTTTGTCTACTTTGTCGTATCGGAATAAGAATGTACCTTTATCAGTCATATATTTTTGCAAGACATTCGCTGCAATTTCTGCTTTCTCATCCAACCTAACATCGCTTTTGTTGTTGCGATGTAAAACTTCGAAACCTCTTCGAAACACACTCGAAAAACGAACGATTACGGGGACATTTGGGAGATTTTCGTCTTCTGCAAAGATAAGTTCTGGATTACATTTTGCTTCTGTAAGTGGGCAGCTCATAACACCATTACATCCAAGCCTCAAACGAATGAAAAAGAACTTAAACTTGGCGAGACCAGCTAGCAGCACGTCGATGTCCGCCATATTGTTTTTAGTAACAAGACGATTCGTTCACACATTAAATCGTCCGCTTGCTTTTTCATTCAGTCAAAAATTAGGCATACCAAAAAATATTGTTTCTATATTTATGATTTTTTACGCAAGCTATTATCTATGCAAAAATATAAGAGTAAATTTTGGCGGAAAAGGGGACACAGGTCCCCTGGGTCCCCTTTAAACACGCCATTGGGAAGTCGCCCTTCTAGCCTAGGACGGAGATTTTAAAAATTAATCTTCGAAGAAGGGAGATGAGATTCAAAAGATAGAGACTCCCTCCCAAAGAGGGAGACTAACTTCACAGGTATGAGAATCAAAAAAGAAGGACAAACAAGGACACTATTGAAATACAAAGAACAACACAAAAAAATGGAAGTGGGAAGCCTACTTTGGAGATTTGGTACACTTTTGCAGTTGGTTTGGTTATCCGAATTATACATGCACACAGTGTACTCCCACTTTCCAGAATATATGTATGTTTACAATGACTTTCAAACTCACGACAGTTGTATATTCAAAGAGCATTTTTTAAAAGCACTTTAAATTTACATGACAAACGTGGCGATGATTAATACGCATCCATGGACTCGTTGTAACATCACGAGAATTGAATCGTTAGACGTTAGTACCTCAGACAGGGCATGTATTTTAGATTTTTTTTTTCATTTTCGTGCATGAACATCGACGGTAGGTACGGCTAGCTAAACAGGGGATGCTTACTCCTCCCGGGTACCTGGTCCCACCTCTTGCTGGGGGGCTCAATTTTGAGCTCTATTGTGAGTGCTGTTGAGATTATCGTCATGATCTTCTTTAACTCATCTGCATGAATAAAGTCACATCTACTTGAAAAGAGTTCGACTCGTTAAATCATCCTAGAATTCCATGGAGCCAACTACCAGAAAGGACAAGCGATCAGAGATATATGATGGGATTTAGAACAGCGTCCGAGCAGAGTCCTTTCACCAGAGTTGATCGGTTCACAATGCCTGAAAAGATGCTGGTCCCAACCTGATGCATAGTGTTCTTTTGAGTTTATGATTATTTAAGGTTTCAGTGCATCACATGATAAATCCTTGGAATTCCATTCGTTGAGCACGCGGATACAATGTGAAATCAGTGCATCACATGATAAATCCTCTGAATTTCATTGGCTGAGCAGTAATAAGCACACGGGGACTATATGAGAATAGTGCTTTCAGAGTTGTAACGTCCCTCAGCAAGTATTATGACGTATTCTAACATGACTTGAGATTTTCTCCTTATCTGTACCTTAGAACTCGCCTGGTGTAAAACTTCCAGTTCGCTAAGCTCCGCCCATGCACGTGCTATAGAGCTCTTGCAGAACAATATTAGAATAAGCTGTGATTTGTTATCAAGTAATTCCCCTCGTCGCATAAACCAATCAAATTATCACCTCGCCGCTTCGCTTGACAACAAACCACGGCTAGCTAGTTGTTATTTCTTAAATGAACAATGCAGGGAAATAAAGAACATTTTCTTTGATATCTCAAGTAAATTGCAATTAATTATTGATAATTAATACTACAGTCGTGTGATGCATTACATCCATTAATGCCCGTTTGTGTGGGTACTATTCTCTCATGAATAATGCTGCTTTAAGAAGGTAAATGGTGCTTTTGCTGACGCTCGGGCACTATTCCTTCCAAAACAACACTATGAGAGAATGAACCCATACAAACGGGCATATAAATAGGTAAATATAAAAGAGTTGAGAATGATGGCAATTTGGGACATTGTCATCAATTAAGCTAAGAAAAATTTACAGCTGAAATCATCTGTATTGCGTCACATTTTAATTAACTCTTTTTCATTTATAAATATATCTTGTCTTAAAATAAACACCTATGAATCTTGTATGATTCATTTGAGTTTTCTTTGAACAATTATTCCTCATAACTTCCAAAATTGTAGTTTTACCATATCCCTGAATGTCTCTGAGTAGTAAAAACGAATGATTAGTTGCACATGCAGTTTCTTTTGCTATGTATTATATAAGCCACTTTCACTTTATAGCATTGCCAGCGTTATATATCATGTTTATGTAGACACTGAAATTTACCCGAGCGCTGTGACGATGGAAAGGTAAGTATATGTTTATATATACATATTTTTAAAAATATGCCTATTAGATTTGCATGTATGTTACAGTCCTGCGACCCACTTGTTTGACAAAAAAGGATAGGATAGGATGTAGGATAGAGAGTGCCATGGATAGAATCTTATCATATCCCATCCTATCATATCCTATCCTAACCACCTCAATATAATCCAGTCCTATCCCATCCTATCCTACATCCTATTCTATCCTACATAATATCCACCTGTATCTTTTATTCTAAAGTTATTAGCAGATAAATGTGGTTAAATTCGATCCATTGAACTTTTATACTTGACATAATGGGTATTAATTTAAATTTTAGAGTTGATAGGAGGTGGGTGCAGGGTGGTGGATAGGATAGACAGTAAACTGTAAAACAGGTGGGTTGCAGTACTGTATAAAGCAAGTTAGACTTGAAATGAAAAATCATAAAATAAAAGCGCTTTCGACTTATGATTCGTAAAGCCCCTTGAAAAATAACGTCAGCCGTACGACGCTCTGCAATCGACTTTTTGATATAAATCGCACTAGGTTTCGTGCGGCTTTGTTGGCAAGCTCATCGCAACGTTTTAGACTGCAATCTCAGCTTGCTTATTATCCTTGCGATTTCTACACAACATTTGTTGGACACAAGGCTGCCGTACGACTGTCGTACGTCTGCCTCACGACAGCCGTAAGATTTGACTTACGATCCTGTAGCAGGTACGTCGCAGAGTTTGAGGGATGTTTTTGTTCATTATATTTTTGGTCGGATTGCAAGGCAATTTCGGTCTATAGATTGACGATGCCCGTCTGTCTGTCCGTCTGCTATTCCATCTGTCCATCTTCCGTCAACATTTTGGTTAAAGTTTCTGGTTGAAGCAAAATCTAAGGAATTGTATGCAGTACAAACTTTATATTATACATGCAGGTTGCCTATGGCAAGACCTTTCAATTCATGCCATAACATTTGACCTATAGCGACCTTGATCTAAGACTTTGACCTAGTTAAAGATTTTAGTTTAAGTTTCTGGTTGAAGCAAAATCTAAGGAACTGTATGCAGTAGAAACTTTATATTTCACATGTAGTTTGCCTATGGCAAGACCTTTCAATTTATGCTATAACATTTGACCTAGTGACCTTGATCTTGAACTTTGACCTCTAGAGATAAAGATGTTGGTTTAAAGTTTCTGGTTGAAGCAAAATCTAAGGAACTGTTTGCAGTAGAAACTTAATATTACACATGTAGTTTGCCTATGACAAGACCTTTCAATTTATGCTGTAAAATTTGACTTAGTGACCTTGATCTTGATCTTCGACCTCTAGAGATAAAGATGTTGGTTTAAAGTTTCTGGTTGAAGCAAAATCTAAGGAACTGTATGCAGTAGAAACTTAATATTACACATGTAGTTTGCCTATAGTAAAGTGCAAAGAACATATGTAGTCTTGTTGTGGATATTTTCCATATCCATATGCCATCTTCCGGAATTGACAAAGATATAGTATAATTTGTTTAACTCAATACAATTTATTATAGCGATCCGTCCGTCCATTCGGTGTAAACTTATCTGCCATTTCCGACTACTCCTCCGCGTTCAACCAATTTTCTGGAAGTTTTGGAAACATTTAAGAAAGAATGTAGTCAAGGCTCTCAACCACCAAAGTTGTGTTCAGCCGATCAGTCAAATTGGTTCTGATCGGCTGTGCAAATCATATTCTGCTTATCCAATGTAATTTCAAACGCTTACTTGTCGCCTGAAAGAAGCTTTGTTTTGGCCCTTTATCGATTTGACATCATAGATATAATTTTGCTATTTCAAAAACTTGTCATTCCATTCAAAGCTATCGCTGAAATTTAAGGAGGTAAACATCTTAGCACCATTATCTCCTATGCTATTTTGAACATATATTTTATTTAGATATGCTACAGAATCGACTCTACAGGAAATATGGAGTCGCGCACTCTTTACAAATCTAAATTCAAAACATTAAAGAGGAATGAATTTTGGTGGCTCCGCTGAAAGCATCACTGATGAGAATTTAATATTCTAAACACGTGTCTGGTGCAGGAAAAATTGGTTTGGCATTATAGAGTTGGAACACTTCTGTACTATTCTATGCATTTCAATTAGCCAAAATAAGGACACTTTATTATGGTATGTAACTATGCAATTATTTACATGCTTGGTACTTACCTTTTCGACTTTTGGATTTGTGATGTGACTCTCAAAAGCAGTCAGGCGAATTCGCACGACAGTCTTACGGCAGACGTACATTTGTACGACCTTCGTACGACAATCTTGTGCGCCGTACCATGCCCGCATGATTGCTTGCAAACAATGGTAATTGACGCACGACTGCCCAAAGTCAATACTAGTTGTTTGTAAGGCTGCTACACGACTTGCTTGTGGCAGACGAGAATTAACATCGTGCGGCAGTCTTGCGACCTTCGCACGGCAGCCGTAAGGCCACTAAGACCTCTGCGATCTACGTCAAAACCACCTGCGATCTGTCTGCGGGAGCCAAGCTCTCAAAAATCGTACGACCAAAAAATCGTGCGGCTGATGTATTCATAAAATAAAAGATTTGTTCTTAAAAATAAAAATATTTGTTCATAAAATAAAACTATTTGTTCATGAAATAAAATTTATATTCATAAAAAACTAAACATTCATTCAAAACTGAAATATATATTCATAAAACATAAATATTTGTTCGTAAAACGTAAATATTTGTTTATAAAACATAAATATTTATTCATGAACGTAAATATACGTTCATTAAATAAAAAAACATTTGTTCGTAAATCGTTAACATTATACAATTATGGACTTTTTACGAGGTGAATATGGTGTGATATTTTCTGAATTTGAAAATATTGACCGAGGCGACAGCCGAGGTCAATATTTTTAAATTCAGAAAATATCACACCATATTCACTGAGTGAAAAGTCCACAATACGTTATTTCGGAGATCCCGATTTCGTCACAATGTGTCATGTGACTTTCATCCTTTTATGACGTCATTTAGGGCATGTTTTGTTCAAAATGGCGTCACTTATTACTAACTATCCATAGATGGATGTAAACAGAGAATAAAGTGCTAGATTTTCATCAGAAACAGAAATATCAATAAATAAAGATGAAGCATGTATAGTCCAGCTGAATCGTGCAAATATTCAGATGAATTGTGCAAAATTTCAGGAAAGCATGAAACTTTGCATGATGTTTAATTAGGTCATGATGAACAATTTAAGCTATGGACCCACTCTGAAAAATTCAATATGGCCACCATTCCGCCATTTTAAAATTGGAGTCAAAATTACAAGAAAAAATTGAAATGATGGTAAATTGACCCCACTTTACTTCCTGTTTTTGTGTAATGCTGAATCCATGAATACGTAAATGCTTAATCAATGCACATGTAAAGAAAAAATACATAGAAAAGCTGGAAAATCTTCGAAAATGTTGAATTGGAATGAAAAAAAAAAGAAAAAACACAAAAATTATGATATAATTTGCCTTGCTTGTATGTCTGTACATTTTTGTATGTGTGTGCAAAACTGGTGACGTTGGGTTTGATTTTGTGTTTATTCCCCTCATTTTTACTGGTTAAGTTGCTTACTTAGATCGTCAATACAATGTAACAGTAATTAATATCCTGCATAATTTAAGCAAAGAATTTTTTTTAAATCTACATACAGAATTTCATGAAAATCAAAAAAATTTTTGGTGGATAAATATTTGAAGAACAAAGCGAATCTATTTCAAAATAATCAAAACAGACCCTACCTGGGTCACCTTCATAATAATTATCAGTATTCAACCTTTGAATATGTCTTAACATTCTCTGTCGTATTCACCTCCACATTTGCACAATGCTATACATAACATGGATGCTTCCACATATTTACATCTGCCACGACATCCATGCTCGCTTTTACATCCACACTTTATGAGTTCATTGCGTGCCTCTGATGTCTGTCCAAGTTGAGTCCAGAATGGCTGTAACATTCCATTTGTGTCTTTGCATCAGCCCCAGGTAAGTGGATCGGTAACATCGGGACTTGGATACAAACTTAGACCCCAACAATACCCTGCTTGGTAAGTTGCCCTCTTTACATGTTGGAGAAATGCTGCTGAGGTTGGAGGAATGTTTTCAATTGGTCTTCCTTTCCTGCTAAATAGATCTTTCCGTGTAGTGTCCACTCCAGCACATTCGCTTGTTCTGTCATATTAAAGAACACAGAATCGCTCATTCATGGTTTCTAAGTCTGGGCGCATGCTGAGGGCTTGAAAATGCTCAGTGATTTGATCAAGTACGTCCCATGTATCCCATGCTGTTTTCTTGCCTCTGTTTGCAAATGACGATACCTGATCACATACTGTAAAGACATGGAAAAACACAAGAGCTTTTGATATCATCGACCCAAGCTGACTAGATATACCATGGGCACAGATATATCTAATAAATTTGCCTGTACCAAAGGCAATCCAAAGCTGCTCAGGATTGACCCTTGGAATGATTGATATGCCAAGTACAACAGTTCTAATCATTACTTTCTAACAAAATGCCGATATAAACTGGTAATGGTGGCTCTGTAATAGATGAATGGTAAGTTGAGGTGTGTTCCTTTCTACATTTAATAATCGAATTATATTGAAGAAGCTGGGATATTGTTAATGTTGATTGGGCTTCTACAATATTTAGGGACTGGGTCTTTATATTAGAGCCACCAAGAATCATCCTCACTAGTGATGTGAGCGATTCAGGTACCAAATCTTTTTGGCATTCGGTATCAAATGTGCCATTGAAGTTGCTTTTTGAAGCAAGCATATCTCGTCGAACAATTGAAGCTGTCTTTGACAGAATCATGCCTTCATCGTCAAAATCTATCTTAGTCGCATACTTCAGGACACCTCCGATATCTGACCTAAAGACGAGAATCACATCCCTACCTTGATTATGTGCCTCAAGATCTGGCAACGCAGCAAGTATGCGGAACTTAAGACGAGTTGAATGTGCTTTGGTACCGATGTACCCTGACTGTTTAAGTCTATTTTCATACATTTTTGTTAGATCGGAGAGTTTGAAAACTGGGATAGTTTCCTTATCATACCTTGTTTCCTCTATATAGGCTATTAATTCTGCAAGGACTATTCCCTCCAAAACATTTACCGGGTTTTCATTCTTGGAAACAGCATGTTCTTTCATATACTTGTTATAGAGTGCAGTATAGCATGTTCTATGATACTTAGCCTCTTGTGATATCATATCACCAGCACTAAGTTTTGCCAGCAAAACTGTATCCTGCAATTTCAATGCATACTCACGCACTCTACTGTCCATGCTGAATGTTGAAACTTCATGAAGAACGCCTGTGGAGTCTCCACAGAAAAAAAACAATCTTTTGTCATTGTTATTGGTGATTGTCCACAACTTTTTCTTGTTGTCTTAGTGTAATTTGATGACCGTTCCTCTACTTCACTTTGCTTCCGTTTCTCTTGTCTAGATATTTTTAGATCTGAGATCATATTTCGACATGACTTGTGCCATTTTGCTTTATACTGCTGCAAGGTGCTCCCTAAAGACCTTTCCTTTTTCAATATATCTAAATTTACCGTCACAGGAAACCAGTCCAGTTCACAACATTTATCAATACTTTTTTCGAAAGAAACGTAACCAGCCCCAATTTCGCTGGATGGTTTCTTGTTTAAGGCTGGACATTGTAATGTTTCAGATGAATTCACTTGACAAATAATGCATTTATTCCAATCAAAGTAATCATTTTGAGCAGTTGACCTAGGTGATGGATCTCTGTCACCAACAATCTTTACTCTCTCAAACATTATTTCATTTTGCTTTAAAATTCCAAAAATATTAAATGATCTGTAAACGTGTTCCTTCTTCTCTTAATCATTTATTCACTTGCTGTTTCTTTAATTTCGTTTCGGTGGAGCCACATACAAATCCGTTTTGAATTACAATTAGCTCTTACTTTTTAATTTGTCAGACTTAATGTTTCTCTGGTATTTTCTCGTATTTTTTGTAATTTATAATGTGATTTTTGTTTGTTGTTTACGTCCTTTTATCGAAATTTTATTTACCCCCAACCTCCCCCCCCCTAACCTTTCACCCTCCTAATATTTTTAGGGGGTTTCTCATTCATTAATGTTCCCATATATATTCAGGTGAATGTCCCATGACAAGATAATCGAGAAAATGCATTCATTAAAACCATAGAATAAAGAAGAAATCGAATGTGAAACTTAAGTTTAGGAAATTTTGCATGCAGTTGGCGGCCATCTTGAATACGGCGGCCATTTTGACTTTTCGAGTTGGGTCCACATCTAGATTTGTAAAGGATGGTCTAAAGAACAATCATGCAAAGTTTCATGCTTTCCTGAAATTTTGCACAATTATTTCACGATTCAGCTGGACTAGTAAAGAATTTTATGAATAATATATATAAAAAAAAAAGAATAAATAAATATAAAGGATAGAGAGGGTCACATCATGGATTAAAGCCAGTCTAAGGCCCGCAGTTCAAGGCCCCCGCCACCCCTCCCCCCTATATTAATTTGAATGGACCAAAAAATAATATGGTAAATAAATGAGAGTTATCTGAAGGAGACATCAGCTGTAGAAACACCTCTGTCTGTCACCATTGGATCCTCTTTTAAGATTAGGTAAGGAGGGGGGGGGGGGGGGGGGGGGGGGGTTATACATCGGTAACCCACTGGCATGCGCGCTCTGTCGCACTCCGTTTTGCGCAATCGATCATGGGTTTCCGAGGTTCGTTTTATACAAAAATATTCTTCCTAGGAATTAGGAATGAAAATAATATTAAAAACATGAAAATATTTCATGCATAATTGACGATATTGCAACTGAACATTGGCAAATCAAAGGTGCATCAAGCATTCTTCATGCAAGTCAATTTCCCGTCTTCATTTGTATAGCAAAACAAACCACATATTTTTTTATCTATAAATTTTGCATATTTTATATTTTTAATTCAAAGCTATATACATTATTCTACTGAGACATTGTCATTATTTAAAATTGAACTACGCATGATTTTTCTTTGTAGAAATCTTGTATTATCGTATACACATTAAACAAACGAAAAAAAATAAAATAAATAAAAACAGATATCTATTTTCAGATATCTATCATTCATTCAATAAAAAAAATTGAAATAGTCAATTCATTCAATCCGTTTCATGTACATAATTTTTGCCCACTTGACCCAGATTTGATCTGTAAATATCCTGGAAACTTGGGTGGGTGGGGGGGGGGTGTATCTGAAGTATAAATTAATATCTGCGACAAATGGCCGATTTTTTTACGCCGTTCTAAAGATACTGTTAGAATCATTGTTGATTGTTCCAAATGAATTGAAGAGATAAAAATATTTATTTCGCCGATGGCATGGCTGAGCCCTTTAGATGTTGATCTCTGATTAGATAGATATCCGGCTTCGATCTGTGTCTACAGCGATTTTTTTCTCCGTTTATCACTGTAGATGCATATTTGAAATATTAATTCAAAACACAGTGCATGGAAAATCAGTAAGAGTTTTCTTTTTTACAAGTTTGATAAGAGATTTTACTCTTTTTGTGAAACTACAGATCTAGCATAGCCCGGGGGTAGGGTTGATGGCCGCAGCATCCGGCCGCGATGAGCTATAATTCTAGGCCCGGCAGCTTTCAAGGCTGGCCGGGATGATCTTTATCATATTGGTCATATTCTTTGTCCAATATATCAGAGTAAGGTGAAAATGAACTTTCATAATTCATTTTATAGCATAATACTAAATGTATATCAACAATAGAGCGACTCCTCCAGAATCTCTCCCGGACCCCCCCCCCCCCCTTTTTTTCCCTCCGCATCATCCGCATGGGATATACTAGGATTTTTAAATACTAGAATTTTATGGACATTTAACAATCCTATGAATATCACAACATGGTATAGATTTCAATTTCTCCGATTTAGGACGGCGTCGTTTCTAATGTAATCAAAATATGCCCTAAATTCAGTCGCGGTCACATGACCAGGTAACCTTTTTGCGCCTCATTACGTAAGAGTTTCGACATCTAGGAAACGACGTATTGTTTTATTATATAGTGGACTTAATCAGCATTTATAAAGGTACCTTTTCAAAATTGCTGACATCAACTTTTCATTGAAAATATTTCAAGACGTGTTAATATCAGCATTATCTGTCGCTGACTTATCCTGAACGTAATAGAATTCATTCAATGAGTCAAATGAAGATTATTTCAAAGTCAAAATCCGTCGTAACTTTTAGATAGTCTTAAAATTCAAGGATTTGAGCTCAGCTTCAGTGTCCTTGCTGCTGTTTACGAAATGATGTTAATGACCGTCTTGCATCACAACGTCATAGGTTCACACTGTTCTCTGTAATGAAGCGCCTAGCGGAATGAGATGCGCCTTGGAGACCAAGATGGTTAATGACGTCACAGATATAAATTTCGCGCGTTTTCGATATTTCATGGTAAACCGGAAGCAAGAGTTTTCGCGGTAGTGATATTTAATGAAATCGCCCCTCACAGGTCAATATGATGAGACAATGACTCGTCACGTGGCAGTTCTCAGCCAATGAGAGTGGGAATATAAACAGACTATATAATAAATATATTTACTTTGATGGTTTTTTTTTTATTATGAACTATTATTATATAGTCTGTTTATATTCCCACTCTCATTGGCTGAGAACTGTCACGTGTCGAGTCATTAGGATCACTGACGAGGGTTTAGTACCCGAAACGTGCATGTCTGGTCCATGCTGTAAATTTATCAGGTCTTAAATGATGCTATTGAATTTGAAGACGTTTAACATTTGAACTACTTGGTGAGTGTCACTGCTGGTGGACCAAGAGTCCCCGAGGGCACATGTAGCCAAGTTCGATCAACTTCGGTTGATCGTCTTTCTCTTCAACGCATTTGAAATTTTCTGTTACAAAATTTCGTGAAATTTCTAAAACGTAGGGTCCTGTAGCATCATATCCAACCCATTCTGCTACGTCTTTTGGTACATTTTTGGACATAAATTTCATACTTTTTGGCCATATTACATTGTTTAGACTTAGGATCACCGACGAGGGTTTAGTACCCGAAACGTGCATGTCTGGTCCATGCTGTAAATTTATCAGGTCTTAAATGATGCTATTGAATTTGAAGACGTTTAACATTGTCTCATCATATTGACCTGTGAGGGGCGATTTCATTAAATATCACTACCGCGAAAACTCTTGCTTCCGGTTTACCATGAAATATCGAAAACGCGCGAAATTTATATCTGTCACGTCATTAACGTCATTTCGTAAACAGCAGCAAGGACCCTGAAGCTGAGCTCAAATTCTTGAATTTTGAGCCTATCTACGGATTTTGACTCTGAAATATTCTTCATTTGACTCATTGAATGAATTCCATTACGTTCAGGATAATTCAGCGACAGAAAATGCTGATATTAACACGTCTTGAAAAATTTTCAAAGAAAATTCGATATCAGCCATTTCGAAAAGGTACCTGTATAAATACTGATTATGTCCACTATATAATAAAACAATTATGGACTTTTCACTCGGTGAATATGGTGTGATATTTTCTGAATTTGAAAATATTGACCTCGGCTGTCGCCTCGGTCAATATTTTCAAATTCAGAAAATATCACACCATATTCACCTCGTATAAAGTCCATAATTGTATATTATTATATAGTCTGTTTATATTCCCGTTCTCATTGGCTGAGAACTGTCACGTGACGAGTCATTGTCTCATCATATTGACCTGTGAGGGGCGATTTCATTAAATATCACTACCGCGAAAACTCTTGCTTCCGGTTTACCATGAAATATCGAAAACGCGCGAAATTTATATCTGTCACGTCATTAACGTCATTTCGTAAACAGCAGCAAGGACCCTGAAGCTGAGCTCAAATTCTTGAATTTTGAGCCTATCTACGGATTTTGACTCTGAAATATTCTTTATTTGACTCATTGAATGAATTTCATTACGTTCAGGATAATTCAGCGACAGAAAATGCTGATATTAACACGGCTTGAAACATTTTCAAAGAAAAGTCGATGTCAGCCATTTCGATCGAAAAGGTACCTTTATAAATACTGATTAAGTCCACTATATAATAAAACAATTATGGACTTTTCACTCGGTGAATATGGTGTGATATTTTCTGAATTTGAAAATATTGACCTCGGCTGTCGCCTCGGTCAATATTTTCAAATTCAGAAAATATCACACCATATTCACCTCGTAAAAAGTCCATAATTGTATAATATTCGTAAAACATATTTTAAAAATATAAAATATATTTGATGTTTTGCTCATAAAACCTAAATTTATGTTCATGAAACAAAAATATTTATTCACAAAAAAAAAACCAAAACAAAACAAACAAACAAACAAAAAAAAAAAACAAAAAAAAACAAAAAAACAAACAAACCAAAATTATTCACAAAGTTTGACGTAAATACATGTTCGTAAAACAAAAATATATTTTGTTCATAAAACGTAAATATGTACTATTTTTATGAAAAATACTATTTGTTCGTAAAGCGTAAATATTTGTTCATAAAACATAAATATTTATCCGACGAACTACCAACTAAGCCTTGAACACCCTTTAAACACAATTTTACTTTACTTTCGTTTTCTTTTATCAAATGAAATCAACCGTAACATAAGTCATCGAGCTATCCCACAATTCAAATTATTGAATAAATATTTTGGAAAGCGTTTTGAATCAATATTTTTGTTTTATCATTTTATGAACATATACGTATATGAATTATAAATATTTTTGTTTTATAAACATATATTTACGTTTATGAATATTTTTGTTTTATGAACATATATCTACGTTTATGAATAAATGTTTATGTTTTATGAACAAATATTCACGTTTTGCGAACAAATATTTTTGTTTTATAAACATATATTTCTGTTTTGAATAGATATTTAGTTTTTATGAATATAATCTATATTCGGTGAACAAATATTTGTATTTTATGGACAAATGTTTGTATTTTATGAACAAATGTTTATATTTTATGAACCAATATTAACAAATATTTTATTTTATGAATAATACAACGTTTCACACGCCATACTCTTTTGTTTGTTTGATTCAGCATGCGTACTTTTCCCAGGCACCTGATCTCATTCCTTGTTTGAGAGTTCATGATCCCTTCTTTTCACGTTACGTTTCCTTTGCTTTAGTTTCAATTTTGCCCGGTTTTATTATTTTTCTAAGCATATCCTATTTTGCATATTTGTTCTGTGTCATTCAATTTGGTTTGTGATGGCGGCCAGCAAGACTGACAGCAGCGTTTCAATTGAAAATTGAAATATATATTATAATTTACTAGTAGGTGATAATAAACTCGGACCACCATTGGTGCATTCAATTAATAACTTTCATCAGTGATTCCCGAGGCTGAAATAAGTGAATATTCATGTACATAAAGAGTGTAATTCTAAAAGACTTAATTAAACTTCATGCCAAAGAAACAATTGAACAGAGCTTTGTCTAAGGTAAATACTTCTTTAGTTAGTTTAAGAAGAATTTACCAATTTCAGTAAATTCCCTGGAAGCTTATATAAAAAGAACAAGCGTCCGTCCTCATAAATACAAAAATACAAACATCACATGATCAACTTTTCCCGAACATTCAGAGGGATATTGATGAAACTTTGTAGGGATGAAATACTAATAAATAGCAATGGTCCTCTACGATATAAAGAAGATCCTGACGAGTATAGATGTTTTTCGACTGGATCTGTCAACAAATAAATACAACAAAGTTATACTCAAAAGCAGATCACATGGAGTACAGTCCTTTGAGAAGCGTGTTCTTCGGAAGCGAAGCACATGCATACACAATAAACATGTACCGACGAACGAACGATCTCCATGGATGTTTTTAGAGTTATAAATGTTGTAATTCTTCGTTACATTTATGATGCCGTTCTGAACCATGTACAACCCGTTGTATTTCCCGAAGGTTTTATACATTTTCTTTACGATTTGGTGACACTTTCTACATTTGTGGAAGTCCTATGGGTACTAACGGTGCGCCTCTTGTTGCGAGTATTTGTATGAAGAAGAATTCATGCAAAAACTTAAAATGACTTGAAATATTGAAACTAACTGTATCTGTACCCTACAATAGGATTTTCTATTCTCTTAATCTTTTTGATGAATACTGTACACTCTGCGTCTCTTTTGAAATCTTGTCTTGATTCAGAGCGGCGATTTTAAAAAGGAAATGACACTTGCCAGAACCACGTGACCTCCATGTTTGGCATAAGAACTGTTACAATAGAAGTTCTACGTGTAAAATAACTTCATCATACTATCCGAAAGAGAATTAAATTATTATTGAATTACTAGACTAAGTACTGTAACTATAATTGTTGTTATGAAATTCAAAACAAGTATCCCATTCTAGTGTTCCCCTTGTTTTCAACGATGCAATTACGCATTGAATATTAACTTTACATTGAAAAATTGCGAGATTATTTATGTTTCAATTAAAAAGAAAATGCTAATAAAGACATGTACATCTGGTAATAATACATGCATAAGAAATGTTATCCTGACACATGCATTTGTGCATTGTTCTTATTTAACACTGTGTTTCGTAGGTTTCCCTACTGCGACGCTCACCAATTTTCTTTCGTTGTTGGACAGAGTTTCTTTCTGTTGCTTGCAGTGTAGATACGGGATGGACTTTCTTCTTTGTACATCTGAGAAACGTTTTGAAAGATTTTCTGAAATTTTCGTTCATAAAAGCATACACAATGGGGTTGTAACAACAACTACTCAGTGCAAAGCAATGCAGATACATTTTCAAATGAAACTCGTCGTCTGCTGACAAAGATGTTGATTTCGCACTAATGGCCAAAAAGCACTGAAGCGGCATCCAACAGACGACAAAAACTGCAAGTACTGTTACAAGCATTTTGATGGCGCGCTTCTTCTGCATCAATCGGAAAGAATCAGCCACCTTGACACCGACTCCGATTTTGCGTTTTAACCAGAGCTTGCGAATAATGATCCCGTAAAGACCTACCATGATGGCGAGTGGCAGTGCAAACAGGAGACAAAATGGCAGCCACTGGTAGAGAGATGCTATAGCTTCGGTATCCATGACTGGCGACAGACATAATTCAGTAATCTCTCCACAAATGGACTTGAACTCAACCAGACTGTAGTTGACGGCTTGTGGTGTTGCTGCAACAAGAGAAATGATCCATACTAGAACCAGGAGAGGAACTGTTCTTGTGGTAGCTTGGAAGAAGCGCACTTTGAATGGGTAAACGATGGCGTAAAACCGATCAAATGCAATGCAGCATAGCGTTAATGAACTGTTTGCAACACAAAACGTCATCATGGCGGGGACAAGTTTACATGCAAAGGAACCGTAAATCCATGTGGTTGTCAAAACGGTGCCAAGATTAAAGGGCGTGGTCGTAACAGTAAGAAGGATGTCGCTGATCGCCAGGGATAGGATAAAGAGATTTGTTGTCGACCTCATGTTCCTGTTGCATAAAAACGATAAAACGACGAGAGCATTTCCGAACAGTGATATCGTAATGATGACGACGTAGATGACAACGAGGGCATATTTAGAACTGTCAGGGAGTCCGAAACTGAGATCTTGGTACAAATCCGATGCCGGTAGAAGATCGCATATGAAACCCTTCTTTAATCCACAATAACACAGGCGAGCGTATAGAAGAATGTTTTTGAGGAAAGGATTTGATAAATCTGGCGAAAAGGTATTATTGTTAGTAGTATTAACATAACCATCTATACTTGTTATATTCAACAAATTGTCTTTTGTGGTATTGTAATATTCAGTAGTCGATTCCATGTTCAGAACAACTCGCTTTAAAGATTTTCGATCGGAATGATAACCATGAGATCTGCATTTGAATAAAAGGACCTCGGAGTGTCATTGCGTCAAATTCTTATCAAATCAGTGATAATCTCATTGAAAGATGAACAGCCAAACAAACAAAGGCATCTTTCAATAAAAATTTCCGGGGAAATCATAGGAAGTGCCTTGACCATATCTAAAATGAAGCAAATATTTGTTAATCGCATGCCATATGTTACTAAAATTTTCAATGAACCTTTTTCATTAGTAGGGAGCAACCAAATAATAGGAGGCAACTTTTTCTTTAAAAGAAGTTTCACTACTTCTTAAAATGAGGAAAGAAAACAAATGACGGAATATCAAGTTGAAAGGAAAGAAAAGCTTAAATTAGATGTAACACATTCCTTCATTTCACTATTGATTTCAAATGGATTATTGCATTACTAATATTAGTAATTAAAAAGAGAGAATTTCCGTGATGTTCGTTTTTAATCCTCTTCGCAGGGATTATTCTGGCTGCTGCTATGAATGAGAGAATTCTCTCACTCGTTTTAATTGAATGAGAGAATTTGAAAAGCATTGAGAGAATATCTAAAATATGTTCTAATTATAGTATGTACAGTTCTTAAAGTACACTGTATACCCTGTTTTATTTTAATACTTTGCATCAAGGGTCATTTTCTGTGGTATTTAGGAGTTTGATTTGTGAAAATAACAAAACTCTATTCTTTTATCTATATAAATATACACAAGGTATAATATAATGACATATAAGGTATTACTGATGCACATGCATGTGAACACTCCTTCCAGTGGGAGGACGAAATCTCCGACGAAACAAGGATCCTCCCGATTGAAAATAGTCCTCCCGACGAAAACGAAAATCCTCCAGATCGCTGTAGATGAAATGCAAAATCCCCAGTTGTGTATTACATTACGTATTACGCAGAACAGTGATTGTAGTGACCAGTTAATCAATTCTCAAAACAAATCAATAAATGCTAATTATACAGGTGACAGGTACATTACTGGACATACAAAGTAATTAGCACGGCGTTCTCATATTCATCTGCCTCGTGGATGTACATTAGGATGTTGTACACGGAACGTAGTAGGACACCGCTCAGTTATAATTCTCGTAAAAGGGGAAAGAAGTCGAACTCATCAGTTGGATAGGACAGGGAAGGCCATTCGATATAGTCCCATTCCGATCAAAAATGGTCTGTTAAATGGGCAATTTGCTGCGCCCAGGCCCTGGTGCACATTATTCTACGATGACCGTGTCCATTTTCGTCTTTTAAATCTATCTCTGAGTTTTGTATTTACATTGTAACGTAGGGATCTGCTCATCAGAGAGGTTCTGTTCTATTATGATACAATATTTTCTCTAAACATGTTTTTTTTTATCCTTTTCTGTGCCTTATTTAAATCTCCAATGTCCACTTACGAATCTTATTTACGTACAGGTACTTATGTATGCGTTCGTCCATAAAATTATCATTTGAATTTGGTCAGTCAATGGGTAAATTTTTTTTTGCAGACACGATACTGTCATTTTATTTTCGATCTGGCGGACATAAATTGCATAGAAAAACCTAAGGGACAAAAAAAAGAGAAAGACTTGATGTCAATGTGTGCGAGAATTCTCTCATCCAAGTAAAATCAATGCGATTTTTGAGAAAAAGATGCGAGAATCTCGCAAAATCGCGCCCAAAAATGATCCCTGTCTTCGTATGTCTATCTATCAAATACAGACTTGTCTTTATGTATAAAACTTATAAAGGTTTTGAACTTCAGTATGGAATGCTGGTCAAGACATCCCAATCGCTAATTCCAATGGGTTTTTGCCATTTAAGGTATATGTTGTATTTTCGAATGTGGTGCAAATTCGAATATATTGGTGCACATTAAGTTCAAATTTCATACTAACTTTTTGATAGAATTTAATGATCAACGAAAGTGTCACATAATGCCTTTTTTATCCTAAAATCGAGCTGTTTGCAACTGAATGCGCTTTGCTTTTACTCTACAGTTTTGCCATGAATTAGTGATGCGTTGTTGTATACCAGACAGGAATCCGGATATTTTGATCATGAACGGCACGTAGTTATTTTTGGATTTCAATGCATATTTCTTCCCTTGTTAATGACACTTCTTTGTACTAATAAATGTATGTTTTAATTTTAAAAAGTATTTTTGTGTCGCCTGCGAAGCATAGCGACACTTAGGGATCACTTTGTCCGTTGTCCGTCTGTCAGTCCGTCCGTCTGTCTGTCTGTCACACTTTGGGTGTCACAGCCCATAACTTTTGATTGGTAAGTGATAGGGCTTTGATATTTCACATGTGTATTCCTTGTGACAAGACCTTCCTACACATACCATAATTTTTGACCTAGTGACCTTGACCTACATATTTGACCTACTTTTCAAAAACAATTAAGAATGGATATATCTTTTGATTGGTAAGTGTTAGGACTTTGATATTTCACATGTGCAATCCTTGTGGCAAGACCATTCTACACATACCATAATTTTTGACCTTGTGACCTTGACCTAGATATTTGACCTACTTTTGAAAAAAAAAGATAAGATTCGCTATATATTTTGATTGGTAAGTGATAGGGCTTTGATATTTCACATGTGTATTCCTTGTGACAAGACCTTCCTACACAGACCATTATTTTTCACCTATTGACCTTGACCTACATATTTGACCTACTTTTCAAAAAAAAAATTAAGAATGGATACATCTTTTGATTGGTAAGTGATAGGGCTTTGGTATTTTACATGTATATTCCTTGTGACAAGACCTTTCTACATAGACCTAGATATTTGACCTTTTGACCTTGACCTAGATATTTGACCTACTTTTTAAGAAAAGTAATATTGGCTATATCTTTTGATTGGTAGGTGATAGGGCTTTGATATTTCACATGTATTTTCCTTGTAACAATGTCATTCTACACATACCATAATTTTTCACCTTTTGACCTTGATCTAGATATTTGACCTTCTTTTCTAAGGTTGTATATATCTTTTAATTGGTAGGTGATAGGTCTTTAATATTTCTTATGATGAGACCTTTTTGTTACCAATTTTTACGAAGTGACCTTGACCTAGATGATTGACACTCTTTTCTGAAAATTTGAGAATGACCATATCTTTTAATTTGTAATTAAGAGGTCTGATATTTCAAATGAATTTCATTTGACAAGACTTTTCTACTGATACCAATAGTTCTGATCCACTTTCTAGAATAATAATCAAACTGCTTCGAAGGCGACACAAGCATTCCTTGGATTGCCATTTTTAATTCAATGAAATTAACCCTTAACTAACATAACTGACCATAAGTAAGTCTCCATTTTATTTTCTATGTTTCAGTTGTAAAAGTAGACAATCATCGCATGCAGCACTTATTCAGGCGCGTACCCAGAATACTTGAACCTACAGTCACAATGGGCTTAACTTTCATTGTCAGTGTTTCTTTTTTGTTTCCCTTTGTTTTCAAATTCCTCTTATTCATAGTTTTATACAAGAATTTATAACTTAATACGGATCAAAGTTTGAGGTATCCTCATACCGCCACCCAGATTTTCCTCCCTGCAAATCTGAATCGTAATGAACACGTAAATTTCTGAAACATGTCTCTGCTGTTTCTAAAATATCTTTTTCTATAAGCTTGAAATGTTTCCTGGGTGTATAACCATCTCGTATGGAACGACATACTGTTATTAGCGAGGGAGTAAACGACTTGAGTGCACTCAACATGATATTGATGTTAGCAGTTCTGTTTTTGATTTCTTCGGGATTGGTCTCATGGATATGGGCTACGTCATCTCCTGGCATTACTGCGCCTGTGCAAATACCAAATTTCGTCGGTTTTATTGGCTGATAACCTTTAGGAGTTGTGTTCCAACAGAATCCAACTTTTCGTAATGCCTTCAGTTGTTTAGGCAACATCTTGGACAAATGTTCTAGTAATGAGTCGATATTCATCCCGGCATCAATAAATGAAGCATGGCAAGTCGAGTTTATCCAAATATGCATTTTATGCTTGAATATAAGTTTACCTTCTGCAATACGAACGTCGTTTGAACAGGGAAAATAAAGTCGTCTGCAAGAAATAGGATCAAGCAGACGATCAATTATGTTACTAAGAAGCTCATCTAAATCATGTGATGAAGAAATATCTCTAGGACAAAATAATTGTGACACAATTCTGTCTGTGCTTTGTATAATAGTAGGATTGAGTCCGGAATCAATCAGAGGCTGGGAGGCATACACTGTTCCGTAGAAGTCCTCATCGATATCTAATATCATACTTTGTCCTTTTTCGAACGACAGCTCATTTGCTAGATTCTCGTTCATGATCTCAACTTGAAAATATCTAATAGCTGTGCAGCTTGATGGCAGCACGTCTTGTATTTTGAAATTTCCGTCAACAAACTCTACGTATGTGCACCCATCCTGATGCTTATCAATCCTGTCAACATCTTTGTCACAGTAACATATTTGACGACGGCCATCCTGTAGTAGCCAACCAATCGTGGATTCATAATGCAAGTGGTCAGGTAGATCAGGAAGGTATGAGGGATATATCCATATCACTTTCTCGATTAGACCAGCAATAATAGAAGTCTGAAAAATACGGGTTTTAATAATAAGAGGCAATGACGTAGCTACAATGTACATGTATGATTGTATGCAAAAGCATCCATATTTTTTCCCAAAATTTCTGAATTTGCACTACATGTATAATAATTTCTCTTTTGTCACAATACTCTGGAACAACTTTTCCTTCTTGGAGCTTCCAGGTTCAATGCCCTGTTAGACCTCAACCAGTGCATTAACTTTGACATTCTTTTGAGTCCAAAACCCCACAGACAACGAAAAACATCCACTTAATTTGGCCCAGCTACGCCACTGACAGGAAAGATAAAACAATAAATCCACAGTAACTCGACGCCAACGACCCACAATGACATCCGCCTCTACCTCCTTTGATTCGAAAGAGATGGGAAGGAGCAGATGAGGGTTGTTCCCATCAAGCTACTGTGAGTAAATCGTATGTCCACTATAGAGAATACTAACCGATGCAGATAAATCGATACTGTAAAAGTACAGAAAGTGAATAATAAAGATTTGGTATAAATATGAATACCATACTTTGGAGTAAAAGGAGTGAGATCAGGTGCCTGAGAAGAGTAATCATCTCCTGCTTTATAAAAATACAAATATGTAGAAATTATCACTTTGATAAAAATAAATGATAAGGAATGAGTCAGTAAGTTTTATACCTGAATGAAGACGTCATTTCTTTGCATCATGAAATTTAAGTCTGTATTATTTTGCGGCCATCTAAAGAAAGGAAATCCTAGATAGAGATGTGGTGTCCCTAAATCTACATGACCGTCAATGTGGATCTGAAATTATTGTATAAAGGCTATTGAGCCAAAAGTAGCACTTTTATATAGAGTCTGGTCAAATGACTATAAACCCCTAATTTAGAATTTTATCATTTAATTTTAGCTATGTTGAAAGTACCATACTTGCATGTATACATAGTCGTCCTATACGGTGTTCATTAGGGGACATAGCTTCTTCAAATCTTCGCCCTACTATATATCATCAGTCGAAGAATTGAAGAATTGAAGTAATGATGCGAAGAATTGAAGTAATAATGCGAAGATTTGAAATAATGATGCGAAGATTTGAAGAAATGATGCGAAGAAACGATTATTTCTTCAAATCTTCGCATCATTCCTTCAAATCTTCGCATCATTACTTCAATTCTTCGCATCATTTCTTCAAATCTTCAAATCTTCGCATCATTTCTTCAATTCTTCAAATCTTTAAATCTTCGCATCATAACTTCAAATCTTAAAATCTTCGCATCATTACTTTACATCTTCAAATCTTCGCATCATTACTTCAAATCTTTAAATCTTCGCATCATTACTTCAAATCTTTAAATCTTCGCATCATTACTTTAAATCTTTAAATCTTCGCATCATTACTTTAAATCTTCAAATCTTCGCATCATTACTTCAAATCTTCAAATCTTCGCATCATTACTTCAAATCTTCAATTCTTCGCATCATTACTTAAATTCTTAAAATCTTCAATTCTTCGCATTTTAACTTTGTCAGAAATAATCATTTTTGCACTATATCTTTCAATAACTCAATGATATCTATGATTTTATGAACTGATTTACTTTATGTTTATCGTTTTAAGTAACTTAATGCTTAAATATATATTTTATGCTAGAATTGCATTTTCAGCTTCTTTTCCAAAAACATTCGGAAGAGGGGGAACCCAGAATTCTTATTGCATCACATGTACAATAACGTGTTGTAAGTCGATGCTTTTTCAACTGTAAAGTATAATTATTTCAAAAATTGAGATATCTTCGGCATGATTAACCCATAGTCTTTGTTTTTATAAATATATTTCTGAGTGATTTTGTATTGTTACTTTCATTCATTTTGGTAGCTTTTTCTTCTTTTGTTATATATGGGACATTGAAAAAGAAATGTTTTACGCCAGAAATCCAATATTTTTTTCTATTCTAGATTTTGAATCGGGTTTACATACGAGCGTGTCAACCTCCTTAAAAATTTGCAGATTGAAAATCATAAGTTACTTAAAAATGATTAATATACAGTAAATCAGTTCATAAAATCATATCTCACTGAATTATTAAAAGATTTAGTGCAAAAATGATTATTTCTGACGAAGTCAAAATGCGAAGAATTGAAGAATTGAAGATTTTAAGAATTTAAGTAATGATGCGAAGAATTGAAGATTTGAAGTAATGATGCGAAGATTTGAAGATGTGAAGTAATGATGCGAAGATTTGAAGTAATGATGCGAAGATTTAAAGATTTAAAGTAATGATGCGAAGATTTAAAGATTTGAAGTAATGATGCGAAGATTTAAAGATTTGAAGTAATGATGCGAAGATTTGAAGATTTAAAGTAACGATGCGAAGATTTGAAGATTTAAAGTAATGATGCGAAGATTTGAAGATGTAAAGTAATGATGCGGAGATTTAAAGATTTGAAGTAATGATGCGAAGATTTAAAGATTTGAAGAATTGAAGAAATGATGCGAAGAATTGAAGATTTGAAGAAATGATGCGAAGAATTGAAGTAATGATGCGAAGATTTGAAGGAATGATGCGAAGATTTGAAGAAATAATCGTTTCTTCGCATCATTTCTTCAAATCTTCGCATCATTACTTCAAATCTTCGCATCGTTACTTCAATTCTTCGCATCATTACTTCAATTCTTCGCATCATTACTTCAATTCTTCAATTCTTCGACTTGTGATATATAGTAGGGCGAAGATTTGAAGAAGCGATGTCCCCTAATGAACACCGTAGTCCTATTATATAATACTATTACCTTATGGCAAGCGTAGGGTCATATCGGTAATTGAATTTTTCTCGAATACTTCTTCCGCCGCCCGCGGACAGGGGAACTTTCAGGAAAGAAAACGTTACGTAACATAAATTGTTGCCTGGTAGACCAGTTAATGAATGCACTGCTTAGAATAGGTATACTAACGATTGTGATGTCAATAAAGATTTTCTGCACTTAAAGAAAAAACAAAACAAAGAACAGATTTTGTTGCAACTAATTACGTAATCAAAGGTGCGATGTACGCTTCCTATATATATATATGCATCATAGAAATAGGGTTGTACAATAAGTTTTATCTCACTGTGTAACTAATAAGCCGTCTTGTTGATAAACGATAGTCGATGAAAAAGCATCAGTCACAGGATCAGATAGCAATAAGACTTCGAACCTTCAAATAACAAGGTCGAAGTCTTATATTGTAGGACTAGTATACATAGATTCGATGAATTTTAAGACAAATTAAAGTCGAGACCTAGTGATTTTCTAAATTAGTCAGACTATCTTTCACTTTCATTATTTTATGCATACTGATAAAAAAAAAAGCAAAGGGAAAATCCATAAGGATCTGAAGTAGATCAAATTATGAAAGGAGAACCTATCGTTTCTTTTACATGAAATACAAATAATCTTTAAATCGAAATAAATCGCTTAGAATTTCACCTTTCCTTTCTGTTGCCTTTTGCTTGGATCAGTGTTGTTTATCTATACACAGCCAATTGTGCCTCATATGAAATTTACATGAACTTTACATGAAAGTTCACATGAAATTTATGTGAAACAAGCACGAACATGAAATTTACATGAAATTTTTCACATGAAATTCACATGAAGATTTTTACATGGATGTTATGTGAATTCAGTTTACTGTGAAGGCCACTTAGACAAATTCATGTGAAATTCATGTGAAGGAAATTTATGTGAAATTCATGTGAAATATTTTTCACATAAATCTTATGTGAAATTTATATGAATTTTACATGAACTTTCATGTGAAATTTACATGATGCTGATTTCATATGAATTTCATGTGAGGAACAAATTGGCTGTGTACGGGACTCAACTAAGGAAAACAGAGAAACCATTGTCCAACATTTAAAAAAAAATGGTCATACTCCTCGACTGATAAGATTTGAGTTCGCTTTAATCGTTCTTTGGACAAGCTATACAATTGTCTTGTCTATTTGAAACACCAGAGTCTGAGTATAAATATACATTGTATATAAAAACGAGGAGCTTGGCATACCTTTGTACCAAGATAAATCAAAGGGTTTTATATACATAATCCGGATAGCCAAATCATCTTAATGTTGTTGAAATTTAAGCCAATATTTAATTCTTACCAGAATATTTCCACTTTTCTTCAAAATGCCATTTTCAGCAGCCCTGAACCAATATGGTATGACTACAAGATTTTTGAAATAAATCATAAAAAATAAATCTATACGAGCATTGCAAAGAAAAAATGCAAAGTAGACCGATGTAAATCAATTAAATTTGCTATTTTCCTTGAATATCATTTAGCATGAAAATTAAAAGTCAATATTTGTTCTAAAATGTGAACTCTTGTCATCTAAATCTATTGCAATTATCTTGTCAAATTAAGTTGATTTTTTCATCATATTTCAAGGGCGTAGCTAGGGTAGTTTTGATGCGGACGTCTTAAAGAAGGGAAGAACTCAGACCCTCAACTCAGAAACTTTTTATGAGGGGCTACTTTCGAGACCTGAATGCTCGAGCCAGTGAGAGTTTGGAAGGATGTTTCCCCCTCCAATTGAAGGGGGTTCGAGGGGTCTCCCCGTGAACATTTTGAAAAAAGAGCAAATTGTAGGCATCTAGAACGTCTTCGAAGTAAATTGAGAAGGGATCATGCATGCATGTGATTCGATGTCAGCAAACGATATTCAAACCGTATCTAAGATGAAGAAAATTTCCGATATGAACATGAAATACCCATATAGCTTTTTTTCCCAAACATGTACTTTCACATATTGGACGTGACAGCTCTGCAATAATCCTTCCAAGTCGACCGCGCGCACTTTGTTTGCGATCGTTGTTGCCTAGACGAGAGAAATTTTTGAAAAATGCGTTGGTTTTCAGTAGTTTGCTTATAAAGTGCCCTCTTTTGATCCTGTCGGGGGAATTCTCTTTCTGCGAAAACGATGTGGACGTTTTTGCGTAAAAACGTACGCCTGGTTACGCCTCTTGTACTCTACCAGATTATTTGACAAACATACTGATTTGGATATTTTTCATCTTTCATCAGATACTGGTAAAATATTGATGAAAAGCATGATAAAAACTTCAAGAACATTAATAATAGTAATGAAAATGATTTAACCCCCCCCCCCTAAAAAAATATCATATTTGCTCTCTGATGTACCTAATGTCGAAAATTGCGAAAAAGGATTCGGTCTGGATATTTTTTCACACTGACAGCATACCTTCGTGATGTTCCTCTACGATGACCAATGGGATCTCTTTATGTATGAGACTTAACGACACTAAATCCAAGACATTATCTTTATCATGTTTATATTCTGACAAATTGGTCTCCGATTGAGCGCTCGTATAATACAACACGAAGAGCGAAGAAATAGTACATCCGGAAATAAAATACACAAATTTACTCCATAGACGAGTCTTCATCATATATTTTTTCGTTTTTAAAAAATATGTGTTATATTCTTATTCCTTTGATACAGTTAAATGAATAACTATTTGTACTTGTGTGGAACGTTAAAGAAATTCTTCCGTCCTTTTTTCATACCTCCTCGGTGACGAGGGAATAAGGAGCTTAGGTAACGTTGTTACTCGTCCTAGTGATTCGATCAGGCGCGTAGACAGAGTAATTTTCAATTTCAGGCAGGGTTTTTTTATTTTGGCGGAATGAAGGGCGTCCAGTGGCAAAGTTTCCGAAAGCTTAATAATAATGTATTTTACACATTTGTGGGTCAGTTTTCTACCTTAGAGCTGACCCTTTTTGTCAATATTAGAAATTCCAACAATTTTCGAATTTAAGAAAAAGAATTTCTTAGTATCAGAATTTGATTTTCGAATATCAGAAAATTAATTCATTTTTTTTATATTAAAAGTTGATTTCCTCATATTTGAATTTCATTTTCTAATGTAAGAAATTCATTTTCTAATATTAGAAATTCATTTTCTAATATTAGAAATTCATTTGCTTATATTAGAAAATAATATACAATTATTTACTTTTACCGAGGTAAATACTAGAAAATACATACTTTTGTCCGTGTTGGCTTGCCTAAGGCACGGTCCATTTGATATTCTGGGGGGGGGGGGGCTTTGGTTTTTTTCGAAAAAAATAATTTTGCTCTGAATTTTGATGAAAAAAATAAATTTGCTTATGGTGTGACAGAAAAAAATAATCTTGCTCTTACAAGTAATATGAATTTGAAGAATAACTATAAAATTCGCTTAAAATTCCTGAAATTTTTTCGGCTCGCTTCGCTCGCCACAATTTTTACTTTCTATGAAAATTTTTGGCTCGCTTCACTCGCCATTGTTTTCTTCTTTAATGGCAAGTTCATATCTGAAAATATCAAAAGTATATGCATGTGACTGAAACAATTCAAATGTTTAAATACATTATCATAATAATTTATTACTATTTATAGATACATGTATCACCATAGTGTCTAATTTTATATACAAGCTTGGAAGGAGAATTTAATTAAGTTTTTCACTAGTTTTCATTTCTACATGTAAAAACTTGCATGAGGCCCTCTTACATGTTACATGACCTTATATACATTTTGTATACTGAAAATTATATATCACATATTGTAAAAAAATTTTATCTCTCTCAGTTTAAAAGTGAATACAAGTTTTACATAAAAATAAAGTAATGTTTAAAGTAATTTAAGTAAAAATAAAGAATTTCTATTGAAAAAGCACAAACATTCATAATATAATTCACATCAATTGTTATAAAAAAAATTTCCTTGCTCCAACTTTGCAAGAAAAAAATAATTTTGCCCCGGTCCGGGGCTAAAAAAATAATCTTGCTCCGACAAAAAACCCAAGCCCCCCCCCCCCTGAATATCAAATGGACCGTGCCTAAGTCAACTACCCGATACTGAAACAACCAAAAAGAACCCTGGAAACTGATTCGATCTAGACAATGATGATGGAAGGTCAATCACATCAGATAGAATTACATGGACTCGACTCTTTATGCACACCAAAAATAGATCGATGAAAATGATTGCGTAATAAATTGATGAGTGTTGTCAATTTCAGCTCAACCTTGAGACCCTGAAAGTTTTATCACCGATCGTTAGAATGACATAATTATATATATATGTATAGACTATTATTTATCACATGATTCACCCGTAATGCAGTTTCATAAAGCCATTTCATAAATATATGATATGATAACACGTTACATATCGCTCTGCTTGAATGCGATTGGTCAAGTTTGGAACCGTTAAATTCTGACCCGGAGTCAATATCAATGATTAAAATTGTTGTTGTTAAATTAATTTTGCATTAAAATACTATGCAAAATTGAAATACTTTTCTCTTACGCACAGAATATCTATACGATGGGAACACTACTTCTCATGGCGTAGCAGACGACTTCTAGATCACGGCGTGATTCGCCTCAGTAGTTCTCGGAAACGTTGATTTCACGTTAGAAATACACAATCGTTTTTAGGCAATATCATGTGATAAAAAGAATCTCAAATGAATTTTCATTTCATACGATGTATTATGAAACTTGTTGTGCATTTTATATCCCCTCGCCAAGGCTCGGGGATATATAAAACTCACAACTCGTTTCATAATACATCGTATGAAATGAAAATTCATTTGAGATCCTATATATATATGTGTACTATATGAATTTGACATGTGCCTGCATGGTTTTGAATTATGTTTTTTTTTAAATAACATTTTTTTATGGAAAACATCTTCACATTGTACATAAATTTAAATTACTCATAGATCATCAAAGTGTTAAAACCTTCACTAAATTTGCCTGGCCACCTTGAAGTTGTACAAATGTATACAAAGTCTCTTCATATTTATTTTTAATTTTTCATCGTTATAACCATGATTGTGACGCGAAGAACGAATAAGAGCTGTGTACGTTCCTTTTCTACTAGGGCCACCGTCAGCTTATCACATTATGACACAGACATAGTTCACTTTAAACTATTGATTTTGAAGGTAAGTGCGTTTGTATATCATGTATATAATACGTACACATGGCAGAACGGAATGAAACGCTTGAGCAATATAAGTGTATGCATGTTTACAATAGACTAGTAAATGTTTATAAATGCATGTGAGCCTTTCATTCTGAATTCAACTATGTTGTATGTGATAGATCCAGCAAAAGTAAAGTTCTGTCAACTGGAATTCGTCCACAATGTAGAATTCAGCATTTAAAAGTCACTGATAGAATAAAAGAAAAGATGCATCGAATGCATTAAATTGAATCAAGAGGATATCTTCAACAAGACAGCATTACAGTGATCACAGCGGAACACACTCATGATGAATAAACAAAGATCAAGACAAAAGATCACGCTCATATTTTAAACAAAAGAAACAAGGATAATAACAACACCACAGTTAGGCAAAACGCCTTTGAAACATGATGGAGAATACAGAAAAAGGAATACCAGTATGTAACCGGATCCATTTCTTACGGCATTCTGCTAAAATATTGTAGTTATCCGGATTGTCCATACACAACCTTCCAACTTATTCGATTACAATGTTGGTTACTATGGACCAGTTTGGAAGGTCAATGTCGCAAGTTGAAAATATATAGAAATTAAAGGAAGTCATTGTAGCAAGCAATGCACGTGAGATATGAGACTTAATAGTTTTTATTACCGACAGAGAGACGGATGGACGAACTTGAACTAACTGCCCTGCGATTTTAAGAATATAACTATTACTTCTCATTTATCCGTCTCCCATATTTCCTTTGAGTGTTAGTAATGTAGGCCAACGAACTCTAAATGTAGGTTAAAAAATAAACAATCACAGCTATATTTGCAAGTTTGTATTCTTTATCTTGTATACTGAATATTTAAGTACATATGGCAACCTCTGTTTCCTGCTGATTAACACGACGTTTTACACAAGTCCTCTAATTGTACATTTATTTTTATGTACACTACATATTCTAGACCTTTTTTCAATTTACATGCAGATTGCTTGACATCTTACAATATGTACGTCACGATGCACGAAAAAAGTTGTACTAGAAATACCCGAGGTGCATGATCATATTGACTTGGCGTCGCATGTTTCGGTAATGAGTTTTATTATTATCATTATTATTTTTGGATCGAGCTCGTCAACATTTTAGTTTACATCGATCTTGGACCAACCCAAAATGTCAATATAACATACCAATTATTGACTGGGAATTCAATAATTGTGTAATTGTTATTGGAAATGACATAAGGAAGTAGACATATATATATACAGTGCAAAAATGGAAAGTCTTGTAGTTAAGAGAGAAAATCACTTACCATCGAGCATTCCCTATGAAAATCATGGAAATTGCAAAAATTTACATTTCAAATTTTCTTATTTCATCGAAAGAAAATGTAGGATTCTTAAACAAAACGATACATGATATTGATATTTAGTCAATTTTTCATAGTTTTTATGGCATTTAAAGTTGTTACCATGGATACCGCTTTTTTGTACATATCAAAATGTCTAAAACAGCAAAATGTATACTATGTTTTCTTTAGTTTAAATGAAAGATGTCGTAATTTCTGAAATGCTATATCATAGTTTGAGGTTTGGTCTTTAAGAATGATTATAAAAAAATCCTTTGCATATATTGAATATGTTGCTATGGTAACCGGAAGTTGACCTAGTTTTCATAAAAGGCCTCAACTAAATTTCATTATTTTTTAGGGTCAGCTAGTTCAAATCTGCAACCATGTACAAACAAAAATAAACTTATTTAGTATAGTACTAAAGTTTATTGAGTTATTTGAAAAATAAAATTGGGAAGCCTCTTAACGGTTGCTATGGAAACGAAGCTTAAACTTTCTTAATTTTGAGAAAAAACAAAACGACAAAAATGATATCTTACTCTTTTTCATCTGTATTGACTGGATTCATTCGTCGTTTTGCCGTAAAATCAATTTATAAATGTTGCATTGGTGATGAATGAAATAATTGAACCCTTTTGTGTATTTTTTGTTTCCATAGCAACCATTTACTCCATAGCAACTCCTCAAAATAAGAGTTTAACAGAGATTTAGAGACCAAAAATTTAGATTGTGTTTTAGTTTTATGCCTTTTAGAGTGAAACAGTGACATACAACCTACACACTGCATAGCAACCATTCATTGCATCCATAGCAATCATGAATATCCCATAGCAACCGTTGATGCTTCTTTAATTAAATGCGATGTAACCATTCCTAACAATCGTAAATCTCTATTAGCCAAATTATAACATAAATGTTTTAAAAGACTTCAAGAAAGATGCAAATTAACCCCATGCCCTCCTGATCAGTATTTATATGTCCTTAGCAACGGATTAGAGTGTAAAATAAAAGGCTGTTATGACTCAAAAGCTGATATGTCTTGGAATAAAGATCAAGAATAACTTATATTACGTACGAAATTCGATAACTTTTTTGAGATAATTAAATTGCTGCAGAAAATAAACATTGAAAACATTGTTGAAGAATAAGATTTTCAAGGTCAAAGGTCAAGGTCACAGATCGGAAATAATCAAAATCATAGTATACAGCCTAAAGATTGCTCTTTTCATTGGATCTGTATTCAACTTCATACAATTATGACTTATGGCAAGAGTAAATACCCTATTGATTTTCAAGGTTTAAGGTCAAAGGTAAAGGTCACAGGTTTTAAATATTTAATATGGATTCCCTGTAAAAAACGTAAAACAGCTGGCCACAGCATGTCATGGATTTTGATGAAAATTTCTGTAATTATCAATCTTGATCTAAAAACATTGAAAACAAACTTTATCATTGTATTTGAACCATGGTTACCATCGCAATGGAGTCTATCTATTTGACACCATCAGATATATGAGGAATAAGACATGTTGTGGCATACTGTTGTCATGGAAACCGTGTCAAAAATAAGGTATATCTTTAGGGTCATTTATGCCTGTTTTTGACTATTTTGAAGGTTGAAAACCATAATTTGGCACATGTTATGGGTATTCGATTTCACCTTGACAAAATTAATGTCCATTGCCTAAAAATTCAAGAAATAAAATTTAGGGTGAAACTCACCATTTTGCCATGAATACTAATCAAAAACCATTGCTATAGCAACTTGGAATCGATATTTCGGTGTACCGCATATTTAAAAACAATGTTTTTCCCCATTTTTGAGTCCTATGATTATGAAATAGGAAACCTGCATACAAATTTCGTTTATCATTATCACTTGACATTCTAATAATAAAATTTCAAGGTCATCTGTCTTAAGCTCAAGGTCATTTCTAACTTTAGACTCAAATTTACACAAAAACAGGATTTCCAATTATTTTGAATTTATTTCTCTAACTTGTTTCATTAGATATTTTGATTTTGAATATTGACAGTTGAACAATCTATCAAAAGAAGTAGAATTAATCACAGTTTTGTTAAATTATATTTCACTTCTATGTATGACATACTTTCAATAAGAGCATAAAATTGAGATTTTCTAGATTTTTCTCATAAAATATGTGACATTTATTTGGGTCTTCAATGGTATTCGATAATTTTGATACAAATGTACTCATCCCAACAAATAATGCAGTTATCATACTTTGACCCCTTATTGATTGTTCCATACCGTTTACTGTTAATGATGTCTTTTCTAGGTGAAAATCACATCATTTGGCCTGAAAGTAGCAAATATGTTTCAATTACCTTGAAAATTGATCACATGGCCTTGACATTTTCTCGAGGTTGTGTAAGCATCATATTATCTTTATTACATCTACATACCAAGTTTTGTAACGATAGCAGGGATACATCTTTAGAAATTAGCTTTTTACTTATGACATGAATTCGTTCCAAATGTTACCATAGTAGCCTATTTCAAAGGCAAAAAAAAAAAAAACCAGAAAAATATCATTTCTACATAAATTTCCTTCGATTCCCATGAATTCCTAGGATTGTACTATTCAGGAAACAGGCAACTGTAATTATTACTCATGTCATTATTACTCATTACTACTCATGTCATTATTACCCATGTCAAAATTAAGTGAAATACAGGTAAAATCAGGTCTAAATTGGCCTAAAATGGCACATTTTGAAGGCCTAAAATGGCATATTTTGAATATGCAATTTTCTTGAAATAGAAGTTTATGTGGCGTACATTAAGAAGGAGCATTGAATAATCAAATTATATTAACTGAAGAGGGTTTAAATAATCTGTTCAGAAAATTGCATATACATTCAACATTCGTTTCCATAGTAAAGGGATGCATAAAACTGCCTTATTTTTAAAGGTTTTTTTTATACAAAACCTTGGTTAACATGGCAACAGAACGTCAGAGAAAAAAATGGAAGAACATTTCGTTCTGAGGACATCATGTACACCTTGTATACAAAAAATATCAAAATTTGAGACAAGTCTTGGCCAAACATGTCAGATTTTTTTTTAGGTTTTTACAGAGAATCCATATTAAAATCCTTGTATACAGCTCAAAGGTTGCATTTTGATTGGATCTTCACCAAACTTTATACAATAATTGCTTACGATATAGAAAGAATCCAATTGATTTTCAAGGTCAAAGGTCAAGGTCACAGACTGCTAATGTTTAAAATCTTTGTATACTGCGTAGAGGGTACATTTTTGAATGGGTCATCACCAGACTTCATACACTTATTGCTTATGACGTGTGTAAGATTACTATTGATTTCAAGGTCAAGGTCACAGATTGGAAATGTTTAAAATATTTGTATACAGCCTTGATGGCACAATTTCGATTGGAGCTTCTGACGAGCCAGTAAGGCTCGTCCTGGAGTTCACTGAAGCATATCCTGAAGAGGAGGAGGATATGATTCAATGATCTCCGGACCATCTTATATCTGACATTCTAATATGACTTGATTCTTTTTCCCTATTACGACAACAGACGCGAGCCGGGCTATATTCTCCAATATAGGCCCTATAGCGATAAGCCACGCCTACCCATTTTCTGAAAGCAGATAAACCGGCAGGAACTGGTTTTTACCAAGAATCGAAAGGTCTAAGTTTGGTCATCATTAGAATAGAAATAAAAAATGACAAGCCGGGCTCTATTGTCTCATAATGCCATCGCGTCCTCAGCCAATCACATTTATCACCTCGCCGCTGACGCGGCTCGGTAATAAATGTGATTGGCTAAGAACGCTCGGGCATTATGAGACAATAGAGCCCGGCTTGTCATTTTTTATTTCTTAACTATTTCTATAAAAGAAATCGATCGGTCCCTCACCTTTAGGTGAGGGAGGCCTATATTTCCCATTTACATGTGTGGGGCTTGTGGCGCAGAACTGTCATTTCCTATTAATCATAAAGGTAGATTAATTATTACCATACAATGATATCTCTTTATTCCATTCATCATACAATAGTATACATAATTTTACAAAAAGGAAACACTTAACATTTGAAAATTCCATCTGACGGTGCTTAGCAGAAAAATGAAAAATGGTTGCTAAGGTTAAAAGTTAGTTTCAATGGAGAATTTTGTAATCTGCCAATTATTGTAAGTCTTTCCATATATAAATATGGAATAAAAATCCATATTTGGTAATATGAAATAAATCGGTATTATGCATCTGTGGGGCTGCAAGGTATGGGTACTAAGGTGTATATCTCGTTGCTAGGTAAAATGGGCAATTTCTGTGACATTTTAGATAAAAGATAAGCTCCATCTTAAAAAATCGCACATATAATTAGATAAAGGCCTGTCATAAATACCTAATTTCAATTTTTTGAAATGGTTGCTATGGAATACATTTGGTTGCTATGGAGGATTTTTCACATCTTATATATATAATTTCTCATGTTACTGCACATCACTGTAATTCTTTCCATAAATGAGTATACAATAGATATCCATACGAGGGAATATAAAAAAAACGGTATCATGCATCTACTGAACTGAGAGGTATGGTAACTACGGTGTACAAAGGTGTACATCTCGTTGCTAGGTAAAATGGGCAATTTTAATGACCTTTTTGATAATAGATACATTATTTGCAACAACAGAAAATATCCTTTTATGAGCCAAATAAAAAATTGCATACATAACTAGATAGAAGCCCGTAATAAAATGATAAATTTGATTAATGAAAATGGTTGCTATGGAATAAAATTGGTTGCTATGGAGGATTTATCACATCTTATGTATAGAATTTCTCATGTTTTGTAATTTGCTTATTATTGTAAGACTTTCAATACATTAGTATGGAATAAATATCCATACTTGGTAATATAAGATAAACTGATATTACGCATCTACGGAGCTGAAAGGTATGGTAACTAAGGTGAATATCTCGTTGCTAGGTAAAATGGGCAATTTCTGTGAATTTTTGGGAAAAGATAAAATATTTGCAACATAAGAAAATATCATGATATGAGCAAAACAAAAAAAAATATACATAACAAGTAAAAAACTTGACATAAATAATCAAATTTAATTATTGAAAATGGTTGCTATGGAATAAAATCGGTTGCTATGGAGGATTTTCCCCATATTACATATAGATATATCTCCCTTAGTCTATTTATACAAAATAAGAGCGAAAATTCATTTGTAAATTAGAAAAGTTATTTAAAATTATTTGATATTTAAAATGATAAATTTTGAATTTTACTGAAAAAAGGGACTTTTTTAAACAATTTTTTCCGAGTTTCCTCAAAAAGGCTTCCTGATTTTTTTCATGATTATAATAAAGCTATGATAGGTTAATCATACGCAATCTGTATTATATGTCCTGACTGTAGCAGATTTGAAATATTGAATTATGTTTTAGAGACATAATTTCAATTTTTCAAAATTTAAAAAATAGGCCTACTTCAGGTTACCATAGCAACGGAGTCACTTCAATTTAATGCATGTTATTCAATTTTTCTTTAACACTTTACATGAGGCATTTGTTTGATACTGAATTGAATTTAATTGAGCAGTGGGAAACATGAAAAAAATACGTTTGAAATCTTACAAATTTACAGAATTTTTTTGTCTCACTGGCAGGTTTCCATGGTAACAACTAAAACACAGGCAAATATTCTTTTAAAAAGTTTAAAAACCTTTTTATTGCTATAAATGGTCAAGGAGCATCAAAGTGATTACAAAAAATGTGAAAAAAGGAAAATCAAAATTTTGAAGTTTCCATACAATGCTCGATGGTCAGTGATTTTCTCTCTTAACTAATTAACAATGCGTACAGGTAAGAACTTTTAAAAATGTAACTTCTCATTAATTTTAGGTTTAGCTTTTTAGCAGGAATTATTTTACTACTTTGGGGTTTTAAGTGGGTTCAAACAAAATACCTTAGCCCTCCTAAAACGCATGAAATTAAAGTATTTGGTTATTTCACTTTTATAAAAAAATACTAAAAGATATTTTTACTTTCTTTTCGTTTTATTTTTTGGTTCAGAAACATAGCAAAATAAGTGAAACATACATGAAGTCAACTGTCAGATGTTCCTATAAACCAAGAGCATGAAAAGCAGAAAGGATTTCAACGGATGGAGAAGATACGCATGCGCAGCGTTTTCTTTCCTGGAATGTCTTTTATTCAGTGGTTTGATCTATGGTTGGACGTCGCTTGTTTATATCTTCAAACACGAAGGAATTTATTCAGACTTATGTGGTTACAAATTTCAAAACGAAAGTATCAGCCTGTTTACATTATTTTCAAATGTGACAAAATATAAACAATGTGACAATTGTTCAAAAACAGAAATTCTCAACATTGATAGTAATAAAAGTTACTCCCCACCACACTATTTTGAATGTAGAGAACAAGATGACCGATACACTTTGACTTTTACTATTGCCTCCACCATATTCTGTGCAAGTTGTGCTGTTTTTGGTCAAATCAGTTTGAAATGCGGAACGCGTTTTACAAGAATCATTTCCATGTAAGTACATGTATTATTATAACTGTTGGAACGGATTGCTACTTGATTTATCTTATAGTTTCCACAATATCTATTTTATTGTATATTTTGAAATATAATGTTCTATTATAAATTTTTAGGGCACTCTATGTGCATTTCAACTAGTCATGTCTCATCAGTGATTCTTGAGGCTGAAAAAGAGTCATTTTAAATAATGTGAATAATGAGACTAGACCTAAATTTCAACAAAAGATTTATGTTTATTTTTAACCTTTGATATTATTGCATTCTATTATTTTCGAATCCTTCTCATACCTTTCGTTTCCATTCTTTTCATTTTCTCATTTCACTCTATGTAACGCTATGATCTATTATATTCCTTTACAAAGATTCCATTCCATTCCCTCCCATTCTTTGTAATACACTTGTGATATATTTCAGGATTTCATTTACACTGGGAGCATTGATGTTGGCATTTACAAGCAAAGGTTATGTAGATTATACTATGAGATAGTAAGACCAGAAACGATTGAGTTTTTTTTTTCAAAATACAAATGTAAATTGAATCTTAGTTTCCATCATTCGAAAAAAGTACAAATAAATTGTAATGTCAGCAGCGATCAAGAGGCAAATGATTTCTTCTTGGACAACATTAATATTAAATTTGGTTAGAATCTCTACAAACAAGTTGTAGTCATCCCTACGGATACAAATGTGCGCCTCTTTTTGCAGATTTATTTTTTATACACTCATGAAAAAGACTTTATCCAAAACCTTCAAAAGTAAAGATTGAAATGTTTGAAATGTTTCAATTGTACTTCTACCGGTTGCCTATTGGTCTCGTTGGTTTCTGTGCGGTCTTTGTGTTATATGTTTCTATGGTGCGAGTTGTTGTTCCTTGTCCCTTATGTGTTCCTTTCTGTGTGTGTCTGCTCTGTGTTTTTTGCATGGGGTGTTTTGGATTTTTGCTGTGGATGCTGCATCCGAGTGTGGTTGGATATCCCCTCCTCTTATACCTACACTTTTTGCACTGTCTACATTTTAGACGGTAATTAACACATTTCCAGACGGTGCAATAATTTTCATTGTGTAGTAATGATTAGATTAATGATTGAATTATTGACTGAGTCGTTGAATGGCTACCATATGTAATTTTATGGCCTAACAATTGCCGTGCAACAAATGAGTTATTCAGCTGCTCCTCGGGCTACGCCCTCGGAGACAGTAGAATAATCCTTGATTATTTCGTGTTGCAGTGTGGAGTTGGTATATGGATGATATTCTGACTATTGACAACCCTTTAGAATAAAGTTTATTCACAAATACTGACACTCAACAAGACGAACATTACGGCACAGGAACACCATTTTTGGACCTTAAAATTTCCCGATGACGTTCCTAGACTACCATCACATGGTATTTACATACATATATATCACAGTTCATCCGGTACTCTAAAGCCTGTATAAATGCCTTGGATTTTCATGGTAGAATTTTATAAATTACCAAGAAACGTTTAGTTCATGGTTTCTGCTTTCATAAACTATTTAAGACTTGTTTTATATTTAACGAGAATTACTGTCAGCTTCTTTTGAAATTCGGACTTACACAAGCAAAAGCATATTACTTTGGGTACTTTACAACCTGCTTTTTATGGTGACTTGATAAACAAAATAAAAAAGGATCAAGGGTAGACAGAATTTCCGTCGAAAATGCGTCATAATCATCAAACGCCTTTTATACCGTGGACATGATCCTGGTGTCATCAGACGGACACTCGGCACGGCACTTGACTTACCTCCAGCCTAGTATAAGCGGATTCTTAAGAATTGCACTCTGACTGACTGTGACGACCGGACTCCATGACATGTCCTGCTGTCTGATCCTCATGAAAGAAGACAGGATCCCGAGACTCCCGACCACCTGTCCTCTCTGAATATCAGTCGGGCTACCTGGGTAACTACATGCATGAGTACTCCAGCCGATATAGCACGTGCTGTGTTTCGTACGCCCTTGTACCGGTATTTTATATTCATTTACATGTACCTCTGTGTATTGCTTGGGCCCATACGTTTTTTTCTGTCTGGTATGTGTTATCAGCTTACATGAGGAGGTTATTTTACAATACAATTGTGCGTTCTTCGATACCTGTTGGTAACAGGAAAAGTGAGAGGATTGTGCGCACGTAATCCGGATAAGTTCACACCTTTTGCTTGGCCGATTGCCCATTTGTCTCGTTGGTTTATGCGTGGTCTTTTGTGTTTTTAAAATGTTTCTGCGTCGCATATGGTGTTATTTGTCCTTTTTGCATCTCTTGCATGGGATATTTTCTTTATTTGCTGTGGGCACTGCAACCGTATCTTGTTGGAGATCACATCCTCTCTTTTCTAATCCATTCATCAGTATTTGTTTTCTTCTGAAATTTAAAGTAACAGTATGTCATTTCTGTATCCTTTGCGGAATTGAAAATAAAACAGGGTATTTTACAGAATTGCCATGGTTGATGATGCCAGGTTTAACTTTTCTTGGAGTTGGAGGTTTACCTGTTTTTGTGACGAATGTGCAAGTAAGTTTTTCCTAAGCAATGAAATAAGTTTGTAATTTATACTGCAGATTGTGTTGGTTAAATTAACTTAAGTATTTTTGGCTGCACAATTTTCTAATTTTCTGTTTCATACGGTATTTATAAAACGAGTTGTGTGGATTTTACATTCCCGAGCCCTGGCGAGGGGATTCAAATCACACAACGAGTTTTATAAATACCGTATAGAATAGAAACTCATTTGAGATTCTTTTTATCACATGAAATATGACGTAATTGATCAAAATAACGTCAAATTGATATAATTTCTACTTTATATCTTGTAAATAGCGAGCCAACGTCATCGTTTCTATTGCGATGCCACAAAGAATATGGAGCGCTTCATCCAATGACAAAGCACTCAAAGTGATATGTAACGTGCTATCATAACATTCATTAATGAAATGGCTCTATGTAACTGAATAAAGGGTATATCATGTGAACAATCCATGTATGCTTCATATCAATTTAGAATTCGTTTGTTAGCAATAGCGCTATTTTATGCATAAATGAGATTTTACACAAATGAATAGTACTTTCTGTAGTAAAAGAGATGATCTGAGAGGTACCCAAGACCCTCTATATACAGTAACACCAAGTCACAAAAAACAACAATTTACAGAAAAATAAAATAATGGAAATTTCTGCAACCAGAGCCGACCTTGGTCCTTCACCTGCATCCAGTTGATAAGTCCAGGATCATCCTGTTTGTCCCTTCAGAAAGTATGCATGTACATGTAGAGGTTCTAGATAGGAGCCTCAACACGTTAAGATATGATCCAATTGCTAAGTTCAGTTATCAGATACCGCAAAAACAGCTAGCCTTATTTTAATACGAAGTTTTCTTACTTCAGGTATCCAATTTATTTGGGAGGAGCGCAGCTAGTATTGTTGGAGCATTGGGCGGTGCATATGACTCCTCTCCTGTTGTGTTGCTACTGGCTAAGGTACTTTAATCCTTATCTTCTCCTTTCCTCTAGTTCACTTCTGTCTTAATTAAGACCACCACCACCACCACCACCACCACAACTAGTAACAGCGCAACGGAGAAGTGATATTTAGCTGTCTACTCCAACAAAATATCACTTCTCCGTTGCGATGTATCTACAGCACCATCACAACCGCCGCCGCCGTCGTCCAATTCAAAGCAGATTGACATGAGTTGTAAAAGAAACAGCCGTGTTTTCTGTTTGGTACAAATTGACAACATTTTTTGAGAGAGGCAATTTATAAGGGATATGGATGGCAGAGAATAGGGTTTCTTAAGCCTTTTTGATTAGACAAATTTATCTTAATAACTTTTTTCACTTTATCAAAGCATGGTGAAAAATTGTTCAAGACTATTAATGAGAGCTGATATGAAAGTATTGAACTTGGCTTCATGTGCCCTCGGGGACTCGAAAGTATTTGGATAAAGAAAAAACAACGTAAGTTGGATGAAATTTCATCTGTATGATTCATAAAAGATTTTTTAATAAATCCACATTTATCATACAATGCAGATATATCCTAAACATTTTGTTTTTATCCATTTTCACAGATTGCATTTGAAAATGGAGTTGGCCACAAAGCGTTTATGATAGGATTAGCATGTTGTCATAGCTTGCTTATTATCAATACGGTCTTCTTCCTACCAAAAAGCTTCATAGCAAAACTCGACACACCGACTGTTGAATTTCAGGTGACGAAAGGTAAAAACTATTATATCTTAAATATCACTCAAAATAGCACAAAACTGTAACAATGAAACACAAATAATATTAGTCTCATTGTCTTTATATTATACGTAAAAACAATAATAATAATGTATACGTACCGATATGCCGATTTGATAGTAGATATGAAATATTTTCTCAACATTTCTGTTATCAAAATTTCTTGATATTTCTGAAACGTGGGTCCTGTAGCTTTATATCCCACCCATTCTGCTAAGTCTTTCTGTACATTTTTGAACATTACAACTTTCTCACTCTTTGGCCATATTACATGTACAATGTTTAGATTGATGATAACTGACGAGGATTAAGTAACCAAAATGTGCATGTCTGGTCCATGCTGCAAATTTATCTGTTCTTAAATGATGCTATTCAAATTGAGGACTTTTAACACTTGTATGTAGATATGTGATAGAAAAATAAACAATTTTCATTGTCATTGTTTAAATGTATTTTTTCAGACTTTAACTTTGTAAAATGAAAGTGAGTGTCGTTATGTAACGTGACCATTCTCACTTCTCGATTTAGATTTAGTTTATGGACCGATTAAATTATGTTATAAATCTTACACATGATTCTCACTTATAACAGAGTTAGAAAACGATACAAAAGAAAGGTTACCATCAACAAAGGAGTCCAAACAAAGTCTCAGAGGATGCATCTTTTCACCAATCTACATTATACACGTTTCCTGGATATGTATATTGCAGTTACGTTTCTACTATCTCCTAGGAACATTGAATCCCTTTCTTCATAAGATTACCAACACCAATGAAGCATTAGGTACGAGTGCGTTTATATAAAAAATATTCTGAAAACCAGTAAATGCGACGGGTGTTGCATGCAAGCAGGAGATGCTGACTCTTCCTGGGTACCTGGTCTCACTCCCATTTCGGGAGTTCTCTTCTTTTCATGTGGTGGAGGTTTTTGTTTGTTTGCTTTGGTTTCTGTTTTATCCTAATTTTATATGCCTTTGGTTAATGATTTGCTGAATAATCGATTCTGTGCTGTATATGGGGATATGGCCATTATCCATATTTGGCATTGTATCTAGGAGCCTTGCATTAGGTATCAAATAATTCATGAATTAGATATTGAACCAAAGGAAAATAATTGATATCAAACAAAAATCTCATGACAAGGTCAACAGCTAAAACACATACCACAAAAGGTCTATACAGGAAAAAGGCAATCAAGACAACGCAACTATCATCGTATGGTATTTTGAACATAATTTTTTATGATTGCTAGTGCCATGGCTGCTAATGACAGTGACTACAGAAAGCTGAGAACGTGGACACAAAATCTCCAACCTAGTGGATAAAAAGTTGAAATACGTTTTACATTTTAAAGGTGACAAACAGTCAGAGAATTGAGGCAACAACAAAATCATGAAAAATGTCAACAGAATCATAATCATTTTCACAACAAATGAACAGATTGAATACAAATTTATGGCTGATCTGTTTTATTTTCAGTCAGTCACTTCACTGATGTCATAGGGTACTGTATGCTTGGTGGTCTCGTAACTACTACATTTGCAGGAGTTGTCTACGACTGGCAAAAACATTTATTCAAAGGTGAGGATGAGTGGTAGAAAAAAAAAAAAAAAACAAATTGAGGTTTGGAGATTTGATATTTGCATGCATTTGTGATTTACAATTATTTCAACAGATACGATGAGTCAACAGCAAATGCTTAGCTTATGTCACACAAATACAATATTCATTCTCTGTTTTCCAGACAAACAAACGGACACAGCCCGGAAACTTTTACCCACCGTGCTACCTTTATGTACTGCCAGTGGTCTATCTTTATTGATGTCCATTCTGTTGTTAATACCATCTGTTAAAGTATTGTACGTTACTTTCATTATCATGACATTGATGAGGTCCTTTTTATATGGAATTGGAACTTCTTTTCTAGCCGTTATGTGAGTATTTTTTAAATAAAATAATTATAATTTCTGGTTCTACAATCTATTATGTGCGATACACAGTGTTACCTATTTAAAATGAAAACATGTACAGATTCTTTATGTTGACAAACTGGAATATTATTCAAATTTGATATCAACATACTTACGAACACCTTTGTATCTTTAAGTCAGGATCTTCTTTAACTCATTGGATATGTACATGTACTACCAAACGTCTAGAATACTGCATCAAATTTTAAGTAAAAGTAAAAATACGAGCTGAATATCTTGTGGATGAATGAAAATAAATTTAGACATCATCTTGTCCTCAGTTTGCTTCAGATTCTTCTTTTTACCGTAGGTATCCAAGTGAATACTTTGCCATGTTGTACGGTATAATGATAGTAGCCGGGGGCCTGACCAGTGCCCTTCAGTACGCCCTGTACTCCTGGGCACAAGCCTACGATAATGGGTATTTTCATGTGAGTATGTGTGTTGATGGACTCCGACTCGGTAGTACTGCTTCATTTGAAGTTAATACATTTGTTTCACGATGCCACAAAACTCGGAGAACACATGTATATGGCCAAATGCAAGATTAGTGAAAGCATAAATGTAACGGAGACTGACAAAGGACATTCTTATATCTGTCCTTAGCTGGCTCTTTGTCATACATTTCAGATTTTAAGAATTTCGCTCTTCACACATTCAGTATTTGGAATTCCCCTCCTTCGGCTTCGAGCAACACTTAAAATAAATATAATGCACTAAATCTATACTATTGTACATGTTTTTCAATATCTAGGCTGGTATATTTAATCTTCCTGGGCACCTGATCTCACTCTTTCGCAGGGAGTTCACTTCTCTTCATATGGTTGATATTTTTTTTATTTCTGTTCCTTTGCCTTAGTTCTGGTTTTATCCTGGTTTTGTATGCCCTTGGTTAGATGATTTTTTAGATTAACGATTTTGTACTTCTCAATAGCGGTATGGTTTTTAGCTCACCTGAGCCGAAGGCTCAAGTGAGCTATTGTCATAGCGCGTCGTCCGTCGTCCGTCCGTCCGTCCGTCGTCCGTCCGTCGTCCGTCGTCCGTCCGGCGTAAACTTTCACATTTTTGACTTCTCCTCCGAAACCACTGAACAGATTCTGACGAAACTTGACAGAAAGCAAGAACTCAACGTCTTCTACCAAGTTTGTGTTTTTTGTGGCGATCGGTCAACAAATATGGCCGCCAAGGGCTCTGATTGGCTGACACATTTTCGACATCTCCTCTGCAACCACTTCACAGAATTTCATGAAACTTCACAGGAAGGAAGTACTCAAGGTCCTCTACCAAGTGTGTGTTTTTTTGTGCCGATCGGTCATCAAATATGGCCGCCGAGGGCTCTGATTGGCTGACACATTTTCGACATCTCCTCTGCAACCGCTGCACAGAATTTCATGAATCTTTACAGGAAGGAAGAACTCAAGGTCCTCTACCAAGTTTGTGTTTTTTGTGCCGTTCGGTCAACAAATATGGCCGCCGAGGGCTCTGATTGGCTGACACATTTTCGACATCTTCTCTGCAACCGCTGCACAGAATTTCATGAAACTTTACAGGAAGGAAGTACTCAAGGTCCTCTACCAAGTTTGTGTTTTTTGTGCCGATCGGTCAACAAATATGGCCACCGAGGGCTCTGATTGGCTGACTCATTTTGGACATCTCCTCTGCAACCCCTGCACAGAATGTTATGAAACTTTACAGGAAGGAAGTACTCAAGGTCCTCTACTTAGTTTGTGTTTTTCGTGCTGATTGGTCAACAAATATGGCCGCCAAGGGCTCTGATTGGCTGACACATTTTCGACACCTCCTCTGCTACCGCTTCACATAATTTCATGAAACATTACAGGAAGGAAGTACTCAAGGTCCTCTACCAAATTTGTGTTTTTCGTGCCGATCGGTCAACAAATATGGCTGCCAAGGGCTCTGATCGGCTGATACATTTTCGACATCTCCTCTGCAACCGCTGCACAGAATTTCATGAATCTTTACAGGAAGGAAGTACTCAAGGTCCTCTACCAAGTTTGTGTTTTTTGTGCCGTTCGGTCAACAAATATGGCCGCCGAGGGCTCTGATTGGCTGACACATTTTCGACATCTCCTCTGCAACCGCTGCACAGAATTTCATGAAACTTTACAGGAAGGAAGTACTCAAGGTCCTCTACCAAGTTTGTGTTTTTTGTGCCGATCGGTCAACAAATATGGCCGCCGAGGGCTCTGATTGGCTGACTCATTTTGGACATCTCCTCTGCAACCCCTGCACAGAATGTTATGAAACTTTACAGGAAGGAAGTACTCAAGGTCTTCTACTTAGTTTGTGTTTTTCGTGCTGATTGGTCAACAAATATGGCCGCCAAGGGCTCTGATTGGCTGACACATTTTCGACACCTCCTGTGCTACCGCTGCACATAATTTCATGAAACATTACAGGAAGGAAGTACTCAAGGTCCTCTACCAAATTTGTGTTTTTCGTGCCGATCGGTCAACAAATATGGCTGCCAAGGGCTCTGATTGGCTGATACATTTTCGACATCTCCTCTGCAACCACTGCACAGAATTTCATGAAACTTTACAGGAAGGAAGTACTCAAGGTCCTCTACCAAGTGTGTGTATTTGGTGCCGTTCGTTCAACAAATATGGCCGCCAAGGGCTCTGATTTTCCGACACATTTTCGACATCTCCTCTGCAACCACTGCACAGAATTTCATGAAACTTTACAGGAAGGAAGTACTCAAGGTCTTCTACCAAGTGTGTGTTTTTTTGTGCCGATTGTTCAACAAATATGGCTGTCGAGGGCTCTGATTGGCTGACACATTTTCGACATCACCTCTGCTACTGCTGCACAGAATTTTTATGAAACTTTACAGGAAGGAAGTATTCAAGGTCCTCCAACAAGTTTATGTTTTTTGTGCTGATTGGTCAACAAATGTGGCCGCCGAGGGCTCTGATTGGTTAACACATTTTCAACATCTTCTCTGCAATAAAAAAAAAAACGCTGCACAGAATTTCATGAAACTTTACAGGAAGAAAGTACTCAAGGTCCTCTACCAAGTTTGTGTATTTTGTGCTTATCGGTCAACAAATATGGCCGCCGAGGACTCTGATTGGCTGACACATTTTCGAAATCTCCTCTGTAACTATTGCACAGAATTTCACGAAACCTTGCAGCCAACAAGTACTCAAGGTCCTCTGCCAAGTTTGTGTTTTTCTTGTCGATAGGTCAACAAATATGGCTGTTGAGGGCTTTGATCTGTAGAAGTATTTTTGTGACTTTTAACCCTTTATCTGCAACTCAGGTGATCGATGTGGCCCCCTTGGGCCTCTTGTTCTCCCATATTTGTCACTGGTACCACTGCTGTTGGACTGTTATTCTTCGAGGATATCGTTCGTCTAGATTTACTGTGCTTCAGTGCTGACATGAAACATATTTGTAATATTTCTGATTCTAAATTAGATGAATTATTCTGAAACTAAGAAGTATCTCCCTGGTGAGATAGCTCTGTCCATAGCTGGCTCTTTGGTATACATTGTAGATCATGTTTAGAATTTCGCTCTTCGTATATTAATTATTGAGATTTCCTATTTTTCGGTCTCGAGCATCACTGATGATACATTGTTTGTTAAAATGCGCGTGTGGTGCACTAAATTATTACGATAAAACATATATTTCAATATGATAATTACCAACAAGAAGTTGAAAAATACATGTAACAGCGTATATTTCCATCGCAGAGGAATCCCCATGTTAAGCGCCCGTTAGGCAAACGGATTTATAAACTATAATTCTGGTTGCCTACTATGACGTCACGCTTTAGTTTTGAAAGTACGGAGAATTTACCAACGTTCAGATACTTTTGACGTTATAACATGCAAAAGGCTCATTATAAATGCTAAACGGGGTGTCCGATATTTAGCACAAATGGAAATATAAGTAATGACTGTCTTACTTTGGGTGTTCATGGTAGTATAATTCTGGTTGGACACGTGCAAATTTTCCGAGAATCGCGATTCACGGAATTTGCACGTGACCAACCAGAATTATACTACCATGAACACCCAAAGTAAGACAGTCATTTCTTAAATAACTCCTGAAATATAACATCTTTACATAATTGGGTAAGTACCCGAAAGGTACATGTCTGGTCCATGCTGAAAATTTATTTGTTCTTAGATAATGCTTTTGAATTTGAAGACGTTTAACATTTCATCAGATTCTCCTTTTGGTCACCAAGAAAAGATCAAGACTCCCCCCCCCCCCAAAGAAAAATATTGGCCTATAATCATCTTGCTTAACTTCTTGGTTCATTATAAATGCGTTTTATAATCAAATGATGCATGTACATGCTATCACGTGTCTGTCTTTATCATTTCAGGTAGACATTTTTCTGCTGGTGCTCGTCGTTACATCATTTGGACATCCTGTCATGCAATATCTAAGAGCCAAAAGATCACTATCACGTCACAGAAACCCCGTTCAGCACGAAACAGAGATTCTTATGATACCACACAATTAATTCTATAGAGCTATGACTAATATAGATTATTTTATTATGGACATGCACCGTGAATACATGAAAGAATACTTTTATCTGCATCTAAAACGGATTGGACAAAGTGTTTGTAGACATTTTCAATTGAATGTTCAGAAGGAATATTGATATCTTATTAATGAAGAAATTGGCCGTCGTAAGTCTATATTACCACGTGCACATGTCCAATGTAACCACCCAATATGCTTCATAACATTCTATCCACACATTTTCTAAGAATATGTATACATGGTCATTGCCATGTTCCAATGCTTTTGTAATATTATAATGTTACTACTAGCTTGTTTCACTTTCGTGGAAAGTACCAATAAAGAAAATGTCTGAACAAATTGTTTGGAATATAAGTCACGGTAATTGTGACATGTGCCAGCGAATTATAAATGTTGCAGTGCTACTGTATAAGGATTTTTTTTTTATTTTGTGTATTTACTTTGAAAAAGAGTGTTCGGCTCCAAATTTCCTGTATGGTCGATTCAGTAGCATATTTAAATAAAATCTATGACCGAAAGAGCATTTGATGGATGGTGAAAGGTTGTTACCTCCTTTCATTTTGATGATATTTTAGGATGAAATTTTAGGAAATGACAAGTTTTAAAATAGCAAAGTAATATCTGATGTCAAATTGATGAAGGACCAAAATAAAGCTTCTTTCAGTGACAGAGCTGGGTAGAAAGTAATATATACACGTGTAACATTCAGACGAAGTGAACATGTTTTACTGCTCCATAATGCAAAAGATAATAAGTGTAAATAATGGGAAAACTGAAGTGTTCCAACTCTGCTAGTGCCTTCCTGAACAACATTTCAAATCCGTTTTAATGCACCAGACACGTACGTGTTTCGGCTAGCAAATCCTCAACAGAGGTACTTCAAGCAAAAGTGATTTTCAGACACAGCCAAATTTCATTTTAGTAGCGCCCTCTACTTTAATAAGTTGAATTCTGTGTATCTTCTTTATAAAGAGTGCACGGCTTCAAGTTTCAAAAGGTACGAGAAAGAATAAACACAAAATATCAAAGACTATCAAAACAAAAGCCTAGATATAAACCAGTGAGACCAATGGACAACTGGTGACGACTATTGATGGTCATCTGTTACGTTATAAGCAAATGCAGCAGTCATCCGGGTTACGTGAGTACAAACCCTTCACTTGTCCGGCTACCCAGCGGTCTAAAGAACGCTGAATTGATGAATAGATTTGTCTCCTCACTTTAAGGTGACCACACAAACATACAGCAAAACTCAGGGACACAAAGTAACAAACGGATGAATATGTAAATGAATATCAAAAGGACAAGGGCATATGCATATAAACGTGGAAATTTTCGCATGGGGGTAATTTTCGCGTTTTTAGCGAATCGAGGGGTTTCGCGAAATTTTCCCCCACGCGCAAATATCCCGCCGCATTCTTACAATGGGAAAGACATTTTTATAGCGAATATTTCCCCCACGCGAAACGTCTTGATGTTAAGATCGCGAAATTTCCCCCCAGCGAAAATAACCACATTTACAATATATGCATGTATGATGTCTTCTCTTTTTGTGTCATTCGAGGTTGACACAACCAGGAATTCACCTATTTATCATAACCCACTCTACGTACGTATTATTATTGCAAGCCGTACATTTGACTTGAATGAAGACCAACCTGATACCCAAACTTTAACAATTGACAGGAAAATAAACGTAAAAATTAATGTAGATATCGCATTATAGGTAGAGTCATGACCTTAAAAGAAAATTTCATCACAAGGAATGAAAAGGAAGTGTGGCAGGCATTGTATATATTTTTGATTTATATGTTGCGATAACAATATTCATACTTATATCAGTACCATGTCAAGGAGTAATGCAGATGTCAGCAGTTTTTGAAGTGAAACCGTTTGATGCATGAAAAAAAAAATCTGCTACTATCATTAGGTATGTAAATATTGACGTACCAGATATACTAATAATGAAGTACAAAAATAGTTACGGTATATTTTACATTATGAACGTCACCAACTGTTACATTAAATTTTATATACTCCATTCCAATGATCTATTATCGTGGTCGTACATGCGTTTAGGACTGTCTACACTTGTGCGACCACGGTACACAATAGAACGTTATAAAGTGTTGCTAGGCAATCATTTGAGAGGTAAGCATGTTAGAGTTCAGTGCGCGGTCAACAAAAACGTTGTATATATACAGTGCATGAAATTCTCATTATCATGCATGTGAAAACTCCTGTGTGATTACTCTTGTCATTTCCCGGGAAGATAAGCAACTCAACTCAAAACGAGCCTCTTCCCTTGCATCAATATACACATGTGGAGATATATGTGTAACAATCGATTAACATGTTATTTACCTTCTATTTATTGCCGGAAAGAAGATTTCACTGATAGCTAGGTTAAAGTTAATCTTTATCTTGCAGAGAATCCTCATTAAAACCATTCGAAGATGAGAGATGAAAATGACTATTCAGGATGGAGAAAGTACGCATGCGCAGGGATATCACTCTGTGAGTGCTTGCTGTTTTGTGGACTACATTACGGATGGGCACCTCTTGTGTATGTTTTCAAGAATGAGGGAATATATGGTGATCTTTGTGAACAAACATTGAATAGCAGTAATTTATTGTACAAAAATGCATCTTTTGACCACATTATTTCGTACTCAATCGAAGACTGTCGTAATTGCAGTTCCAATAAAAATGGAACAGCAATCTCTTCAACAGCAGATCATCACAAATGTAAAGCACAGGATGACAAATTCGCCATGACATTTACGGTAGCTTCCACCATTGTTTGTGCCGGTTGTGTTGTTTTTGGACACATAAATCTTAAATTTGGCACACGTGTAACTAGGATTCTATCCATGTAAGTCAAACTTTTTCTAGATTTTCTAGACTATATTCATAATGGAACAGAATTTTTTCCATAAAATAAATTAGATACTCAAAGAAAAGTAATGAGACTAATTTCATCCAAAAATCTTTATCTCTTTAAAGCAAAACATACTTACATATTCACTGTTTGTATTTCTAATTTTTGAACTCCTGTATTAATTTCTTTGATGTATACAGGACAATATTCATCCTTGGAGCCTTGATGTTGGCCTTCACAAACAAAGGTAATGGTATCCGTTGTGCGGATGCTTATAGATGAATTAATGAACAAATAAATGAAAATAGAGTGATTAATTGGATTATCTTGAATAGATAGATAAAACATATTATTTTATCTCGTGTTTATGAAGAAATCAAGTCTAGATATATATAACAAATAAACCACTAACGTAAAATTGACTGAATATTTAACGTAAAATTGATTGAATACTTTTATTATTTCCAGAATATGCTTGGCTGATGTTACCAGGTCTGACATGTTTAGGTACAGGAGGAATGCCAATATTTATGACATCTGTACAGGTAACGAAATCATATTAATCGAAATCTCTTTTGTTCTTTCTGTCGGATACAAATGTGTACAGCTGAAATATTCTATCACAAAACGGGAGATTCAGTTCGATAAAACAACTAAAATAATTGCAAGCAAGTAAAGTCCTTAACAAAGAAAAAAATCCCAAAACTTTCACAACGGCAGATATGTCGACCATTGCTTATGCTTCAAATATCTTGTCATTTTGTACAGGTTTCAAACTTGTTTGGAAAAGGAGCGTCCAGTTTTGTGGGATCCCTAAGTGGTGCTTTCGACTCCTCTGCATTTGTAATGCTTTTGCTCAAGGTAATGTAAAAGTATCTATTCAAAATATCTAATGTAAGTAAAGATATACAGACTGTAATACATAAAAGAATACAATATAACACCACATTGCTTCAAAATCTGTCGAAGTAAAGAACAGAAAAATGTTGACTGAAACTGTTCGAATGATATGTACAGGTTTGAAGCCGCATACTCTTTGAAAAGTAGATGAGCAAATTTAAATTCAAAAGATGAAACCAGAGGGCGCTACTACATTAAATTTGGCTGTGACAGAAAACTACATCGCATGATCTGCATTTTATAATTACCACTGATAAAGAATTTACCACCCTAAACACGTGTATGATGCATTAAAATTGGTTTGAAATTTTCTTCAAGAAGGTACGTCCGTACTATTATTATAAACACTTATTTTCTTTTGCGGTGTGGAGCAGTTAAACTCGTTCCCCGTGATTGAATGTTCAAAGTGTAATAGTAACTTCTTTCCAGCTTTGTCTTCTGAAAAAAAAAGCTTTGTGTTTGCCCTTTAACAATTTGACAAAATAAACATCAAAGAAGTACCTAACCGTCATTCAGTCTCAAAGTCGAGAAGGCATGGCAAAGTCGTGAGAATTCCCATCGAAACATATTATCTGCTATTTCGGAAACATTTCATTTCATCCAAAAATATCATCGAAATTAAAGGAGGTTAACATCCTAGCATCATCCTTCCAATGTCTTTTTTGTCACAGATTTTATTAAACTATGCTACTCAATCGATCTACAAGAAATTTGGAACCGAACACTATTTACAAAGTAAATGCACAAATTTAAATTAAAAAAAAATGAAACCAGAGGGCGTTACTAAAATACATTTGGCTGTGTCAGAAAACTACATTTGCATTTTATAAGTACCACTGATTCTAAACACGTGTCTTATGCATTAAAATTGGTTTGAAATTTTCTTCAAGAGGGTACTTCCGTATTATTATTATAATCACTTATTTTCTTTGTTTTGCCCTCTACCACTTTGACATTAGGATAACATATTATTTGCTATTTCGGAAACTTCTCATTTCATCCAAAAATATTATCGAAATTAAAGGAGGTTAAAATATAGCACAATCCTTCTAATGTCTTTTTTGTCATATATTTTATTGAACTACCCTACAAGAAATTTCTGTCTGGTGCATTAATATTGGTTTGGAATTTTCTCACAACAATCTTTGAATGCTTAGTCTTATTTTACAGAAAAACATTCCAGCTTCTTGCAAATGCACAGTTTATGCAATTTTATCATCTTGATTAGCCATTACATAGCTCAGAGTATGCCCACCCCCAGTGCTTTCTAAAATTATTTTGAAATATTCATGTTGATTTTGATATCTCACATTATCTACTCAATTTCAATTTTTAAAATTTTTTGAAAGTGTCAGAAAATGAAAGAATCAATATAAATCTTACAATGATATCATAAAAAGTAAGAGTCTACTTACAATTACACTATATGAATACCCAAAAGAGCACTCTATTGCGAAAATTCCGGGAAAAATTAAAGCCACGTTCACACAGAACTCAATATTCTGTGTTATTCCTCACAACAATCTCATTAAAATGGATTTAATATTGATGAGAAGTTATATTGTGATACAAAAATGATGAAGTGTAATGAATTCACCATCTAGTATACGCTTTATAGGCAATTAATGAAGCCCACCCCCTTAAAATTTTCGATAAAATTATACAAAAAAGATGAGAAGTTACAATATTTTACAAGGTCCATCATTCTTATTGATTCAAAAATCATTTTATTTTATAGATATGACTCCTTTTTCTCAATTGGTGCCAAATATACATACTTTTAGAAGATCACTGTCTGTATCATACATTATCGAAAATACCTACCACCTATATTTCCTGTCAATTTTTCGAGCATTCTCTCATGGATCAAGACCACTAATTTGAGCATTTTGGGAAAATTTTCACTTAAATTGAAGTTATTTTACATGTTACAGTCTCCATTAATGAAAATAATTATAATTTCTACTTCATAACTTGAAAATCTATCAACTGACCGTAACCGGTTTTTCTACCATGTTAGGTATGACGTAATACGAGTATGGACCTACTTTAAGGAGATATTGAACACTTGGACGCCAAATTCAATTTTTCTAAAAATTTCTGAAATTATATATATCTTGTCTGTCCTTGACTATACAAACTTACATTTGATTCTATCCACAGGGAAATTTTCTACGAGACTTTGAAATATGCATTAGTCGACGTTTTCGTGAATTTCTTGATGACGTCATAATATTGAAAGTGTCATTCCAGTTCTCGTAAACTTATTGGAAATTAATTTTGATTTAACTTCCAAAATAACCATAAATATATTGCACTTACGTATGGAAAAGATAAAATGAATTGTGTTTTAAACATAGGCAGGATACTTGAATAAAAGATGACACTGTCGCTAAAAAATTGCAATTTCGGGCTTATTTAATGTAGATGCTAGTTAATTATTAGGAATCCTGTGGATGAATCTTTGTCAAAAACTATCAAAATTATCAAGAATGTCCAGAGATGATTTCATGATTAAATGGGAAAAATTGAATTTAGGATTAAAATATTACAAGGCTTTACATTTTCCAATTTTTTATTCCAAAATCGTCCATTTTCAATGAAGAGACATCCGCTTTCCAGTGACGTAAATTTGTCAACGAATACACTGTAATGAAGCTTTTATTTTCTATTTCATACATGCTAAGTTTCAATGCAATACGTTTATTAATAATGTTTTTAATGCATTTTGAATGCGAAGGTTTGTGACGCCATTTTTTCCCGATTACGTCAAAATGACGTCGTTGTTTGCTCATGGATAAAACTCCCAAAGTCCTAAATTTCGAAAATCGCCATAATTTCTTCAAATGACGCCGGAAATTATTCAAACTTCATCAGGATACTCAAATGCGTATATCAATCAAAGTATCAAATGTTTTAAGGGAGTTAAGACTGTACTTTTCCTAGGAAGCGAGAAAGCAAATTGTGCCGCCGCCATCTTGGTGTTCAAACCCTCCTTAAGACGGTAAAGAGTTTGAACATACCGTATTATCATATGTATATACGAATAACATGCGCACACTCCCTTTCTCTCTTCTAAAGGTAATCCGATATTTGCGAAAATATTATTAATATATTACTGGGTATTTGGTCTAGATATCTGAATGACGGGTCATTTTCAACAGGCGGAGATTTTTGTTGGAAAAAAAAGCTTTCCAAAGATTTGTAAGAGGGCCGGGGTTTGAATACTTAGACGCCAAATCCAGTTTTTCTGAGTGTCTGAAATTGTTCATTCCATGTTTGTTTTTTGAGACACTTCCTTTCAGGAAGTATCTATCTGTTATGGTAACTGCTTCAAAATATGCAAATTGAGATACTGCCGATTTGCACCTCAAAATATAGTGCTGTGTCTAGTTCAGGAATTTGCCTTCTACCACATACAAATGCAAGAACAAGAATATTTTCCATCTTGAAAACAGTTTCAGTTTCATATAGAATAAATACACCATACAATATCAACTATAAATCTTGTTTTCACAGCACAATGGTGGCGTAGTAATATACTACTTTGTTTATGACAATGTTAGGAAAGATAACTCAAAAATTGTATTAGAGTTATAGAGTTGTCTTTCTTATATCAACACTTAGGTTAAATAAACATAGTTTGTGTTGTTTATAGAGATATTATAAGCTTCACACATGCATCCTGTGTTAAAAAAATAATCATCATTGCCTTACGATAAAATTATTCAACATTTTAATATCTGCTGCCAATAAATTTTGTGTAGATCTAGAAGTATCTCTCAGGACCTTCAGTCCTTTGATTTCTATCCTGGTGAAAAACATTCAACGAGACTTTAAAAATGTACACTCAGTCTGTTTCTTTCTGTGTTGGTCCTTTTGCTGTCAGTGGTCTTGTTTGTCTCCGTTTACTCGTTTTGAGTGATGTCCGTTGTTTGCTTAGGTATTGTGGGTGTGTTCCGCTGTGGTCACTCTGACGTGGTTTTGTTGGAGATCTCCTCAATATAATTATATCACTCAATGTTTATTTATTTTTTTCTTTCAGATTGGTTTCGAGCACGGCACCAGTAGAGAGACGTTTCTCATTGGATTAGCTTGTCTTCACACGTTAGTTGCCATCAACACATTCTTCTTTCTGCCTAGAAGCTTCATAACAAAAACAAAATTAAGAAAAGACATAGATCTAACAATTGATAAAGGTGAAAATGAAGGTATGTGTACATCTATCTAGAGGCAATGCAATGTCACCATTTTTGTTGATCAAGTATCGGCAATTGACCAAGTTTAAAAATAACAGAGAAAATCTGTAATGAAAACACTTGTAAAATTGATTGACATTACGTCTAAATCATAAAACATCAAATTTTAGTTTTATACTGATAAGTCTTTGAATTAAAAAAAAACATTTTATTTTTTTTTCAGTTTTAACAGAAACAGATAAAAAGAATCCACTTGCAGATGAATCATCAAAACCAAGTTTGCGAGATTCAATTTTGTCACCACTGTACATCATGCATGTTTTCTGGCTGTGTATTTTACAGCTTCGGTTTTATTATTTCATTGGAACTTTGAATCCATTCCTACACAAAGTTACAGGGAGAAATGAACAATTAGGTAATACCAAGCCAGATTTCTAGTGTTAGGAAACATCTGTATCAGATTAAAAAGTAAGACAAGAGGACTCAAATATCGTATAATTAGGGAATAACTAGCTTCTGACGTTATGTTTGCGGACGGTAAATGCTGATATTACGTTGACAAATCGAGTTTTTCTGGCGACGCGAATGGGAATAACTTGATACTGACTTTATGTTTGCGGACGGTAAATGCTGATTTTACGGTGGCAAACTGAGATTTTCTGGCGACTCGTTAGCGGATCCAGAAAACGGATGTTTGCCACCATTTAATCAGCATTTACCGTCCGCAAACATAACGTCATTATCAGGCAGGGGCATCACTGATTTCAGTCCTCTTTGGAAATAACTGATACTTATAATTTACTTTTCGATTTCCTTTGTAATTAAACACGATCAAAGATATTCATTTTGCAAAATGATAGAAATCAGTCACATAAAAATGATTGAATCCCGTCATATTCTAAAGTTTGTCCATTTGATTGCCTTACTGCACTATTTAGAGAAATCTAATTCCATGGATTTGTAGTACTTTCTATTCTGCACCCAATGAACTCATAAAAAGAAAATGCGCAGGAATGAATTTCTAGAAATAAGAATGCGCACAAAAAGTATGGAATTCAGTCATTTGGAGATTAAGCAGCAAGTAAAGTCAAAATCAAAATTACTGATGTTAGTAATTTCTGAAAGAGTACTGAAATCAGTGATGCCCCCGACTGATTATCTAGTTATTCCCATTCTAATGTAATCTATATTATTGTGAATATAAGACGGAATGTTCTCGTTTAACTGCCGTAACTAAGGAGCAAACACATCTCTTTTTATGAAGATCTTCATTCATGTCTCTACAAGCAACTTGGACTTTATCACATTTATTCGACATGAATTTTGTTTTATTAAATATCGTCAAAATATTAAATCTCACAAGAATTTCTTCCACAATTCTTAGATGTACTATTTCATTGGTTATTTTTTGTCTTTCATAGTGAGTCACTTTACGGATGTCTTTGGATACTGTATACTGGGAGGGATTTTTACTACCACTTTTGCTGGATTTGTTTACGATTGGCAGAAAAGGATATTCAAAGGTACGAAAAATGATAAGGAAATAGATGCAGATTAGATGTACATGGAGACGGTGGAACTAAACTGGAAAGAGTTTGCCTATTTCAATTTATATGTCGTTGCTAAATTTATAATCGAAACGAAAAAAAAAGTACAAAGGATGAAAAATAAAAATGAGATAAAAAGATCCTGACGATAATCTCTACAGCACGCACAATAGAGCACCATACTGAGCATCGATGGATCCCTAGCAAGCTAGAGGTGGGACACCAAGTAACCGAGAGGAGTGAGCATCCCCTGTTTAGCTAGCCGCATCCGACGTCGATCTTCACATACGAAAACAATATCTACATGCAATGTCTGAGGTTATGTCTAAAAAGACCTCTGACAAAACCAAGAAGAAATGACCGTAACGTATCATCCATCCACAAGATTTCAACTAGCTCTAGACACCACACGTAACAATGGCAAGGCAGTATGAGACACTAAAAGAAAAGAGACAACCACTCCAAGAGGACCGACATAGAAAACAACCTGATTATGTATTGAAACATGAAAGACGGCATAATTAAAAGAGAGAAACCTAGTTGTACTCGTATCTGACTTTAGATGTACATTTTCGTATCAGACAGCTATTTTTTCTTATTTCAGACAGAAAATCCAAAACCTCTCGGCAGTTGCTACCCGCGCTCCTTCCATTATCTCTGGGAAGTGGTCTCTCTTTACTGATGTCCATTCTTCTACTCATTCCTCGTGCAGAAGTACTGTATTTAACGTTTGTCGTCATGGTTTTCATGAGGTCATTTCTGTATGGAATCGGAAGTTCATATCTAGCGGCCATGTAAATATATTTCTAGTTACATTTGTATTCATTCGTTTGAAATTTTATCTTACATAATTTATTTTGATTAAAATACACTGAAATAGTATTGTGATCATAAATCTGATAAATAACATTGAATCTTGAATTTGTTCACAAATTTTTCTTTGAAAGGTTATCTAGAATTTGCGTAAACTTGATGGTTTCGTCACGATCGACTGCTAATCGTCTAGCGAATATTGCTTTTAGCGTCGGCACTATATTTAACCATTTATCACAAATGTTTGTATGTACACATTCAGTATAGTTGTTCTGCCATTGGTATTGGTATTGGTATTTTTAGACTATTAATTCCCTTTCTTGTTGTGTTTATTTTCACACTTGGGTGTTGACGCTCACTCCTCCCGGGTACATGTACCTGGTCCTGCCTCTATTCGGGGGTTCCTGATTGCCTTGTTAATGGAGACTTACACAATTATGACATATTCCCCTGGATCTTTGACTCCTGGACTACGATTAGTGCCTCTTCTTTGGTATAATTTTGTTCTGCAGAGTCATTGTAGAATAAATCTTTATGTGCCCCAAGTGGAAGCTCGAGGAGAGATTTAAGGAGGTTATATTATGCCGCAACTGTGCGTTCTGTGGGACCTCTGGGTAGTCGGAAAAGTGGGAGGGTTGTGCGCACGTAATCCAAATAACAACATCGTCGGCTACTTGCGAGGCAGATGGTCGTCCAAAGTCGGCGCCGGTTGCCCATTGGTCTCGTTGGTTTATATGTGGTCTTTTGTGTTTCGTGTTTCTATGGTCTGAGTTGGTCTCGTTGGTTTATGTGTGGTCTTTTGAGTTTCATGTTTCTATGGTGTGAGTTGGCGTTCCTTGTCTCTCATTCTGTGAGTGCCTGCTGTGTGTTTGCATTGGGTGTTTTGGGGATTTTGTTGTAGGTGCTGCAATCGAATGTTGTTAGAGATTTCCTCCTTTCTTTTGTGACGATTAATCTATAATTCCTATTCTTTAGACGTGTTGTTTTATGTAGGTACTCCAGTGAGCACTTTGGGATGTTGTTCGGAATAATGATTGTATGTGGAGGCGCTACAAGCTCGTTGCAGTTTGCTCTATATTCCTGGGCACAGGCTTATGACAGTGGATACCGTCATGTGCGTAGATCACTTTTTTCATTACCTTAATCAGTTGAAAGTAAACCGAGCTACGGTCAGTTTTGATATATAAGTTAAGGAAGCTCTAACTATAATGTTAATACATGTATAATATCAAAAATATTTTTCTTATAGTGTTTTGAATATTGTTTCAGGTGGATATCTTCCTATTGGTGCTTGTCTTATTATCAATTTGCCATCCTGTTACCCTGCTGTTGACAAATAGAAAGGCTTTGTCTGGAAATGAAAATCAAAAGGAAAAGGATATAAACAAATTCTTATAATGACATTAAAATTAATTATTATCACTAAGAGTTCTGTGTTTTCATTTAAAATAACCTTCCAGGATTTTTTAAAATTCATTATGCAAAAGTATAAAACCAAATTCCTGAGCACATGTGACCTTTAAAGTATAAATGACGAGGTTACATTAATAATATGGAAGTGTTCCAACTCTTCACCCTCTTAGAGAAAACCAAAGCGATGATTATACACCAGACACGTGTTTCGGTTAGTAAATCCTCTACAGTGGTACTTAATAATGCCAAAGTTAATTTAAGTAGCGTTCTCTAGTTTTCTTTCTTTTAATTTAAATTTGTGCAATTTATTTTGCAAATAGTGCATGGTGTCAAATTTCCTGTAGGGTCGATTTAGTAGTATAGTTAAATAAAGTTCATGACCAAAATAATGTAGTATTGGAGGGATGGTGGTAAGGTTTCAGTCTCCTTTAAAATGAATTACATTTTTGGATGAAATTACTATTTACCGAAACAGGAAAAAGTATTATGTCAAATTGATAAAGGGCCAAATCAAAGCTTCTTTCAGGCGACGAAGCTGGAAAGAATCAATTACATGTATTACACTTTAAAAAATTAACCACGAGGAATGAGTTTAACTGATCCACACTGCAAAAGAAGATAAGTGCCTATAATAATAATACAGAAGACCTTCTTAAAAATTTCAAACAGATTTTAATACACCAGACACGTGTTTCGGACGGCAAATCGTCATTTGTGGTACTTAATAATGTCGAAGTGATTTTCAAATACAGCCAAATGTATCTTAGATGCGCCCTCTGGGTTTATTTCTTAGTCCCCTACCGGCACTTAAGGGGACTTATAGTTTCCACCCCGTTTGTCTGTCCGTCTGTCCGTCTGTCCATCACACTTTAGTTTTCAAAACTTTTTTTCGCTGTCGTTGCATATATTGAACCATTTTTTTTTGGCAAGTGAGTTAAAGAAGATCCTGACGATAATCTCAACAGCACTCACAATAGAGCACAAAATTGAGCATCGACGGACCCCCACCAAGCCAGAGGTAGGATCAGGTGCCCGGGAGGAGTAAGCATCCCCCGTCTGGCCAGCCGCACCCGCCGTCGATGTTCATGCACGAAAATGAAAACAATATCTAAAATACATGCACTGTTTGAGGTTATGCCTACTCAGAAAGTGCTATGGCGACCATATCAGGGGAAAAATATTCAAAACACTGTCAAACCCCTCGCGGGTAACTTTTTACGAGCTCCAAAGGGCATAAGTGTGACTCAAATGAGTTAAAGAAGAGTATATCTTAATGTAAAACAGATCAAGTATGAGTTTGGTTCCGATTGACCTATTTTTACAAGAGTTATGGCCCATGGACTTACTAAATTTCATGAAATTCTCAGTTTTCCGGACTTTTCTTCCATGGTATTGCATATATTGAAATGATTTTTTTTAAAATTTAAATGTGTGCATTTACTTTGGAAAGAGTGCGCGATTCAAAATATTTTGGAGTCGATTCAGATATATAATAAAATAAATTTAATGGCTAAAATAGCATTGGAGGCATGTTATAATTCATTATCAGTATTAATTCAAGCTTTACCTGCAAAACTGTTGAAAATGCACGGAGCCTACTGTAACAACACTTTGTCTTTGCTATTTGTTTGAAATTTTGAAAGAAATCTGAAAGAAATGCAGCGACTATAGCGATGTTGTTCAATGACACAAACGTAGGTTGTTGGGTACCTAGCGTTCCTGGAAATAACTCTCGTCACGGACAATGTGGATGAAAAGAATTACCAATTAGCACAACTCCATCCTCGGTTCCACCGGCTATTTGCGCTTTGGCCGAATACCCTCGGTCACAACGTGCTATTTCGGGGATTTTTAAAGAAATAGCTCTTCTCCGTGGAGGACAGTATGTGAATCGTACACAAGAGGAATTTTATGTCGGTTTCCCGAATATTTGTATCGAAAACATCATATTCTAATTAACAATTCGATTATTGTCTCCGGCATCAAGAAGTATCTTACCTAGTCGAACATGCACTATTTATCGTCGCTATCCAAAAGACGTATTCAAACTATAATGTGACTGGATAAAAAATTTGTGAGGGAACCAATCGGCAACATTTGCATATAAATGGAAATCCCCGAAATTGTACGATGTGACCCAGGGTATTCAGCCAAAGCGCAAATAGCCTGGGGAACCGAGGATGGCACAGCTCTTGGGGAAGGGAAATACACTGGACTGCCCTAAGATATATGTAGAAGTCGACTTTAAAATTTGTACAAAATTGCGCACATCTACCTGACCCTTTATTTATTCTAAGTTCTTGATGTTTTTTTTTTCAAATCTTGATATTTTAGATATTTCCAATTTTTGGTCATGGATAGGCATATTAGATTTTAGAGTTAATGTTGAGGTTTGCTAAGTGTAAAATGTACACAGGTAATCATTTGTAAATAAAAAGTAGGTTTTCAATGATAATGCTCATAGAATATTTGTGTAGTATGTGATAAATGGTACGATTTCATGCATCGTGTTATATAGTCTGCTTCCTTAGAAATCATAGCAAGCATCAATCGACTTTAAGATTTCAAGACAAAGCTGCAAATTGTATGATATGCCATACACGCAGAGCAACATGTGAGGAGATCAAACACCTCAACTACCTTATACATGTAAGTTGTCAAATGAGGTAGTTTTATTGTGGATACATACTCTTACAAAGAATAGATGAGTGCTTGATTTCATGTATTTTTTTTCAGTACATACAATATATATTCATGAGGAGTGAGATCCTGTCAATGTTAAACGTCTTCAAATTCAACAGCATCATTTAAGAACAGATAAATTTACAGCATGGACCAGACATGTGCGTTTCGGGTACTTAACCCTCGTCAGTGATCCTCAACCTAAACAATGTAATATGGCCAAAGAGTGTGAAAGACGTAGCAGGATGGGTCGGATAAGATGCTACAGGACCCACGTTTTAAAAGAAATTTTGATAACAATTCTTGTTGCTCTCTTTACAAATGTAGCTGGTTCCTCAGAATGTCATATATATTACAGCAAAGATATTCTCCATCATGTGTCCAAGTGGAAGTGTGTTCTTAAAAAACAATATGAGTCAAGAACTCAACAGGGCATAAAATAATGTATCAGTACCTACATTGTATATAAATGTAGTCATAGTAATCGGGTTGTCTCCACATTCCACCTTCCTATCTTAATTTGTTTTGAAAAAATGGACATTTTTATGCAATAAAAGAAGGAGATGATCGCCAACAACACTCGGCTGTAGCACCCACAGCAACATCCCAAAACACCAAATGACAAAACACAGAGCAGATACGCACAGAAAGAGACACAAAAGGGTCAAGGAACACTAACTCATATAATTGAAACATAAAACACAAAAGACCAAACATAAACCAACGAGACCAATGGGCAACCGATGCCGACTTAGGACGCACATCTGCCACGACGCAAGTAGCAGACGGAGTGGTTATATTAAAGATGTGAAACTTTTGCTGTTTCATATGTTTCGAACCGGTCAACATCAAATATTGGAACAATGATATAAATCACAGATGATTACTGTGAATCATCATCAAAGTAGGAGTCGTACTATAACAATATTGAATGCTTTTAAATGTGAGTTAATGTAACTCGTGCCTCTGGTCGTGAGAGCTTATATTCTCCCTATGATCACTTTGATGGAATTTTCTTGCTTATCATCTTTGAACCTTTTATAATTCTTTTCAAAAAGACCCTAGATTGTAGGGATATATGTATTCGTCTGTAAATTTGAATGACCCCAACTTTAACATTACACCTTATGGAAAAATCCAAAAATTCACATTTTTTGCATTGTAGAAACATTTTGTGACCAAAAATATATTTGAAACCTACATTGTCGCTTACTTAGGAAAATATTCACTTGACCTATATGAATACATGAATATAATGTGTATAGTGAGACTGTATTTGAATATAATTGTAGTCGAGTAAGGGGTATAGTTGAGTAAAATTTGTCTTAGTCATTGTGTTTGAAATAGATTATTGCGATGAAAACAGTGCATGTAATGGTTACTCTTTCTAAATAATGCCGATAAGATTGCGAAATTCTCGAATTCAATTTTTGGATTTTTATCAGCGCAGGCAACATTTATCAACATACAAATGTATAATCAAGTTTCATACATAACATTTTCATTTCATGCTTTCATGATTCAACTCGTATCTAAATAGGATTGATTAATCTATATCAAGAGTCATAGAAGTCTCAATGATATGGAGTTGACATTTCTGATGTCATTTTCATACTAGAAAGGACGGGACTATTGTATCCAAAATAAATGCTTTTAGAGCGGGTGTGTAGAAGTAATAAATCGATTTGAAATGTTTGATTTTAAATGGTTATTTGGGAGGCATTATCCAAATGTAAATACGCGGCTCATTTCACTTTGATACGTATTCCCCTTTAACACCGTAGTCCTACTAATAATATGTCGGGGAAATATCACATAAAATCAGAGGTCATCGATGAATTAAATACATACGCGGAACTAGATTCATTTTCTTTGGAAAGGGGGGTGGGAGGTAGTTTGGTCTTGTGGGAGGGTAGTTGGTCGCGGAGACAGACTGTCAGAAAGTATATGAATTTCATTTCCACATAATAATTATACTATCTTAAAACAATATGCAAAATATTATTTTCTTCGGTGGATGGGATGGGGGGGGGGGGGGGGGGGTTAGTTGATCTTAGGGAAGTTAGTTGATCTTAGGGAAGTTAGTTGGTCGGGGCGAGTGGTCTGACAGACTGATAGAAAGAAACTATATGAATTTCATTTCAACATGATTTACTATCTTAAAACAATACGCAAAAAAATAATTTAATAGTTTAATCCCGATTGTCCCACATTTGGAAAAAATCATATCCCGATTGTTCTACATTTTTAAACAAACACATGCATAATGATAATACAAACATTCAGGTTATAGTCTATTTTATTGTTGTATGTTTTTTTTTTGTTTGTTACACTTTTGACAATGATATTAATACGATTAAATACCGATACATTCTTTATTATTACTCATAAGAGACCCCCCCCCCCCCCCAATTGTTAACTTTTATTCTGGCTAAAAGTTCTTATTTATTTCTCCATCTCGAACACTTTTATATGGACATACATTTACTCTTTATATTTTCATCAATAAGCCTAATATTTTCTCAAAATAAGTAGTTTTTGCAAAAAATATTTCACTCCAAAGGCATGGTCGATCTTTATTTTTGGCACCTTTATTTATTCAATTTATATAGCTATTGGATATAATAATCGGGTTTTTTTTTTGCATCAGGAATTTCATTAATTGTAGAGTATGGGATAACTACTGAAAATATTAAATATGAATCTACTATCGATAAATACAATCTAAGACTTATGGATTCTAAAGGATTACCGTATTTCATAGATTTAATGCGTGATAAAGATTTATAATTATAATTCAGAAATTGCACATTTCAACTGAAAGAGCATATACTTGTACTTTAAAAATTGTATCTGTACAGAACATTAATTTCGAAACGTATGCAATATAGTGATGAAAAGATCTTTATGTCAATGAAAAGTTTTCACTTTACGTTCCAGCATCAATTTAGGCATTTTCATTTTCAGATAGATCAGTATGATAATTATGGATAATTATTTCATTTACATGTATTTCTAAAACCTCATAAATTCTTAGTTTTCATAGGAACATGACAATTCGGACAATTGTCAGACACTTTCATATCCGATTTTATGTTATTTCATAACTGTCATTGATTGCATCTTCATCCTTTCACATTTTGTAACAATCACATGCAAAACCTTCGTTGTGATACAATACTGTCATGATTCAAAAAAGAAGTATGATCAAGATTTATAGTGTCAGAACGGACTCCGGACAGACGTCGTCCTTTTGAAGTAATTTGAAACTTATTTTCAAAATTCTGTGACAATTTTGAAGTTTTTTTTTTAATCTTGCATCTAAATTGCTTAATCATACCGCCTTTTGACCCCTTTTGCCCCTTTGAATTTGTTTATATTAAAATATATGTTCTATAGTACCAATTTATTGTACTAGACACATGTTTCGGATATTGAATCCTCGTCAATAGTACTTTAAATAAAGCGAAAGTGAATTTTCCTGGCGCCATCTACAATGTCGCGCACAGGGGGAAGTCGCCGAGAACCGCCCTTTTTTAATCTATGTACATAGAGAATAAGTGTCTTAATTTGTGTTTTGTTACGGGTATACAACACACAGCAAGTGCATTTATCGTACATGTAATGCGCGTTAGCGCATTTCATGCGATAAATGCACTTGCTGTGTGTTGTATACCCGTAACAAAACACAAATTATGACATTTATTCTTTATATATGCACTATAGTTGTCTATTTCATTCTTGTTTTCTGAAATTGCCTTTTCTAGGTAAAAGAGTGACGTCAAAATTCATTTCACCGCGGGTTCAGTTTGCAGGTTAGAACAGCCGTCGCGGCATGTTTCTTTAGATCTTATGCATTGTGACGTCACGAGTGTTAATACACGAATTGCAGCACGTTCCTTTCAATAGTAACATCTCAGGGAATTACATTGGTTGTGCATATATATGATTTTTAATATCCAAAATTAATCCTTCAGTTTTTCCTGATATTGATATAGATTGACAGCTTTAAAATTCGGTGTCCCGAAAATGGTCAAGTTATTTGCCAAAAAAGAAAAAAAGCCAAAATATAGGGTCACAAAAATCGGTCTACAAACCACATCTCTTAGTAGATTTCTTGGGCGGATCCAGGATTTTTAGAGGGGTGGTCCTAAAGTCCGAAAAAATGAGTCAAATAAATAAATAAATAAATAAATAAATAAATAAATAAATAAATAAATAAATAAATAAATAAATAAATAAAAGCACACCAGAAAGTACAAAACATTCATGCCGTTAATTAAGAAATCATGAATCAGACTTTAACATTCACCCTTTGATCTCTGAATGAGATAATTGCCGCAATTACCTAATTAACCTGCACACCATATCCCGATTGTCCCACATGACTTTTATATCTTTTTTATATAAATGTGGGACAATCGGGATGACACCGTTTTGTCCATATTCTACATGGAAAAAAGGAAAAGGGAACTTCATATCATTTTTACCTTTAAACCCTTACCCTGGATCCGCGCATGAAATAAATAAAATCCCAATATACTTGTAGATGCGAAGCTGAATAATCCGTTCGCTGATCTTGTGGAAAAGTCCCCGGCTCATAAAAGCAAGTCAACATCTATTAGGATGCAATGAGTGAAAAAGCTTTTCAAAAGGTCTATGTTAGTGTCCCACGACAACAATTAGGTGGGAAGGTAATTTACATGATCGAAATTTAAAATTCAATCGAACTGTGCTTTTCGAAGGACATATTATTGTCACTCGGAGAAAGGTTTACTGCTTTAATTTCCTCTCGACGTGCAAAAACACTCAAGAAGTTTAAAGTATTATTTTAAGTTTATTGAATTCATGGATATTGACGGATTCCCATATTGACGGAATTTAATCATTAAAGGTGTCTTCTACATAAAGATCTTGTTTGGAATAGAATATTATTTTTCTAGTACATTGTGGACACACTTTCATAAAGTAAATATCTTTCATGTACACAGGAGTTCGGTTAGCAACCAAGTAATGCGATTCAGCCCCACTAAATTAAAATTCTGCAGCAAGTGTTTTTAATTTCTTTGTACGAAGGTGGAAGTAAATCCCCTGACGTCCCGAGGGATTAAGTTTAAGAACTCTGTTCAATCGGATTGGAGATTATTTATTTCTTTCATCGACAAACATATGAAAGAGAGGCAGGAGATAAACTGTCCTGCAAAGTTTGCTTTTGTGAAATTTAATCTTCGTCACTGGCCTTATTGTTTGCTATAGAAGCAGAATTCATATTCGGAGTGAAGTATCAACATTAGAGGTATGAAAACAATATTTCATATTCTGTAAGACTGCCAGGTCCATACTGTGACGGAATATAGAAAATCGTTGAAGGTTTCCTACAGGAAAGAAAATCAAGATGGTGTTGAGAGAAGAGACAATTCTACAGGTAAAGTCTAAAGTCTCCGAGATGGAGAAGAACTCAGACTTGTACTTTGTGCAAGACTTTATCGGTGTACCGCTTCATTCTTCAGCTCCAGTGTCAAGATCCAAGTCAGATTCACGAGACTCGGATCGTATGAACGCCTGTATGGCGAATAACTTGTTCCATTCTGTATTCAAGGGAAGATTTCGCAAAGTGAAGCTGATATTGGATAGAGGGTACAATGTTAATAATAAAAATAACTACGGCTACAGTGTACTGATAGCAGCACTTCATATAGAAGATGACGTAAAACGTGACAAAATGTTCAGATACTTGATGCATCGACACGCCGATATAACTGCTAAGGATCCGAAACATGGCCGCTCAATATTGTCATGGGCATCGCTATTAGGTAGGAATGACCAGGTTGTATTAATGTTAGAGTCTCTGAAGGGCGATTTCGACCTTAGGGAACAAGACTACGACGGAATGACTGCCCTACACCAAGCAACCCAGTCTGGACATATCGATGTTGTTCGAACTTTGGTACAAGAGTTTCGGAAATACCGTCTGTCTGTCGATGTCGCCGATAGACTGGGCTTAACTCCCTATCTTCATGCCAAGCGTCTTGGATATACGGAAATATGTAACATATTACAAGTGGATGGCAGAGCTTGTCCTGGCCAGTCAGATAGTTTCACATTCAGGAGCAGCAGTGAATGGTCCGAAATTGGAGCCACAATAAAACAGAAGAAGCATCTACAACAACGTATGACGTGCTTTGAACACGCAGCAATACACGGAAGTAGCAAGTCGTTCCGAAATTTCTTTGGGTCAGAGTCTGTTCCGGCTGTTGGTGTTTCTGTACCCGAGGATACAGAAAAACCTGAAAAAGTTACCTACTGGGTAGTAAAAAATGTCCCTCCGAAATATAGGACAGAAAATGATCAATTAAGTAGGTCAACAGACTTTGTCGAATTCAATCGGCTGAACAAGAGTAAACAGCGTGAAATGTCAAAGTCAAACCCAAATCCGACTTTTTCGCTATTAGAACTGACACCAGGTGCAAAAGCAATTTCTGCAAACGAATTCAAACACAGTGAAACTGATACCTCCAAAATTGAACCTGCTGCAAAGGTTGATTCAAGCACTCACCATCAACATCATCACAGCCACAAGCCGAGCCAAATGCAATCACTCGGAGCAATCATGGCCGCGCTCGCAGACCAGCAGACGTCATCATATCGTCAGACAGTACGAGTTACTCCCCCTGCTGAGAATCTTCCGCCTAGTAGGGCAAAACGCTCGACATTTTCGATAATATTTGGGAAAGATGAATTGAAGAAAAAGAAAAAAGGAAAAGGATCAGGCAAATCTTGTCAGAATTCGAAAAAGAAAGGTTCCAATTTTCTAAAGCCACCAAAAAGATGATTCATTTAAAAGTAGTATTAAGGAGGACCCAACTTTGTACTTCAAAACTGATGACGATAAAATTGAACAGAAGAATCAGATTAAGAGTGATTACATTTGATATTATTTCATGTAAGCTAAGATTCAGGATTCTGTCCCAACAAAAGGTATTTTAGCGAAAAAATCTTTAATATATATATATTCAATAGAAAGTCAGTCCATTAGTTCTCGTATACATTTAACTTTATCGATTTAGGTTTTGTATTATCGATATTTCAGTGGTACCATTTCTGTTCATGATAAAGGGTGAGAACACTTATGAATTCTTCGTCCAGTTATCCACAGATGTAATTTGAAACTTTAATTTACCATATTCCAATAGAGAAGATCATCTGTATAACTGTATTATAAATTGAAAAATTTGTATTTGTAAAAGAAAATCTGCATAATTAATGTTGTTTTATTTTATTAAGTTGGTCTGATATCAGACTTTATTCTCATTTTATTCGAGATGGATAATGAAAATATGTCCAGCAAGAATACCCATATTGACGACAACGGATCACACCCGCAGCGGAACATGCCCTCAGCAAAACTCTCCTACAGCAAAACACAACCACAGTGGAACACACTAACAGCGGAACACAACCACAGCGGGACACACCCGCAGCGAAACACAACCACAGCAAAGCACACCTACAGCGCAACACACCCACAGTGAAACACACCCGCAGCGAAACACAACCACAGCAAAACACACCGACAGCTGAACACGTACTCGCAGCGAAACACACACACAGCGGAACACAACCACAGCCCAGCACACCCACAGTGTAACATATCCACAGGATTGTAAAAACAACGATCATCAGACAAGATAAATTCAACAAACAGCAGGCAACAATGAGACACACAACACAACAACACCCATACTAAAAGGTCCAACAAATTAAACATGAATGACAATATATAAATTGAGAAAGACCAATGTTCTAGGGAATGGTTACTGATTAAATTCTGATTAAATGGCTCGAAACAACGCGATTTCAGTATAAAGGAGCTATTTCATTTCTTTTCACCCAAATTACAGTGCTGTTATAAGAGGCGCACAATAAAAACCAGTTGAACCGTGACAGTCAAAATAGGATCAAAGGGAAAAAGTTAAACATGTACATTTGTACTACTAATATAAATTGATTGAAATTATTTTTATATTTAATGTCAGACAGTTCATAAGGTAAAAATAAAAGAAAAAATTAAAAGACTACCGAGTTCTACCGTACAGAAAGTATTAAGAGATTTGGAGGGAACTCTTCTTATACCATAGAAAGGATTAAAATAAACCAAAACATAAATAAATAAATTATAAACAAAAGGGATAGGAAATGCAAAAATAAATCAATTCAAAGTCTATTATAGATTTTAAAGATCTGTCATATTAGGTAAATTAAATAACTTAATTTTGTTCTAGATTCTCAACTTTCATAACTTGACATAAAGATACAGTACATTCAGACGGGTCGTGAAAGTATATATATAGAAATCTCTGAACTGATAGTGTAGAAATTGAGGACAGCGATATGTCTTGCAAAGTGCTGCATACTCTAGAATTCGACATTTCCGTCCTAAAAAGCAAAACGAAACAAAAACAAACAAACAAACAATAAACCCAAAGAAAATATAGATGAAGGTCTTATTCATTTTTCATAGGATGCAATTAAGTTTTTTAATCTGTTTTTTTTCAGAGCTTATTGTGACTTTAATTACAAGATTTATTACAATTTTCAATGTCAGATATACACGTAGCACCTGTTGGCATTTTATCGATTTAAAGTTCCGATGTGCCTCATACATGAAAATTTTAAGCCGCGTCAGTTTATCACATGTATTGATTAGAGTTATCCTTCTTGCACAACGTACATGGATCTAGAAGGTTGGGGAGGGGCGGGGGGTGTTGAGTCTTGCAGGTCGAGACCACCCTGAGACGATGCCAACAACGCCCCTTCCCATCTCTTTCTAGTCAAAGTTCATATAAGGAAAGTAGAGGCGGATACTCTGGTGGATCTACTGTGGAATACATGTAAGGCCACACAAATGTTTCCTCTGTTACGCGGCAGCGGGCGGGTAGCTTTTGAGGGAGTCAAGTGCCCCCCCCCCCCCCCATGCTAAAATAATTGTCCGTTATGGGTTTGAAATTTCTTGTACATGTAACATCAAAGATATCCCTTAGATGTTTGGGTTCTACTTTTGCAATGAATCAGTAAGAAAAGCTTTAATTTGACACTGAAGACCAAAAAGAAAACGATCTGACGAATCAGCTTTCTAAAAAAATTAGGAATTTTCATTCCATGGCATTATCAATGAATGTCATTTTATTTACGGGTTGCTTAAAGCAGTTTGCCTACATATAAAGTAAAGAAAGACGTAGACATCAGGTGTAAGAATATGTAAAATCCAATCAGTCCATCTGATTGAGCTATTCCCAAAATATCTGTAATACTGAAGGATTTTACTCGATTCTTGATTCCCTTCCCAGGATGGGGGGGGGGGGGGGGGGGGGGGGGGGATGGGATTGCAGAATATATCCGGAATAGTCCCTTACCAGGAGTATATCGCATAGACTCAAGAGTTATTAGATTTAGCAGTTTGTGAAGTATTTGATGTGTTTCACTTATTTATACAATACTAATTGCATTTCCTAAAGATAAATATTTCGACCTTGCATTACACATTTTAAATGTGAGACAATACTGTCTGTAGACATCACATGTACATGTATGAACGATGTATAGGTTCGAACATCAGCATCAGTGATGATAATAATTATATTGTTTGTTGAAAAGTGCATATGGTGTACTAATAATTAAGATAGAACATATATTTCAGTGTGATAAGCAATTCTTAATGAAAATGATTTTTACTTTAGCTTTATATAATAAACCATGAATCATAACAAACAAATATTACAATAAGAAATGTAAGAATATTTGTCAAATCATTAATACACCTTAGGCCATACCAAATTAATTTAATGTTCTTCGGATTTTTCTTGTAAAAAAAGGGTGCGAGTGGGCGAAAATATAATTATTTCATTTTTCTTAGCTTTTGCAGATTTTAAGGTGCGAGCGAATGAAATAATTTTATTTTTGATATAGGTTACCCCAGAAATACATTTCTGATGTTTTCCGTACTCAAAAAGGAATCCCCATAGGAATCTGGTGACTAGAAAGCCTTGCACATAGCAGTATGGAAAAGATTTTCTAACATTTCCCCTCCTTGACTTTCACTGTTATGTATACGGGACAACAAATTTGCTCCAAACAATTTTTTTAACAGAAGAAGTATCATTTTCTTCGAATTTTGCACAATCTGAGACTTCTAGAAGTTTTAAGATTTGCAGAAATCAGAACCGACTCTAAAAAATCCTTAAGCCAGAAATTTAATGGTGCGGGCGAGCATTTTATTTTTATAATATTATTTTTTGAATTTTTAAAAAATATGGTGCAGGAAATCCAAAGAACATTAAATTAATTTGGTATGGCCTTATTGAAAAAAATTCAGAGAAATGTAGCATTTCATAGAAGTTGTATTAAATATTGCAATTGCAATGTTTGTGGTTTAAATGGGGTTTGTTCTTTGTTCGTTTTGCCTGATAGGTAGTTTGGTTTTTGATTCAACACCTGACGCTTAGCAAAGAAAAAAATTGGTGTGGCCCAATTTGAAAAAAAAAATTGAATTGATTTCCCCATTTACAGATTTGTCTTTACAAAGTCATCAGACGATCATTCTGTATTAAAATTGGAAATGTTAAAGAAAATATAGTTTACCTTTTTTTTACACGTTCGCTGGTTGATGTTTATAGAAATAATAGGCGGATCTAGAATTGTTTTCTTGACTATGGACTAAAAAAAAATTAAAATAGAAATAAATCAGCATTTTGGACACATTCCTACCTCTCCCCCCCCTTAGATCCGCGCTTGCTTGAATTATGTCGAAGAAATTTAAAAGTACATATTCGTGATATGTTAAACATCTTAAATCCAATAGCATCATTTAAGAACAGATAAATTTGCAGCATGGACCAGACATGCATGTTTCGGGTACTTAACCCTCATCAGTGATCCTCAATCTAAACAATGTAATATGGCCAAAGATTTTGAAAGTTATCCAAAGTTGTCCAAAACTGTACCGATATACGTATCCTGAGGAAAACGAAAAGAATACTTAGTGGTTGGATGGTTCAAATGGTCTAAGACAGAATAACATCCACCATTCTGGACAATGGGACATCATAGTGTATGACGAGTTCCCCGTATCGACCGTAGAACTTCTCGGTGACGATATTAGCTATAGTCGATCACAAACGTATCTCTGACTGAGAAGCTTATCTGAAAGACACCTAGCTCTCAGAACAAAATCTGTATATTTGGTACTTTCTCTGACATAACGTATCAATTGAGATATGAATTAAGCAGGCGATGAAGGTATGTTGCTACTCAGAAAAGCAAATGTTTGTGATGCTGAAACTGAAGTCGTCATGTTTGTCATAGAGTGGGGTGTTCATGTGACCATAAGTGTCCTAGGATAGCATTATGTCCAAATACGATGCGGAATAATTTATATCTGTAGTTTCTTTGCCTACAAGCTCCGACGGATATAGTCTGCTAAGGTAATCCGCGAATTTTGGATTATTGATGGACAGCACATCCATGACATCGTCTATATATCAGTAAGTAAAGTTAAAGTTAGAAGTTAAGTATCTTTTTCCTTCAGAGACAAAAGATTGAATGAATTCAGATTCGTACGAGTAAAGAAAAATGTCGGCAAGACGTGGGGCACAATTGGTTCCCATTGGCATTCCGACAATTTGTTGGAAGACCTTACCTCCAAACACCACAAAAATGTTGTCAGGAAGTTTAACATCTGAATAATATCTGTTTCAGTGTTCTTATTTTCATAGTCGGACTTTTCTTTTAATTTTGTCAAAGTTAACAACAATGAATTTAAATTTGTCATTGCCGTTCTTGCTTGTAAACGCATTACGCATACTGTTTGCGAGTCTTTGTTTCAATTTAGAATGTTGAGGGATTGTTGTGTAAAGTGTCGAAAAATCAAAGGCTTTGATCGAATGGACTCTACTGAAATATTTCTACATATTAAGTATAAATTCAGAAACAAAACATCACGATTTCAGTTTATAAGAAGCACCAAGCAAGCAAAAGTTTAGAAAAATCCCATAATTTTTCGTAAGTATTTTTTGTGAAACAGGCAGCTGAATCATAACAGTGGAATCACGTTATTTGTCCACATTATTTGTACGTGTAATTTGATTAATGCTGAAAAGTTTACATAATACAATTCGCAAGAGAATGAATAAAACTCCATAACTGACTTCAATTGACCTGAATACAAGCTGTGAAATACTTTGATCTAGATTCGAAAGGGAAAATTTGAGTCAGTAGTCCCTTGCCAATGTATCATATTCTAATGAAATGAGGACATTTTGAAATCTTATCTCATGCTTCATAGCGATTGCGTTATGTAGGATGCATTTTGACAATAAATCTTTACCAAGCACATATAAGTTTGATGCACTTAAATAACCGCATATTAACTTAAAACGGTTGCACGAAAATAAAGATGATATTCATTTGCACAGAAAAAATAATAATGGAATGGGTTGGTCTTTAGCTATACATGTTAGTAAATACTTTTATTAATTTTCAAAACAATCATTTAAGTGCAATACGTTGTGTAACTATAGATCATAATAATTAAGGATTATTTATTTTTTTGCACTGAAGAATATGAAGTCTGGAAATTTCAGGAAAATTACTCAGTCTCAGCTTCCTTTAGAATTGGGATCTATGCATAAATTATAGAGTATCTTACTTTTATCACAAGCTATCTTTTATGGTGAATTAATTTACAAAATTAAATGAACCAAAGGTGGACTTAATGTCTATCAAATACACACTAGAATCATCATTCGCCTTATTTACCGTGGATATGATCCTAGTATGGTACGTGATCCATCTATAGTTGTGTATCAGCGCATTCCGAAGAATTACGCACTGACTGTGACGACGGGGCTCAATGACGGGCCCTGTCCAAACCTCGCCAGAGAAGACATGTCCATGATCTCCTGTCTCTGTCAGTCGGTCGGACTCCTATGGCGGTTACATGTATCAGCTCGCTCCAACCGGCAGAGCACGGACTGTGTTTAGTTCGCTCTAAATGCTTTTGATATATATTCATCTGTGTTTTACTTTGGCCGCTGTATTTCGTTATCGTATTTTTGTCTTTATCTTACAGTGAGGAGGCTGTTGTTAACAACAATCGTGCGTACTTCGAGACCGCTGTGTAAGAAGACAAAATGGGGAAGGGGGGGGGGGTTACAAACGTAAGATGGGGAACTATACAATTTGCTACTTAGGTAGCAGATAGGTGTCGTACGTCGGCTCATTAGTCTATATTCTTGAAGTGTTTAGCTGTTATCATAAGGCTTATATTTAGTGTTAGATCTCTCTTGTCTCTTTTTGTACCCTACGTCTTTTCCCGTTTTCACTAACATCGCACTGAAGAGTATCATGACGACGTTTTGACTGGCTGGATATCTAATGCCAAATCTGACCCCGTCATGGATCCTTACCGAGCGTTTTTAGATTTTTGTGTAGCAATCACAGCGAGCTGATCTCAACTTCATTCAGATTTGAATGATTTTGCGTAAACATGTCTGGTGCATGCTGTAATTTATCTGTTCTTAAATGATGCTATTGAATTTGAAGACGTTTAACATAGTATTCAAATCCAGCTGTGTAAAGTGTCTGCTTGAAGTACAAGTCCTAAGGACGGACTATCCGAAATATGCAGTTGGTGCACTGTAGATATTTGGACAGTTGGTGCACTGTAGATATTTGGACAGTTGGTGCACTGTAGATATTTGGACAGTTGGTGCACTGTAGATATTTGGACAGTTGGTGCACTGTAGATATTTGGACAGTTGGTGCACTATAGATATTTGGACAGTTGGTGCACTATAGATATTTGGACAGTTGGTGCACTGTAGATATTTGGACAGTTGGTGCACTGTAGATATTTGGACAGTTGGTGCACTATAGATATTTGGACAGTTGGTGCACTGTAGATATTTGGACAGTTGGTGCACTATAGATATTTGGACAGTTGGTGCACTATAGATATTTGGACAGTTGGTGCACTATAGATATTTGGACAGTTGGTGCACTATAGATATTTGGACAGTTGGTGCACTGTAGATATTTGGACAGTTGGTGCACTATAGATATTTGGACAGTTGGTGCACTGTAGACATTTGGACAGTTGGTGCACTGTAGACATTTGGACAGTTGGTGCACTATAGATATTTGGACAGTTGGTGCACTGTAGACATTTGGACAGTTGGTGCACTGTAGACATTTGGACAGTTGGTGCACTGTAGACATTTGGACAGTTGGTGCACTGTAGATATTTGGACAGTTGGTGCACTGTAGACATTTGGACAGTTGGTGCACTGTAGACATCTGGACAGTTGGTGCACTGTAGACATTTGGACAGTTGGTGCACTGTAGATATTTGGACAGTTGGTGCACTATAGATATTTGGACAGTTGGTGCACTATAGATATTTGGACAGTTGGTGCACTGTAGATATTTGGACAGTTGGTGCACTATAGATATTTGGACAGTTGGTGCACTATAGATATTTGGACAGTTGGTGCACTGTAGATATTTGGACAGTTGGTGCACTATAGATATTTGGACAGTTGGTGCACTATAGATATTTGGACAGTTGGTGCACTGTAGATATTTGGACAGTTGGTGCACTATAGATATTTGGACAGTTGGTGCACTGTAGACATTTGGACAGTTGGTGCACTGTAGACATTTGGACAGTTGGTGCACTGTAGACATTTGGACATTTGGTGCACTGTAGACATTTGGACAGTTGGTGCACTGTAGATATTTGGACAGTTGGTACACTGTAGATATTTGGACAGTTGGTGCACTGTAGACATTTGGACAGTTGGTGCACTGTAGACATTTGGACAGTTGGTGCACTGTAGACATTTGGACAGTTGGTGCACTGTAGACATTTGGACAGTTGGTGCACTGTAGACATTTGGACAGTTGGTGCACTGTAGATATTTGGACAGTTGGTGCACTGTAGATATTTGGACAGTTGGTGCACTATAGATATTTGGACAGTTGGTGCACTATAGATATTTGGACAGTTGGTGCACTGTAGATATTTGGACAGTTGGTGCACTGTAGATATTTGGACAGTTGGTGCACTATAGATATTTGGACAGTTGGTGCACTGTAGATATTTGGACAGTTGGTGCACTATAGATATTTGGAAATTTTGTCTAGAAGGATGCTCTTGGGCAGCCAATGTTGTTTTTGTTTGTTTATTGCTATGCCGGTTTTGATTCATTGATTAATACGCAATGTCAAATAGGTACATTAGGACACTCTTCTAACAGGGAAGGTTAAGCGTAGGTAATCCGTTTACTACAATACGAGTACTTACGCTTCTTTTGTGAATGCACTTGCACATCCGTTTATGGTCATGATGGTTGTACGAGTACATTAATTTGTTTTATGAAAAACAAACTTTGTTAGAAGTATACCAGAGACGAGGTACCAATTGTAGTTCAGGAGCCAAAGCTACAGGGGAATATGGCATGATTGTTTAAGTCGACATTAACATGGAGAATGAGCAATTAAATCCATTTGCAATGTTTTCAAAGTTTGCTATATACACAACCAATGTAATTCTCTGAGATGAAACTATTGAAAGGAACACATTTGTAGTTCGCATGAAAATGCTCGTGACGTAACAATGCCGCGGCGGCTGTTCTAGCCTGCAAACTGACCACGTGGTGGCCTGAGTTTTACCCAGAAAACGCAATATCAGAAAACAAGAATGAAACTGAACACATTTATATAGAGAATAAATGTCATATTTTGTGTTTTGTTATGGGTATGCAACACACTGCAAGTGCAGTTATCACACGAAATATGCTAACGCGCATTACATGTACGATAAATGCACTTGCTGTGTGTTGCATACCCGTAACAAAAAACAATTTAAGACACTTATTCACTATGTGGTTTCGGCGTACAACATTTTCAATCTTTTGTTAGATGGTTAAGGGTTCAATGAATTCTTTGTATTTATTGTCACATTAATAATAGCTCTGCCAATAAAAATGTGTTATGTACTGGTCCCATGGTTCTTGGGTTTCAGCTTGAAGTTTCTGTGGTGTTGATCAAAAACCTGTATGTCTGGTTCTACGAATTGTCGTCATTGAGGTGACTGGCTATGATATCATAGAGCTTCTTCTGTTTATCTATCTGTTCATTGTTGGCTGAAGTGTAAAATTTATCAATGTGCAATCAAAAATGTGTTATGTACGGGTCCCATGGTTCTTGGGTTTCAGCTTAAAGTTCCTGTGGTGTGGATTAAATAACTGTATCCCTGGTGCTACGAATGTAGCTGAAGGTGGTGAGGTGGCTTTGGCATAAGAAAGCTCATCTGTTTATCCTCTGAATTAGAATTTGAAAGCTTCGTTTTTCAGTTCATTGTTGACTTTAGTATTTTAGATTGATCAATGAAATGATCAAAACATTGTAGACTGTACTAGCAGTCGATAAATAAGATGAAGTGATTTTTTAAACATTTATTTTAACTTTCTCAACCATTATCACACAATATATTAATTCATTTAACAATATCCTGGTATGATATTCAAACATGATAACGAGAATAAAACATTAATCACTAATATGAAAGTGTTCATCATATACTTCAGATATTCAATACCAACGTATTTACTATAAATAAATCATGTATTACATATATTATCCTTGTACTTCCAATATTGCTCTGACACACATAACATATATGTATATGCTAATTCACTGAGACATGTGCATTTTATTCGTATCTAATTAAAGCTTTTACCCTCTTGAACATTTACAATATATTCTTTATACATGTAAATCATTACATAATGCTCAATTCAATATCAACATTTCTTTAAACAAAGATTCTCAAGTATGATACATAATATACATATAAAGACCAAATTGTAAAGCGTACAGAAAACATAAACGTTTTTGAGAAACAAGTTCTGTTGTTACTGCTCTTTTTTCTTACAACGCCATTCACAAATGAATTCAAAAGGCCAAAACGGTAAGCCATTTCATCTAGAGTGTCAAATCTTCAAATGTTTTGACAAGACGATGTCCGCACGGGATCCTCGCTTACTGCAGACTTACACATTTGGATCCCCCACTGGTACTTCTTTGGCCCCTTCCTTGTTCTCCTTACTTTGACCTTCCTTTGCCTCTATGGGTTCTTCCTTTTTCCCTTCCTTTTCCTTCTTGTCTTCCGATGTTTCTTGTTCCTTGTCCTTTGATGTCGCGCAGGCAATCCCGCCGGCCGCGGCCAGTTGAGCGAGGTAGGCAGAAATATCTACTTGTTTCCCGTTATCAACCACGTATACACCTTGTCGATCTCCCTGACCAGCTTGCTCACTGCTAGCTCCTCCTGATGGCAGATACACGGGTTGGATAACGGATGGGCCCCTGTTCTGTGCGCTGGCTACTCCAACTAAAGCCTGGACCAGATCTCTGATGAGTACATTATCATAACCAGTGGATGGACTACCGAATGAACTTTCCTGATACTCATGGGGCTTACGGATTGAATTGTCGTGCCTTATTTTCCTCATTTCTACTGAAGCTCCATAGGCGGAATCGCTCAAATTACTGACGCAGCTAGACATGTCGCTGAAGTTTCCTCCAACAACGTCGCTATCACCGCTAACAGCTCGACTCACTTTCGTGTGCTTCTTGATTTGGGATTCTGACTGAGATGCGGATAACTTTGGAGGGTCGCAGCAACAGAAAATCCAAGGGGCCTTATTGTAGAGTGCTTCACGGAATTTTGGATGGTTTAGTGCATAAACGATTGGGTTATGCATAGCGGATGCCTTTGCCAACATTACTGGTAGCTCTGCCAAAAATGGAGTCACCCAGTCTGAAGGTCCGAACTGGCCAATTAAAGCGACTGTTGCATATGGGCACCATGACAACAAGAACAAGGAAATGATCATCATGGCTATCTTGGCAATCTTGATTTCAGCGTTTTGTTTCTCCTGGTTAGCCTTTATGTCATCTACCTTCATTTTCTTGGCCATCTTCAACATTTCTTTCTCGTGCTTATTGATTGCCCGGATAATCAGAGCGTAGCAGGCAAAATGATCAAAAGAGGACATACAAATCCACAGATGTACAGACAGAAGATGTAGGATCGCATGTCAGGTGTTGTCGTCAGGTAATCAAAGGTACACGAAGTCTGGAATCCTTCTGGTATGTAGGCTCCCCATCCGAATATTGGTGGTATAGCCCAGGCGAGGGACCATATCCAAACGCAGACGATCATCATGAAAGCCTTTCTCTTGGTCATGTTTCTTGCTGCTTGTAAAGGTCGTGATATGGCTAGAAATCTATCAAAACTGATTGCTGCCAGAGTGTTAATGGACATTAGCCCGAATAGTCCTCCGATGAATCCATAAAGCGTGCAAGCTGCAAATAGAATGAGCGTGGAATGAATTAATTTTTCTTAAAACAATTCTCTATATGCACTGAAGTTAACTTAAAAAACTCACTGAAATACATATGAATTTTTATCTAATAAATGCAAGATATTCTTACCAATTTCTCCCCACATCCATCTTTTGTTAAAGGCAGATATAGTCAGCAACGGAAATCCATTAACTGCAGAAAAGATCAGGTCGCTGAGGGCTAGGTTGACTATGAACATGTTTGAAGGAGTCTTCAAGTTCCTCGTGCTGAAACGTACAATTTATTCATAAGTATACACAGTTTCAAAGCGACTCATCAGCGATCACGACTAACAGAACTAAAAATAACTCTAAGCAATGGATCGGGAAAAAAACACTTTCAGTCACATTATTTATTATTCATCGATTTGGGGTTGTCCAAATTTGAAGACATTTTTCTATGGTTGACTTTACTTACGTGCTAAATACCCAAATGACGATCGAGTTTCCTATAATTCCAGTAATTCCAACTATTGTAATATATATCCCGATGATGTAATGCCACGTGTCAGAAATTGGCGGGAACTGGTACCAATGAGGATGGATGAAAATGTCCCACGTGTCGAACATGTGCGTCGTTGTGTTGTAATATTGTTCCGTAACAGCTGACGAAAACGCCGCCGGATTCAAAAGAGTAGCCAGATCTGAAACCCAACATCGTATTTTGGATTAGTTTAATGACCATATTTATTCATGAAAAAATTGTGCATGTATATATAAATGACAATAATAATGAATGGAGGGATCTGAAAAAAGAACAGCGCTTGTGTAAATTCATCTCCTAATATGCATATATAGATAGGCAGTCATTTATACAGTACTTAAGTTTATTCTTAATTAAGAACTGTATATATCGATGAATGAAACTTTAAGAATTAATGAAACACAAAAAGGAAAAAAAAATATAATTAAAACTTTAAGAAAGAAAATAAAATGTTTATTATGTTATTATAATTAAATAAATAGATCTAGCTAATTCAAGCCAATTTTCTTACTTTTGTTTTTTTTTTTATTGACCTATTGAAGTCTGAATATGTTATTGGGCAGTGGAATAGCAACTCATTTTTCATCTGAAATGCTTGCACTTTTATGTCAATCTTAATATCTCTAACAAGAAGCGTCTTCTATTTATCCTAATCCAATTAGCGATTTATATACTTAGTGAAATGAGATGAGTAATGACGTAATTCTACAGACTTTGATCTATCTACATCTGAAATGTTTCAAACGAAACAATTCTAGAGTATCCTATTGTCTTAACGCCTTTTATTGTCTGTTTCCATCTTCTTTCTTGCATGTTTGAATTTTTAAAAGGTGAAAAATCAAGATACAGGTATATGATGGTCGTATTGAAAGTTCAAAGGGTTGGTCTCTCTATTTAAATCGATTTAAGTTTTTTCTCTTTGTAGAATTTTCTTTTTAAAAGTTCTTTGAAATTTTCAGGACAATCATTTTTCGAACTAGTAAATATAAGATCCAAGTCCTCTCTTAATGTTTGATATGCTGTAGCTATTCAATTGGGTATTCGTTTAAATAATGTAAATCAGTAGAAAGATTTTTGCATACAATATTTTTAGAAACACACATGTCTTGTGCACTTAATTTGACTAGAAATAATATGCCATTTTTGATTTTGCTTTTTGTTTATTTCTTTCTTTTTTTTTTAGACAAGGATTTTTGTGTTAAAGAGTAACCGTATTCAAAAGAATGACGTGAAGCAAAAATCAATAGACATGAAATACGTCACTATGATCTCGAAAATGATCAAATACATGGTGACGTTCTAGAGGCTCAATCTGATGTAAGTTTCCCTTGCATGCTCACCAAGAGGCATTGTGTGTGTTCTATACTTCCTGATTGAATATCATTTTGTCTTTCAACCAAATCGGCTCTCCTCAATAAGTAGTTATATGATAGGATTTACGGTAAATCGTAAAGAATCCTTAATTAATTACATACTTATGTTCCAGGGCGGAATCATAATAGTCCTCTTAGTTCTAGGATTTTATGAAAAGCTAAGTAAAAGTAGCATAATAATAAGTAAAGTGACGTATAGCTATATGTATCGGATTGCAAGAGATTTCAACCAATCAGGAAGCGAGCATTTTGTTACTTGGAATGAGGGATTTTTCTGCAATCATTATCGCTTCTTTTATACTAATAGAAATAGAGATGAATACGGAGATTTGTTTCTCATAACTACGAGATAGTAAAAAAAATATAACATGTCACGAACTGGCTTCCGTAGATGACAACATAAAAGTGCAGGGATATTTAGTAATACATGAAATTATTCAACTGTAATACTTAGATATCTTTCGTCGAATATTAAAAATGAAAAAGAAATATATACAAAAGAAAAGAAAATAGTGGTGTTAAAGATCCGAATAGACAGTCTCCGTTAAGATGCCTACAGTGTCAAATGTTTTACACAAAAGTTTTTGTCCTTGTCTTTCATTGATGGAGAAGTGGGTACATAGATATCACGTAGCACTTTTATATGCAATATGAAATATTCTTAAGAGGTATCTTTTACAAATTTGTAATAATAATCATAAGTTCTTTGCTTATCTTTTCAATAGCAATATTTATATCATTTATCAGATCAAATGAAAACGGTTATCAAATGAATTATTTTTTCGTCCCTTCTTATTTTGGAATTTTAGCATTAAACATTTACAGCGTATCGAGTACGAAATTTCGCCGTGTGTTTGATAGCCGTAACTTTTTAACAACATTTTATTTCATTACGTATGTTGAATAGACATAAAGGACGCATATTTTCCTATAGCGCAAGAGAATATTTTCAAACAGAAGAACAGGATATAAATGCGTTACTTTTGGACATCAACGAAGGAAAAAACAATTCTCTAAAAAAAAAATGAACGAAAGCAAAAGAGATGAATCTAACTTAACAATAGAATCATTGGAATATAAAATAAAATTAAACTTTTCTATTGACTTAAATTAAAGAAAAATCATCACATAAAATAGCTTTTTCTTACCCGTCATTTTGGACTTCAAAGATATTGTTGCTGATGATGCCAAGACAATGTTCTGTTTAGTTGTTGTACGTTCAGACTGGCATACTTTTATGCAATTTTCTCAGCTTTATATATGTTAGCAAAAAGTAAGGTGATTACTTTCTACGGAGTATCGGCAAGTAATAGGATGAAAGCTTGACTGATCCCGGGCGTAACCTGCCTTGTTGCGTGAGGACTTTTCAATTAATTCTAATAACACGTACATTGTATATGGGGATGATGATGATGAGCGCTTGTAGTTTTGGGTATGTTCTCTTATAGGCGTTGTGTACGATTCAAAGCCAAGAAAACATTTATCGTTAAGGTCAAGGTTAATAGCTGCTTTGAACGTGATGGGCAAACATGCGAAGTTAAATCTATAGTCTTAGTTTTTTATTGTAAAATTTTAATTTGAAAATTGACTGACGAGATTGTTGTTTTCAGTGAATTCAACGAAAAGTGCGTTCAACATTATGCAGTACAAAGGCAAGTCATACTCTGTGTCCAAATCCTTCGAATGCCACGAGATGGTAATTGACATGTATCAAAACGAGGGCAAACGCCCAAAAAGTCAATGAACTTCTGAGTGGTTGATGCCAGCGTAATGTGATGATGTGTTATGAACCTTGGCAACAAAAAAGGCATACATTCTCTTTTCAGTATTTACCCTCTTCTAGGTCTTGAGATAAGACTAATCTTGACCTAGTGCGAATAAAGGGGACATTTCAGTCGATGAGATATATTTCTTTGAATGAGATAAAGAATATCCTGACGACAATCTCAACAGCACTCACAATAGAGCACCAAATTGAGCATCGATGGACCCCTAGCAAGCTGAGGTTGGAAAATGTGCCAGGGAGGAGTAAGCATCCCCTGTTTGGCTAGCTGCACGCGCCTTGGATGTTCACGTACGAAAATGAAAAAAAAAAAAATATCAACAAAGCAAGCACTGTCTTAGACACAATTTATGAAGACAAATTTCATTTGTCAACCCCCTCCCCCCAAGAAAATTGATTTAAACATATATGAATAAAAACAAAACAAAATAAACAAACACACCCCCTTCATAAACAAAAACAAAAACAACACAAAACATCAACCGCAAAAAGTCAATGCATGTCTGGTCCTTGCTGCAAATTTATCTGTTCTTAAATGATGCTATTGAATTTGAAGACTTTTAACATAAGTACCACTTGGTGAGTGTCGCTGCTAGTGGATCAGGAGTCCCCGACGGTTGATCGTTAATTCAACGCATTCGAAAAAATTCTGTTATCAAAATTTCTTGAAATTTCTAAAACATGGGTCCCAACCATCCTGCTACGTCTTTCGGTACATTTTGGACACAATAACTTTCACACTTTTTGACCACATTACATTGTTTAGATTGAGAATCACTGATTTGTTACGTACCCGAAACGTGCATGTCTGATCCATGTTGCAAATTTTGCTGTTGAATTTGAGCACGTTTTACATTCGCCTGACCAATATGTACATGTAATTTGAAACACGTACTATGCCCAAATTAGTAGTTGTTTTCGTTAAGATTGAATTGTAAGTCTAGATAAAGGTCACAAGGTAAAAAAGTGTTATCTGGTATAAAGTTCGAAACTTTTTTAAGCTTTATCACTTACTCAAAAACATTTAAGATAGACAAAGAATGAGCAAGAAGATAAATAACAATATTAATAAATGATACCCAAGCTTAAAAAATCTATTTCTTTATGCGTCGATACAAAGCTAACTTGTTTCTGTGCTGCTTACATTTTATATATTTCATCTTTTTCTAGTATTTGTATGTGAGTTTGAATGAGTGCAGTTTGTATGGATGAGTGTATGCTTTTCTTTCCTTCTTTCTGTCAATATCTCATATTCATAAAATGAACCTTTTAAAAATGTGAATGAAAAAGATCCCAAGTTCATCCCCAGTTACACACAGACAATAAAAATCTTGTATGTCTCAATTTTTGATAGAAAAGGGAAGGATCTCCAGCATGACCACCCTGCACACACCCAGCGAAACAAACCAACAAGAAAGTGACACATAAATGACATCAGACAAAACTACAAACCGCAAAAAGACGCAATATTCACTAAAACATTATACGAAGCAATCGAAACAGATGTACAGAAACTTTAAACATAAAAGGAAGGAGACCAATGTGCAACCGGCTCCGACTTTGGACGGTCATCTGCCATTAGCAAATGGTGTGTTTATCCGCATAACGTGCGCACACTTATCCGGATACATAGAAGTCTCCATAGACGCATAATTGTTGTATAAACATAAAACTTATCACTGGAAGGTGACATCACAAACAAGATAGTTAAACGCAACGGCCTCTTTTAACACAGATTCTATGTAAATGGATCTAAAAAATTCTATGGCATGCATATAACAGTCTATGCTCTGCTGGCTGAACTGAGCTTAAGATCAAACACCCGAGAAGTCTGACCAACTTTCAGATAGGACAGAGAATCAGGACCCAGTCTTCTCTATCGAGATTTAAACAAGGCCCGTCATGGAGTCCCGTCGTCACGGTTAGCCAGAGTGCAACGTTCGGAAAGACACTGTTACAAAAATGAAGATGGGTCCAGTACCATGCCCTGTCTTTTATTTTTTAGTACTTTAGGATCATATACTCGGTAAAGCAGGCGACCGACTATTTTCTTACATTTCGTTTATTTGGTCACCGTAAAAGGAAGGCAATGAAATTCCCAATGATACATACTCTGATGCTGGAGTTGTCCCAAACTTTGAAAGTAGTTCAGAGTGGTTATTGTAAAATTTCCAAAAAGATGTTACAAGTTTATGAAATTTAAATCCTTGACTGATAAGGTTTTTTTGTTTTTAGTGATTTGTATATTTTTATCACGGAGGTCCGAAACATTATACTGGCACTGAAAAAAAAGGTTTTAAGAAACTAGATAAAACAATAACTATACAGAAAATCTGTCAAGAAAACAGATAATTATCAGTCCAACGATTGTTGATTGTAACGATACTGCTTACATTTCATCGCCAAAGAGTAGTGCTGTCAATACAAATAAAATTTCATGTTTCGTTACTTAAAAAAATACACTAAAGGTACTGAAACGTATGTTTTGTAACTAAAATAATTTTAAAATGTGTCATTTTATGAGTCGGGTCATAGCACTAAGTACCCTCTTACAAACACCCAAACACAAAATGTGACGTCATGCATCTCCAAGCTGTAGCTTTATCAAAAACGTGATATATTACCCTTGTATTTGACAAACAAATAGAAAATCAGGCTGATTAAAGTTTTAACTTTTGGACCGAATTTCCATCATTTCTTCCTAGGTTTCAAAATATTTGTACGTAAATTTGGTCCTCATCTGGGGAATAATATTTACTCTGATTTGGAGATAAAGCATAATGAAAATCGAACGAATCTGTCTATGTAGATCAGTACTAGATCTGAAAGACGCCAAGAACAATGAATACTTACCCTGTGTTACATTTTAAATTCATTATATATTTCATAATTGGAATTTTTGAAAATGAAGGTGAGGAATTTGATAATACCAAGATATGAAATTGATTTTCTAAAATTGATGTGGAAAAGGATTCTGTTCGGAGAAAGTTTCTTTTATCTACTGGTAGATATCTGGTGCATTGCCTGTTTTCGTACCATCTTTATTGATAAAGTGTATTGTCTTTAAAGTTTTAAATTTTGAAGATATTTTCGCTGAAATTGTAAAAACCTCGTAGCTTTTCTTTTTTTCTATGTTGAAAAAGGGGGGCTAGATGAAGTGGAGGGCCAGTTAGAAATAGTAAGATGAAGGATATAAAAAAAAAACCCTTACTGTAAAATCAGATAAATGTAGATGCAAACTATATGATTTAAAGCAATAAATGCACAAGACAAAACGTTGCATCTTGGTTATTTCGAAAGTAATCATTACCTAATTTATCTTTTTTCTGACGAAGGACTGAGAGATTGTGCCAGCAACCAGTTTCTTTGTAAAGAAGACAATATTTGTGTCCCGTTGTCATGGAGATGTGATACCGTCCGCCATTGTAGTCAAGGTTCCGATGAAGTGTTTTGTGGAAGTAAGTAAGACTTAGTGATTTTCTGATGGAAAACAAACAAAATGAATCAAATTCGTTTAAGTCTTAAATGAATGTTGGAATGTAAAGGCAAACCTCTTCGAATTATTCCACACTTAAGAAATAAAAAAGTGACTACAAATAACGCGTACGGATATAACAAGCGAATAATTAAAGAATAAATAAGTCAAAGTCAATAAATATAATTATGTTAATGAAACATTCCGACAATCAAGAATGAAAAATGGATCTTTTAGGTTTCCATGCATCAAAAGCTAGCGATCAAAATCTGAGATTAGTTGGAGGAAATTCAACAAATGAAGGGAGATTAGAGATTAAATATGTGAATATTTGGGGGACGATCTGTAGCGATCGATTCAACATTAGTGCAGCAAACGTGGCATGTAAACAGCTTGGATTTGCGTAAGTTTATATCTTTTTGAAAAAAAAAATGACAGAGAAAAGAGAGAGAGAGCGCATTTTACACACAAGGCTTTTTCAATAATGACATTCTGCACAAATGTATGCGAGACTAATCACAATTTAATAATGTACCAAATCAGAAATTCTACATGGTCAACTGCTCGTATTTAGCAATTTAGACCAACGGCTACGTTAAATAGATCAAGGACCTCTCTGTTATCTTTGACTTGAACGCACCGCCCCCGTTTCAATGACAACTAGTACACTTTCTGTTAAAATTTCCAAATATAGAATACACGTGACACAAATTTAGATATTTCCCATGTGTTATCAAAGATTTGAAATATGTACTTATCGGCTTCATGATGACCTACATGACCCTAAGTCATTCATAGTATATGAATGAAAAGTGCTAAATACTTATGGCTGATACGTACATTTATTTTTAACTTTTTTATTTATCACGAAAAACTTGATATATAATGAAATAAACGGCTATTTGAGATTCAAAAAATGACTCCCTTGAGAACTAAGGTATAAATGTACACTTCATTTTCATTTTTGCACATTTATGTAACCGAGTTCTTGTTCTTTTACAATGTTGTTCTTTGTCGTCATCTGAAGCAAATGCATTTTCATTCTATTAAGAAGACCTCTTGTTAGAGGTATGCATATTAATTCTAATTACATTATTCTTGATTAAATCTTCTTTCATCTTCCTCTTTTACTCTCCTCTTTTAATCGAAATGTTTTTTAGTGTCAGCACTGCCTCCTTTTCCCAGGCGAAAAAAAACTTGTTTTGTATGTTGGAAATGTGTCATAATCTCAACAATACTTGAAAGGACAGGGAAAAAAAAGTCATTGAGACGTTGTTTTCTTCTGAATGTCCCCCTCTCTGAATTCCTTTTAAAATTTCATTTGAAAATTGATTTTTCTCATTTATGTATGCTTTCTTTTGCTATGCAGCAGCATTAATTTTAATTTTCATCATTACAGTGGAGCAAAGAGTGTGAAACATTTTGGTGCCGGAAGTGGGCAGATATGGTTAGATGAGGTTAGATGTAACGGTAGCGAGAAAAATATCTTAGATTGCAAGAAAAATAGGTGAGTAATTTTTTTTATTGAACTTTGTTTTTCTTAAAGAAAGAATGATCAAATATTGCTTTAATGTATTTCATGAGTTCAATTGTTCCAGAAGAAAAATTCTGTCTATCCTCCACTGAGGTCTCTTCAAATATCCAGTATAAGGATTCCCACGTTTCCTAGATCTTCCACATTTGCAATTTGCATATCGTTTTCGTCCATAAAAAAAACTAAAAACTATTTCTCTGATGAACGGGGGTCTCAATATATATAATTTTCTTTCACATACCAATTTGATTTCTATGACAAATATGGATAATGACCATATCCCTGTCTACAGTACAAAATCGATAATTCAGAAAATCAGAAACCGAAGGCATACAAAATCAGGACAAAACAGGAACCAAAGCAAACAAAAACAAAAACCTCCACCATATGAAAAGAAGCGAACTCCCGATATGAGAGTGAGACCAGTGCCCAGGAAGAGTAAGCATCTCCTGCCTGCATGCAACACCCGTCGCTTCAATTCGGTAGAACTGTCACATCCGGTTACTTCCATTTTGGAAGATATAGAGTACAATCTTTGGTTGGATGGTTCAAATGGTCTATGACAGAATATCATCCACCATTCTGGATAGTGGGACATCATAGTGTATGACGAGTTCCCCATATCGACCGTAGAACTTCCTCAGTGACGATGTTAGTCGGTCACAAACATATCCCTGACTGAGAAGCTTATCTGAAAGACGCCTAGCTCTCAGAACAGAATCCGTATATTTGGTACTTGCTCTGGCATAGCGTATCAACTGAGATATGAACACGCCATAAGCAGGCGATGAAGGGATGTTGCTACTCAGAAAAGGAAAGTTCGTAATGCTGAAATTGAAGTCGTCACGTTTGTCATAGAGTGAGGTGTTCATGTGACCATCAGTGTCGTAGGACAACATTATGTCCAAATAGGATGCTGAATTATTTGTCTCTGTAGTTTCTTTGACTTCAAGCTCCGAAGGATATGTTTGGAAAAGTAACGGACAGAAATTTAATTGACCTCCCGAAAGATGATAATTTTCTTATCATTCCAAAACAGCTTATATTGAAACACCCATGTAACAGGTAAACATATATAGATGTAATTCTAATACATTTTACAAAATGTTTTGTTTTCATTTTCAGTTTTGCTGCCCATGACTGCACACATAATCAAGACGTAGGAGTTGTTTGTAAAGGTACGGTATATTTTACTTATCAGATATATTGGATCCTGTTTAATTACATTAAATCAATGCTTTTATATACAGTGCATCAATTCAAAGTCTTTAAAAGTATAAGATAAATAATTCAACTCCAGGATGTAGCCAACAAGAAGTAAAAGTTAAGGAGACAAGAGTGATAGGTGGTCATGAGGCAGTACCTGGTAGCTGGCCCTGGGTAGCGTCAGTTCAGGTCAAGTTTCCAGATGACCAATGGTTCCATCTTTGTGGAGCGACACTTATTGACACACAATGGATAATAACGGCCGCTCACTGTTTTGACAGGTATGCTTATTGATTTGTTTCTTGGTTTTTGCATTTACAAAATTAATGTTTATTATTACAATTGTTCGGAGCCTTTAATTTATTTTTGTAAAATTAATGCTCATTTCCCTTTCTTAATTCAAAATGGCAATTTATTTTAACGGCACGCATATAGACCGAGTATTGATACTCTTTTTATAAACATTATCTTATTATATCTGCATACATGACATTTTTTCCGTAGGTTCAAATCTAATAGAATTCTTAAAGAGAAAGCTACATATGGAAATGTAAAGGTAAAGAATGCAATATTTCATTTTGCTCTACTTACGGTATTCAATGGGTAATGAAGGAAATTATGCCTAAAACATAGAAATTAGGTGGGTTTCTCATTCAATATATTTTATGTCATATGATATTTAGAAAAACTATTGTTCAAGCCTAGTAGATATCGAGTTAAGAAATATTTTGAAAAGGGACGTTTATAGAAGTTACCTCCCCTTGATGAAAACTAAAGAAAAAATCAGTTGCAGAAAAAAACTTCTTGGTGAACTTTTGATTTTTCAACGAAATTTGATGAAATATATTTTTTAGAAATTGTTGACCAATCGATATTTGATGCCCCATCATTCTGTAGAAAAAATTTCAGAAAAAATAATTTTTCCCATTGAGTTCAGTGTAAACTTTAAAAGCCCATAACTCAAAAAGCAATTTTTTCAATATCCAAATTGGTCAAAAGTTTTAAATTAATTTTTACATTATAACTTTGCTTTGATTTTAGATCTCATGATGGCATAAATTGGTGGTCCAATTACTTCTCAATACCCATTGAATACATGTACCATAAATAATTAAAAAAAGAAAACGTATAGAATATGTTTTTTTTTTATTTTTGATATATGTAGCTCCAAGAAACCTTCTCAGTATCGTATAGCTCTTGGTAAACACTATGTCTCAGCTGTGGAAGACAAGGAACAAATAGTCAATATATCGAAGATCTACATCCACCCAGATTATGATATTGAGCAACACCCTAATGATATAGCATTAGTGAAACTGAAAACACCCATTAGGATCGACAATGCCAACGTGAACACAATCTGTATGCCCGACTCTGCTGAACGAAGCCTTAGCAATCGTGATTATTGTTATGTAGCAGGCTGGGGTAAAACTAAAGGTAAGTTACCAGCCTTGAGACCAAAAGTTTAGATAGCGTTTTTTTTGGGGGGGGGGAGGAGGGGGGGGTTACCGGTCTCCTAGGAAAACGTAAAATTATTTCAACATCGTTCGATACTGACATCAATTACGTACTTGAAAATTGCCGTAATTAACTAAATTTCTTAAACTTTTATTACTTTGTATGAAATTTTTCCCGAATTAATATTTATTTGAAAATGAATTTGTTGTCGGGCTTTGAATAGATTTATGAAGAATTGAAACATCCTAATCATGCACGCTTATTGCAATAAATTTTGACTTGTGTAATAAGCTCTTTGATGTTGACCTTCGCAGGATTTAGTATAGTTTTGAACACTTGAAAATAATTGATTGCAATCCCGAAACATGGTAAATTATTTCGTTTGTTTTCTTGAGCTTTCAATATTTGTCTGTTTTCCACGGTCATCGGTTAATGTTCTTTTTATATGCGACAATGATAATAGTAGATGTATTGTTTTATAAGTGTGCAGTATTTAGACATTTAGATTCTAGATACATGCTTTGTGAATTCTTTATTTTATGTTAAAACAGACAAAGATGCCAGCGAAGTGTTAATCCAGACGCGCATACCACTCATGGACAACTTCCGGTGCAGATTTATGTATAAAGGATTGACAAACAAGATGATATGTGGAGGGTACTTGTTTGGAGGAACAGATAGCTGTAAGGTATGTGTAAGGTTTTTCAGTTATTTTATTATATTCAAATACTTTTCGACAAAACATTCCTTTGGGGCTACCAGCATTGTTGAGGCGTGACATTCAAGATGTATATTTGGTACACAAAAATATGAGATCTACATGTATGTCTCCATCATTGCTACAATATCTTTTATCTTTGATTGATTTCATGTATATTCTCTCTCTTTGAATGAACTCATGTATCTGTAAAGTTTTCTGGTCAATCTTGTATTAAACTGACATGAATCAACAAGGACGACACTTTTTTTCACAAAGGTAACGAAAGGTATAAAGTGTCTTGCTGCAATCAATAGAATGTCACAGCAGCTATATTCGGAAATCGTAAAATTGAAGTTTTTCTGCTTTGTCAGTAAATTCACATAAGGGGCTCTCGTAACTAATAGTCTAAGTTATATGTTTGCATAGCCAATTTTTTAGTTTAAATAAAGTTAAAGAAAATAATTTATGATGGGGAATTTTCTATGTTAATATTAGCGTGACATCACCGAATGTCAACGAAGTAATGCTAAAATATGGACACATGACTTGCATCTTAGTTACGAGGGTTAGAAATCTATCACCCAACATGAATTTTAGTTGGAACAGATTCAGACAAATGAGAAGAAACTTCTGTTTTCCGATTTCCAAAGTAAGCTGCTCGTTTCCCTAAAGTGAACACTTTATGGCTGACCGATGCTTTGTTCGGCCGTAGCACAGTCGACATACTTGAACTATCATAATTTGATACCCCTTATAGAAAATTGCGAAGTACAACTTTGTGTCATTACAAAGCTAATTGCATTTAACATGTTACAGGGTGATTCTGGAGGTCCTCTGATGTGCAGGAGGCAAGGGAAATGGGAACTAGGAGGTGTTATATCCTGGGGAGAAGGATGCGCCCAGCCTATGAAACCAGGTGTTTATACTCGTACTAAACCATATTTATCCTGGATTAACAGTATTATGGGAAAATCACCTTCCATTTCCTCAAAACATCACCAAACAACAACTGTCAGGACAACTACAAGGCGGTCGATATTCTTTGCCTTTGGATAAAGAATTTGTGCATAAAGATATACTTCTTACACAAGAACAAGAATCTCTGTTTTGTTAATTTTATTTTTGTTTATTAGATCTACTGTTGAAAAATAAAATTTTGTATTACACCCTACAAATACCAGATTGTCTAATTGTGTGCTATGGTCTGGCGAATCCATTGGACGTAGTCAAAGACACTTGTGTATACTCCAGGAGAATATCGCTCTAAAAGGAATATGAGTATTTGCGACGTTACAGTTGAACTATATGGAAATTCTAATTTTCTAATACAATCGACAGATAAACATTTTTTCTGTAAGGAAAAGGAAGAGTAGCTTAATGAAAGCAAATGTTCGATTCTGTATTTATGAAGTGCAAAATAGGTTAAATCAAGCAATTACTCATATTTCAAATGCCTTTTAAACAATGGAGGATCAGTATCGGGATACATAGTCTTCGTTAACAATAATATTGAAACGTTACTTGTATTTTGTCTCATAGATACAGCTCTCTTTATAGAGAAAATGCAATGGTAATTTGATGAAATATATAAAAGAGCTATAGCTCCTGTTTTGTCTGATGTTGAAATGGTCAAGGTAAAGCAAAGGAGAGGATCTCCAACAACACCAGCATAAACGGTCTCGATGATCATTTTCAAAGTCTATTTTCCTTAAATACTTTAGGAAGGTGAAATAAAGGCAATAGAGAATTGTGTCTTCTAAGATGGAGGAACGCGTAGCCCTGAACACCTACATTTAAAACAATTACATGTACTTACTCGCACAACCTATTCCCCATGATGTGACTCCTGCTATTTCCCAGCGGCCATTATTCTGACAATTGAAAGGTCCACCACTGTCTCCCTTAAAAAGTATCGTTTCTATGACTTGTGAGTAATTGTCAATATTAAAGTACCAATTTTATTGTAGTAGACACGTGTTTCGGATATTTTTAAAAATCAAAACCTCAGGTGCCCTGGATTTTTCCTTTGTTTTTCTTGAACTTTATGTATTCCATCCGAAACAAGTTTATCATCAAAATAATTTTCCTCTACAAGGTCTTTAAAAAGTACTTAGTATCAGTAAATCTTCATATATGCAATAGTTTAGTGACAATATACAATTAATAAAACCTTCGCTAACGCAGCAAGATACACCCATCGGGATTTATTTCACAATACCAAAATATCGAATACCGTAACTCCATTACAGCAAATTGGGTGAACGTGAAAATCGAAAGGCGGTTTCCTCTCAGCAAGATACAAAGTCTCATCACATTTATATATTATGAAAATCTGTTGCCACATATTTTGTTATTGCATTTCATGCGCCTATTCTTTGTCATTGGCTTAACATGTATGTGCATATAACAACCCCTCCTATTACACATAATTTCTCAATTTATCCGATAAACAAAATTAAAACCCGTAATAGCAATGAAAGAACATCCATTATTTTCGAAGTCTACAAATTTTACCCGTAATAGCAATGAAAGAACATCAATTATTTTCGAAGTCTACAAATTTTCAAATTATTTCACCAAAAATAGATTCTTAAAGAATTTTTAAACTATTTTAGTATATTTTCACTGTATTTAAAAAAAACTCTAAGTCCTGTAAATCCGTAACAACAAATAAAATGAACCTCAAAATCGAAAGGTGGTTTCGTCTCCACAGTCTGATCACATTGTATAAATATTATGAAAATCCGTTGACGCAAAGTCAAATTATTGCGTTCCATGCGCTTATACTTAGCATAACATATCTGTGCATATACCCCCAGCCCCTCAGTACATATACTTTCTCCATAGTGCGACTGAAAAATTAAAAACCCGTTACATATGTAAAAGTATATCCTTTCTTCTTGATGTATACAAATTTTCAAAAAAAAAAAAAAAAAAAAAAAATCAATTAACCAAAACTAGATGTTCAAATAATTTTTACCTATTTTAGGTAATTTTCACAGTATTTAAAATTTAATTTTAAGTCCAAAAACTCTGTAACGCCACATTGGATGAACCTGAAAATCGAAAGGCGACTTCCTCTCTACAATCTGATCACACTGCACACATACATGTATCATGAAAATCCGTTGACGTATATACAAGTTATTGCTTTCATGCGCCTATACTTTGCTCTTAGCTTAACATGCATGTGCATATAAGGTTCAATTCTGATTGTCCAACATTTTTAAAATGCCATATCCTGATTGTCCAACAAAAAATTTAAGGTCACCTGTATTGTTGAATAACCAAACCTGTTGAAATTCCAACATTTTAGTTTAGTGGTTATTTAGTCTTACAAAGGAATTGAAAAAGAAACAAAATGATCCCATGTCATGAGATGCTGCTCTCTTTGATATTTCTTACGATTTTCGTTAGATTTAACGGATAAGTAAATAAGTTTATATTGCTTTACCCGATGCTTATCGGGTATGGTTTTATTTATTCACTGCATGAAACAGGTTAAACCAAGTGCACAGACAACATTTCTCCAGACAGGGTATTACTTCCTATTGTGTTGCTTTACTTTGCTTTTTTGCTCTACGCTAAATCTTGTTATTTCCTTTCCAAGTAATTTTTGCCAATCTTCGTCTGAACAGGCTCGACATGCATGTCACCCATGGAGTTTCCATGTTATACAGATGTTATAGACGTTACATTATCTTGTTAATTGGTGGATTTTTCAAGATGGAAGAGACTTTCAAACGAAATCCATGTATCAATATTTATATCACGTGCAAGACTAAAGTAGAAACGCATACTACTTACAATAACATGGTCATATATTACGAGAGGGAACAAAACCTGAACAGGAAGTGCACTTCTTTATAGCTATATACTATTAAAAGTAAATGCAGTCAACTTTTGTAATGAACGTTTCGTTCGGAACTAGGGACAGAAACAACTTCGGCAAATGAATCAAAACTAGATAACCCAGACTTTATCTTGGTCATGGTTTGGTATAATAATTACCATTTTATGATTTGTTTTTAGATCTCTGCATTGAATAAATTTGTCCTTAATCTTAACCGGAGGGGGGGGGCGTCATGACCTCAGTGGTGAAAAGTGATTATTAAAATTATATTATTATAAAATTATGTCTAATGCATTTCATGGGTAAATTGTTTTGTAGAGGGAATGCCTTTGAAAATGACAAATTGTGTTGTAACTATGTCATCTTAAAGTTTCAAGTAAGAAACTATTTACGACGAAGTTGAGCAAAACATCAACCATTTTTGAAAGATTGTTATAAACGATGAAACATCTTGCTTGCACAGGTAATGTTCCTCTGTTATCAAAATTTCGAATTGAAAGGTGGAATCAGATCGCCAACTTGACTTCATCAATGCTACAGACAATCGATTTGAATAAATAAGAAATTAATTTACATTACTTCAATAATACTTCTAGGTATCTAGATGATATTCTAACCATTGACAATCCTGCTTTTGAATTATATAAGAATGAAATTTATCCACAAGAATTAACCCTTAACAAGGCAAACCTTTCAAATACAGAAACACCCTTTTTGGACCTAAATATCAAAATTGTAAACGGAAAGATTCATACAAGTGTATATGACAAAAGGGATGATTTTGGATTCAACATAGTAAACTTCCCTTGGCTTAACGGTGATGTTCCAAGATTACCGTCATACGGCATTTACATATCACAGCTCATCCGGTACGCTAGAGCATGTACTGATATTTTGGATTTTCACAGTAGAAATTTACAAATTACCAAAAAACCTTTAGGTCAAGGTTTCCGCTTTCATAAACTAGTTAAGACTTTCTGGAAATTTTACAAAAATTACAGTCAACTTCTTTTAAAATTCGGATCTATACATGCAACAGAGTACATTACTATGGGTATTACACAACCTGTCTTTTATGGTGATATGATAAACAAAATAAAAAGGATCAAAGATAGGCAGCATAACCATCGAAAATGCGTCAGAATCATCAAACGCCTTTTATACCGTGGATATGATCCTTATGTTACCAGACGGACACTAGGCTTGGTACTTGACCAATCTACAGTCTTGTACAAGCGCATCCTTGAGACTTGCACTCTGACTGACTGTGACGACGGGACTCCATGACGGGCCCTGTCCAAACCTCTTTAGAGAAGACACGGCCCCGACCACCAGTCCTCTCTGAATGTCAGTCGGACTCCTCGGGTGATTACATACATGAGCTCGCTACAGCCGGCAGAGCACGGACTGTATTACGCATGCCCTCTTTTTATATCCATTTACATATTCAGCTGTGTCTCTGGGGCCTCTGCGTTTTGCGGTCTTGTTTGTGTGATGTCATCTTACAGTGAGGAGGTTGTTTTACACCACAATTGTATGTTCTTCGAGACCTCTGGGTAATTGGAGAAGTGAGAGGGTTGTGCGCACGTAATCCAGGATAACCATACCATTTGCTACTTGCGTGACAGATGGCCGTCCAAAGTCGGCACCGGTTACCCATTGGTCTCGTCGGTTTATGGGTCGTCTTTTGTGTTTGATGTTTACATGTCGTGTGTCTCTTTTCCGTCTCGTGCTGTACTCGTCTTTTGTGTTTTTGCATCGGGTGTTTTGGAGTTTTACTGTTGATGCTGCAACGGGGTCTTGTTGGAGATCTCCTCCCTTCTTTCTAAACTATACAAAAATAATCTATGACGATTGTGTTCTTTTTTTTTACCTGACATGTATCCTGTCCGCCATTTTTGTAACCAGCACAGAAGTTTGTTTTGAATATTTCTCCGTCCAGATACCGTGTGGAGTTACAAAGGTTTAGGTCAATGATAGGCAGCTGAACTTGTTTCAGTTTATTACGACAACAAGTACCTACAAAATATAATTTCAAAGTAAATGTGTGTGTATTACATCATTCTTCAAGTTATTTATATATGTTACAGGGAATAAGTGTAATCAGGGATTTCACGTAACTCCTGAAATTTAGGGATTACGTGTAATCCCTGAATCGATTAGTCATTACATGTTATTCCTGAAATTGACCAGTTATTTCATGTATTTCCTGAATTTTTCATGACTTTTTACACTTATTTCCTAACCTGAATTTCGTCTTATTTTGACCTTTGAAATCAATGATTTTTCGCTCATTTGATGCTGAATATCCTATCTGCCAAGGGCAAAGACATTTTTATGCCAAATTAATGAAAATATTCGAGCTAGAACTTGTCATTTCTGTCAAAATATTGCTCAAATTTCGAAGTCCATGTCTTTTTATTTATGCAAATGGGCATACAACCACAGTATGTTTATACATAAATCGAAAGTATTAAACTAAAATATTGGTATTTAACCCTCATTTTCTTTTCTTGTTAACGCATAAACGTCAAAATAATGCCTAAAATGTTTTCCTTTGGAAGAAAATATTGGATTTAGAATGTTTTGATTTTTAAAATATGTAATATCTTGTAAAGATTAAAGATAAATAAAACCGATGTATTGGCTAGACAACGGACACCCGCTCAACAGCAAGCATGAGCACACTGGTCAGTATTCTAAATCAATTAGGCATCCCCCCTTACTTTGAATATAACTTAATACTTAGATTTTAATTGCAATAAGTTTCATTGAAATCGGTAAATAACAGTGCGACTTTGGTGCCAGTAGCTATTTAGAGTAACATTGACATTGTCCAATCAAGATTTTATATACATGTATACAGTTTGCAGAGTACCTGTAATTTAGAAAGATTGATTTCGCACATCAGCAGTAGGCCAAAAATATATGTAAAACCAAAATATTCTAGCTGCAAATGAGTTTTTTATCTTTTTATTTCACTTTCGATTTTAGACATTATCCTCCGTAAAAATATATCTGATATATATTTTTTTTTCTTGTTAATTGAAGGGATAACACTTAATGAACGTGAAAAATATCTATCAAATCGCAATTTGATAATTTTTAAAGATTTTAGACAGTCAGGAAATAAGCGTAAAAATGCTAAAATATTTTAGGAATTACATGTAATCCCTACTATTTTGGAGATTTCACGTAATTCCTAAAATGACCAGGAATTACACGTAATCACTGAACCTTTCAGGAATTACATGAAATCCCTGATTACACTTATTCCCTGTAACATATACAAACTATTTCCTTTTTGTGAATCCGGATCGTTGAAAGGCTCTGCACAAAAAAATTGTTAACGATAAACACTTCCTTCCTGTTGCAGTGTGGAGCAGTTAAACTCGTTAGCCGTGACATGGAAGTTTCTTAAGTGTATCAATTACTTCTTTCCAGCCCTGTCTCTTGAAAGAAGCTTTGTTTTGGCACTTTATCAATTTGTTATCATAAACATTATTTTGCTATTTCGGAAACTTGTCATTTCATTCAAAAATCTCATCAAAGTTAAAGGAGGTTAACATCTTAGCACCATCCCTCTTATGCTATTTTGAACATAGATTTTATTTCAATTGGATATGCTACTGACTGAATAGACTCTACAGGAAATTTGGAGCCGCGCACTCTCTGCAAATTGCAAAATTTTAAGGTTGAACATCCCTCAAGTCTCAGATACTCATATTTCCAAAATAACAACTTTTACAATATTTTCATTTCCATAAATCCAAAGCTTATGTTAGACCTGATATAAAAACAAAAAATATAATTCGTTGTTTCATTATTATATCAAGCACTTAAGCCTTTAGAACTTTAACATGGAACCCTATGGGAAAAAAAGAAAAATCCCCCTTTAGAGGTGATTAAATGTAACTATGAAAGTTTCTTTTCCCATAATCATATTAGTTTGATAATCTGAACAATTTCCTGAAGAGAAAAAATAGGGTATCAAGGCAAAAAAAAAATCCAGCAATGCTGACCTGAGGGATGCTGTGTTCATATCTCAGTTGATACGCTATGCCAGAGCAAGTAACAAATATACGGAATTTGTTCTGAGAGCTAGGCGTCTTTGAGATAAGCTTCTCAGTCAGGGATATGTTTGTGACTGACTAACGTCACTGAGGAAGTTCTACGGTCGATACGGGGAACTTGTCATACACTATGATGTCCCACTCTCCAGAATGGTGGATGATATTCTGTCATAGACCATTTGAACCATCCAACCAAAGATTGTACTCTATGTCTTCCGAAATGGAAGTTACCGGATGTGTCAGTTCTACCGAATTGAAGTGGCGGGTGTTACATGCAAGCAGGAGATGCTTACTCTACCTTAGTCCGCTTCTTTTCATGTGGTGGAGGTTTTTGTTTGTTTGCTTTGGTTTCTGTTTTATCCTGATTTTATATGCCTTCGGTTTCTGATTTTCTGAATTATCGAATTTGTGCTGTATATAGGGATATGGTCATTTTCCATATTTGTCATTAATTAAATAAAAAACATAACCAGAGGGCGCTACTTAAATGAATTTTTGTTGTGTCTAAAAATCACTTTGGATGGAATCATCACAGATGGGGATTTAATATCCGATCACGTGTCTGATGCATAATAAATTGGTTTGAAATTTTCGTCAGAAGATATATATACTTATGGTGAATGCTAAATCTATCTTGGCACCCATTTCCATTTGGTCTTTACGCTGTATGTGAGGTTGTAAAAATTAAATCATTACGATTTATTTATTGATATCAATGTCAGTGGATCAGTTTGAGATCTTCTAAATTGTTACACTTACTATTTGACCAAAGACTTGTTAATTAGTCCCCTACCGGCAACGCCGAAGGGGACTCTTAGTTTCCTCTCGGTCTGTCTGTCCGTCTGTCAGTCCGTCTGTCCGTCTGTCCGAATATCAGTTTTCCGGACTTTTTTCTGCAACGGATAGAGATATTCAGATGAAATTTGATACACAGCTTGGTCTTGGATAGTTACAGAGCAAGTTCGACTTTCGTCACACTTGACCCATTTTTCGAGGAGTAATGCCCCTTGATGACTTGGAAAATCCAGTTTTTGTCAGTTTTCCGGACTTTTTTCTGCAACGGATGGAGATATTCAGATGAAATTTAATACACAGCTTGGTCTTGGATAGTTACCGAGCAAGTTGGACTTATGTCACGCTTGACCTATTTTTCGAGGAGTTATGCCCCTTTATGACTTGGAAAATTCAGTTTTTGTCAGTTTTCCAGACTTCTTTCTGCAACAAATAGAGATATTCAGGTGAAATTTGATACTCAGCTTAGTCTTGGATAGTTACAGAGCAAGTTCAACTTTCGTCACGCTTGACCTCTTTTTCGAATCGATAAAGCAGATAAAACCTCAGAACTGAGCTGCACAGACAGTAAGTTTAATCTAAACTCATATATGTTTAATTGAAGAGTAATTCATAGACAGAGTTGCAGGACATAAATATATGCCGCCGGTAGGGGACTATATCGCTCAGCGATCATAACATTTTTCATAATTGCTAGTTAAATAACTTTTCAATAGACCTAATAATGATAACAAGCTATCATACATGCATTGATATGGATGTTAAACGTCTTCAAATTCAATAGCGTCATTTAAGAACAGATTGATTTATAGCATGGACCAGATATGCACGTTTCGGGTACTTAACCCTCGTCAGTGAACCTCAATCTAAAAATGTGATATGGCCAAAGAATGAAAGTTATGCCCAAACTGTACCGAAAGACGTAGCAGGATGGATGGGATATGATGCTACATGTACATGACCCGCGTTTTATTCTTTAGTCATATCTCTGGATCCCCTTATTTTTCATATACTTTCAACATATCGAATGTGAATACGTACCCATGGTATCTCCAAATCCAGTGGCATAGCACGTCTGTCCCGAAGTGGTGTGTGCTGATGGTAGACAGATTGGATTAACATACTCCGTAAAGGTCACAGGGGAGGACAGCTTCACCAAGGTTATGTCATTCTCTACTAGGTCAGGGTCATAATTTTCGTGAACTATGATCTTTGCTACACTGCTGGTGATTTGATGTGGTTGATTGCTTTTGGAAATGTCATGTTCGCCTAATACAATTGTCCAGTGGTTTGGTGAACTATCACTGGAGGACAGAACAAGGATTCATATTAGATAGTCGAGTAGGTATACATTTTTATATTTCAATTCAGTATAATTCTTTTGAGTAAAAAGTACAATTTCATTTCACTCTTAAATAAAAATATGACGTTGAATATTTACTTTCTAATGAATAGCATCAGTGTGATTCATCTCATGTGGGTATATTTATTTTGTTTGAGAATATGACAGAAAATCAGACATACTTTGACTACTTAATTATGCAATTTTTGTCTCTATTAGAGAGTCCAAAAACAATGAAAGAATTGTGAATTATCACAATGGTAAAGTAAGTTGACCATACTCCTCAAAGCAATGTCCAGCAGTGAGAATCCATTGAGGTGCTATAAGAGTGCCACCGCATAGATGATCCTTAAATCTGCCATATTGTAGAGATGCCTGCCACGGCCAACTGCCATCAATTGCTTCTTTCCCTCCTACAATCTTGGTATTTCCTGGTGAAAGAGCGTGTTCTGGCTTCCCGCAACTGGTACCTGTTAAGTATTAAGCATTTATTTGGTTTGATAAGATATAACAGAGGATGCCAGGTCATACCAAAAATATAGAAGGGGAAGCATGCGTTTGTTGAAGACGTACATTTTAGCTTTCAAATGAAAATCAAAACGTTTGGAACTGCTCTTTATCAAAAACTAATTAGGTATTTAAAATAACTCTTTCAAAATATTCTTTTTAAACTTCTTAGGTAACATGGTTTGAAATTTATTTTATAATTAATGTTATATTAATTAATTATAATAATAATAATACTATTATAATAATATATTAATATTAATGGGTATAGATTTACATACTACAAAGAGTTTCATCTCCTCCATCATCACATTGATTGCTTCCATCGCAGATATGGCTTCTGTCTATACATTTACTATTTGAACATGTAAATTGAAGAGGGGAACAGGTGGCTAAAAGAAAAGCAATCATAGATAAACAGGCGGAAACAATCTAAACGTCAATTCAAATTTTACTTTCAGGGAAAAGAATAACACGAGTGAAATAGAAAATATTGTGTAATCAAGTGTTTGTGAGCTTGTATTTATAAGTCAATCAACAAATCAATTAAATTACATTATTTTGGAAACAGTAACAGGGAGCATTTATATAATGTTTTCCTTTCCTAAAATTGGAATTGTTAAATAGTAACTTACAAAATTTGCCATTTTTCAATGCAGAAAAATATACATGTAATAGGAAAGAACCTACGGTACGGATCATGGACTATATATGTTAAATTGAAACCGGAACCAGCCTCGCTTTCGTCTGAATGGAATCGTATATACATTTGGTTAGAGGTTGATGTTAATGTCTGGGGGTAGCTGACACCACAGTACTTCTTGATTAGGTGTGATGATGTTGGACTTCCTCCATTATAAAGGGCAAGAAAATCGTACGCACATCCGGAATCTTTTTCCAAATCAAATACCTATAGAAAGCAAAGCGAAAGAGTCATCGTTAAAATTTTTTTAGTATTGAGAGCGGTTAGTTAGGATGATGTTGATCTTCGTCTGTTATGTATTCATTAAACTTGAAATTTGCACCATAAGCTCATATTTCAACAAATACGGTTTCATCAGTAATGGTCGAAGCCGAATTAGAGAAAATCGTAATAGTTAAAACATGAAGGGAAAAAGCTACTCGTAAGTTTTAACCATGCCAGACATAGCTATGCATCAAGAGCTATATCCTTTAGTTTCAGAAGATTCTCACAATTTGGTTGAGAGTGTTAATGTCAAATATGTCCTGTGGTTATAGAAAACAAGTAGATATCATTTCGAATATTCTTACGTTAAACTTAATGGTAATGACTTTTCCGGGAGGAGCGACTATTTTCCATTTACAGTTCTGGTTTGGTGGGTAATTGTCGCCATTCTGAAATCCGTTGGATAATATGTTGCCTGTGGTACCATTAAGGACTACAGCTGAACTTCCGCATGGTCTTACCGATGTTGGGATAACGTCTATTTTCAAAAAGTGATTTTACAAATGAACATTTTCATACCAAAACTTCGAGATTGTGTATTTGCTGTGATGTTGTTGTCTCCTTTTTCCCGTCGTCATGAGGGCATGTTCCACTGTTGTCACTGCGGTATCGTCATGTTAGATACCTCCTCCTTATCTTTATTGTGCAGTTTCTTTTTTCCAAGGGGTTTTATGCCTATTGATTGTGAATTTGGGATTCTGAAAGTCTGTGTTTGACTTTCACTAACTGATTGAAAACCCCAATTAATTAGAAAATTAATCCAACATGCGCTTATTTATCTTGATGAAAACGAAATATGCATGGCTATATACTTACTTCCTGAATATGGTTCCACACTGTATGTAGCATTAAACCCCTTGTCATGAGTAGTATCGTCTGCAACAAAGCTTATGTACATAACATTTGACTTGGACAGGACATCAGGAGGGATGACATTGCCACAGTGCTTGGCAAGTTGTTGTCCTGTCGACGACTGACCATCAAAGATTGTAACAGCATCAAATGGACATCTGCGGCCGCTTTCTAGACCAAAATCGTTGAAATGAAGCCTGACAACGTTGCCGAATGGAACGAATATCCTCCAAATGCAGGCAGCGTTTGGTGGATAAGGAGTACCCATGGCGTAATTTGGAGTCATTATGTTGCCCTTGTCGCTGGTAGAATTAAGGTGAATGTCTCTGTCACAAGTTGCAGGAGCGAAAGTAGCTGGTGTCTCTGATGTTGATATAAAGCAAATATTTGATTTCAATATATTTGCCAATGATGTTTAAAGAGGTACCATAAAAGGCTAAAACTAAAGGAAAGGGATTTGTATACGTAGTTTTACTTGTTTCCCCAATATATTTTATTGCTATTTTGGTTATCGATAATGACATATATACTACCACTTTAAAGAAACTATGTCCAGAAATTCATAACAATAAAAAGTCATATTCAGTTATTAAGATATGATTCTGATATTGGCCCTTACATGTGCAATGTAGTAACTATTTTAGATATTTCCTTGTAGGAGTGCTCTCTTTCAATACAAAACATACCTGTTGTGGCAGACCAGTGAATCATGAATCCTTGTTCGTGGTCAGCATTATCAGATACAAAGGTAACGATGGCATGGTTACTCTGTAAAATCATTGGCATGGGATGTTGGCTTCCACAGTAACGACCTTGAAATACATATTTAATTCATTTTTGTTTCAAAATGGCTAATCTATTCTGAGAAATCATAACAATGTTTATATGTAAAAATTAAAATATTTGTGTTTCTTCAAGACGCATTTCCTACATGTAAATAAATTTGAAAATTAGACAATTTATACAGTGGATAAGGTAAAAAGAACATCGCTAAAACCATTACTTTTTACTCACCGACTAAATGACTCCTTTGTCCATCGTATATCATCAGTCTGTCATATTGACAATTTGTGGATGATTCTAGATTAAACTTGTCAGCAAAAACCAATTTGATGTGCTACAAAGTATAGTTTATTTCATTATTTAAATTATGCCCGAAAAATATAGTATTTGATCATCATTATTTTACAACATGTCAACCAACATATTGGCCATGGTTCTGCCCCTTACCTAAAACAATGTGTGCATGAAATAATTATCTAAAGGCAAGATGTACAGACATAATAGAGATAAATATCAACTTTTTAAACGCATCTTCAGGTCGAAACATACCATTCCAGTTGGTACATCTATGACCCATCTGCAGTCCATGTTATTTGGATAGTTATTGGGATAGTTTTTAGAGCTGAAGCTGCCCGATGATCCGTTTTGATGTGACTTGCTACCACATCCTGACCATGGTGATATCGTGGTTGCCACGCCACAGTTAGTCTCATCCAAATTGTCACCACAGTCATTGTCGCCGTCACATCTCCAGTTGTCCGGAATACAGGAACCGTCACTACATCGGAAGTCAGAGGTGGTGCAGTGGGAAGTAGAAGTTGCTCCTAAAAACGTTCTCATATTATTTTTATCAATGATATCGTCATGTTTGATCACGAATGAAAATATAATATATGCCTGAAATTATTCCGATCACATTCGTAAATTTTTAATTATAGACCGATGAGTAAAATTCCGGGAGGAAATAGAGAAAACAAGGGTACATATGAAACAATTTACTACATCAACAAAAGCTAAACCCTTTCCCGAGTGAAGCGAATGAGAACGTGTCTTGTGAAATATTCTTTTATTTCCCACCCAGCCTGCTACGTCTTTCGGTACATTTTTGGCCATATTACATTATTTAGATTGGGGATCACTGACGAGGGTTAAGTACTCGAAACGTGCATGTCTGGTACATGCTTCAAATTTATCAGATCTTAAATGATGCTATTCAATTTGAAGACGTTTAATATTTGGTCTGTTCATGATACAAATATACATAAAGTGTGACTGGACTCTCAGCCAAATGTGCGAATCATTCAAAGCAAATCTTTTTCCAAACTGAAAATATTACAGGGAAAATGTTATGACTTTACACTTTGTCTACTGCATCTTAGAAGTATACGCCACGCAATAATTTGTTACTATTATATTACCTGTACTGTTGGATCTACATCCACGTTCGTCTGATCCATCTCCGCAGTCCTGGTCTCCGTCACACCTGAATGACGCAGGTACACAATGGTGGTTACTGCACTGGAAATCACGTCCACCACAAGTATCTGAGAAATAAGGCAACTAAAAGCTCTGCATTTAGTTTTGTATTGAATATTTCGGTTTTCCCTAGAATTTTATTGATTTGTATTATATTAGAATAATTATCATTATCAAAAATTTCTTAGTTGATTAATGAAAAATGAGTTAATGTCTTTTACATTTTAAAAACATCGAAGTTAAAATTTTAAGGCTACTTATCACCTTTGACAAAAATACTTTGCAAAAGAAACTGCACAAAAATTTATTGAATGATCATGAAAGGAACAAATTCGTCATACCTGATGCTTGTACAAATGTATACCGGAGAGAGAAACCTATGTCATTATCACTGCCATCTGTGATGAATTCTAGAAATAGATTCTGCCCTGATGACGTCAGGTTGATGTGACGTTGTCCACAGAATCGTCCAAGTGGTTTCGCTGACACACCTGAACCATCATATACATTAAGGTAGTCATAGCTACAACTGAAAACAAAAATTTTGGAGAATAATTATGCCATTATGCTGTCTTACAATACTTAAAAAAGAAATTTGTATTTTCATCCTAAATTTCCTCTCAATCTTTTAAACGTTCGTCCTTCTGTTTTTCTCACTGTAATTCTGTTTGAGGTTGTACTGTCTTCTAAAGCGGGTTGTAATATTTAGTTTCGACTGTAATACTTGTTTAAGGTATCCGATGTACAATAGGGCATTTATAAATGCCTAGTAAGGTACTATCAAACTATATATTTTCTGAAAGGTTACAATGCCAAAAGCTCAGACATAATAGTTTTTGGGCAAGAAAAACAAAAGGGAATAACCGATGAAGCATTTGAATTGTCTATTTTCTCTATATAACATATGCAAAATAACAAAGTTGTACAATAGTTTTTCCCCTTTGATTTTTAAGACTCATGGCATCATTACCTTTCAGAAAATATACGGTTTATAGTATCTTACCAGGCATAAAATTTACCATACTTTACAATGGAGATGTTTAAAACGCTTTATTATACCTCTAATGATTTTTCCTATATAAAAAGAGAAAATAAAAATTTAACTAAATCCCTGAAAATCGCCTGATAAGACTATTTCCCTGCAAAGGGGTACGTTAGTTGAGAAGACTATTTCCCTAGGGAGTTAGTTTCAAAATGGGGCGGAGCTTCTTTGGGGGTGTGTCAGTATCAGCCAATCGGCGCCGTTGAAGGTTGATCGGATGATGTGAAGGTTGATCGGATGACGCTATCAATACGCGAGCAGAGTAATCCGCCTCCTATCCGCTTAGCACATAAATGAATCCGCAATAAAATAAAACAATCAAAAATTAAACATGTATGAGTATGATAAATGATGTTTCTGTTTATCTTATCATCAAAAATTAATATTTTCCGTTACTCAGTCATTCAGTCGAGAAGGCAAGGCAAAATCATTAGAATTTCCATTTGAACCCTGTGAACCTAAGAGATATGTTCGTTTCAGTATAATGTTTGTTTCTGTATACCTAAGAGATATGTGTGTTTCAGTATAATGTTTGTTTCGGTATAATAAAACAGTTAAAGTATACCATTGAGGGAGTTAGCCCGATTCTGGTTCCCTTTACTGTATACTTTAACTGTTTGATATACTTTAACTGTATAATATAAAATGACTATGACTTCTATTGACATACTGCGGACCTTATTCATGACAGCAGAATACTGTTTCGCGTGTAATAGTTTTGCAAACCAAACGATTTCAAGAGCAGTATCGCAACTACAAGGAAAATTAAAAGATTATATAAAACAAGTATTAATTTTCTTCTTATTATTATTTCCATTTTCGTGCGTGAACATCGACAACGGATGCGGCTAGGCAAACAGGGGATGCTTCTTCCTCCCGGGCACCTGGTCCCACCTCTAGCTTGCTAGGAGTCCGTCGATGCTCAATTTGGTGTTCTTTTGTGAGTGCTGTTGAGATTATCGTCATTATCTTCTTTATCTCATTAAACAGGGAAACATGATGCATTGACGTTTACCTTGAGTCTCTTTCAATATGAAAGACGTTTGACACGAGCTTGATAACCTTCCCTGTTGGGGCATGTATCCTCCATGTACAGTCCTGGTTATTGGCGTAGTGATAACGGGAGGAACCCTGACTCTTTATAACACCATTATTCCGGGTGAGGTAGCCTGCTCCACCACATCCGTGAGAACTACCACTGTCTTTGTTTGTAATAAAGTTAGACCATAGTGCATCATCTCTTAATGCTGATAAACTTACTTAGTTATATAAAAGAATTAAATCTGTTTCTCGAACATAATACTTGCCATCAGCTATTCATTTACGTGAACCAATTGTACAAATACATTTTTACATTAAAATCTCAGAATATAAAACTGCATTCTACGAAATTCCATGAGTTTTAGGCCATGTCTTTTAACTGTAAGGCAAAACAAAGTATCCAACTCTACTGTGCTGCCGAAGAAACGGATACAAGACATGATGACGTTTTACAAAGGAAGTTGAAATTAGTACAGTATCTTAAAATCGTCTTCATCTACTTGTATGTCGATCAAATTGTCGCCGATCGATTAAATTGAATTGATCAGTTTATATGAATACTAGGAACATACCTGCTGTAATTTCTAATGTTCCGAAGACCAAAACGAGAAAGAGACGGAACATTTTACGATCTTCCATATTGTAACTCCGGATCACAAGAAAGATAAGAATCAGCTATCTTAACACTAGAGTCCTACTTTCTCTGATATATTTATACTAGATCTACACTAATACTTATTTCAATGGAATTTCCAGAAATTTGACGGAAGCACGATCATAAAGATATCTGCCATATAGGTAGAATCGTTTGTGGTTTTATGTTTACATGTACCAGCCATGGTAGAATTTATTATAGAAGTTGAATTAAGTACAGTATATCTAAAAATCGTCATCAATGACGTTGATTGAGTTGTAGATGAAATTTTCATCACGACTTGTTTTCTTCATCTGTTGGATTCATGTCTATACGATGTGATTCCTGAATGGTGCATGCAATAATTCAAAACGGTACCTTATTATTCATCATACAGTTTTCTTAAAGGATTATCGATAATTCAGTCTCATTATGCGAACAAATCGAGCTCTGATACTGTATGTGAATGGATGACCAAAATTAAAGTTTTACATTATCTATTTTTGTTAATATTAAGAAGTATTTACATGGCAGTCTCCGGAAAAGGTAACGATAGGACAGATGCGCTAGACATAATGACGTTATGCTACTGAATCAATCCTACAGGAAATTTGGAGCCGCGCACTCTTTGCAAAATACATAAATTGGAATTTAAAATAATTAGGGGTGCTACTAAAATACATTTTGCAGTGTTTGAAAATCAATTCGGTGTTTAATTAAGTATCACTGATGAGGATTTACTATCGAAAACCTCGTGTCTGGTGCATTAACATGGGCTTGAAATTATCTTCAAGAAGGTAAAGAGTTGGAACACTTCCGTATAGTTGTAGTACCAGTAACAAACCTGTCTTGTTCACCAGTACTGTACTTGAGATTTCAAGGAGACTGATCTATAGCTATTCACTGTTTTCGAAAACCAGAGTTACTTCCCATTTGAAACGGTATCTGACGTAGACTGATAATGACGTCATCAAATTCTATGGAAACAGTCCTAAAAGTCTGGGAAATGACGGTAGAAAATCGACGTTACCATACCATTTTTATGACGCCACAATGATTTTACGTCAGATACGGTATGTAAGGGGAAAACTCTGTATTCCGCAAAGACTCCATAGGAACGAGTATGTCTGCTGAGATTTTTTATATCGACAATGTTATTCTTCGTGTATCTGTGGATAAATGTTGTCGTCTCTATTTGGTTGTCCTCATCTTTCTTTTCTCGTGAGTGTATGTTCCGCTGTTTTCACGGTTGAGGATCTCCTCAATATCTTTTTTTCCAAGGTTTGGTATGACCATTGACGATGATTTTTATATTCTGAATTTGGGTTTTGCGTTTGATTTTTTTTTCACTATCACTAACTCTGTATGCGCAAAAAGACGGTGTTATTTATGTGTTATGCTAATCATTTTCTTTTCTCTTTCCTTTTCTTCCTTTTTTGATGGCGTTTTTACATTTACAACTCTCTTTAGAAACAGTGTTTCTTTTAAATATTACCTATACGCATATACGTACAATTACATGTGAATTCATAAAACCTTAACTGTAACTCAATAGTTTGAACAGAGATATCGTGGTTTATTGCATCACCTGTGTTTTTGTTCTGTAGATGATTAGAATTCGTTTCAAATTGAAAAGAATTTGAATAAGATTCGTCTTATGTTGTCTATGTCAAAATCAATACTCGTTATACTTATGTATATTTTGTCATTTTTGACTGGTTAAAGAATATCCCCAATCTACCTACTTGTACACACCCCATGACAATTTACTATGGAACGCCATCGCTGTCTTATGATGAGATATTTCAATATATTTACATTCCTACTGCGTTTCCCTTATATAAAGGTACCAAACCAACTGTTGCTTTATTTCTCGATAATCGCAAGAGCCTATCACGTGACTTTAGAACTTACGCGGATTAATTTCTGATAAAATGCCCATTTTATTTATTGCTTTAATACAGATTCAAAACATGTATCCATTATCAAACGACGCCGTCTACCCCCAGTGATTTAATGTGTCAAAATCTAGGTCACCCACATGTACACTTCCAAGAAGTGTGACGTAGTAAGTCGATCACGCGTCAGTAGACGAAGTTCAAGGACGAACTGCATTGTTGTCTGCAGAAAGATGCCGTGTTTGGATGAGCGAATATTCAGGCATAAGTGGATCAAATATTCAGTATTTAGGATGAGGATTTGATTCACTTGTGTCATTATCAACAGTGAATTTATCTTTGATTCTTATGGATTCATAATATCAGAAATACTTCGAGTATCAGCGAATCTTTAGTTGAGGTAAGTCATGAAAATTAATACCGAAAGTTTTCGCGTTTTCGACGGCTGTACTCGACTTTTGCATTATTCTAATTACTTCCAGATGAAATAGGGTATTTACAGAAGTTTGTTTACAATAATACCGATTGATTTCATATGTCTTAGCAGTTTAACAGTGTGTTAAATAGTTTTCAAAAGTTTTCCCTTCATTTCTGTGAAATTTCTCCAGTTTAACTCTCCGCCATGTCTGAATTATGTTGGACAAAAGTCACGAATTTTCACGATTCAATTTTCTTCAGTTTTAATTGAAATGTTCAAAATACAGCAAGAGGACAAAATTCAGTTTCTCATTTGTCAACAACGTTTCCATACAGAAGGTACTACTTCGAATCAAGCGAAAAACGTCGAACGTTCGTTTGCTCTTACGTCAAATGGCGTTCTCCCTCCGCAATGATATTTCAAATGTAAAGAAACTGGCTGAAAAATTGGCAGAAATAACTTAGTTAACACGTAAAATGTAAATATAAGGATTGTTTTTCAGCTTTTGCGCTTTATCGGTGTGTATTGACAGTAGGGAATGGAAACAAAATTCATGAAAAGCACTTCGTGCTTTACATATTTTGTTTCCATTCCCTACTGCCAATACACACCGATAAAGCGCAAAAGCTGAAAAACAATCCTTAAATATGGTATGGTTTAATCAATATATGCGGTGGTAAGTACATTATATGCGGTGGTAAGTACATTATATGCGGTGGTAAGTACATTATATGCGGTGGTAAGTACAATATATGCGGTGGTTAGTACATTATATGCGGTGCTAAGTACATTATACGAGGTGCTAAGAACATTATATGCGGTGGTAAGTACATTATATGGAGTGGTAAATACATTATATGCGGTGCTAATAACATTATATGAGGTGCTAAGAACATTATATGCGGTGGTAAGTACAATATATGGAGTGGTTATTACATTATATGCGGTGCTAAGTACATTATATGCGGTGTTAGATACATTATATGGGGTGGTATGTACATTACATGGGGTGGTTAGTACATTATATGCGGTGCTAAGTACATTATATGGGGTGGTATGTTCATTACATGGGGTGGTTAGTACATTATATGCGGTGCTAAGTACATTATATGCAGTGCTAAGTACATTATATGCGGTGCTAAGAACATTATATGGGGTGGTGAGTACATTATATGCGGTGCTAATTTCGATATGTGGTGATTTCGTTATGATAAACATTCTGATGACCAAGATTAAACATTTCTGAGACTCGGATCGCAGCTACGTTAAGGCACTCCTCGTTTTTACGTTTTTGTGGCCTTTAAACACACATATTTATCTGAGAATACTATGTTGTTTAATTGAGGTATATTTCATTGTATTTTATTCAAAAAAGTGAAAAGATTAAATCTTTGGCAATCAGTGAAATCTATTCTACAATTTCATCACTTTTACGCAAGGGTGCGGTGGCGTAGTGGTGAAGACGCAGGACTGCTATTATCAAGGTCGTGAGTTCGATCCTGGCCACGAGTACATTTTACTTTTCAAAATTTTTACAAAGTTCTTGCTTTTTTTAAAGTGAGAGGCACCATGATATCAATAGGCATTGTTTCCGTATATTGTATATGCTTTTACATATTAGAAGAGCTTTGTACAGTACAGATAAATTATGTGATATTAGTAAAGAGTAGATTAATTCTGTAACACTACGTTACTAAAAAATAAATTATAATTTTTATTTTAGCTTGTGATATTCAATTTACGTGGTCTAAGAGAGAGAGAGAGAGAAAAAAAAACAGGGTGACGTGAAAATTCTATATCATTGTTTTTTTTTATTCTAATAATTAGAATAAAAAAAATGATATAGAATTTTCACGTCACCCTGTTTTAAGAATATCAATGTAATCGGCAATCTCTGAAATCCAGAAACTGAAAAAAGAAAACAAACGGTTGTATTTCTTTCTTCTCAGCCACTTATGTAGCTTTCTGGCGCGAAATACACACGGTGTAGATATAGACAAATTTATTTCCTTCCAAACGGTTAAATATTTGATCGGAACACACTATGAATAGATTGTTCCATGATATAAAAAGAAAAAGATGGCAATCATAACCTACTTTTAATATCGCTCTAGAGATAAATTTTAAAATAGTCATCCATCCCCCTTTTTTCGTTTTTGCCTGTGGACATTGTTTCCCCCCTCGCTTCAGAACCCCACTTGTCCAGAAAATGTGTTTTATTGATATACACCTTTGGTGAATGTGGCATTGTAAAGCGAGGGGGCGCTGTTGTGTAAAAGCGTTTCCGTTTTCCATTGTTTTCTGTGTAAAAATGCTTATTTTGACCCAAATACCGGTCTTTTCTTCCACCCACCCCCCCATGATAGAGCTGGGAAAAATGTTGAATCCTTTTGTGTTTATGTGTCCTTTTGGGTTAATGATAAACCGAGTCTCAAAAATGTTTAATCTTGGTCATCAGAATGTTTATCATAACGAAATCACCACATAACGAACTAAGCACCGCATATAATGTACTCACCACCCCATATAATGTTCTTAGCACCGCATATAATGTACTAAGCACTGCATATAATGTACTTAGCACCGCATATAATGTACTAACCACCCCATGTAATGAACATACCACCCCATATGATGTACTTAGCACCGCATATAATGTACTTAGCACCCCATATAATGTACGTACCACCCCATATGATGTTTTAACACCGCATATAATGTACTAAGCACTCCATATAATGTACTAAGCACTCCATATAATGTACGTACCACCCCATATGATGTTTTTAACACCGCATATAATGTACTAAGCACTCCATATAATGTACTAAGCACTCCATATAATATACTAAGCACCCCATATAATGAACTTAGCACCGCATATAATGTACGTACCACCCCATATAATGTTCTTAGCACCGCATATAATGTACTTATCACCGCATATAATGTTCTTAGCACCGCATATAATGTACGTACCACCCCATATAATGTTCTTAACACCGCATATAATGTACTAAGCACTCCATATAATGTACTTAGCACCGCATATAATGTACTTACCTCCGCATATAATGTACTTACCACCGCATATATTGATTAAACCATCCAATATATTGAAATATCTCATCATAAGACAGCGATGGCGTTCCATAATTTACCATGGATTCAGTTGTCTTTATTAATACATGAGTTATGTAACAATACTGGTACATACTGTCTATATGAAACGCAAATCATGTTCTTTCCTAGCTTCAAATAAGAATGTTTACAATGCTATGATTATTCATCATATACGAAACATCGGTTTTTTCTTATAAAAACAGCTTATAGAATTCATTTTATAGAAGATATAAGATGTACATATAAAACTCTAAAATAACTTGATTCACTATGATAATCCTATGTTACTGATCCGTAGTTAGAAGTTCCATTCAAAAGTGTCTGCTTCTCTTGATGATCGTTTTGAATACTTGGTGACGCAATGTTAATAGTTTTATCCACGTCGGTGCTTTTCTGAAATTTAATTTAAAGAAAATGGTTGATTAAAAATGACGCACTAATTTATTACGATAGAACATTTATTACAGTATTGATAATTTATTTAAGAAATATCAACTAGCTAGCCGTGGTGTATTGTCCAATAATTCCCCGAGACGCGCGAACCAATCAAATTATAAACGACCCGCGACTCGGGGAATAACTGGACAATAATCTATTTCAATTTATTCTGATTATACAGCAAGTATTGTTGCTACAGTAGTTTTCAGAAAATGACAGGTCTACAGAAAATCATTCAATTGCAGAGTAAATTTTTATCGTGATAACTAGGATGGACTAATGTTTATCACATACTTGGTGTAATTTCCAAGAGTTAATAACTGAAATTCTGATATAGTCATATTACCTTATGCCTATTAATACAGACAAGAATAATTCCACAGATTGAACAAACCCCTGAGCATGACGTCAAGAAGAAGAAAACTGAATTCCACTTCGCTGTATTGTAGGCACTATGATCCCTGTGCAAACGAGAAAACAAGGCACTGTGATAGGAATCATTAGTTTGATTCTTAATCTTGTAGTGGATAAATGTTAAACGTCTTCAAATTCAATAGCATCATAAAAGAAGAGATAATCCGAATGGACACTAAGGATTAAGCTTTTAATGAACAAATCTAAGAACTATTAAGAAGTGACTGTCTCACGTTTGGTGTTTCTGGTTGGTCATGTGCAAATGCCGTGAATCGCGAAACGATTTCTCGGAAAATTTGCACGTGTCCAACTGGAAGTATTTTGCCTGTGACTAATTTCTCCTTACATGAAAAACTTGAACGTTACGTCACAATAGCAATTCAAGTTATTGGAATATAATTGTCACTGATCATTCTGATAATGTAAACGTCTTCAAATTGAATAGCATCATTTAAGAACAGATAAAATGGGTACTCAACCCTCGTCAGTGATCCTCAAATCTAAACAATGTAATATTCCAAAAAAGTATGAAAGTTACTATGTCGAAAAAGCGTACCGAAAGACGTAGCAGGATGGGTGGGATATGATATCAATTTATGCAAAATCAATTGAAATGAGTTTGCAGTCTTGGAAATGGATCTTACTCTTTATCACTGTCTTCCAGTAATACACCAACGAGTATACTAGATAACCCTGTTCCTATTCCATCAAATGTACAGGCTATTCCATTCGCTGTTCCTACATATTGCAATGGTACCGTTTTTGCGATGGATGGCCATATACTAACCTGTTGAATCAAAGTTAAGTCAACAAAATGAAAATTCGAGAATCCAGTGTGCATCATAGATTATTACTAATAAAAAAGACAATCTTTAAGTCGGTTACTTCAGCCCCTGCACTTTGCTGTCTTGTTTCCGCCATCATCCTACAGTGAGGAGCAACAGATCTACATTCTTCGAGACTTCTGGGAAACAATACTAGTTGATAAACAGTCATTTGCTATTAGCGTAGCAGATGTCCGTCTAAAGTCTGTCTTGGTTCATTTTCAAACTTTTTGCTAAGTGTTTTGATGTCGTCTTTGATATTCAGTGGTGAATCTTTTTGATCCCTTTGGTAAATACTTGTCCCCTATGTGTTTTCGCATTAGGTGTTTTACTCTGGGTGCTACCACCGAGTCTTTCCTTTTAAGGCATCAATTAAACTATACTTTAAAAATGTAAGATCATAAATGAATCTTCGTACGAGAGAAAATAGGAAAATAATAGGTAAGCAATACTTTCTATAAGGTAACTTACCGCTATCAAGCTGTATACTATCCCAATAAGGACTGTTATAATGACGGGATGGACAGGATGTAGTATCAGTATAAGATATGTCGGTATCAGTAGGAAACTACCAACAGTAACCAACGTATATCTATTGAAGTAACGATTCTGTAAGATAATACAAACAGAAATACTATTTAAATGTATATTTGGAAGACAAAGATCCCATTCGCTCTATCTTATTTAAGCATTGCCGGTCTAAAGATCAGTTTTAAAATATTTTCAAACAATTTCCATCAATGTCGATCGATAGTTCCCATTCATATAATGAAAATCAACCTCTTCGAATCTAAGTGCACTCACATTGTTAAGTCTTACCAAAAGTATTCCAACAATAGGACAGGCTAAAACGGCAACATCATAGGACGCTCCGTTGATATAAGAGGACACCGTGTCCGAGTAATGGAACTTCTGTTGTATATACTCACTGGAACAAAAGGCATAAAAGAAACATTCACTTTGTTTGTTTCCCACAACATCTTTGTAAACCGAACCCTGAGAAAAGGGTTTTGTTGTCTTTTCATAAATACCTTACATTGTTTAGATTGAGGATCACTGACGAGTGTTAAGTACCCGAAACGTGCATGTCTGGTTCATGCTGCAAATGTATCACTTCTTAAATGATATGCTATTAAATTTGAAGACGTTTTCAAACATTACACAAGATATGGTGACAAATATGGATAATGACCATATCCCTGTATACAGCACAAATTCGATAATTCAGAAAATCAGAAACCGAAGGTATAGAAAATCAGGATAAAACAGGAACCAAAGTTAATAAACAAAAACCTCCACCACATGAAAAGAAGCGAACTCCCGTATCTTGAACTGAAAAAATGGTATTGGGAACGAATTGGTGTTTGATAAATAACAATTCATTCAGAAGAATATACATTTATATACAACGTAACTTATTGGGAACACATACCGTTAAGTCAAAAACAAAATAAGGCAACAAAATGAAATAAAAGACAAGATTCCATGTAAACAAAAATCGTATTGGACTCACCATCCGTTAGCCACAAATGGAATATATGCAGAATAGAAGAACGTAACAAACAGTACAATGAACCAATATGCAACAGGGAATTTTCTGGCGTCCCAAGGCCTCTGGAATTAAAAACAAACAAGACTGAGGCCTATTACATACTAATGGGGACATCATTTGTAAAAAAAAAAACCAAAATTTTGTGAAAGTGTGAAAGGTATAAAAAGAATATACCAATGATGATGAGTCTAATTCTTTGTAAAGTCCGATTTTCTGTGACTCTAGTCTATCTAAAAATGCTAGGAGTATAGCTGCCAGGAATCCAACAACACAAAGCAAGGATCCTAATGAAATGAAGTGTTCAAAAGTAATATGAATCATGTATTCAATCCAAACGCAACTTACTCTACTTTTCAGAAATTATTTCGAAAATCATTGATTGAAACGTGCAAGATTTCAAGATTTATCATTAACTTCGTCATGACATTGTAGAGATGCATAAATAAAATTCCAATGAATAAAAGCTATGGAAACATGGAATAATCTCGGAACATGGAAGCTTAAAACATTTGAGATGTACATAACCAAAACAATGCATAAGGACAGAGTTTCAATGAACACATTTCTTAAAAAATTTGACTACTGACCAGTTACTGACCAGTCCAGACAGCCATCTGTAGACTAAGCCATTCAGAAATGTTTGAAGACAACAGAAAATTACTGACATTTCCCAGACGAAGTACGCAGACGATCAATCCGAAAACCAGCTCCAAACGATCGGGAAACCAAAAGGCGATAACTCTGTCCTGGACAACTGAGAATGTAGTATGTGTATTTTAAATGTTTGATTGATGAATCCATTATAAAAATATCCATTGGTAAGTATAACGGCATTCTAAATTGTTAATCCTTATTACCATCAAATTAAGGATCACTGACGAGGGTTAAGTACCCGAGACGTGCAGGCCTGGTCCATGCTGCAAATTCATCTGTTCTTAAATGATGCTATTGAATTTGAAGACGTTTATGATCATTCTAAAACGAATCAGTCGGTTGAGAAAAAGTCTCAGGTCTGCTAATATCACAAAGTATTTTAAACAGTATGACGTCTTCAAATTCAATATTTCATTTACGATAAACGTATATATAATAATCACTGTACTTAAATTTTCTGAGGATCATACTAAAATGAATTTGACTGTGTCTGAAAATCACTTTGGCTTGAAGTACTACTATCCGAAACTGTCTGTGTGCATTAAAATTGGTTTTAAATGTTTAAGAAGGTAATGTGTTAATTGGAACACTTGAAATTTATTACTGATACATGTACATGTATGATTCTGGAATTATCGTCTAGTTGTTTGAACTGATGAAAAAAGAGATGTCTATAACATACGTCTAACAGATGCTGTTCCGGCCCCTAGAAGTGCTCTGCCAACTATCATCAATGGAAACATAGCTTTTGTACGCCTGACTACGTTTATCATGGCAAGAGAGAACGATAACGTTCCCAAGCAGGCCGTTAAAGTAGAGACCAAAGCCGCCGCTAAAATTCATATATGAGTATACATGAAATATTTAGGAATACCAAATATGATAAGTATCTGTATCTTTATATTATTTCACTTATTTTCATACCCGTTTACTTATTTTCGTGTACAAAAATAAATCTTATAGCTTTGCCATCCAACTACAGGGAGGCTTTATGTTTACAATATTTTCAGTTTTCGTCAGCATCACACAGTTTTTGATGAAGCTGGAGGTTCTGTGACCATTTGAACACCTTTTATAAATCACATAGCTCATGTAGAGCTGTTTTTTTTTCAATGTGATGTCTTGTTTGTGCGTGTTTTAAAGATTGGATTATTTTCTTTCTGCTGATGCTTCAATGAACATTTATTGTTGGTGATTTTCTCCTTTGTTTACCTTTTCCCTAATTTTCATTTCACAATTCTTTCTTTATTCCTTAAATTCTGAATCAAAATGTATAATGATTGCTCGACCGCAACTTTTGTGAAATTTGAACACAAAATGTTATAAAAATAAATGAAATAAACTTTCTTACAACAGAGCAGTTACATGTAATAAAACGCCATAACACTTGAAATTAAACTCACTTCTGTTTCCTATTCGATCAATTAAGTAACCCATTGGAAGTGAAAGCGCAGAGTTCCTGGAAAAATCATGAATTTCGAATAAAATCACTTACATGCATCAAGGTTATATAATAGATAAAGTTGCACTTCTGCATTTGTCATTTTGTACAAGGGTTTGTTTCTCAATATGATATTAAAAAAGTTGAGTTATCGATATTTTTTCTTAGAAAAGTGTATCTTTACGACTGAAATGTCTCCAAACAAAGCCCTTAAATTAATCCATTACATTTATGACGAAAACAGTCTAAAAAGGAGGGAATAACTACGACTAGACTAATGATTTGAAAAGTCTTACGTTTGTTCAAAATATACACTCTAATACATACTCACATCCACAAATAAACTGCATAAAGTTGATTATACTGCTCAGCACTAAGATCAAGGCAATCCTCACATATTGATGTTTTATTTGTACTGTTATTAAGACTATGACTGACCTAATGAGGAAATAAATTTATATTAGCAATCAATGGTTTTCAAGTACTTTAAATTAATTCATATGCACAACTTTGACTGTTTTGTCTGTAGCTAATTCACGAAGCGTTTGTCTGCAAACTTCGTTTACAAAAAGCGCTTGTCTGCAAAGTTGCTTCTTTGCCAGCGTGGGTCCTAAAATTTCTCAAATTTTAACGTTTGTCTGCAAACTGCGTTTACAAAAAGCGTTTGTCTGCAAAGTTGCTTCTTTGCCAGAAATACAGTCAGACATCGGGCATATCAAATTTTGTGAAGTCACAACAGAAAATATGACATCGCATCATGCGATAAGATTGGACATGACAACGAAACTGTTTATAAGTCGATTTATTGTTCGGTGTCTTTGTGCATGAATTACAGTTTTAGAATGTTCGCATCTCTTAGGTGAAAAATTGCAGTTTTGTACATATGTGTCTTGCTGTGGCCACTAAATGAGGTTAAGTTGGGTATCCTTTTCCTATACTGTTTGTCTTTGTAATTGAAACGTATAGCCAGGCCCGATCACTTCGGTTGGTCGTTTCTTCAAACGCATTCAAAAGTTTCTGTTCAAAAATTTTCTCGAATTTTCTGAAATGTTGGTCCTGTTGCAGCATATCCCACCCATACTGTTACATTTGGACATAACTTTCAGCGTTTGCCCAAATTCAATTGTCTGGATTGAGGAACACTGACGAGAGTTAAGTAACCGAAACTTACATGTCTGGTTCATGCTGCTTTATCTGTTCTAAAATGATGCTATGAATTTGAAGACGTGTACTATATGCAGAAAACAAAAGAACTATTTTAGTTTCATTCAGGTTATTGGTTACAAAAAGAAAAAGAAAAATTGAGAAATTATAAGACCCATTCTCAGTTACCACCAAAATTCTGGCGCCACGGCATGTCATGAATGTTCATGATTTCTGCATATTGGATATATTATATCCTGGTTGCAAAAATTAAGGTTTTCGGCATATGTGAGTTCCGGTTGCCATGGCAACGGGATCAGTCTTTTTGTACCACTTTAAAGACTGCGAAGTAACCTACTTTTAGACACTTTGTTGCCATTGATTCAATAGTAGCAGATATTTCATTTTTGTACCTTTCTTTACCTCCTTTCTTAAAAATTGCACTCAGTTTAATGATAGATATTACAGGACGTTTTCTGTAAAATGAAGGTAAACTTAGGGGTCATCTTTATATGATTTTTACCGTTTTCAGTGTCAATTAAAACTAAATGCAGACATCTGTGTGACCTCTGATGCCTTATTATGAAAAGTTATGTCCCTTAAAACTATAATGAAAGAAAATCGAAGTTGGTATCATTGAGCTCTTCATCAAAATTTTGACACCAAAAACCGTTGCTATGGCAATTGTTAAAAGCGTTAAGTATAGTACCTTTTGAAATGGATTTAACTCCTTATAAATACTACTTATGACCGTGAAAATATACATATGAACTGATGAGATTCTTTCATCTCATCATATGATTTCCAAGGTCATTGACTTGAAGTTCAAGGTCATTTCTTAACTTAGACAAACAAGGAAGAAATTTATGATAAGAAAAAAAAAGACATTATAATTACATATTTTCCTTCAATTTTGTCCTGTAAAGCACTGGGTAGATCTATGTTGAAGTAGCATCCATATCCGATGAGGCAATCAAATAACAGAATCAAGTATCTTGTTTTTCTGTGATGCTTTGGTGTCATATGTTCCGGACTGTTTCCCTCTGTCATCTATAAAACAAGAGATTATTAAACACATGTTCTTCAGATAGAGCTAAGGGCACCACTGTGAATTTGGTGGATTAAAAGTTCATGGTCACAGAACAGAAAACATTTTAATGCAACTTCGCAATACTCATTAGAACACATATGATGGAAGTGAATGCAAATGGCACCGCTTAAATCAATTAGGAAAAAAATATAATTTCAAAAAAGAAATAAAAAGATAAAAGAATTAGAGTGACATTTACATGTCAGTTAGAAGATGGAAACAAAATGGCGGAGCCAGCTTTTGATAATTAACGTATTGTCAACTTGTATGTTATCGAATTATTACAGTTTATAATACTCAAAGAATCAATTCAATGCTTATATTTTACAATGCAAAGTTATCGTATTTTTCTGACAGTTTTACATATCTAATTCTTGTTTTTAATAACTTTGCCTTTTATACCGTGGATATGATCCTTGTCCGGTGTCACCAGAGAAATAAACTCTGCATAGGACTGAACCCATATGCTGCCTTGTACCGTTCTATCGTGATAATTTAGTGTGCCATATGCGCATTTAAACAAACAATGTATTATCAGTGATGCTTGAGGCCAAAAGAGAGGAAATTCAAATAGTGAATATGTATGAAGAGCGAAATTCTTAACATAAATTCAGGATGGAGAAACTTCTAACTTTCAGAATTAGTATAAGAAAATTCACAAATATATTTCAAGTCAGTGCAGAAGCACAGTGAAATCTTGCGAACGATATCATCGGGGTCTAACTGTCCACCAACAGAGATGCAAACCTCGTGGTTGAAATTAGCCCATTGAATTACGAGCATATGCTCTATAGTAATGTATCAGAGATGCTCGAGTTTGAAAAAGGAGAAATTCAAATAGTTAATCTATAAAGATCAAAATGCGAAACATGATCTAAAATGTATACAAAGAAGCAAGCTAAGGAGAACGCTGTACCACAGGGGAGATACTCCCTTGTTTCAGAATAATGTAACACAATAAATGAAATGTATATTGCAATGTAACTCTACCTTGAATTTGATCTAGTTGCAACACCGTCTCGTGGTTTTCTTATAGTTGTGGTATTAACATGTACCGGATTTTATTTATATAGCTATATTTATAGTATTTGCCTTAAATTTACCTGTATAACAGTCAAGAATTACTTTACCTTTGTGTAATTTACCTTGATTATCTTATATTCTCATTATACTGAATCACTTGTATGGTCCTATCACTCAAATCTTCTTCATATCTTAGCTTTATTTAATACCATCTTCACCATGTACACTCGACAGTCTATCTAATCGCGAAACTATCTCCTTCTCCTCAGTGATTAATATCAACATACTATATTTACTTCTTACATAATGTATGTTTAACAAAAACCGACCAAGAAGAATATTTTAATAGCAGAGCGGTATCTGGATTATATGTTATGATTGACAAATAATTTATAACTTTTTTTTGAAGTGATAAGAGTCTGAGAAGGAATCTACTGCTTAAAATGGTTCATCATTTTACATATGCTTTTATAATTTTGGTCAATCGTCAAAAAAAAAAAATTGGTAAACATAGTGTAATCAAAGATTACAAAGCTGTCCTCATAGCAGGATTTTATCATGGCAGCAAACAGAAGTAGTAAAAGATTACACAGTTTTAAATTTGAAAATCTGTCCTACTGAGAACCAAAACAAATGCTACCAAATACAAACAAAATAGAAAAAGGGAGTAGAGTATTTTATCCATTGAACCAAATTCTGCATGAATGGGTGTACTCTATTGATACCCAAATCTACCTAACATATGCACTCACGCGGAAAATATAGGTCATGACCTAAATTTGAACGTAGGTTTGTGATCTACTCATAAAGACGCATCATCTGTGCAAGTTTGGCCTTCCCAGCACTTACCATAGAGAAATAAAACTTCCAAATCTTCCTAACTTGTGCACTCAAGCGGAAAATTTAGGTCATGACACACATTTAAACGTTGATTTGTGACGCATCATCTGTACAAGTTTGGCCTTCCTAGCACTTATAATTGAGAAATAAAACTTCTTAACATACTAGTGCGGACGCAGACGCGGACTCAGACGTCGAAGACAGGATGATAGCATAAGCTCCCTCTCACTTCGTGAGGTGAGCTAAAAATTCAACATATGGATAATTCAAAAAATTATCATTACAGTTTTGCAAGCCTTCGGTGGTTTCCAGTAGTATTTTTTTAACAAAAAAGGACTAGCTTCGTTGAAGAATCCACGGCGGAAAAACGAACATCCTTACGAGAAAACACAATCAAGAAAGGAGGTGATCCACCTCTAGCTTGCTAGGGGTCAGTCGATGCTCAATTTTGTGCTCTCATGATCAATTTAACTCATTCGTGTCACACTTCTGCCCTATGCCGTGTGGAGCTCGTAAAAAAGTTCCCCGCGAGCGGTTTGACAGTAAGTGTTTTAAATAATTTTCCTGACATGGTCGCCATAGCACTTTCTATATAGACATAACCTCAGACAGTGCATGTGTTTCAGATATTGTTTTCATTTTCGTACGTGAGCATCGACGGCGGGTACGACTAGCCAAACAGGGGATGCTTACTCCTCCCGTGCACCTGGTCCCACCTTTAGCTTGCTAGGGGTCATTCGATGCTCAATAGCTGATTTTCCAATATATTCATAAGGCGGTCTGACATCATACATCACAAAATTTGGCGATATTTTCATTGTGACATCACAATAGAAAACATGACAACGCATAAAATCAGTGCGATCAACCATGGCGTCACAATTAATTTTTTTGCCAAATGATGTGATGTCTGTACATATAAAATCAAGCTTTAAAACAGTCATAGATATTTTATGGAAAATGGGCTATTGTATGCTCTATTGTGAATGCTATAGAGATTGTCGTCAGGACCATCCTTAACTCATTTGTGTCACACTTATGCCCTTTGCCGTGTGGAGCTCGTACAAAAAAGTTCCTCGTGAGGAGTTTGATAGTGTTTTGAATATTTTCCCTGATATGGTCGCCATAGCACTTTCTATATATAAACATAACCTAGGACAGTACATGTATTTCAGATATTGTTTTCATTTTCGTGCGTGAGCATCGACGGCGGGTGCGGTTAGCCAAACAGGGGACGCTTACTCCTCCCGGGCACCTTATCCCATCTCTAGCTTGCTAGGGGTCCGTCGATGCTCAGTTGTGTGCTCTATTGTGAATGCTGTTGAGATTGTCGTCAGGATCATCTTTAACTCATTTGTGTCACACCCATGCCCTTTGCCGTATGGAGCTCGTAAAAATGTTCCCCGTGAGGGGTTTGACGGTGTTTTGAATATTTTGCCTGACATGGTCGCCTTAGCACTTTCCATATAGACATAGCCCCTAACAGTGCATGTATTTTGATAGTTTTCCTTTTCGTGCGTGAACATCGACGGTGGGTGAGGCTAGCTAAACAGGGGATGCTTACTCCTCCCGAGCACCTGATCCCATCTCTGGTTTGCTAGGGGTCCGTCGATGCTCAAGCTGGTGCTCTATTTTGAGTGATGTTGAAATTATCGTCATGATCTTCTGCTAAGAAGGCTTGCAAATTCTTTTTCGGCCCTGCTTGGTTTGATACTATTTCTTAAATTTTTTTTGTAACATGAATTTGCTAATTTATCTGTTCGTAAATGATGCTATAGAATTTGAAGATGTTTTACATTTGTACCACTTGGTGAGTGTCACTGCTGATTTACCAGGAGTCCTCGAGGGCACATGTAGCCAAGTTCGATCAACTTCGGTTGATCATTTCTTCAACATATTCGAAAATATCTGTTATCAAAATTTCTTGAAATTTCAGAAACGCGTCATATCCAACTCATCCTGCTACGTCTTTCGGTACAGTTTTAGACAACTATCACACTATTTGGCTATATTACATTGTACTTACGGCGATACAGATACATATAATACAAGTTTGCGGCTATAGTATAGATGAAGTATGCAGCAGATGCAGTCTCATTTAAATTTGAGCTTTCATGTGCAAATGTTAGCCCCCCAAATGCGTCTTCTTTTCTTTGCATTTTTTGCTTTTCTGGATACTTTGAAGATTAGTTTCCTTGGACCAAATTGTTTCTTTGTTTTTTATGCCTTTTGGTTTTATGAATTTGACCTCTGATATTCTCTTTCATGAAACCTATCTCAATGACAGAAGTTTCCTTCACTTCACAATTTATTGGAATTATTCATGAAAAAATGTAAGGTACAAATACTGCACATACACGATAACCGACCGACCAGAGAGCTTAAGACATAACAACAAAGACAGAAATTATATGGCATTTGATGACAAAGAAATATAAGCACGGAGAAGCTACATAATCTCTGATCTGGTCAAAAATATATTGCACTGAAATTTGTATTGAACAATATGGATTGATAAAAGCATCGTTTTCGACATCTCTCTCTCTCTCTCTCTCTGCAAGCTGTAAATATTCTATCTTCATAAAAAAATCAAAGCACTAAAGGTACTGAGTGCGAATAGCCAGAATAATATCACTTATAATGTATCATAAAATAAATGTGTTTTCAAAGTTATATTTGTTCCTGAACACCTTCATATGCCAGTTTATGGAGTATAAAGACAGAACTAAAATACAAATGCATAATGTTGTCGTAATGATGTCTGACAGTGAACATGAAAATTAAATAAAATTACATTAAATCTACTCCTCCCCCCTAAAAACTAGCCAACAGGGGATGCTTACTCCTCCCGGGCACCTGGTCCCACCTCTAGCTTGCTAGGGGTCCGTCGATGCTTAATTTTGTGCTCTATTGTGAGTGCTGTTGAGATTATTGTCAGGATCTTCTTTAACTCATCCATATACAAGGAAAGAAGACGAATCTTATGTTCTAATTTGATCCCCACTCTCTCTTTAACCTTACATGTTCAATGTTAGGTGTGTGCTACGAATTTGAAGGAAAATTCGCTTCTTTTTTAGTATATAATAAAGCCTGTGTTTGTGAAACACGAATGCCCCCGGTGGCATCTTTGTTAGTATGAACACTATTTTCTGTTAAGTACATGTATGTGAGGTCACTGGGTTAAAAGGTCAAAGGTCAAGGCCACGAGGTCAAAAATTTTGGTATCAATGTAAAGGTCTTGTCACAAGAAATACACATATGAAATATGAAAGCCCTATCACTTACCATTCAAAAGTTATGCCAAATGTTAATGTAAAGGTCTTGTCACAAGGAATACACATATGAAATATGAAAGCCCTATCACTTACCATTCAAAAGTTATGCCAAATGTTAAAGTTTTTGAAAAGTAGGTCAAAGGTCAAGGTCAAGGTCATGAGGTCAAAAAATTTTGGTATCAATGGAAAGGTCTTGTCACAAGGAATACACATGTGAAATATGAAAGCCTTATCACTTCCTATTCAAAAGTTATGCCCAATGTTACAGTTTTTGAAAAGTAGGTCAAAGTTCAAGGTCGAGGTCAAAAATTTTGGTATCAATGGAAAGGTCTTGTCACAAGGAATACACATGTGAAATATGAAAGCCCTATCACTTCCAATTAAAAAGTTCCACTAAAATTCCACTAAAACGGGTAATGGAAAGGGGTTTCCAACACACATCCTGTGTTCATCTCAGTACATACAGATGCAAATTTTCATTAGGTCATGCATGTACATAACACGACATCTCGATTCACATAGATATAATTCATTGATTCAGACAGTGATCAGACTTTATAACGATCATGACGCTGACGCAGTCCCAAGGTACATGTAAACAGAGTAACATCGTTTATACATACTCAGTAGTCGGGGCTCCCATGAGTGAAGAAATCAGGCAATCGCTATGTGCTATTCGCACAAAAAATAGGTAACATGCCTTTCGAATACTTTTCAAAGGATATGTAACTTGTTGTGAGCATTTTCTCTTTACCTCTCATTTCATCGAAGAATTGTGCTTTTCGTCTACATTGTTAACGATACATTTTTACCACAAAGTGTCTTCGAAATTTGTAAGGGCATATATAAATGATGAATGAAATAATATTAGAATAACTATCTTGCTCATTTTTCTTCATGTCACAGATCCATAATTAGAACTCTCATTCAGAAGTTTCTTCGTTTCATTTTGTGCATCTTGAATATTTGGTGAAGAGTCTGAGACACTATCTTGGACTTGGTATGGTTTCTCCTGGAAAAAAGCAAGCTTTAACTAGTATGTGCTTTTTATTTCTTTAAAATCAGAGCATGGAACTATATGTATGGTATTTTGCATCGATCAAGAGAAAATGAGATAAACATTTGAAATATGACAATTTTTTCAGCACCTGGTCATAAAAACTTCTCAAGACATAATATATATAATAGACTAATCTTCAATTATTATCATCAAAATGTTGGGAGAATTTATTAAAGAATTGTTTTTGAATACAGAAATATATTTACCTTTCTTTGATTTGTCCATATAAGGGCAATACCACAGAAGAAACCCACTACGGACAATGAGATTAAGTAAATGAACACGGAATTCCAACTGCTTTTGCTGAAATTCTTGACACTGAGAGATAAAATATAAATCTGAATAAATCTCAAAACCTTTCGACATTAGCATTTAATATGAAAACAATATGTTAGAAACTTGGGACAAGACTGGGACCTGGTCATGGGACCAGGTCCAGGTCCCAAGTCTTTTACTGAAAAAAGACATTTTGTATTCTTCTATACATTATAAGTTTTAAAAAATGAAGTCACATCCTTCGAAAAAAATCAAATATAAATGAAAATGAGACAGTTGTTCCAATACTGTATAATTTACACATATGGTAAAAGGCAATTTTATATTATTAAACTCATTATTATATGTAGTTTCAACTACCTTGGACTATCCTCCAACAACTTCCCTACAAGGATACAAGACAATCCATTAGATGAGGCATTAAGTGTACTGGCTATTCCATTAGCTGTTCCCACGTACTTCAAAGGGACTGTTCTTGCAATGGAAGGCCAAATGCTCACCTATTGGAAGACGACGAAATGTTTATCATTTTTGTTGGTTTATGAGAAAGAAATGTACCTAGACGCAACATAGAGCAAATTTTGTTATCAATAATTTGCAATATTGATCAAGATATATCTGAAGTTCCACACAGCAATCAAATTATTTCCCTCTATTAAATCTAGAATTGCAAGTACAAAGAAGGAGTACAAAGGCCTTTTTATTTCCAATTGAAGGAATACAGAATGCAATTAAATTCAAAGGAAGAACTAGTCAATAATATGTCATCTTCTAAACGTGAAGCAGACAATGAAGTCAAGATCCGGAATAACTCGTCTGTGCTTTCACTTGCTAAAGTACATCAATATCTTCAATCATATAATGTATAATTACGAAGTTTTATGTAGTGTCTTATTGTGAAGGATATTATTGTTTATTTTAGAGCAGACAAATGTGACGTAATGATGCTTATCACATGTCAGAATGAAAAATGAAATGTCCGACTCTGCTGCCAGAGAGCAGCCTTCTGGATAAAAGGTCCCAAAGACGACGCACAAGGCATGCATGTTTCGGATAATAAATCGTAGTAAGTGTTATTTCTGGCCAAAATGACTTGAGGGGTTTGACAGTAAGTGTTTTGAATACTTTTCCCTGACTTGGTCGCCATAGTACTTTCTATATAGAGAATAAGTGTCTTAATTTGTGTTTTGTTACGGGTATGCAACACACAGCAAGTGCATTTATCGTACATGTAATGCGCGTTAGCGCATTTCATGCGATAAATGCACTTGATGTGTGTTGCATACCCGTAACAAAACACAAATTATGACATTTATTCTATATATATGCACCATAGTTGTCTGTTTCATTCTTGTTTCTGAAATTGCTTTTTCTTGGTAAAAGGGTGACGTCAAAATTCATCTCGCCGAGGGTTCAGTTTACAGGTTAGAACAGCCGTCGCGGCATGTTTCTTTAGATCTTATGCATTGTGACGTCACGAGTGTTAATACACGAATTGCAGCACGTTTCTTTCAATAGTAACATCTCAGGGACTTACATTGGCTGTGCATATATATAGACATAACAACAGATAGTGCATGTATTCTGGATATTGTTTTCATTGACGTGTGTTAACATCAACGGCGGGTGCGGTTAGCCAAACAGGGGATGCTTACTCCTCCCGGGCACCTGGTCCCACCTCTAGCTTGCTATTTTGTTGCATGCAAGCAGGAGATGCTTACTCTTCCTAGGCACCTGGTCTCACTCCCATATCGGGAGTTCGCTTCTTTTCATATGGTGGATGTTTTTGTTTATTTGCTTTGGTTCCTGTTTTATCCTGATTTTGTATGCCTTCGGTTTCTGATTTTCTGAATTATCGATTTTGTGCTGTAAACAGGGATATGGTCATTATCCATATTTGTCATTGCTAATGGTCCGTCGATGCTCAAATTTGTGCTCTATTGTGAGTGCTGTTGAGATTATCGTTAGGATCTTCTCTAACTCATTGAAGAAGACAAGCTTCATCCAATCGCTCTCGAGAATACTGATCACATGGCGACTGTGCAGCACCATCGCTGTGAGTTTTCGAAAATATTGGTAACTTTTGTTAATTTCGAAGGCAACATACAGCAGAAATAAAGCTTAAAAGTAAAACTTACTGCTACCATGCTATATGCAAGGCCAAGTATGATTGTCGTAGCAATTGGTGTCAAGGGGTACAGTAGGAGTGAGAGGTAAAGAGGTATAAAGATAGCACTTCCCACGGTGGCCATCGTGTATCTTCTAAAGTAATGATTCTGCAAAGAAAATTAATTTTGTATACATGCCAATGGCGTGCTGTGCGTCTTAAATGAAGATAACAAAGCATTGATGTAATAACCTGGCAAGGTTACCAGTTTATGATCCTTTCAAATTTGAAATGCTATAAAAGTTTTGCTAAAAGTCTGTGTGTTGTCTTGTATTATTAATGTATTTGCTTGCTTCATTTGATTGACAGTATTGTTTGAGGTAGTGTTCTCTTTTGTCCCATTGTATAGTTATTTATTTAATAATGTGGTTGTTTTGTGTTTGTTACAATCTTCAGTGCTTTCTGTGGTCATTCGTGTGTCTTTTGACAGTGTTTTAAATGTTTTTCCCTGACATGGTCGCCATAGCACTTTCTATATAGACATAACCTCAGACGGGGCATGAATTGTAGATATTGTTTTCATTTTATTGTGTGAACATCGACGGCGGGTGCGTCTAGCCAAATAGGGGACGCTTACTCCTCCCGGGCACCTGGTCCAACCTCTAGCTTGCTAGGGGTCCATCGATGCTCAATTCGGTGCTATATTGTGAGTGATGTTGAGATTATCGTCAGGATCATCTTTATTTCATTTGTTGGAGGTATCTTCTTTCTACGTCTAGACTGCGATATATTAAACATAAAGATTCAATGTATATGTTACAGGGAATAAGTGTAATTAGGGATTTCATGTAATTCCTGAAAGGTTCAGTGATTACGTGTAATTCCTGGTCATTTTAGGAATTACGTGAAATCTCCAAAATATTAGGGATTACATGTAATTCCTAAAATATTTCAGCATTTTTACACTTATTTCCTGACTGTCTTAAATCTTATAAAAATTATGAAATTGCGATTTGATAGATATTTTTCAAGTTCATAATGTGTTATAAAACTTATAAAAATTATGAAATTGCGATTTGATAGATATTTTTCAAGTTCATAATGTGTTATCTCATCGATGAACAAGAAAAAAATATATCAGATATATTTTTACGGAGGATAATGTTTAAAATCGAAAGTGAAATGAAAAGATAGAAAAACTCATTTGCAGCTAGCATATTTTGGTTTTACATATATTTTTGGCCTACTGATGTGCGAAATCAGTCTTTCTAACTTACAGGTACTATGCAAATTGTATATATGTTACAGGGAATAAGTGTAATCAGGGATTTCATGTAATTCCTGAAAGGTTAAGTGATTACGTGTAATTCCTGGTCATTTTAGGGATTACATGAAATCCCCAAAATTTTAGGGATTACATGTAATTCCTTAAATATTTTAGCATTTTTACACTTATTTCCTGACGGCCAAAATTCATATAAAAATGATGAAATTGCAATATGATAGATATTTTTCATGTTCATAATATAAAATCCTATTACTCAAAGAGAAAAAAATGGTTACGTATATGATCAGAGATGCTTTTAAGGCTGATTATGTTAATTTAAGATTGATGGGAACATGATATGTTAGAAAAACTCTTGAGCGGACAATTCGGTTGAACAGATCGGTTTTGGCCCAATGATATGACTGTAATTCGGGTTCCTGTAAAGTGCGAAACGAAACAAAAACGAAACGAAACAAATCGAAACCAAACGAAACAGATCGAAACAAAACGAAACAAAACATAAAACTTTAAGAATATGAAAAAAAGGAAAAATCGCCGAGAACGAATATTTAAAGACAAGATCAACGTAATATAGTCTTAATACAAGAGTTCTACATTTGTAACTAGTGCCGAGAGGGTTTCTTGAAAGAGTCAAAGTTGACAATTAAAAAAACTAAATGTCTAATGCCATTCATGTTTTTAAGAGGAATAAAGGGGAGGGGATAAATAACCACTCTATTTCACCGTAATGAGATCATAAAACAGGGAGGGGTGGGCTCATTACAGGAAAAATAAAATCTCAATCTTATTCTTTTTTCAAAAGGAATGTGCCCCCCCCCCCCCCCAGTATTTAATCTCATTTTTAGCTCACCTCGACGAAGTTGAGTGAGCTTATGCTATAACCCCACGCGTCCGCGTCCGCGTCCGCGTCCGTGTCCGCGTCCGTGTCCGCGTCCGCGTCCGGTTAAGAAGTTTGGGGTAGCTCAGTATCTGACAAAGTACTAATGCTACAGTAACCAAATTTGCACAAGTGATTCATCTTTGGATGCTGAGGTGAACCCATGCATCGGATGCAGCATCTGACCTACATTTTCCGCTTGAGTGACTTGGTTAAGAAGTTTGGGGTAGCTCAGTATCTGACAAAGTACTAATGCTACAGTAACCAAACTGGCACAAGTGATTCATCTTTGGATGCTGAGGTGAACCCATGCATCGTATGCAGCATCTGACCTACATTTTCCGCTTGAGTGACTCGGTTAAGAAGTTTGGGTTAGCTCAGTATCTGACAAAGTACTAATGCTACAGTAACCAAACTGGCACAAGTGATTCATCTTTGGATGCTGAGGTGAACCCATGCATCATATGCAGCATCTGACCTACATTTTCCGCTTGAGTGACTCGGTTAAGAAGTTTGGGGTAGCTCAGTATCTGACAAAGTACTAATGCTACAGTAACCAAACTGGCACAAGTGATTCATCTTTGGATGCTGAGGTGAACCCATGCATCGGATGCAGCATCTGACCTACATTTTCCGCTTGAGTGATTTGGATAAGAAGTTTGGGGTAGCTCAGTATCTGACAAAGTACTAATGCTACAGTAACCAAACTGGCACAAGTGATTCATCTTTGGATGCTGAGGTGAACCCATGCATCGGATGCAGCATCTGACCTACATTTTCCGCTTGAGTGATTTGGATAAGAAGTTTGGGGTAGCTCAGTATCTGACAAAGTACTAATGCTACAGTAACCAAACTTGCACAAGTGATTCATCTTTGGATGCCGAGATGGACCCATGCATCGGATGCAGCATCTGACCTACTTTTTCCACTTGAGTGATTTCGCTTTTAAAAGCCAATATTGAGCAAAGCATAAGTGCTACATGTACCAAACTTGCATATTGGATGTATCTTTGATCAAACTTTCATATAATGACCTTGACCTACTTTTTCTGCTTGAGTGATTTTGGCTTTAAAAGCCAATATTGAGCAAAGTATATTGCTAGATGTTCCACACTTGCATATTGGATATATCTTTGATCAAACTTTCATAAAATGAACTCGACCTACTTTTTCCGCTTGAGTGAATTTGCCTTTAAAAGCCAATATTGAGCAAAGTATAAGTGATACATGTACCAAACTTGCATATTGGATGTATCTTTCATCAAACTTTCATAAAATGACCTCGACCTACTTTTTCCACTTGAGTGATTTTGCCTTTAAAAGCCAATATTGAGCAAAGTATAAGTGATACATGTACCAAACTTGCATATTGGATGTATCTTTGATCAATCTTTCATAAAATGACCTTGACCTACTTTTTTCCGCTTGAGTGATTTTGCTCTATAAAGCCAATATTGAGCAAAGTATAACTGCTACATGTACCAAACTTGCATATTGGATGTATCTTTGATCAAACTTTCATAAAATGACCTTGACCTTCTTTTTCTGCTTGAGTGGTTTTGCCTTTAAAAGCCAATATACATGTACTAAGAAATATGTTTGAATTGAATTTTGCTGTCACGAGGTGAGCTTCGTAATCTGTGATTACCTATGTTTCTGAGTAAGTTTTAAACTACACATAATGGAACAGTTCCGTTTCCTCTGTGCTAGACTCCTCCCTGCTAAATAATATTTTTCCGCCTATGACGAGGTTATAATTCATCCCGTTCACTCTCTTTTAAAATGCAATTGTGTTATATACCGTATATATTATGTTTTATTCGTCAACTTTGACCATTTAAATAACCCTCCAGCCACAAGAACCTATGGTTGAAGGCAATAATATATGCAGATATTGACATCCGTGTTAGTTCTCTGCATTTACATCAATTTTTCTCAAGTTCTTTCAGATTTATGTTTTGTTTCGTTTCGTTTCTATCTGTTTCGTTTTGTTTCGTTTTTGTTTCGTTTCGCACTTTACAGGGACCCCTGTAATTCATGTACTCCGTAAAATTGTATGCATGAAATCTTGATTGGACTATGTAACTCAATACAGCCATTGTACCAAAGTGCCATGGTGATCGCTTCATCCCAAAATCTTTTCTTTGCATCTATTCTATTTCAATGAAACTTGTCGCAATCAAAATATCTCAGTATTTAGATGTACACGAAGGAAGGGGATATCCAATTGTTTTACCAGGAAATAGGAATAATTCACATAGATTTGTTTTATGGACCTTCATACTCAGTCTGGTGTTTTATGCTTGCTGTCGGACGAGGACATCCGTTGCCTCGCCAAAAAGTAATTTTGAATATATCTTAAACTTATTTAGACATCACATAATAAATAATTGAATATTAGAACATTTTTATCATTTCTTTTTGCCCATTATCAAGATACGTTAATGAGGGTTAAATACAAATGTTTCCGATTGAAACTTTCAATATATGTTTCAGAGGAATTTGACCATCAATTTTGTTCGATAAATTCATTTTCTTTGTGCTCATGGGTTTGTTTTATGTCCATTTTGCATAGTTAATGATAAACATGATAAATGAACTTCGAAATTTGGGGAATTTACCTATTCTAGTTTGAATATTTTCATAATCGTTCTCTGGGTTCTTGACAGAGAGGATATTCAGCATCAACTGAGCCAAAAATAATAGATTTTTAAAATTAAAATAAGGAGAAATTAAGGTTAGGAAATAAGTGTAAAAATGCATGAAAAATTCAGGAATTACATGAAATACCTGGCCTATTTCAGGAATTACATGTAATAACTAATCTAAACAGGGATTACACGAAATCCCTAAATTTCAGGAATTACATGAAATCCCTGATTACACTTATTCCCTGTAACATATATAGAAACTTGATCGGACAATGTTACTCTAAATAGCTATTGGCACCAAAGTCCAAAAATGATGATCGAATTCGTACCAAATTATTGTCTTTGCAACTGTTATTTACCGATATCAATGAAATTTATGAAGCAATGAAGACATACATGAGCTCGCTACAGCCGGCAGAGCACAGATTGTATCACGCATGCCCTCTTTTTATATCCATTTACATATTCATCTGTGTTGCTTGGGCCCCTGTGTTTTGCGGTCTTGTTTGTGTGTGGTCATCTGACAGTGAGGAGGTTGTTTTACACCACATTTGTACGTTCTTCGAGACCTCTGGGTAATCGGAAAGTGGGAGGGCTGTGCGCACGTAATCCTTGTACCTCTGCGTCTCATTCTGTGTGTGTGTTCTTTGTGTTTTACAGTGGGTATTTTAGGAAATCGCTGTTGGTGTTGCAACTAGGTGTTGTTGGAGATCCCCTCTTTCTTTTATTGCAATTAAAATCTAAGTATAAAGTCATATTCAAAGTAAGGGGGATGCCTAATTGATTTGGAATACTGACCACTGTGCTCATGCTTGCTGTTGAGCGGGGTATTCGTTGTCTAGCCAATACATCGGTTTTATTTATCTTTAATCTTTACGAGATATTACAAATTTTAAAAAATCAAAACATTCTAAATCCAATATTTTATTCCAGAGGAAAACATTTTGGGCATATTTTTACGTTTGTGCGTCAACAAGAAAAGAAAATGAGGGTTAAATACCAATATTCTATTTTAATATTTTCGATTTATGTATAAACATACTGTGGTTTTATGCCCATTTGCATAAATAATAAGAAATGGACTTCAAAATTTGAGCAATATTCTGACAGAAATGACAAGTTCTAGCTCGGATATTTTCGTTTATTTGGCATAAAAATTTCTTTGCTCTTGGTAGATAGGATAATCAGCAACAAATGAACGAAATATCATTGATTTCAAAGGTCAAAATAAGACGAAATTCAGGTTAGGAAATAAGTGTAAAAAGTCATGAAAAATTCAGGAATTACATGAAATAACTGGTCAATTTCAGGAATTACATGTAATGACTAATCGATTCAGGGATTACACGTAATCCCTAAATTTCAGGAATTACGTGAAATCCCTGATTACACTTATTCCCTGTAACATATATAACATAATCAGTAATCTTAATTCATGTAAAATTTGTTTACTCTAATGGAGGGCTGAGTATTTTAAAAGATATAATCTCATGACAAGTCTGCTTCATATACCAGATTTGGCTTGCATTCCGGTCGAAGATGAATCAGATGTCGAATTTTTAATTTTCAGAAACTAAAAGAATCAGGAAAAGACTTATTCTACAGTTGATTTTCAGATGAAGAGGTTGACCATCCTTACCAATAGAACACCTATGATTGGACATACTACCACAGCTACGTCATAGGAGGCTCCATTGATATATGAAGATATTGTCCCTGAGAAACGGAAATTTTGCTCTATATACTCACTGAAATAAAGACAAGTTCTTATGATTTAGCATATATTGCATTCTAACCAATCCTAACTTAGATTCCAATTTTTAGTCTCAAACAGGTTGGAAAGTTCTATATACTACTCATTTAGAGGTATTTAAAAAAGTTCAAGGCAATGCTGTTGCTGGAGATCTTTTCTAGATTATCCTTATCCCTGTGGTATGCCTCAAAAGATTCGTGGAAGGTGTCTGCTGCGTTTCAACATAAAGGAGCTAGTCAGGGTTAAGTTAAACCCTTCATGGAAGCGGCTTTGAATAGCAATCATTCGAACGAATTTTTATTTCCTATCATCAAATTGTCGATTATGATATCTTGTATACATATTTTTATGTCTTGAATATGTGCGAATCGAATGAAGATAATTCTTTCTGAATTGTACTTTTTCCATTACACAATGAAAACTTGGAAGAAAAGAGGAAAAACCATACCAGCCATTGGCTACAAAAGGCACATATGCTGAGTAGAAGAATACAATCAGCATCACTATAAGCCAGTAAGTATAGGGAAACTTCCTTGCATCCGATAGTTTCTGTCAAAGAAAATCATTCGTGAGTTGCGCGAAGGAGCATTATTTTTATGCCCCCCGGAATCAAAGATTCGGGGGCATATAGTTTTTGGCCAGTCCGTCTGTTTGTCTGTTTGTCTGTTTGTCTGTCTGTTTGTCCGAAAAACTTTAACATTGGACATAACTTTTGAATGGGAAGTGATAGGGCTTTCATATTTCACATGTGTATTCCTTGTGACAAGACCTTTCTATTGATACCAAAATTTTTGAACTCGTGACCTTGACCTTTGACCTACTTTTCAAAAACTTTAACATTGGGCATAACTTTTGAATGGGAAGTGATAGGGCTTTCATATTTCACATGTGTATTCCTTGTGACAAGACCTTTCCATTGATACCAAAATTTTTGACCTCATGACCTTGACCTTGACCTTTGACCTACTTTTCAAAAACTTTAACATTGGGCATAACTTTTGAATGGGAAGTGATAGGGCTTTCATATTTCACATGTGTATTCCTTGTGACAAGACCTTTCCATTGATACCAAAATTTTTGACCTCGTGACCTTGACCTTGACCTTTGACCTACTTTTCAAAAACTTTAACATTGGGCATAACTTTTGAATGGGAAGTGATAGGGCTTTCATATTTCACATGTGTATTCCTTGTGACAAGACCTTTCCATTGATACCAAAATTTTTGACCTCGTGACCTTGACCTTGACCTTTGACCTACTTTTCAAAAACTTTAACATTGGGCATAACTTTTAAATGGGAAGTGATAGGGCTTTCATATTTCACATGTGTATTTCTTGTGACAAGACCTTTCCATTGATACCAAAAGTATTGACCTCGTGACCTTGACCTTGACTTTTGACCTACTTTTCAAATACTATAACATTGGGCATAACTTTTGAATGGGAAGTGATAGGGCTTTCATATTTCACATGTGTATTCCTTGTGACAAGACCTTTCCATTGATACCAAAATATTTGACCTCGTGACCTTGACCTTGACCTTTGACCTACTTTTCAAAAACTTTAACATTGGGCATAACTTTTGAATGGAAGTGATAGGGCTTTCATATTTCACATGTGTATTCCTTGTGACAAGACCTTTCCATTGATACCAAAATTTTTGACCTCGTGATCTTGACCTTGACCTTTGACCTACTTTTCAAAAACTTTAACATTAGGCAAAACTTTTGAATGGGAAGTGATAGGGCTTTCATATTTCACATGTGTATTCCTTGTGACAAGACCTTTCCATTGATACCAAAATTTTTGACCTCGTGACCTTGACCTTGACCTTTGACCTACTTTTCAAAAACTTTAACATTGGGCATAACTTTTGAATGGGAAGTGATAGGGCTTTCATATTTCACATGTGTATTCCTTGTGACAAGACCTTTCCATTGATACCAAAAGTATTGACCTCGTGACCTTGACCTTTGACCTTTTAACCCAGTGACCTCACATACATGTACTTAACAGAAAATAGTGTTCATACTAACAAAGATGCCACCGGGGGCATTCGTGTTTCACAAACACAGGCTTTATTCAAACTGCGTTTACATGTAATAAAAACCACTGTATTCCTTTATCCTACTTGAAGGAATGATAATGCCTAATTTACCAGCGATGCTGCATTATGCTCCTCGTACAGGTGGACTTTCTTAGATCCTATGCGGTCAAAAATAGCAAGGAAAATGGCTGCCACAAAGCTAACTCCTCCGAGTAACGCCCCTAAAAACATGCAATAGAATTGTTTAATGATTCAGCCAATTTAACACGTATTCTCTCTCTCTCTCTCATCTGTAGTCATGGGTATAATTCCTTTAGCTACTCAAATATCCTTGTTTCGGATAGCTAGACTTTCGCGGTGTTTCTTATAAATCAATGCGGGCTTTCTTTTTCTCGTTTGAAAAAGACATACATGTATATGAAAAACAGAGAAGTGTGAATATATGTCCACCAGAAAACACTTGGCAATTAAAATGGATTTTACAGGGTATGTGTCAAATTTTTTTTTATCATTATTATTCTTAATTGATACAAAATGCATGAACTCAACGTCACTTTCCTCTAGCTTAGCTCTTCATTTTTATTACATGTATGTAGACGACTTTCATTTAAAATTAGTCATTTCTCTTATTTCAATCATTATTTTTATAGTTAATCTTTCGCTTTTAAAAAATATACTGTACCGGTCCATGTTGCCATCTGAAGGTTTAACCAATCAGATATATTACAGGTCAGGAGGAAGTTGCTGACGTTACCCATGCAAACAACACAGACGATGATTCCGAATGCCAGCTCCATACGATCAGGGAACCAGAAAGCTATTATGCGATTCTGGACAACTGGAGAGAGAAATTTTAAAAAGTGTACTATTGGTCCCAACAGTCATAAAGATTATTTGATATATATGTTGAATTTCAATTTTCTTGTGCAAATTACAAAGATTCACATTTCTTCGCAGTCTAAGCTAAAAATGAAAGCATATATGCTTGACAAAACTGTTTTTACTGAATTGAACTAATTAGTAGAACCTTTTAAATAGATAAAATTCTGTTTAGTATGAATCCACAAAATACAATGACCCAAGAAATAACAGGGAATTTTTGTTAATATTGTGACTTATTTATTCATCTATATATATATAATATCATTCTACAAGTAAACACTAACTTCTCACAGAAGACACACCAGCTCCCAATAGAACCCTGCCTAATATCATCAACGGGAACATGACACTGGAATGACGTAACCCTGGCAGTAAGGCCATAGAAAAGCATACTGTTCCTATGGCGCAGGTGAAGGTTGATACAAGAGCAGCAACTGTCAGAGAAATTCAAAACACATTTCTTTGTGATTTTTTTTAGAATATTTATCGCTCGAATTAATATAATTCTGAAAGATGCCGCCCAATGTAGTCCACGATCCGAGGAACTGAAATCTTGAGGGCATTTAAAATCTTAGCAATGGGCATTTTTATAAAATGATATAGAATTAAATTAAATATTACAAATGTTAACTCCTATGAAGATGTAAAAGCGCCTGACACCTTTCACGAAATACAAATGTGACTTTTTTTTTTCAAAATGAAGTTCAAGAAGAAAGTTATTGGTCATTGAATTAGATAATTTACTTACCTCTGTTACTTATACGATCTATGAGGATACCGGCTGGTAATGCTGAAGCAGCCGTTCTACAAAATTCACTCAAGTATATAATATATACAAATATATATCACAACTGCCATTACCAAACTTCATTTCTGAATTGTTATTTTTAAAATTGTCTTCAAATATTTTAAAGATTCCCAGGTTACTGTAAAATTCACAGGACATTAATACCATATGTATCACTAGCTAGACGGGTGTTGCTACTTGCTCTACCCGGGCACATGATCTCACTTTATGGCAGTTGATTTACTTTCGATCCGTCGCAGTTTTGTATTTTTCCAGGTTTTGTATGTCCATCGATTGTGATATTTGTATTCTCAATCAGTCTTCTCTTGTATCAATTTGAAGACGTAACATTTGTACCACTTGGTGAGTGTCACTGCTGGTTGACCAGACCAGGAGTCCCCGATGGCACATGTACATGTAGCCAAGTCCGATCAACTTCGGTTGATCGGTTTTTCAAACACATTCGAAAAATTATGTTTACAGAATTGTTTCGAATTCTCTCAAACGTGGGTCTTGTAGCATCATATCCCACCCATTCTGCTACGTCATTCGGAATTTTGGACATACATCTTTCACATTCTTTGGCCATATTTCATTATATGGATTGAGGATCACTGGCGAGGGTTAAGAACCCGAAACGTGCATGTCTGGTCCATGCTGTAAATTTATGATGATTTCATTTTGAAGACGTAACATTTCATTCTCTCGTTGTGTTATTTAAAAATAATGTTATTTAATATCATTGCAAGCATATTTCGTATTTAAATAGAGTGATTTATGATAATTATTTTATGAATATAACAGCTGTATTACATTTGTATATGTGCTTACAACCACAAAAACACTGCATAAAGGAGATTGTATCTCTCTGAATCCAATCCTAGACAGTCTGTACAGCATTCTGTATCATTCAGATCGTTTGATGTACAATTATCCTGAAACATAATTGAGCAACATATTACAAAATATATCGACAGCTACATGTATGATATATCGAAAACGATCATAATCAAGATTGTTGTTGTTGTTGTTGTTGTTGTTGTTGATGATGATGATGATGATGATGATGATGATGGTGGTGGTGGTGGTGGTGGTGGTGGTGATGATGATGATGATGATGATGATGATGATGATGATTGCTAAACGAAAATCCGAGTATACGTAAGATATACTTACATACTTTCCTTCAATCTTATCTTGTAAAGCACTAGGTAGGTCAATGTTGAAATAACATCCATATCCAATAAAACACACGAATACCAAAATAAAGTATCTAGTTTTCCCTGATGATTTCACTTTTTCCTCATTTTCATGTATTGTCATCTACAGAAAAAAAAAATGTTTTTGAAGCATATTAAGGATGAATTTAGGCATAAAGTTATATTTTGTAGAGGTTTGGTATATGTGATGGTTTTTGTGTCGCCTGCGAAGCATAGTGTCACTTAGGGTTCACTTTGTCCGTCTGTGTGTCACACTTGAATGTCACACCATATATACAAATCATTCCAAAGAATGCATGTGTCACCTGGGAAACATAGTGACACTTAGGAATCATATGTGACATCCAAGTGTGACAGACAGACGGACAACGGACAGAGTGATCCCTAAGTGTCGCTATGCTTCACTGGCGACACAAAAATGATTCCTAAATGAATGTGTCGCTATGTTTCGCAGGCGGGACATATGCATTCCTTGGAATGGTTTTGTTCGTTAAAAATGCTTTTTTTAATTGTGAGACGACCATTCTGATATTTTGCTATGACAGATCCAGATTGGCCAAAAAAACCGAAAACCTGTATTTGGGAAGTTTTTAATGTAGATAAGAAAGAACAACATATCGCAAGAGGTCGAAATAAAAAAATAATCAGAGGAAGGGGTTCAAATGGCGTTTCCGGATCCTGTTATATCAATCCCCTGTTTCCATAGATTGCCAACGGTATGTATACTCGTCTTACTTTTTCTGTGTGCGAGGATAAAATAACCAATTTTTTTACGATTACATAGAACAACTTGGCCCAACTTGAAGTGCTAAGCATTGATAATGAAAGATGTCGCCACTATTGTACATATAACATTCTGACAAAGAGAGGTGACTCGATCGAAAAGCTTGTTAATAAAAGCAATAATAAAATAAAAGGCCAGCTTGGATGAACTTAGTCCACTTTCTTCGTTTACAACTGTATCTATAACATACATTTGTACAAGTACGTCAACATTCAAAACTTAGTGGATTATGAAATGATAGTAGATAGTGAAATGAAAAGACCATGAGGCTAGAACAAAAATAACCGAATTGAAACATCGTGTAAGACGGGCGAAATATTGAAGCTAGCAACGGTATAGTTAACTTCATCAGCTTAGTATGTATATTCAAATGTAACCATGGGTTATTTTCAGGTCATATCATATCCTTAATGAATTTATTTTATCATAAAGTAGACAATTTTCAATTTGTTATCTAAGTAAGTCAAATTTGATAACCTGCTTGAACATGCACCAACCGTCTTTCAAAGCTTATCAGCACACGACAGTCAAAGAACTTAGAACTTGTACCTCTCTTTTACTTTCTAAAAACTTATTTATTGTTATGGAATATGGTTTCTCTCGGGATTACTGACTCAACCTTATTTTTTTAAACATTTGATCACAGACGCTGCGCAAAATTTCCATCGATCATTTTAAAACAAGCAGTTCGAAATACTCACGTGTATACTAGAGCAAATATTTATGATCTACTATGTTTTGTATTTTGACGTACATGTATGCCAAACATTCATCGAAGTCGGCATTTTCGATGGAGTTACCTCTCTTTGACAGCATCAGCGGCGACATCTTTTAGCACTTCAAATTTTGCATTAGAGTTTGACACCACGGACCATATTACATGTATGCCATTTCCTTTATATGATGATTTATTATTTACTGAAACCGGCCTCCTTTTTACGTTAAAAGGCTAGATTAGGCAATCTTGTTTACGACATAAGTCTTCAAATGATTCCCCTTGAATCCAGAGTATTTTAGGGGGGGGGGGGGGGGGGTCGTTAAACGGGGCCTATATGATTTTGGAAAAAAAAATATTCGCCAAAAATTAAAAAAGGCACATTTTTTTGGAAAAACAAATTAAGACAACCTCCCCCCCCCCCCTCCTTTCTAAGCAAACACGGTTATATAGGAAGGTTAATGAATAGGAGGGTTAATGGGGCTCGGTTGCTGATAATCCCGTTTCTACGTATTTTTTCCATAGGCTTGATACCTCTTACGACTTGGACGACCCATCACCCCACCCCTTTCGGAAAAAAATCTAGATCCGCCAAAGCTGAAGATCCACATGTGGATACTTACATCTTTACCTTATATCAAAATTTGGTATGTATACATATGTGTACACATTTATTCACCACGTTCGCATGCACTTACCTTTCATCTATTCATTGTAGATAGTATACATTATGATAGTTTTCCTCCGCCCAATCTAAAATTTCGATGGCTCTAATTGATACTATTCCTTCGCAAGATAAGGTTCAAACATGATACATTTATATCAAATTTTCATTATTGCGAACTATATATACATGTACACTGTTTACCGTTTATCATCATTTCACTGTCGGACCTTGACCGTTTCATAACAATTGGATAATTACACAACTTTATCAACCAATCCTTTATGTATATATTGCATCATGATAACACAGTCATATCAAACACAAAAGGAAACGTTTTATTTAAAATATTTCCATGATGTGGGGGGAAAAGTAACTTAAATTAGTACTTTTTCGTTGACAAAAGTTTAAATCTTGCTGTACCTGTACGATACACCTGATGCATTTTTACAAATATCACCGATAAACGCCTTCCGTGTCTTACCTATATATAAATAATATTCTTGAATGTCAGACATGCATTGTATATCAACTAATTTTAATCTATTAAAATAATATCAATGTCAAACGTCTTCAAATTCAATAGCATCATTTAAGAGCAGATAAATTTTCAGCCAAACACGTGTTGGGTACTTAATGCTCGTCAGTGATCCTTAATCTAAACAATGTAATTTATATTGCCAAAGAGTGTGAAAATGATAATGTCCAAAAATTAACCGAAAGACGTAGCAGGATGGGAGGGATATGATGCTACAGGACCCATGTTATAGAAATTTCAAGAAATTTTGATAACAGAAATTTTTGAATGCGTTGAAGAGACGATCAACCGAAGTTGATCGAACTTGGCTACATGTGCCCACGGGGACTCCTGGTCCACCATCAGTGACACTCACCAAGTGGTACAAATATCAAACGTCTTCAAATGCAATGGCATAATTTAAGAACAGATAAATTTTCAGCATTGACCAGACATGCACGTTTTGGGCACTTAACCCTCGTCTGTGATCCTCAATCTAAACAATGTAATATTGCCAAAGAGTGTGAAAATTATTACACTGTATGTCAAAACATTTACCGAAAGACGTAGCAGGATGGGAGGGATATGATGCTACAGGACCCACGTGTATAGAAATTTCAAGAAAATTTTATAACAGTTCTAGAAAGTTTTGAATGCGTTGAAGAGACGATCAACCGAAGTTGATCGAACTTGGCTACATGTGTCCACGGGGACTCCTGGTCCACCAGCAGTGATACAAATGTCAAACGTCTTCAAATTCAATAACATCAATTAAGAACCGATAAATTTTCAGCATGGACCAGGCATGCACGGTTCGGGTACTGATCTCCAATCTAATTAATGTAATATTGCCATAGAGTTTGAAAATGATAATGTCCAAAAATTCACCGAAAGACGTAGAAGGATGGGTGTGATATGATGCTACAGTACCCACATTAAAGAAATTTCAAGAAATTTTGATAACAAAAATTTTCGAATGCGTTGAAGAGACGATCAACCGAAGTTGATCGAACAACTAGATCATGAAATAAATCTTTATATCATTGATGATGTTTCATTGCATGCGTATAGATACCCAAATTTAATAAGTATCCACCAAATACATTTCTCTTGTTTTAAAAAAACTGAAGATTTTTGTTCCATTGCTTTGAAAAATCTAAAGATTTATCATACTGATATCAATTCAAGTAAGTTACCATGCTTAATCTCTGTTTTATTTATTTTTGCAATTTCCCCTATAAATGTCAAATTTTTAACATGAAAAAAAAAATTATTAAATGCTTTCATTTTTGTATGAAGATAAATGATACAAACAATATATTGAAAATTCTCATACATTCAAAAGCTCAGAAGAGAATATATCGGGATGAATTTTTCATGAAATGTCTAATGTTTATACTGCCTGGATACTTATTTATTGCCCAATATATTTTAGAGAACATCAAACTCCAATATCATGTTCTCTCAAAGTAAAAAAAAATGGTGCTGAGAGAAGCATCGCGTAAAAAGTATGCTTATATAAAACATGAAAATCCTGTAACCTACCATTAAACTTATGCCAATCTTTTTCCAGCAGTGACGAGACACTTCTTTTTCCTATTTTCATTGAAAGCATGTCGTAAAAATAGACAGAGATTTAACACCCAATCGATGTATGTCCCTTTTCTTGGTCGGTAGATGGGGAGGGGGGAGGCATAAAAATCCATACAGATTTTATTTCTAGATAGGAGTTATGTCTCTTGTATCTGGAGTTACAACCTTAGACGAAGAAGACATCAATTTATATAGAAAAATACAAATGTAATAAATTTCCAACTGTGTTAAACTATTAGAGTGCTGATATATTACAGATAATCAACAATCTTAGTATTTTGAAAAAAAAACTTTGGGTGCGAGCCCATATCAGTTGTTATGTTTAATGCGCATGTTGAGTCTTGAAAAATCTGCAGTGTATATTTTCGTGCATGAACATCGACGGCGGGTGCGGCTAGCCAACAGGGGATGCTTACTCCTCCCGGGCACCTGGTCCCAACTCTAGCTTGCAAGGGGTCCGTCGATGCTCAAATTGGTGCTCTATTGTGAGTGCTGTTGAGATTATCGTCAGGATCTTCTTTAACTCATATAAATATCAATAAGTCATACATTACTCTTGAACATGTCTTGGAGAAGATTTCTACAAGTAGAAGTGTTATTTTTTTAAACATATTCAAACATTAATTATCATGCAACTCTTACCGCAAACCATTGCAATTAAAACTAGAACCATCCCTCCCAATGTAGGGACTTCAGGTCATATGACTTCAATCGCCGACATGCTTAGTAAAATCAGGCTTTACATGTTTCAAGTTCTATGACTCTTCAAACTCACAATAAATAAATAAATAAAATGAAATCAACGATGATTTGCTTAGATACTTTACTAATAAGATACGTTGTTTAAAGAAAAACTACGAAATTACAATATATTTGAAGTGGCAAGTTATCAAGCATAAATTCTAATTAAGCACACCGTCAGCCTCTTCTTTTCGTGGCATTTCTTTTTATCTGTTCTGAACGCCTGATTCGGAAAACTCCCTTTTTTCTTGAACTGAATGAACATTAATTTTAATACATTAAATTGTCAAGACACTTTTCCAGGTGTGTAATGTATAATGTGGTCACCGAAGAATAACCTAAACTTTTCAACCAATCAAGATTCAGAACGCAATTAGCCTAGATTTTCAAACCAATCAAGATTTAGATCCCAATAACATAATGGCATGATCATTAACATTAATCTGTGTCTGCAGACACATATACATGGCATCCACAATTTGAAAAACGTCAAGATCCGCTACAAACGACTCCAGTGTGTCACTGTCTTGTTTGCTTTGTCCCCTTACAGTGAGAAGGCTTTTGTTTATACAACAACTGTAAGTCTCGGTGGCCATATGTGTATCTGGGTAAATGGGAGGGTTTGATGTAATTCGGTTAACCACACCATTGGATGGCTATTTTGTAATGGATTGCAGCACAAAGTCGGTACATTGGTCTGTTACTTGCGTGGCAGATGGCCGTCATAAGTCGGCACCGGTTGCCCATTGGTCTCATTGGTTTATGTGTGGTCTTTTGAGCTTCATATTTCTATGGTAAGAGTTGGTGTTCCTTGTTCCTTTTACTTCTCTTACTGTGAGTGTCTGCTCTGTGATTTATGCATTGGGTGTTTTGTTGAGAGTGCTGCTACTGAGTGTTGTTGGAGATCCCCTCCTTTCTTCTATTGATGAATTGTCATTCATGTATTTTGTGCGTTTGCTTTGTTCATTGGACCGTTCTCTGTGGGTGTCTCGCAATCCCCTGTTGTATGTTGAAGCTGTTTTGTCTGATGTTCATTGTTAAAATTCTTTGGGTGTGTTCCGCTGTGTTACTGGATGCTTCGCTGATCCATGTTGTTTGTTGAAGTTGTTTTGTCTGATGTTCGTTGTATTCTGTGGGTGTGTTCCGCTGTGTTACTGGATGCTTTGTTGTCCCATGTTGTTTGTTGAAGTTGTTTTGTCTGATGTTCGTTGTATTATGTGGGTGTGTTCCGCTGTGTTACTGGATGTGTTGTTGTCCCCCTGTTGTTTGTTGAAGTTGTTTTGTCTGATGTTTGTTGTTTGTTACTTCCTGTGGGTGTATTCCGCTGTGTTACTGGATGTTTTGTTATCCCCTGTTGTTTGTTGAAGTTGTTTTGTCTGATGATTGTTGTTTGTTACTTCCTGTGGGTGTATTCCGCTGTGTTACTGGATGTTTTGTTGTCCCCTGTTGTTTGTTGAAGTTGTTTTGTCTGATGATTGTTGTTTGTTACTTCCTGTGGGTGTATTCCGCTGTGTTACTGGATGTTTTGTTGTCCCATGTTGTTTGTTGAAGTTGTTTTGTCTGAAGTTCGTTGTACCTTGTGGATGTGTTCCGCTGTGGTAAGTGCAGGGTAGTCTTGTACATTTTCAGTTGTGGCATTGCAAATTCAATTTGAAAATGTATACATATGGACGTAATTCAACGTCACTCTGCAAATCCTGCAATTTCAAATCACGCATGCATCTAAGCACTTTTAACATCCCGTTCCTGTGTGATTATCTTTCAAATAATTCATAAGCAAAAGTTTTGAAAAATATTTTATTCTCTCTGTAAGTATAAAGTTTCGACTGATATATCAATAACAAACGACAGAGTTCTCACAAGAAAAAGCTGTTTACATTTGGACACATTGAAAAGTATGAAGGATGTAAAAAAAATAATAATAACATAGCTTGGGAGAACAAAATATCTTGAAATCAACAAAAAATAATCAATAACACTAACATCAGCGCATCAATATGTGCTTATCTCGTCGATATATGTTATTTACGATGAAACATCGCATTATTATAATGAACATCATATTGTTTAGGTCAGAGGGAATGCGCATGCGTGTATCTAGAAGGGGAGGGTGTGTTTGGATTCAGTCGAGTGAGGACCTCGGAAATTGGCATGATAGATGATAATAATATACTTCATACAAAGTTCCAAATTCACATGTTCATTTCCTCATATTTGATTCTTTTTTCTACATCCAGCATTTTATCCTTAATATGTGATTTCGATACTGCCTCCCACGAGACAAAACTTAAAAAAGGAATTCTGCATAAAATCAGGGGTTACAGTTCGGAGTTTTTCCACCATGATCTGATCTGGGTCGACATACCATTTACATGCATTATGAACATATTATTGAACATAGAATTGTTCATTCAAAAATGTTATCAAAAATCCTGCACGACTTTTCGAAAAAAGCAGTATGTTTTATAAAATTATGCATTATAACGTCTATTTAGAAGAGAAAAATAAGAACTTGCAACAGTTTAACATTGATATGTTTAAAGAAAAATATATATCCGAGGTTGGAGTGATATGACGAGTGTATAATTATATCTTCAAAACGTCAAAATTTACATAACTCGGAGAAAGGATTCGAAAATTGAAAGCACTGCATCGTTTAAATAAATCCTATTTACATTAGATTCCATAGTCTCTATTCGACGTCAAATGATCAGGACATTTCGCCCCTGATGGCGTTAAATGTTTTGGTTGTTATCAATAACTTTAATTAAGCTTTATTTTTTTTTCGCCTGAGATTATTAGTTATATAGTGTTTTACAGGGGGGATACAGAAATATATTGTATCGATGAAAAAAGTTGTATTTGGAGAGGCGAATTTCGCCTCTCCCAATACAACTATTTTCATCGACCCAATATATTTTTGTATTCCCCCTGTAAAACACTGCATAACAAATTTATCCCACCGATGGATGTAACGTCAACATATTTTAAAGCATCTCGGTGACGTCAATATCGTAAAGCGTCTTAGTAGAAGCAGGATATCAAAATAATATCCTGTCAGTAACATGATACAACATAATATTCGGTTCTTATTGACCAATCAGATTGCAAGAAATTTGCCAGAGGTGGGATTAAAGAATAGATGACGCCATCGAAACCATACAAAAATTGACATTGAAGAAAACCTTAAGTTTTCAAAAATTGATTTCTGATTCTATTAAAATAGCATTAATAATAATGCAAAATATGTAAAAAGTGACAAGAAATTGACGTCTTATAAGATTTAGAAAATCAAAATTATTCTTTAAAAATGGAGGAAAAAACAAAGATTTCGCGATTTGTGAGGTATGTTGAAAGTAATTGTTTCTGTGTAAACCTTATCGAGTTGTTTCTCCATTAGATGTACATCCAAGTTATTCTGATTCAAAAGAATGGCGACGTGTTCCGATACATGTACCATCAAATATGCAAATTTTTGATTGCACTTTTGTGGAATATTTTGCGATAGTTTTAACAAATCATTAATGAATACTCATTTTCACTCATAAAGTTTCTTCTAGATATTCTTAATACCGTTGTAATGAGAATCATTAATTTGATTGTACCTGACTGTGTTTAATATAGAATCAAAGAGCAATATCAAACCTCTTACACTTACATGAATAAAATATTCCTCTATTGTTTACAAAATTCAAGGAGGTCCTGGTAACAATTTAGAGGGACACCAGCATATACATGTAGACAATATTTCTTTACTTTAGTTAATGTACAAAGTGATATAAAAAGTTTTCTCCTGCAAAAGTTGAGTGGTGATCCTTCTATTGCTTATTTTAGACAATAAAAGTATAAAAAGAAGCTTGATAAATTGTGCGAGATATATATTGAGATGCTTGGGGGGGGTCTAATGTAACAGGTGTGTGACAAAGAAAAGTTTGTGTATTCTCAGCATTTGTCTGTAATTTTTTCTGTGACTTTTGTACTGGTCTGCCCATTTTCAACATTGACTTTAACCATTTCTGAAAAAAAATAAAGTTTGAATTTCTTTCAGAGAGATTGTTTTTGATACATTCTTTAATGTTTTGAATCTTCTAATCCAGCAATGCAAATACATTTACAAAGGAACAGATATTTGTTTTTGAAAAAGAACGACATCTTGAGAATAAAAAAAATGTGTGCATCGTTAATATATATTTAGATTTGAAATTGCAATTACATATGTATTCGTACAATTTATAGCATTTAAATTCAATTCAAAGCCATACAGCTTAAAGATGATTACAATAACATGACACACGAAAATGTGGTATCGATGCTAGGTTCCAGCTTAGGGTAACCCTAAGCCCTTTCCCTAGAGTTAAACTTTTGGTTAGCTTCCCCTAACCTTAGGGTTCCAGCTTAGGACTAAGCCAAAGCCTCCAACTTCGGCTAAGCCAACCCTAACCCTAGGGTTCCAGTTTGAGGCTAACACAAATTCTTTACCCTAGAGTTCAACCTTGGGGTCGATTCAGTAACATATCCAAATTTTGTTTGAAAAAAATGCTTTTCAGAAAAAAAAACCATATGTCTCCCCCCTCCCTCTAAGTTACCATGACCTTAGGCCAAGATGATGTGAAACCTTTGAGTCATGGGCAATATCACACTAAAACATGAAAGTGATTCATTATATTGTTTGAGGTATAGCCCAAACACAATTAGCATATATAATTTCATTATAAGCATATTTAGTGAAATTGACTTTGGTCACATGACCTTGGATATAGGTGATCTGAAACCGACATTGTATGGATCATGAGCAACAAAAAACTGAATTAGTGATTGGATACACGGTTCAAAACATATAGCCTGAACATAATAAGCATAGACAATTTCAGCCCGGACATGATTAGCATATACAATTTCCATTACTAAAGTAAGAAGTGACCTTAATCATGTGACATTGTGACAATGTGATAAGAAACATTTAGTCCTGAGAAACAACATACTAAAGTATGAAAACATTTCGTAAGAAGGGTTCAGGAGATATAGCCCAGACAAGATTAGTACGTACAATTTCATTAAAAAGAACTAAATAATCTTGACCTTGGGCACATGACCTTGGGTCAAGATGATAAGAAACCCTTCAATTCTGGGCAACAGCATACTAAAGTACATGTATCAGAGTGATCATCCAATATAAGATTCCAGAAATATAGCCCAGACTCAATAGCATTTACTATTTCATTAAAAAATATAATACTTGACCTTGACCTTTGTCATATGACCTTGGATCAAGGTGGTGTGAAACCTTTAGGCCATCAGCATCATCATACTAAAATATGAAAATGATAAAATCAGGGTTCAAAAGATTAAGTTTGGACATAATACACGCAACATATACAATTTCATTTAAAATATACTAATTGACCTTGACCTTGGTCACATGACATAGGGTCATCGTGATGTGAAACCTTTGGGTCATGTGCAAATACAAACTAAAGCATGAACGTGATCTGATAAACGGTTAAAGAGATATAGCCACAAAAGAATTGCATGTACAATTTCATTAAAATGTACTAAGTGACCTTGATCAAATGACCTTGGGTCAAGGTGATGTGAAACTTTCAGGTCATAAGCAACAACATACTAAAATATGAAAGGGATCGGGAAAAAGGCTCAAGAGATATAGCCGGGACAGGAATCTACGTACAATTTTATTAAAAATTGACGATGTGACCTTGACCTTGGTCACATGACCTCGGGTGAAGGTGATGTGAAACCTTCAGGTAATAAGCAACAACATACTAAAATATGAAAGTGATCCGGCAGGCGGATCAAGAGATATAGCCCGGAAGGAATGTATGCATAATTTCATTAAAAATGCACTGAGTGACCTTGACCTTGGTCACATGAACTTGGGTCAAGGTGATGTGAAACCTTCGGGTCATAAGGAAACAACATACTAAAATATGAATGTGACCGGGCAAATGGTTCAGGAGATATAGCCCGGACACGATGTGCGACAGACGGACGGTCGGACAGACGGACGACAAAGGCAAAAGTTCAAAATAGCATTGGAGTAATGGTGCTAAGATGTTAACCTCCTTTAATTTCGATGATATTTTTCTATGAAATGGCAAGTTTCCGAAATAGCAAAATAATATATGTATGCCAAATTGATAAAGTGCCAAAACAAAGTTCTAACTTGGGGTTACCTAAGCCTAACCCTTTGGTTCCAGCTTAGGGCTAATGCAAAGTCCTTGCTCTGAAGTTCCAACTTCGGGTTAGCTCACCCTGACTCTAGCGTTTAAGCTTCATTATAAATCTTAGTCCTTGTTCTAGAGTTCAAACTTGGGTTTAGCTAACCTTTACTCTAGGGTTCCAGCTTAGGGTTAACCCTAAGTCCTCACTCTAGAATCCCAACTTGGGGTTAGCTAACCCTAACCCTAGGGTTAGCTTAGGGCTAATGCAAAGCCCTAGCTCTAAAGTTCCAACTTCGGATTAGCTAATCCTATCCCTAGCGTTCGAGCTTAAGGATAACCCTACGCCCTAACTCTAGAGTTCCTACTCGGGGTTAGCTAACCCTAACCCTGACCCTAGCGTTCCAGCTAAGGGTTAACCATAAGCCCTTACTCCAGAGTTCAAACTTTGGGTTAGCTAACCATGACCCTAGCGTTCAAGCTTATTGATAGCTCTTAACCCTTACTCTACAGTCCCAGCTTGGGGTTAGCTAATCTTAACCTTAGGGATCCAGTTTAGGAATAAGCCCTTACTCTAGAGTTTCAACTTGGGGTTAGCTAACACTAACCGTATGGTTTAAAAAAAATAAAATCAAACTTTAGTTTTTTACAACGTTTAACAAATAAGTTACACAACTTATATTAATGTCTCTTGTTGGCTCAGATGTTGGCGTGAGGGGGTCCAAGGAGCAGGAGGAAACCGGAGTACCCGGAGAAAAACCTCCTACCGAGGCCTGGGTGGGGGACCACCTACCCTCCCACATAAGACCCTTCGCCGAATCTGGGATTCGAACCCGTGACCTTAGAGGTGTAAGGCGAACCGTAAGGTTCCGGTTTAGGGTTAACCCTAAGCCCTTACTCAAGAGTTCCAACTTGGGGTTAGCTCACTCGAACATATCTTACATATCACGGATATAATTATGAACTCCATGATCGAATACACGGATACAAATACACGTACGTAAGCATTCAAATCGAGGATCATAAAAAACGAGTTCAATTACCATAATTTTCCGGCCAAATTTCCAGGAGGTATTTCAAAACTTCTATGTGTTTTTTGAAATCCAGTGCGGCCTCCGTTGATGATGAAGGTGAAGGACACAGGAGGACAGGTCCGAAGCAGACGGCAAGATTGTCGGTTGGCATCTTGTTCTTGTCATGACGAGAGGAGATCTTTTTCAGATGATTTAGCACCATTGCCATGGTTTCCTGTAAAAAGTTATGCCAATATTGTATCGTCTGTATTTTGTTTCTACCATGATTTTCCAATGTGATATCGCATTGTTTAGATTGAGGATCACTGAAAACGGTTAATAATGTCGAAGGGTTCCAACTCTCTACCTTCTTGAAGAAAATTCCCAACCAATTTACATGCACAAGACACGTGTTACGAATATTAAATTCTCATCAGTGATGCTTTCAGCGGAGCCACCAAAAATAATTTCAGTAGCGCCCTCTTTAATTATTTGAAGTTAGATTTTTACATTTACATTACAGAGAGCTCGCGGCTTCAAATTTCCTGTAGGGTCGATTCAGTAGCATATGCAAATAAAATCTATGTTCAAAATAGCATTGGAGGGATGGTGCTAAAACTCCTTTAATTTCGATGATAAGTACCGGAATCGTGCATGTCTGGTCCATGCTGCAAATGTATCTGTTTAAAAGGTGCTATTGAAACATACATGCTTTAGCGAGTAAGTATGCACTCTTGATGGCAATTCAGAAATCTGCATAAGTAAAAACAATTTTGGATTAACTTTTTTTTCATTAAATACGAAATTGGAAAGAAAGGTATACAAGAATTTTCTTCATCGAGTATGGCATTTTCTTTCCGTAAAGTTTATTTTTGTAATGCATTCAAAAATCTAGACAGTGCCAAAAACTATGCTAAAGTAAATATGCCAAAACAAATGTAAACATATAGTATGTAATACCACTTTGATCATAAATGGTATACCGTGTACAACCGTTCCTATGGAAATTCTAATGATTTTGTCTTGTCTTTTCGACTTTGAGACTGAATAACTGATAGGTACTTCTTTAATGTTTATGAGTAATGTCACATAATATGATTCTGGATTCATGTAGTGCTAAATGTCCAAAAAACTCCTCATTAAAATCTTGTTATCATAAGTTTTAACAATATGTATAATTCTTAAGTGTGATGGGAGATTGACTTTAGGAAATCCCCTGCAAGGCATATAATTTGCATTGATTGGATTCAACGCTGTTCTACAAATATTGTATCGTCAATTAGCTTTTTTTGTATGAAGGAGTTACAATTAGAATATCCGCTCAAGGATATAATCAATTTATACAGAAACTTTGCATATATGTCCCTGGTTCATTTTTGTATCAAATAAAAAAAATGCTAATTTCTGGAATTTCTCTATCTCTTGCCCACGAGGCACGAAATGCGCTTACCTGATTGGCTTTTGGAAGGCACTCTAAAATACTCAGCATCAGTTTCGCACTGCCATCAGGATCACTTGGAAGCCTGACACTCAGTGCATCCAACAACATTTGGTAAAGCGCATTGGTGAATAATGGTTCTGGAAGCTCTCGTAGATAATCCTTTAACACTCCTGAAACACGAAACCCAGTCTCGTCATGTAATGATGGTTTAGCGCTTGATTAATCTTTGGACTGCCAGGAATGTGAAATGCGAAGGCAGTGTGTATTTTATCTCTTATTGTCAAACACTGGAAAAGTGAATCCCCATCAAGTTGAAGAGTTGATCATTAATTTGAATTGAAAAACGGTGATATTCGATAATTTATATTGTAAAAAATAAAATAATTGAAATAGGTTTCAGATAAAGGGAGAAATGAATCATAAGATTTTCTGAGTACACTGCCATTTGATTTCGCAATTTGTGATAGCAAAAAAAAAAAAAATACAATTCAAATATTTGAACAGGGCTAGTGCCATACAAATGGAAAGAATTCAATGCAGATATGGACTCTGGTGATATACTTTACAAATGCGAAGTTGAAAATGTGGCGGCAGAGTCGTTAAAAGTAAATGGTGGACCTTTGGTCTCGTTAGTTTATGTGTGGTCTTTTGTGTTTTAAATTTCTATGTTATGAATTGGTGTTCCTTGTCCCTTGTAAGTCTCTTTCCGTGAGTGTATGTTCTGTGTTTTTGCATAGGGTGTTTTGGGGTTTTACTGTGGGTGTTGCAGAAAAGCTTTTGTCATATCTTATTAACTTGCTGCTGCTGTGAAATTCAACACCAAGTCGTGTGAATAAAGTGATCCCAATGCTATTCCACTGCTACTTGAAAAATGAATTACACTTTTTACACCGAGCTTAGATTTTATGATATATTTGAATCATGTATTCCCGATAGACTGGTTCATCAAACTGTTTTATGTACTTTATTCAAAATAATTCGTTTTACACAAAAAAGTAATTCATATTCTTCATAAAACCTAACTTCATTTTTCACTTCGAGACCCTATTCTACGGAAAGAGGTGACCTATCGCTGAAATGAATGACTTTCGGTGAAAAAAAATTTTTCTTGGAAAAAAAGTCATTACTACGCGTGAACGTCTATCGCTCTTGTCCCCCTTTTCAGACCCCACATTTTCTACAAAGTCTTGAGTTTCGATTTTCCACTACCATAATATTGCAGTAACATTACAAAAATATCTGTGACAGCGATATACAGGTATTTAGGGAGTTCCATCATTTCATTTAAAAAAATATATTTTGTGCTGTTCAAATTCATTACTGTTGTACGAAATTTTTACTTAAGAATAGTGGTAAAAGTAAATGTGCAAGCATTCCAGTCCGACTTTGTCCTGGGTCATAAGGTTATCAAATACACAGAGTACCAAAGTCATGGCACCAGTCACTATTGTTGAAGATCACTTAAGAGAGCAGAACTTTTTTTCCATAATGATACTTACCGGTGACTACATGGATGTCTGAAACATTATCAGGAGAGAGGTCCACAGAGGTTGCATTCTTCTCGAACGCTTCTCTCAGTTGTGCCTTTCTCCTTGCAGAGCCACATAATCTATAGATCCCTACAACTTCCAAACCACGTTTCTCCACCTCCTCAATGCACTTATGTACAATCAAAGGAACATTTAATCCTGAATTCTCTCTTTTGATCACAGTCTCAAGATCAATGCCAAATATGCCATTTTTCCTTAAAGACGGCAATCGTTGAAGAGACATGGCAGGTTCCCTATAGAGCAGAGTTATATAGAGAAGTCCTTTGGGTTCCATTTTCAATGAGATCTTTTTCTTGACACCACTTGTTACATAACCTGGAAGTATTAAAGAGCCATGGAAGCAGAGACGATGTTTGAAGTTCGGATCCCAGTTATAGATGAGAAAAGATATTTCCTTAGCATCTTCAAGTTCAATATCGAAAGCTTCGTCCCAGTCAAAATTCACAGCACCTGTTCGAATCATAGTCCTTGCCTTATTCATAGAATCGACAGAAACCACGCAATACAAATCTCTTAAAGTCATCTTGGATGACTTAAGTCCTTGTCCTGACAAGACGTGTATACTTGCCAGTCCGTCTAAACCCTTGGTTCTTGATATTTCCAACCGGCGGCGAAGATCCGGTCGACAGAACTCGAATTCGCTGTATGATATTTGAAGAGGTTTCTTGACAAGTTGTAGATCCTTGAATCTGGATGTTGAGCGGGGAATCTGCCTGCCATCAACGTCTATAGTTTTACTTCTGTCGTCAGCAGAAGCTGAGGTAGGTACCAAGGAGGGTTTACCTCCCCTTTGGAAATAATGCAGAGTTTGTGACATGGGTTTATGATCATGTACAGATAGCTTATCAGTGTCATTTTCACTATGATATGTACGACTATGGGGCTGAGACTCGGCACTGAACTTGCGGGTGAGGCGAGGTTGAACCGGTGTCTGGGTTGCTGCTGCCTTTCGTATCATAGATGGGGATTCCGACATGGATCCTTGGACACTTCTGATTGGGGTGCCATACGAATAGTCGTCCGAGGAATCCAACGATCTGGATGGAATGGAGAGTTGAGGAATCCCTGTGAAATAAACAATTAAAGACGATGATAGAAAAAAGGTGATTACTTACCGAATACACAAAGATCTAGTTGAAAAATCATTGCTTGATTGACATAAGCATCAAAGAAAAGAATCTATATCGTTTTCAAATGATGAATGATATACCTAATGGTTTCTGCAGTACAAGTACCGAGATTTGGTGCTATATAATGTATGTCACAATATCGACTAGGGGTCTGGTTTGGGAGCATTTTATATTTTAAGATCAAGGTCTGTGTTACCCAAAGGGGACTCATATCAAGGCCGTATTGAAGTTCAAATAAGATTGCATCTTTTTCTTTACTGCATAAGACTATAAAATAAACTACCCAGTTGTTGAGATTGTATGCTTATAAGAATTTTTACCGGTAAGTTTTGAAAATTCCCGTGGAAGCAATGTTTGTGTGTTTGCGATTAGGAATTTTACATGTATGCTCAATTTAAGATACTAGTTTGTGACGAACATAAGTATGGCTTTATCATAAATGAAACGCAAACCCGTTTGTGTATAGACCTAACGTTTTGAGGTACTAATAATACGGAGGTGTTCCAACTCTATACCTTCTTGAAGAAAATTTCAAACCAATTTATTATGCACCAGACGCGTGTTTCGGATATTGATGCTTCCAGCCAGTGATTTAAGACACAGCCAAAATTCATTTCAGTAGCGCCGTCTGGTTATATTTTTAAAAAATTAAAGGGGTAGGGGCAAAATCTGCCGTTTTTGGCCCCAATATTTGCTATTTTCAAAAATTGTTTTCATACTTTTTTTTATCTTTCAAATAAGAATAGATACATTGTTGTTTATTGAAACTGAATCGAAAATATATATAATCAACTAATATGAGTGTTATTTCCCACCAAAATTGCCCACTACTATAGAAAATAGTAGTAAAATGATAACAACCAGATTTTAACATAATAGTTTATAGTATATATAGAGCCAGCGCATGTAACAAACTTATACTTTCCATGTACATTCAGAATATAAAAAGGAATGTCCCACATGAGTATGAACCTGTTACACGCCCTTGCTCTAGGGCTTACAACTGTAAGTATGTGTGTCCCTTGCCAAAAATCAGAATTTCTAATGTGAAGACATAGCGCTTAACTTTCAATCATTTTGCCCTGAAAGGTACGGTTTTCAAAAAATCACACTAATTTTGTCATTTTTTGTTTAGAAGAAGCATAATGAATAAGAAAATATAACTTTTTAAAAAATTCTGATTGGGGCCAAAAATGGTCACTTTTGCCCCTACCCCTTTGTACATTTACTTCGCAGAGAGTGCGCGGCTCCAGATTCAGTAGCATATCCAAATAAAATCTATGTTCAAATTGGAGGGATGGTGCTAAGATGTTAACCTCCTTTAATTTCGATTATATTTTTAAATGAAATGTTTCCGAAATAGTCAAATAATATTTATGATGTCAAATTGACAAAGAGCCAAAAGAAAGCTTCTTACAGGCGACAGTAAGTCCGGTATTTGTTTCGCTATCATTTTTTTATCAAACTTCTTAGTATGACCTTTGCGTAAGCATTAGAATTCTGACTTTTTTGCCTCTGAAGATATTGAACTTATGGAACACATGCACCCATAAGACTAAAACAAACGACTTGTCTTCCATAATATTCCAAATTCTATCACTTAATGCAATTATAGGTCTACATTCAATTCCATGTTCACTTCGAATGAATACATCACGTAGACTTGATTTATAAAGGAGTGGGACACCTAAATGCAATTACATTCTCTAAGGACTTCCAGGAAACCATATCGAAGTTCAGTTGCTATTTTGTACTCGGATATTCTTAGTAATACGATATTCCTATCCATAAAATATCCTATCTAAAGATACTAATGGATCCATTATTAGCGTCAGTCTCAACCCATGCAAGCGTGATGTAACAGCTCGTCAACGGTTTCATACGGTTTCCTCCTCGGTGAAGAATCCGAAGCCGATGTGCATCTCCTTGCAGAATCATTGTTTGTTGAAACCCTTAGGAAATGTTTTCAGAAAATATCTATAAGCCGCGGATTATAGAGTGATCAACATTTGCTGAGCAATTAACTTCGATCCATATAAGCAGGTGGGCAGATTATACCTGTACTTACCTGGAAATGATTAATTGGTTTCTGTTTGCCAATATTGATTGGATGCCAACTTACGGAGTATTAGGATGACATGGACAAACACCTGAGTGATTTATTTCTCGCTGAATAGCAAAGTGTTAATAAATCACGCCAGGTAAACATTTCGTTATCATTGGTTGACAATAAAGACATCAGAGATACCAACTTGACATTTTTTTTTATTTCTCCTCTGATTTTTCTGGTATCGTTAAAAGAGGGCTGATGTGATTTCAAAGTTATTTCAAAGAATTGAGGAGATCTCCAACAGTTCGCTGGAATACTAAAATGCCCAAGACAAAAGAAACCACGAACACATAAACCAAACAAAGACACCACTGACAAAGTAACCATATAGTTTATGGAGGTTTAATTTGTTTTGTTTCATTCTTCGAGCTACTAGTTGTGTGTGTGTGTGTTTGTGCTTTGAGTGTTTCAGATTCTGTCTGTATTGCTGTCCAGATTACACTAGACTTAGTCTTGATTGAGCCGCCCCCCCGAACCCACCTTTATTTCAAATCGGGCATTTGATATGATTGAGAATCGTCATTCAACGTTAAAAACAATACTTGTGATATTTTTTTTTCAAATTTTCACTCGCATTTTAAACTCATTCTAGCAGTAAACATCAAATTGTAAGTCAAAGATGATGTTTCCGTCAATTGTGCTGATCTCCTGGTACTCTCCTACTATACTAGAGTCTCTTCGATGAAGCGAGAAGGGAAGGGAAAAAATTAATAGGCGGCCTATGAAAAGCATTTTGGCTGGAAGCATCACTGATGAGAATTTAAGATCCGAAACACGTGTCTGGTGCATAATAACTTGGTTTGAAATCTTCTTCAAGAAGGTATAGATTTGGAACTCTTCCGCGTTATCAATATAAACACTTAATATTTCCTGTTGCAGTATGGAGCAGTTAAACTCGTTGTTCCCCGTGACATTGGATGTTTTTAAGTGTATTTATTACTCCTTTCAAGCTCTGTCGCCTGAAAGAAGCTTTGTTTTGACACTTCCTCAATTTGACATCATACATATTATTTGGCTATTTCGGAAAATTGCCATTTTATCCAAAAATATTATTGATATTAAAGGAGGTTAACATCTTAGCACCATCCCTCATAAACTAATCAAACATGCTTTCATAATATAATAAAGTAATCAAACATGATTTCATTATGTTATAAAGTAATCAAATATGCTTTCATAATATAATAATACGGAATTTTCAAACCAATTTTAATTCATTAGACACATGTTTCGGATAGTAAATCCTCATCAGTGGTACTTATTAAATGTCGAACTGATTTCCTGAGACAACCAAATGTATTTCAGTGGCACCTTCTGGTTTTAATACTGGAATTTATTTGTGCATTTACTCCTGTATAGAATGCGAGGCCTCAAATTTTGTGTAGGGTCGATTCAGTAGTAGAGTTAAATGAAATCTATGACCAAAACAGAATTGGATGGAGGTGCTGAGATGTTAAGCTCCGTTAATTTCGAAGATATTTTTTATGAAATGACAAATTTACGAAATAGCTAAATAAGATACATGATGTACATGTCTGGTCCATGCTGCAAATTGCTATGAATTTGAAGACGTAACATACACGTGTCTAGTACAATCAAATTGGTACTAAAGATCATATAATTGTAGTTGTAATATTAGTTGTGAAGTACCGATTCCTGTTTGTAAAGGACAATTTAATATATCTTATTGAGGAAAAGTCTGAATTTTAAAGCGACTAAAATGAGACAGACATCTTCAAGAATTCAGATGTTTGACTTCCTTCTCGTTTGTGGTATTTTGTGGAAAGACTGTCATGAAAATTTTGCCTCACTGCTGTCTGGCATGTGCAGAATTCATACAATCTCTTATCTCTTATGAGAAACAATTATATCTCTCAGCTTCAACTACATGTATATAAATAATTTGTTATATAAAATCAAGTACTCTAAGGTTAATTTGTAAACTGAACCTTCTTTCCAAGTGCATTGAAAGTAAGAGAAACAACAGAGACCAACAATTTAGCTTTGTATGGAGACAAGGTGTCGTTCAGATAAGCTCCGCATTTCTGGGCATCGACTGGAAAAACATGGATTACATCGTACAGAGTGCAATCTCGTAGTGCAGAATGTTGAATGATTTTATAGTTTGGACTACTGGGACCATTGAACACTGGACTGAATTATTCTTTAGTTGTAAAAAAATGAGCAAAATGACCTTAAGGATGACCTCACTGAAAAAAGGACCGATGGTTCATAGGCTCCACCTGAGGAAATTGCTTTTGGTTTAATTGGTGAGTGTCACTGCTGGTGGACCAAGAGTCCCCGAGGGCACATGTAGCCAAGTTCGATCAACTTCGGTTGATCATCTGTCTATTCAACGCATTTGAAATTTTCTGTTACAAAATTTCTCGAAATTTCGAAAACGTGGGTCCTGTAGCATCATATCCCATCCATTCTGCTACTTCTTTTGGTACATTTTTTGACATAATAATTTTCACACTTTTTGGCCATACTACATTGTTAAGACTGAGGATCACTGACGAGGGTTTAGTACCCGAGACGTGCATGTCTGGTTCATGCTGTAAATTTATCTGGTCTTAAATGATGCTATTGAATTTGAAGACGTTTAACATTGCTACTTCTTTCGGTATATTTAGGACATAATTTTCACACAATTTGACCATATTACATTGTTTAGATTGAGGATCACTGACGAGGGTTAAATACCCGGAACGTGCATGTCTGGTCCACGCTGTTAATTAATCTGCTTTTAAATAATGCTAATGAATTTGAAGACGTTTAACAATGCTATTTTCTATTGAGCTGATGTGATATTCTGGCAGATGCTCACCCTTCTTGGCATCTGCTTTCACAACATTTTTTTTAGTTCACTTCTGTTCAAACTGTAAACTGTTTCTTTTGTTAGTTACATCTTTTATTTTCGCCTGGTGTTAATAGTTTACAGATTTTCAATTTTGGATTACATTGATCAGATCATTAGAGTACAAGATAACAATGTCATAAATTGAAGACACCTCTCAATAATCGGACAAACTAAGGACGATCATTCACCAAGAAAATATCGGTAGTGTAAATATCCGGTTCGTCTGCAAAGAGTTTTCCAACTTGGGGAAGGCTGAAGGTCTCGACGTAGTCATAAGACAAGATATGCAAGAAGAACATGTACATGTATGTATATGATTAATAGATGATATTTACTACAATTCGACGATATAAACAAAAAGATTCGAGGTATACGCACAAAGTAAGTAATTATACGTTCATACATAACATTTGGTCTGTCCTCTGCCAGCTGAAGCAAGTTTCAAAATGCTCTTGAATTTGAAGACGTTTAACATTGAAGGCATGTCATTTCTGAATGAAGGAAATTCAACGATTTTATAATAACCATATGAAATTATAGTATTCGCGTCAATTAATCATTTTATGAAGGAAAATGAGAAAGTCCGTGACGAAAATCAAGATTTTTGCTTATTCGAAAAACGGGGTAAAAATGCCGGAAACTTGTTGCTAAAAATAGCACTTTTGTAAAGAAAATACCAAAACTGTCAAAATGACCTCATTTGGTTTCTATTTCAGTTTTCTTTGTGAATATAGGTTAGAAACTTTGTATAAAACTTTAATTTGATAAATTTTTACCATATGTCCAACTTCACCGATCATTTCAAATTTCCTCGAAGAAGCAAGTTAAAGAAAATCATCCAAGTTAAGGTCAAAATTTCACAGTGTGTGTCCGTGTTCAAATAACAGAGAGAACAAAAGCTCACAAAGAGTGTCATTTTGTGGTTTTCTTGAAAAAGTGTCAGAGTGGTAAAATTTGCCTTATTTTTGGGTGGAATTTAAACAATTTATAATTTTTTGTACCCATCTGCTTTACCTTATGAAACAGTTTAAATCAATAATATTCCAGACGTTAAACAAAATTCATGGGTAATCATTTACGTAAGCGAAATCCGAACAGTTAAAAAAAAGTACCTCCATCTCAATTTTTGAAGAAACTACCGCGAAGCATTTTATTACGTATACTTCATTCAGATTAGATCAAAACTTCAAACTTGTCCGCTTTTAAGTGTGTAACGAATTAAAGTCTTAAATAGAGTCAGAAATGATACATTGGCCATTATAAATTAAAACATCTATAAAATTCAAGCTCAATGAGTGCTAAAACAGGAGATGCGCAAGAATGGTCCAAAATCGTGACCAATGACGCATCTTAAAAAGGGCAATGGAAGTAATAGAGGACGCAGTCCGCGCCACAGGCGCGGACGTAGTCCTCATCAAGGTAACACGTGTATATATATAGGAAAAATGGTGTTTTTCAATTGAATTCTATGCTATACCTATAGGTTCCAAAACCGTGGTCAATGACGTCATTCTCCCCATTGCCCATTTGATCGGCGTGAAGCGCAAGCTTATTTTTTTGACAATGTCACTTGACGACAGAATGAAACCCATCGATGACCAAGAATTCTCGATTTCCTTTGAATATTCTTCGTTTGGCTTACTCCTCCAGTGTCCCAATGTATGATTTGTACTTTGCTTCACGTAATACTGACATTGCACCATCATTTCCAACATATATCATGTTTAGTCCGAATATCCTCTTTGAAAATTACGACGTGACGTCAGCATGCGACGCGACGTCAGCATACAACTTTGTTTCGCGGACTTTCTTTCATCGACAGCTCCCTCAGAAAAATCCATGGATGAACTCATAATGCTGGGAGAAAAAACAAACAAAAAAATATCAGCGCGATCAGCGACTTACAGAACTTCATTCTGCTTTCGAGGATGATTTGAAGCTAATATTTTGATACCTGTAGATCGAATAATGTGGTTTCTCTCCACATATATAAGATCTACATGTAGAATATACAAGAAATCTAATTTTAATCTATGCAGTGACTGCCAGTGTAAAAATCCCAACACGAACTTCTAAATGTCTGCTGCCTTTGGTTCTGTTTACAACGCGTCACAACTTACGTCATCATTTACAGTATTTAGTACAAATAGGTCAACACAGCTTGGGCTCTGTTCAAAGCATGAAGTATATTTTTTTTTCTGTCAGAAATAAGGCTGGGTATTTTTTTCCCTTGGAGGTAAATCAAAAGCGGATCCAAGGTAGAGGGGTGAAGGCTTCAGATTTTTTTTAGAAAGGGGGGGGGGTGATTGAATTCAAAGGGGGGGCGGGGGCGGACAGGGGGTAGTTTTCTAATAACTTCTTTTCCCTGTCCCGCTCCCTTCTCCCACCTCCTAACCTCTCCCTCGCTCCCTTCTGCCTCCCTCCCTTCTGCCTCCCTCCAGCTGCCTCCTTCCTCCACCTTCCATTCATCCAAGTGCCTTTTATGGGGGTGGGGAGCAGACGTGGGGTACCCGCTCTCTCCGCCCCCTTATCTCTCCTCCCACACCCTTCCTTCTTCCCCCCCCCCCTCCCTCTCCCCCTCTCTCCTTCCTCCCGCCCCTCCCCTCCCTTTCACCCTCTTTTAAAGTAAAGGAATGAGCACGAATTTTGTCTTCAGATACATGTGTATTACATTGGAAAATCATTTACATTATTTAGAAGGGAAAATCCTGTAATACTAATGTTATACTGTACTTAATTTGTAAGTTTAACCCCCTTTTCCAGATCATCCCATAAAACGATATATTGCTGATAACACTATAGACGGCGCCGAAAAGGAAGTTTCTCTCTCTTCTCCATTTTGAATGCTAATTTTTCCGGTGAAAGTAAAAGGGGAGAGGGGTGGGTGGGTGCAAGGGGGGATACATATTCCTGATACGACAACTGACATTTCATCGCCCAATGAAATTTAAAAAGTAAACATTTAAAAGTTAATTGAATTCATTGAATAATCAAGATACATGTTAATCTTACAATATGTAAATACTTCAGAAAACAGTAAAATTCTTTTTTCTTTTTTTAATTTTAATGGTTTGTGCCCACAGTTTTCTTGCCCGAGGTCTCTTTTCCTTGGTTTTCGTCAAGGTCCAAGGAATTAAAATGTATAGATTAAGATGACATCACTTGATCAGTCAGTTAAAATATGAAATCGCAATGCTTAGTTTTGAAACATAAATGACAGATAAGAAAAGTTTTGTGACATTGAGAACTGTTTCCCCGCATTTACGAGTTATGTGCATGCTGTCGATTTAGAAATTGTCTATAATATCCCCTCTCCTGTAGATGGAAAAAACTAATGTAAGGCTGATAAAGACGGTAAAAATGATGCCGGAAAAAAATAACAGGAACACATATTGTATGACATATTTTATTCTTATTAACTTAGTAAAAAAAATATTCAATGATGTATGGTGAAAATTGGGTATTAATTCATTGAAATTATATTTCATCTGCGTCCTCACAATGGCTTTGCCATAATTCATATTACAAAAAATGTATGATACATCGTTCTTTTAGAACATTGATTTTGAAAGTATTTGAAATTTAGAAATTTTACGAATAGAGTCACACTCTATTGTGTGTGTGTGTGGTTTTTTTCTTTTTTTTTTTTTTTTTTTTTTTTTTTTTTTACTTTGAATCATTTTGTATAAAGTGACACTAATGAGGATTGTCTGGTACATCGCGTTTAGATTTTTTTCAAGAAAGGTTCTCTCTGGCGGACGAGTTGGACACTTTCGTCGTCTGACAATTTCAATTATTGCTCAAACTCGTCACGAGAAACAATTCATAATTTACGAGGACAAAAAATGTGACTGAATTGCATATTCCATGCATCTTATCCCTCAGGAAACCTGTCTGGATACAGAAAGCGTCAAGGTCAATGACTGCCCGATCGGCAGACCGATGACTCAGCCCGAATGACCTTTGTCGGTACACTCTCGAGCAGAGGCTGGATTGAGGTCGATCCCGGCATAACTTACAGACACATCTATGGGATATTGATTTTTTTTCTCAGATAAGTGATCAACTTGTGTCATTTTGCCGCTTTTTCAATCAATTGTATTACTCGTTCAAAACCAAATTGATTACTTTCGTAGCGTAGATAAATCAATTATTTCCTTTACTAGCCACTGTCTGGTTTTACAAATTCTAAATAACGATAGGGCATTGAATACCGCTTACTGTAATATTTCATTATCCTAGTTTAATCTAATATGGTTGTTCTAAACATTCCAGTAAACGACACCAAAGCGCGTGATACAATTATTGATTTATGAGAAATTACCAGGAGAAAACTGCATTTTCATTATAAAAAGTTTGCAAATAAATAGGGTTTTAGACTTAATTTTATATTTCGTTTTATAATTGTTTGCTATTTCACAAAAGATGTGATGTGCGGTGCAATTCTGCTTTTCATTGCCTAAGTTTGTTCAAATAGACTAAATTACGGCACCACAGAAGAAAAGCATCCCACTCAGGTAATGAAACTATTATACCAATTCAACCTTAATGACTGGGATTATTTAGAGTTTGCTATTATGGGTGAATAAAGAGTAATTGAAAGTATAAATGCATTAAAGTAACAATTATTCTCCATTATAAATATTCATGGCATGTTGCATGACACTGACAATATGCTACATTGAAAAAAATGCTTTCATAATCAATCTGATTTCCAAAACAGTCGTTTCTCACAAACCAAAAACAGTCGTATGTTTTTAATTCTCCAAAATGAGAATCCGATATATATATTATTATTATCATTTTATCATTACTTTTTTTTTCGCTTTAGTAACTTTAACAAAATCAGTTCCTCCAATTTCAAGAGTTGCTCTTTCAAATTCGAGTTCCATTTCAACATCTTAACAATTCAAGCAGACAAGATTGAAATTCTTGGAAACTCGATCTACAAATACATACATTTTCCTCATAATTTTTTAAATGTTTATGTATTATGTTTAAATTGTAAAAATACTAAGATGATTATATATTTTATTTTACGTTTTATTTGGTGTTTGTTTATGGAAATAAATCAAATGTATAGCATATTTATTTATATTAAATCATGTATATTGCCATGTTTTGTTAATGATAACTTTGTTGTGCATACTTCATTTTTTTTTCTTCCATAAAGGCTGGTAGGTGTAGGTTTTGAAATTTCGAGCGGACGCAAAACTAACAATAAACAAGTCTTAGAAGTGTTCTTAGTCCGATACCTTGAGTAACGAAATTCTTGTAAAATGTTTCAAAATTGTTTCAATTTATTCCTCGTAAATCTTCGTATATAAAGCCAACCAAACAGAAGATGAATACTCTATTTCCGCTCACCAGGTCAGTAAAATGGGGTCGGTAGGTAGCTTTATATATAGGCATATTTTTAAATTATTTACAACGTCATGTATTTCTTTCAACGCAAGGACTGTATGGAAGTTTGCATTGTTTCTGCCTCGTATATTAACGTTTCATTTTAGGAAATCATGAAATGACACTTTGAATGAGGAATAGAACCATGCATGTTAAATGATAAGGTCACTTTATAAAATGCAGTCATGCATGGTATTAAAAATGCTTGGAAATGGCCGAAACAAGTTGGGGATCGGCAGTTTGAAATAAGGAAGGTAGAGTGAGCGGAAACAGACATTTTTTCATGCTTTTTCACTGTTTCAGCTGTATTGGCAAATAGCGGACTTTTTATGGTACTTTTCACGTCAGAGTAGGACGTTTTATGGTATTTCATTTTTGCTGTCAGAGTATAGGAAGGCTGCGTTGTACTTCAGATTCCGTTGCCCTTTTTTTTTGTCTCTTTGGTTTCAGCGTTCGAATGTGTTTCGTCTTCTCATGAAGCAATTTTGTGTTTTGTTCGTTTTATTGTACTTAAGTGATGTTTTTTTTTAGGTTTTTTTTTTATTTTGGGTACATAAGTGTTGTGTGCATGTGCATCAATTCTTGTGTACAGGTTATATTACATCATTTAATTTACCAAATATTGTCCCAAATAATGTCTCGTTATGCAATTTAGAAAAAAAAATCTTGATATCAAAGTGGTTCAGATCTATGTTCTAGGTTGCAAACTTTTCTGACGTCCCTTGTGCATAACTATTTCTGTTTTGTGATGAAAATTGAGATTGTTGCAAAAATTGGCAGCTCTTGTCTTGAGAAGATGATGAATGGGCCAGTTCGTTGACGCTGCTCAAAGATGCAAGATCCAATGTTCCAAAACAGTTAATATTTCATGTTGTGAGAGCTCCCTGATGTACTCTCTGTAGCATACAATACCAGTTCCCAATCAATATATGTCAACAAAATTGTTTGATTCTGCTTAAAATGCTTTTTCACTGTTTCAGCTGTATTGGCAAATGGCGGACTTTTTTGTTTTCCCTTTCAAAGCTTTGAAACTGGATATGAGTCATATCTGATGCTTATCTAAGCATGCACGTATTAATTATATTGAATACATTATTTCAATTTTCAAAGAATATTTTTTTCCAGGTAGGTTAATGGATGTAGCCTTTATATGAAACTGACGTAAGTAGCTACTTGAAGGTATGGATAAATGATAAATATTTACTGAGAGGGACATTATTGTTCTAATATTTAACTTTGCCTCGTAACTTTTCTCTCTTTCCTTTCTGTTTATTTTCAATTTGAACATTGATATATATTTGTCAATTGATTTGTTCGTGTGTTGTTATTTTTTTTCATTGGCTCATGAAAATATATTTTGGATCTAGTTTAATATACGGATATCTGTACACATATAAAAGAACAGATGTCAATACACTCAAGTCCAGCTAAATTCGAAACAACATTGTTCAATTTAGGCTAATACAATTTTGATAATTTCCTTTAGATTCATTTCTATTCGAAAAAAGGAGACTATTTGTTGTAACTGATAAAATTCCATAATGATGTATTTTTCTGTTTTATAGAATTATATCATTATCGCTTTGCCATTGGAACATAAATATAATTAACCCAAGGATACAAATATGAAATTAATGCGAATCTTATCAATACACAAATCCCTATATAAGAGTAGAGGTATACATGCACTGACATGGAATTGATCGGAACTGCGGGAATTTATTGACAGGTGCTCGTTACGGAGTCCCCCTGGGGCTATGGACCGGGACGACAGGCCGCGGTAACGTATCAGTGACCACAGTTACACACATCAATGATCGGCAATGATAGCGCCTTACGCCAGGGACATCTTATTAGGAATCCATGTTTGGGCACATTATTGTAACGTTAGATTACTTGTGTGTAAAGGAAGCGACAATATTGGAAATTGATCATCATATTTTATAGCTCTTGATTCGATTTCTTTTCATGAAATGATTGCATTGCGGCAATAATGCTGTGAATTTGGTTGTGTCGTGATCATCAACGAATGAATAAAATATTTGATATGCTAGTTTTTTAGTCCCCTATCGGCATCGCCGAAGGGGACTCTTATTTGTTTTTGTTTTTGGATTTTTTTTGGGGGGGGGGGTATTAAAACGTGGTAAAACTTCTTATCTTAAATAAATCTGTCATCTTATATGCATTGCAAAGTTATATTTTATTTAGAATTTCAATACTGAAATTCAAACGTTCTGATCATCAACGAATAAATATAATATTTCATATGCTAGGGTTTTTTTTATTGAAACGTGGTAAAAACTTATAATTCTATATAAATCTGTCATCTAATATCCACTGAAAATCTATACTTGGAATTCTAATACTGCAGGTATTCCGATAAATATTGCAATATTCCAATATATAAAAGCCTTATTGAAAAATATTACAATTTTCTTTTTCTTGCTGCCGAGGTATCAATTAGAATTTGAGGACTGCAGAATGTCATTGGTCGGAATATTTTAATATATATATATAAATCTAATTTGAGAAATTTTGCACTATTCTTTTACATGCTGTCGAAGTATCATACGTTACATATAAAGTTTCGCGCGTGACGATTTGTTGGCTGTAAAATATGTCTGACACATTGTAGAACATCATGTAAATTCCTGTACATTTTTATAACTTTTGATGAGCGTTGTCTGCATTAATGACACTAATATTGATTTGCTCATTGTTGATAGTTCTCTACAGTTACCAGAGGCACTCGCCAGCGTGAGAGTGTTCGACTAGCAACTCGTTTCTTCATCAGCCAGCAACATGACTAGACAATTACCCACTAATTGAAACCTTTTCCATCGTCAAGATCTCCTGACAACCACATGGGTGATATTGGATCACATCTTATTAACCCTTACAACACCGTATCCAAATTATAATCATTGAAATCCTGCGCGGATCCAGATTTTTTCCAAGAGTAGGGGACAAGATAGACAGATTTAACATTTTTCCAGGGTGGTCAAATCCATAGGGAGGAGGGAGTCCCAGTCTACGGATTTGAAAAATAACTTGCATAAAAACGTTAAAAATAATAATTTTTGACAAATTCCAGGGACGTCCTGACCCCACTAACAGCCCCCCTTTTTTTTTTTAGATTTTCGCATAGACAATGATTCATAGATCGATGAAAGTAGTGCATGTCCACCATACTATATTGAGTAAATTATACATATTTTACATGAAAATATGACATTTTAGGAATTATTGAAGTCCCCGCTTTGCTAACTCCTCTGGATTAGCGCATTGAATCTCCAGTTGCAGGAAATCATTTTTCAAATTGGAATCCCGGGGAAATTGTTCTATAGAACTGCAGAACAAATGACACACCGGGATATGATGATGAATGGTGTGTATGAATAATACTCGTAACAAGATTAAGGCATTAAGGCTATAAGTATCTAAAATCAATAGAATACCCTAAGATTTTTACCTGTCCTGTTTCCTGTGGAGAGCTGACGTTGTAATTTGCTTTGTTCATGTTGGAGCTCATGTGAGAGAGAATTGAATTTTCTGAGTAATTCCTCAAGTTCTGTACTACCCGATAGGGGTAGTCTGGGAGCTGGAATGGCATACACAGGGTCATCGTCACTCATAGCATTAGCATAAGTTTCATAGTCGGATGCGAATCCACGAGAATCTGCGTGAACGTTACTAGAGGGTTGGGTATACATTACTTCTGAGTCAGAGTTGTAGCATTCAGGCGAGGTGCTCCTTTGTAATTTTCCGAATCTCGTTTTGCAATGAATCATCTCTTTCAACCCAACTTGAAATTTCTTGGAGTCGTAACTTCTTTGATTGAGATAATCCTGAATAGGTAGTCCACCTGAATATAAATCCGCGTCATACCCTGCAGCACTTCTATGAGCAATGTGTTGTTGTGTTTGTATTTGTCCGGATTTTGCAGGGGACCGAGGTGTGAATTTTCTAGGTAGTCCCCCGTCTGAATACACATATTTAAGGTAGTCTCTATCAGAGGGACTTCCATACTGACTAGGTGATAGGGCGGGACTAAGGTAAACACCGGAGGGTTCATAGGCACTGTCAGAGGCGTACCCCCTGTGACCTACATAGTAAGCTCTCTCTGAGTCCACACTACGGGGTAGAGATCCTTCACTTGAATTCTCACTGTCTCCTTCGTCGTTCAGTAGTTTTGCCTCTGCTCTTTGAGGTGATATGAAAATACTGGCATAAGGTGATGAGGTAGATCGAGTAGACCTAGCAGTACTAAACAAATCAGGACCATGATGTGATGTGTACGGTTCAAATATATCAGGGCATTTTTCTGTTTCCTCCAGTGCTGTTGCAGATGAGGAGCGACCCTTCTTCAACACAACAACAGGCTTTTCCTCCTGTTCAGTAACAGCTAATGAAGGACAAGATGCATTTTTCTTATTGCAATTCTTCTTTGTTCTTATTTTCAAAATTAATTTCTTTGGTATAGACATTAAAATGACTACATCGTCTAACTGACATGTGTGTAACTTCCTTTTTATTAACGGAGAGAATTTCGTCCCCTACATGTAATAATCCATTACTTTCGGCCACAGTGCCCATCTGAATACGAGAAATAAAAATACCTTCATGTCTGTCAACGCCATTACCTTCCCTGATGTAAAATCCCAATGTTTGCCCTGGGCGTTTCTTGATTTCAACAGTTTGCACTAAATACGAGTTATCCATAACTATGGTTTTTATACCCATATCTGGTACACCATTGTTTGAATTTGAACTTCTGGATCTCGATCCACTGCTAGGAAAATCCTCTTCTATGCTCCTCCCACCTGCATACTGAGAATCTCTGACCTGTAAATTTTGTGTTCTTCCCGCGCTTGGCGTTGTCGCTGTGACAGTCACACGTAATCCCCTCTCTTTCTCGTGTTTGAGTTTGTCGTCTGCTACTCTCTTGACCTTTGTTGACTTTCCTCCGGCAGTACCATGTGCCATGGAATCGTCCTCCTCCTGTAAATAGCAGTGAAATTGAAAAGCATTCCCTTTACTATCATCGACATGGCAGGATTAGATTAATAACGTATTCCCGAATCGATAAACGGAAGTGTCTAGTAGAGGCAAACCTTACTTGGTTTCACCTACTGAAAGAGTTCTTTTTAAGAGGAGACAATGTACATTCGATCTTGGTTCACGAATTTTCTCTTTTTCATTATTGATCTTTGTTAACTGAAACTTGTCAAAGCATTCTTAATTATTCATTAGGGGGAGGGCAAATACGCCAAAAGATCGATCTTGTAATAACCAAAACCGCGGCGTAAAATCAATTTAAACGAGCTAATGACTTGTATAATTAGGATGGTCAAGACATAAATTTGGCCAGCATCGGAATGCCTCAAACGCCTTAATATGTAATTAATTATAAGTATGACCCGCGAAAAAAAAAACAATAATGAAAAATGTACTTTGCTGGGTATATATACCAGCATCGTGAGCTCTCGTGGTTTTGAAATTCCAGACAGGAACACATTCATTTATTTCATCGATTTCCCGCGGGAAATTAGTTCTTGCGTAACGTGTGACTCATTCGTTTATACCTTGCTATCTATTAATCTGGGTAAAACAGAAGACATTCTCCAGAACAAGGCTCAATCACCACCTTATTGACCAGTGGCGGATTTAGGGGGGTGCGGAGGGGGCGTCCGCCCCCCCGGCACTGACCCAAAATTTTTCAAAAAAAACCTATATTTTGGCCCATTTTCAGTAAAAATTGGCAAAATTCGCCCCTCGACCCCCCGGCAAAGGGGGCGCTGGATCCGCCACTGTTGACGGCGGTGCTCGTATTTGGCCTAAATCACAGGCCTACAATTCTGGCTTTCATGATTGATTTAATATTTGAAGCGACGACCTACACTTGTATATGATTATATTGGTGCTTTGTCCCCTAGGGAACAGTTTTTTTTCCTTTCTGAGCTTCTTTCTGCGTGTCTAAGAGTTTATTGTAGAAGTTATTACACCCTTGACCCTTTGCTTTTTTTTTCTCTCAAAACTAGTCTAAAAACATATGGAACAGCTGACATGAGTTTTAAGAAATTCTGTTATAGATTTCTGAACCAATATTTGGACCTTTACCATACAATACATATTTCTTCTAAATGCGAAAGCATCAAAGGCTTTATTAAAAATTGATTTTCTATATTTTAACAATAGATAGCATTGTTTTAATTGATACACAGCATGTACTATTTTTAACGTCCTGGGCATACTAATTCTATTGTGCATGCAACATGAAAATACCATTCAGAAATTGCATTCTTATGAATAAAACTGAGAAAATAACCATCCTTCTTTCTGATTTTAAGGAACAGGATTATTGAATAAATAAATAAACAAACAAATAAATGAAATTTAAATCAATAAACAAATAAAACATGAATAAGTAATTTACCAATAGATTGATGAATACATAAATAAATATAAAGATTAATGAATAAATAAATAATAAATAAATAAATGAATAAATAAATAAATAAATAAATAAATAAATAAATAAATAAATAAATAAATAAATAAATAAATAAATAAATAAATAAACAATAAAGTCACTGTTACATATATAAGTAAAAATACATCAAATTCATTCTTTTTCTTATGGCCAATGGCCGAAACGTTTGGATAAGCAAGGGAATGAATTTGATGTAAATAAATAAATAATGTTTTAGTGAAAGAACAACAATTTTGTACGTAACTTAAAAACTACAGAATCTTAACTGAAATACGTCTGTAGAAAAATGAATGAGAAGAAGGGAGGATATCTCCAACAAGACCCCGTTGCAGCATCAACAGTAAAACACCAAAACACCCGATGCAAAAACACAAAAGACGAGTACAGCACGAGACGGAAGACACACGACATGTAAACATCAAACACAAAAGACTACACATAAACCGACGAGACCAATGGGTAACCGGTGCCGACTTTGGACGGCCATTTGTCACGCAAGTAGCAAATGGTGTGGTTATCCTGGATTACGTGCGCACAGAAGTGGCAAGATTCAATATCAATATGTCAACTAGGATACAAGTTCTTGCTAGGAGACACCCTAGAGTAGCTCTAAAAGGGAAAATATGGCTAAGACAAGGAGAAAAATTAACACTTATTTCTGCAAACAAGATGTTGTCAATGTCGCTAATTTCAATATCCAGAAAGTAATTGACATCTTCGTCTTTACATATGCAGATGCAGGTATAGAGTCGTCGGGGGTCCCCTTTATTTTGCCAAGAATGCTGGTTTATCCGTTTTCTCACATCTTTTTTCCCCCAAACCATAATGCTTGACCCCCCCCCCTTCTTAAATGGCTGGACCTCCCTTGAAAAATATTCTGAATTGGCCTACGGTATGGATAAATTCTACCGAGCAAACTTGGCAGTAAGGTTCTAACTGTCTTGTATCAAAACGCTTTTATACGAAATTTACATCAACCCTTTTTGAAATTACGAAGAAAGAAGACCTAAAAAATATCTTTTACAGATATCTCCACTCGCATTGCTTTGTAGATTAGATGTGGAAATGTCAAATCTAACGAGCGCAAATTCAGATTACAGAGTGACTCGCTGCCTTCCAGAGAAAATACTCGAAAATACTCATCGGATATGAGCCCCCCCCCCCCCCCAAAAAAAATCAGACGATAATGGGAAAAGTTAATGCTGCTTTAGATTTCTTTTTTCTTTAATTTTATTCAGAAAATCATGTAAATGTTGCTTAAACCATTGTTCCATGTTTGAGTTTTTTTGTGACCTTGCCTACAAAAATAGTATATTTGCTTCGTTGAGCCTAAGATTCACATATCTTTAATTGTAGAGTTAGCTATTTAATTTTCTCGGTTGTCATCAACTTCAGAAAACTTCAATTTGAACCAGGGACGTGTAGCGATATAGGACTTCAAAACCATTTACCATGCAATGAAATTTTAGGTTTCAAAAATTTCCTTTTGGATATGGAGTATTACAACACTCCCCCCTCACCCCCCGATGAAAATCCTCATTGGAAGAGTAGCTTCAGAAATTAACCTCGTATTAGCATTTCTAAAAGAAACATGAAGAAGGGATGTATGAGCTCTAGAATAGAATTTTTAAACAACAATAAATCCTTATGATCAAGAATATTTCTGTGAGATTTCACCAAATCAACTAAGGCCATGCCAAATTAATTTTAAAATGTTCTGTGGATTTTCTTGTGAAAAAAGGGGTGCGAGCGGGCGAAAATATATATATATATATTTAAGTATTGCAGTTTTTAAGGTGCGGGCGAGTAAAATAATTTCATTTTTGATACAGGTTACCCAAGTAATACATTCTGATGTTTTTCGTACTCAAAAAGGAATCCCCATAGAGATCTAGTGACTATGAAGCCTGGCGCATAGCTCTACGGAAAAGATTTTCGAACATTCCCCCTCCTTGACTTTCGATTGGACAAGAAATTTGCTCCCAACATAATTTTTCAAACACAAGAAGTATCATTTTCTTCGAAATTTGCACAATCTCAGACTTCTAGAAGCTTTAAGATTTGTAGAAGTCAGAACCGACCCTAAAAAAAATCTTGAGTCAGAAATTTCATCGTGCGGGCGAGCATTTTATTTTTATATTATTTTTTGAATTTTGAAAAATATGGTGCGGGAAATCCAAAGAACATTTAATTAATTTGGTATGGCCTAAACCCCCCCCCCCCCCCCCCTCCTATTCCTTCCAAAGGCAGAATTCGGAACACCCCTTTTCTTCATTCCTTCATATATTTTTTCTGTATCTACGCAAGTAATTACTATCCAATTTCGAATCTTCTTCATACCCAACAAAAATCCTTAAAATAAATGTAACTCTATAGGTACAATATCAAGGAATTCAGGAAAGCTATGGTTTCTTGACTTTCCGTCGAATTAAGTTTGTCATTATCATCTTTTGCAGTATTGACGTGAATGACAGCCGTAAAAAGGATGGCATTATCACTAACTGCATTCGTTTTGGACGGTTATTTTCAAGCATTCAATGAGAAAAGCGGCAGACATCTTGATTACGTTATTGATTCGAGTTCTCAAAGGAAATGATTTTGCTTTGATCATTTAAATCTCTATCAGATATCAGATTAGCATTGTTCTAACGCCTAAAAAGAAGTAGAAAGAACAATAGGTTAGAAAAGTGTAATCTTTAAAACAAGAAAAGACAAGAATCCGAGGAGGCGGAAGGAATAAGATTAAAAGAAATTGATAATAGCTGCTTTTTAGAAGAAATATGAGTCTATACTGTGGCAGTGCGACATGCGCGCTAGAACTAGAAAACAAGACAGGATTGGCTTAGAACAGATCTACAGTAATATGATTATGATCATCTTGGACCCTGTGACATACAGGATACAGGATATAACAAAAGAAAATATATGATTTCTACGTGTTCTTAAGAAAATTTAGTAGCACAATATAAAATAAGTCAATTACATGTATGATAGTGACGTACTGTGTGTTCGTGCACTTTCATAATATTTTATCATTTTTCATTGCCATCATAACGGCGAAATGTTCCAAACAAGAGGCCTATAAAGATTAATTGAAATATAACTGTAAATGTCAGATTTAGATATACTAGTAGATCTATTTGATTTATATCAAATCAAAATAATTATAAGCACAAGAAATATCCTACAGTGTTTTAAACTTAAAGACGTATAAGAAAACCAGAAGTTTCTGAGAAGAAAGAGTTAATATTAGAAAGCTCTGCTGTAAGATTTGGTGAATTCTGTGCAGTAATGGTAGAGAAAATAAAAATGCATCTGTCAATTAGCGCCTTCGGGATCCCTTTATGTTATCGGATCAGCTAAAACAAATCGGAATTGGTACAGACCTTGAGTACTTTAGACTCGAAAAGTGCAATCTTTAAAATAAGAAAAGAAAAGATTCCAAGAAGGCGGAAGGAATAAGATTAGAAGATTTTTTAGAAAGAAGTATGTGTCTTCTATGTGGTATGATTGATAATGGCTGCTTCTGGAAGAATCATGCGTCTACTGTGTGATATGACGTGTGCTGCAATTGGCAGAAAAAGACAAACAAATGGATTGTCTTTGGACATATCTACAATAACATAATTATTGTCATCTTGGAACCTTTGACATACTGGATATTACAAAAGAAAAAAAATGATTATATGCTTCCTACATGTTTTGAAGAAAAGTGAGAAGCACAAAGTAAAATCATAGTGATGGCTTTTCGTGCACTTTCTCAATATTTTACAATTTTTCCTTGACTCCCTAGCTGCGGGATGTTCCAAAACACGAAGCAGCTCAATTGAAGTCATACAATTATTAAAATGTTAAACGTCTTCAAATTCAATAGTATCATTTAAGAACGAACAGAGAAATTTGCAGTATGGACCAGATAAATTGGCAGCATGGACCAGACATGCACGTTTCGGGTACTTAACCTTCAATGAACAATGATCCTCAATCTTAACAATGCTATATGGGCAAAGAGTATGAAATTTATTATGTCCAAACATGTACCGACATACGTAGCAGGATGGGTAGGATATGATGCTAAAGGACCCACGTTTTAGAAATTTCAAAAAAAAAATTTTGATGACACAATTTTTCGAATGCGTTGAAGAAACGATCAACGAAAGTTGATTGAACTTGGCTACATGTGCCATCGGGGAATCCTTGTCCACCAGCAGTGACACTCACCAAGTGGTATAAATGTTAAACGTCTTCAAATTCAATAGCATTATTTGAGAACAGAGAAAGGATCCCGGACCTTAAGGAAAGGCTATAAGAATCGGTGTTCAAAATTTTCAACATTTATTGAACTGACCTTATAAATTGTTTGAACTATGTATAAACAACATGTTTCTTTCCCCTTTCTGTTAAGATATTGTCCGAAAGTCGGCTAAAATCTACCCACCCTTGGCCAGCTTTGGTTGAACTATGCACAAAAAACCCAGATAGTCTGATAGATTTTTTTTTCAAAATTAGCATGGACGCATGTTAGAATGGCTAAAGAAAAACGACAGACAGATACTTATTTGACAAATTCTCCCTGAGATGGAATTAGCCATTCTAATTTGCCTTCATGTTCAAATCGGAGAAAATTCACGAAAAAAGCAGTATCAAAAGTATACAGATGAACATAAAGCCACACCTCTAATACCACGCAACCGACAGTATCAATTCATTAGCATATATTGATTTTTACCTGATTGGTCGTGTTCACAAAATGTGTGATCTTGTGACAATTTGTTCGATCCCTCTCATGCATATGTATTGAGAAAACAATATTCAAAGCCGAAATCGATGGTGATTGATCCGGATTTGCCAAGTACCCCTGTCACAAAACAGACATCACACATAGTAACATCTTTGAATACAAGCGAAACTTTAATAGCTATTCAATACACGAATGGTTTAGTTTTCATTATATGTAAAAAGTCATACAAATGACATTAAATTCTTCGATTTATGAGTGATCAAAAAAGAAGCCGTAAGGTCCGGGATCCTTTGCAGCATGAACAAAACATGCATTTTTCGGGTACTTAACCCACGTCAGTGATCCACAATCCAAACAATAATATATGGCCAAAGAGTATTAAATTTATTATGTCCAAACATGTACCGAGAGACGTAGCAGGATGGGTGGGATATGATGCAACATCCCAAGGAGGGGATCTCCAACAAGACATAGTTGCAGTATCAACAGCAAAAAATAAAACACCTCAAGTGAAAACACAGATGAGAAATACACAGCAAGAGACACAACAGGGACAAGGAATAGCAAACACATCAAAACAACAAACACTAAAGTCCACACATGATATATGTATCAATTATATCAAAACAAAAACCAGTTGCAAGCACGATAATTATACTACAGTATTCAACCCTTAAAATGACAAATATGGATAATGACCATATCCCTGTATATAGCACAAAATCGATAATTCAGAAAATCAGAAACCGAAGGCATACAAAATCAGGATAAAACAGGAACCAAAGCAAACAAGCAAAAACCTCCACCACATGAAAAGAAGCGAACCCCCGATATGAGAGTGAGACCAGGTGCCCAGGAAGAGTAAGCATCTCCTGCTTGCATGCAACACCCGTCGCTTCAATTCGGTAGAACTGTCATATCCGGTTACTTCCATTTCGGAAGACACAGAGTACAATTTTTGGCTGGATGGTTCAAATGGTCTATGACAGAATATCATCCACCATTCTGGAGAGTGGGACATCATAGTGTATGACGAGTTCCCCATATCGACCGTAGAACTTCCTCAGTGACGATGTTAGTCGTTCACAAACATATCCCTGACTGAGAAGCTTATCTGAAAGACGCCTAGCTCTCAGAACAAATCCGTATATTTGGTACTTGCTCTGGCAGAGCGTATCAACTGAGATATCAACACGCCATAAGCAGGCGATGAAGGGATGTTGCTACCCAGAAAAGGAAAGTTTGTAATGCTGAAATTGAAGTCGTCACGTTTGTCATAGAGTGAGGTGTTCAAGTGACCATCAGTGTCGTAGGACAACATTATGTCCAAATAGGATGCTGAATTATTTGTCTCTGTAGTTTCTTTGACTTCAAGCTCCGAAGGATAGATACTGCTGAGGTAATTCGCGAATTTTTGATTATTGATGGACAACACATCGTCTACGTATCTGTAAGTGAAGTTGAAGTCAGAAGCCAAGTATCTTTTCCCTTCAGAGACCAAAGATTGAATGAATTCAGCTTCGTTCGAGTAAAGGAAAATGTCGGCAAGGAGTTGGGCACAATTGGTCCCCATTGGAATTCCGACAATTTACTGGAAGACCTTTCCTCCAAACAACACAAAAATGTTGTCGATCAGAAAATTTAACATCTGAATAATGTCTGTTTCAGTGTACTTATTGTCAGAATCGGACTTTTCTTTTACAAAGTAGGTTTTGTCATAGTTAACAACAATAAATTTGTATTTGTGATTACCGTTCTTACTTGTAAACGCATTACTTAAAATTTTTGCGAGTCTTTCTTTCAATTTAGAATGTGGAATTGTAGTGTAAAGTGTCGAAAAATCAAAGGCTTTGATAGAATGGACTCTACTAAAATGAGTGGATTTCAGATGTTCTAAAAGTTCCTTCGAATTCTTTAAAATCCACATCTGGTTGATACCACTGCGAGAATATACTGTCGAACAATATTTTTGAAGCCCAGATTTGATTTAGCTAGAAAACCAGAAATCTCTCCTAAAAAGAAATATAATTTCAAAGCTCTGATTTGGTAAACTTCTGTGCAGTGGTTGTAGAGAAAATTAAATGTATCATTCAATAAGCGCACTCGGTAGTTATATATATTCTTAAGAAAGGAGGGGATCTCCAACAACACTTGGTTGCAGCACACACATCAAAATCCCAAAACACCCAATGCAAAAAAAAACACAGAACAGACACCCACAGAACGAGACTCAAAAGGGACAAGGAACACCAACTCACACCATAGAAACATTAAACATAAAAGAACACACATAAACCAACGAGACTAATGGGCAACCGGTGCCGACTTAAGACGGCCATCTGCCACGTAAATAGCAGACGGTGTGGTTATCCTTGATTACGTGCGCACAACCCTCCCACTTTTCCGATTTCCCAGAGGTCTCGAAGAACGCACAATTATGGTGTAAAACAACCTCCTCACTGTTAGATGTCCACACACAAACAAGACCGTAAAACACAGGGGTCCTAGCAACATATATGTTATCACCCGAGGAGTCCGACTGTCATTCAGAGAGGACAGGTGGTTGGGGCCCTGTCTTCTCTAAAGAGGTTTGGACAGGGCCCGTCATTGAGTCCCGTCGTCACAGTCAGTCAGAGTGCAAGTCTAAAGAATGCGCTCGTACAAGACTGTAGATTGGTCAAGTCATCATAACTGCTGCGTAAGTCTCCTCTGTGTTTTCACTTTGGATGTTTTTATGTTTTGCTGTTGATACTGCAACTGGGTCTTATTGCCTGCTTCCTGCAAAATTTCGTAAAATTCCGTTCAACATTTGTGATGTCAAAACTCCGTCAGCCAATCATGGTTCTTGGTGACCATATTTCTTGTCAGAGCGGTTTGAATAAGTTAGTAGATAAGAGGCTAGTCATTGCTTCCCGTTAGGTTCGGTGAAATTCTGTGCAACTATTGTACAGAAGAATAGCTAATCAAAGCTCTTTACGGCCATACAAGTTTGTTGACCCATCTGCTAAAAATACAACTTAGGCTGAGGAATTTTCTCACTTCCTATAAGAATTCATAAAATTCTGTGCCGCGGTTGCGGAGAAAAAGACGAATAAGCGTCTTGTTGACTGATTGGCTAAAAATACAAATGAGCACCTCGAATACTTGCTTCCTATAGGGTCTCGAGAAATGCAATGCAGTGTTGCAAAACATGAGAAGAATAGGGATGGACAACGGACAGAGATATGGTGAACGGCGTTCTTTAACAAAAGTTCAGTACAGCCTTTGCTTCATTGACAGATACACACTCTGCAGAAAGAGAGTTATAAAAGAGAATTGCAAACGACTGTTCTTAGATTTGCGTAAAGTATTATGAAAGATAAACACCGCTTTTAGTAATTAAGTGTTAGCGTGTACTCTAACAAATATATAAAAGTCCTTTATGAGAACATTGCTCCTTGGCTTCTCAACATTTACTTTCGAGATATTGAATTTTTCCGTTCAAGAGTGATCAATATGTCACTCTCGGGTTTCTAATGGCAGAAAGGCATATAATATGAAGGGCAAGAGCGATAACTGCATACACATTGTCAGTTTCAGTGATTAGAGTCATGTGGTAAGTAATCGATCATCACCGATTATAGCTATTAAGAGCTTACTTGTCACGAAATCTACGGATTATAATTCATCATCGGCTCTTGTGTTATAACTAAATCTTATTCTGATATAATGTGAATGCATAAATGAGCCTAACATTCTCATACAATTAGATGAGCTGTCCTTCAACCAGATCATTTTTTTTTTCTTAGAAATAGCATTTATAACGTACACTTCCAAAAAGAGGTATAAGAGACACCTATTTGGTGTACATGTATAACTGCAACAGAACTTACAGTATCTCTGTAAGATTACTTGGTACTAAATCTATTAGATGTAGGGTGCAAATGTACCTACATGTACTTTAATAAGAAAAGTATGAAAACCATAATGGGCACATTACATGAAGTCTGTCGACTGGAGCTAACTCAAATTGCATCACCAAAAGCGTCTGACCACCTTTCAAAAATCCCTAAGATATTAAACTTCATAAAACGTGGATTCTATGGCATCATATCTCACCCAGCCTGCTATGTTCGGACATAATAATAATGTGGAAGGGTTCTAACTCTTTACCTTCCAACCAATTTTCATGCACCAGACACGTACACGTTTCGAATATTAAATTCTCATCAGTGATGCTTCCAGCCAAAGTGCTTTTCATAAGCAGTCCAAATTAATTTCATTAGCGCCCTCTTGCGTTATTTTTTGAATTCAAATTTCTGCATTTACTTTACAGAGAGTGTGCGGCTCCTAAATTCCTGTAGGGTCGATTCAGTAGCAAATCCAAATAAAAGCTATGTTCAAAATAGCATTGGAGGAATGGTGCTAAGATGTTAACCTCCTTGAATTTCGATATTTTCGATGAAATGGCAAGTTTCCGAAATAGCCAAAAAATAGATATGATGTCACATTGATAAAGGACCAAAATGAAACTTCTTTCAGGCGACAGAGCTGGAAAGAAGTAATTAATACACTTGACAAACATCAGGTCACGGGGAACGATTTTAACTGCTCCACACTGCAACATGAAATAAGTGTTTATATTAATAATGTGGAAGGGTTCCAACTTTCACACTCGTTGGCCATGTTACATTGTTTAGATTGAGGACGTGCATGTCTGGTCCATTCTGCAAATTTATCTGTTCTTAAATGATATTGAATTTGAAGACGTTTAGTATAGATTTGAACATGACCAGTCACAGGGTTCAGTCGTCAAAGCTACTCAACTAAAGATATGTCTGTTGACATTTCATATTGTAGTGAAACATTTGGTATTTCAATGTCTGTAGAGATGATTAAGGTAGGAACACTAAGGTAGGAATTCTAGAAGATCTACACTCCAAAATGGACCATTAAAATGTGCAACAAACATTCATCATCTAAGGAGCCAGTAAGAGTGGAATTGACATTTTGAAATAATTAATACTTTTCATGAATTTTGGCTGTGTCTGAAAATCACTTTGACTGGAAGAATCGCTGAATTGAGGATTGTACTACCCGAAACGCGTGTCTGGTGCATTAAAGTTGGTTTGAAATTTTACTCATGAAGGTATAGAGTTGGAATACTTCCGTATCATCACCAATAGCTGGCACATATTCAGATATTTCTTAAGTCGGTAAAGAATCACTAAAAAGTATAAGGAAACGTATCATGATTATGGAGTAGAAACATTCCAGCAGCGATACCAACTATAGATTATACTATATGGTAACTTCTCATACCAATGCAATTTTTGTAAACTATCAATTATTTCTCTGTACACTGATGCTAGAGGCCGAATCAAATGAACATTTAAAGATTACCACCGAGAAGAGAACTATGTGTGAGGAAAAAAACAAAGTGTCCAAACAAAGTTTAACTTACCAATTCACAAAAGGGTCCAAGTCGTAAAAAGCAGTACTTATGTATGAATCATAGCAAAGCACAAACATCGGTAAGTAAAGAGAACAAAATTGATTTATATTCATGAACTTGTTCCTTTGGTGAGAATACATAAACATACTAACCACAAAGACAAAAACAGCAAAGCAAAAATAAGCCAAGGAGAACAAAAGTTACAAAAAGCAAGAGACAAAAATCAAATCGCATGTCGGTACTACATGCTTTCTATATTGTCTCGATTAGTAGGACCCATAGATCACATTTTTTGTCCCGTTATTTTGCTTTAATTGTTCTTTTTGTTGGATCTATACGTGTTCTATTTAACCTCTATTTATCCGGCTATTCGAGCTGTTGCTTTACCATGATTACGTGGTTTCTGTTGTTGTTTGCATCTTGGTCTTCTTGAGGATATTGTCATATTGTATTAATTTCAACGAAAAAGTTTCAAAGATTATACAGTGTATATCATTAATAATATGTCATTGACATCTCCGGGTACAAACCTAGGTATGTTCTAAGACATCTTGCATTGCATCTGGGAAATCTCAGAAATGACCATAATACATACAGGCCTATCACGATTGCTCTTCAATTTTCGTAAAGAGCATAGAAATACAGAACAACAAATTCATAGAAGTTCTTAAATATGAGTAAATCTATACTGATCAAGTCATGCGTGCAGTATGTGCCAGACTGTTAGAAAGGAAACACCAAAATAAGTACGTTTGGACTACTATGTAACTTCGAATCGTCATAACATAGAGTACATGTGTATTTCGCATCACATTAATGCTCTTCGTTTACATCTGAAGTACATGTAGTTCTCTTTTCAATGGTAATATTCATATCTGAGATTTCGAATGTCTATTTAACTTTGAAACCTTAAGACAAATGCAAGAGGATGCATAAGTTTATTAACGCTCCTCTGGTTAGGATTTGTATCTGCAGGTGTACATGTATGAAGCCAGAAATCTTACAAGACGATAATTAGATGATGAACATTACTGCCATCATCCGAAGCATATTAAGACGAATCGTAAGAATTTGGAAAAATTGAAACACATATTCAAACTTGCTGCCGGAGTAAAATTTTCAACTAATGATTCAAAAATGCAGGAACAAGATTCTGAAGACTTGCAGCTTAATTACAATCACCGCTCTCAATCTTTATAACTATTAAAAAGAAAAATTGAAGAAACTGGATTGCAATATTGTAACAAACCTGCGCTACTGAAATTAGACAGAATATTTCTTCTTATTGGTAAAAATCCTAGAATGAGAAGACGAACATCCACACTTCAAATGTTTAGTCGAATGGAAAAACGTCGTTATCATGCATTGTTGGTTTACCGAATGTCACAAAGACCAAAAAGTGTTCTAACTCCTAAACGGAGCACTGTTTTTATTCTGAGGGAATGTGATAAAACGTTCAAGTTACATGAAGTATGGTTTTCAGAAATGTGTTCACTATTACTTTATAATCCATTCTTCGTTACTCTTCACACTTAAGGAAGGGAAGGGGATCTTCACATGGAACTGTTTACAATCAGTGAATGAACAACAAAATTAACATCCAAATTCGAAAACACAGAGTGGACAATCACGGCAAGAGAATCGACATGGACAATAAAGACTAACCACAAAAGACGGCATTATAACATTTAGCATAAGCCAGAGGGACCAATGGGCTACCGGCGCCGACTTAGGACAGTCATGTGCCACTGTTCTTCGAGACCCCTTGGTAATCGGAAAAGTGGAAGGGTTGTGCGCACGTAAACAAGATAACTACATCGTCTGCTACTTGCGTTGCAGATGGCCTTCCTAATTCGTCAACGGTTGCCCATTGGTCTCTTCGGTTTATGTGTTCTTTTATGTTTCATGTTTCTATGATATGAGTTGGTGTTCCTTGTCGCTTTTGTGTCTCTCTCTGTGCGTGTCTGCTCTGTGTTTTTACATCGAATATTTTTTTGGTTTTGCTTTGGGTGCTGTTGCCTAGTGTTGTTGGAGATCCCCTCCTTTCTTTTAGTAGCAATATGTTACTATATGAAACTTTCAAATAAAGCACCTTTGTAAGGATCACTCCATTAAACTTCATTCAAATTAGTTTTCCCGAACAAAATTAAAATGCAAATGAAAGCAACATTTTGAAAAGATTTAATAGTCAAGTCTTTATAAAAGTTTTGCATCTGGAAAAATACGTAGAAATTTTGATTGATGGACTTCCATTCAAGTATGAGCCTATGGTATTTACTCCAGAAGTTTGAAAAATATTTTATCGAAAGACAACATACAAAAGACAGACGTACTGAAACTGTCCTTACTTCAAGTCATGCTTTTAAAGTTAAAATCCATGTCCTTGTTTTTCAACTGTGTATCTTTGCCGTATTTTGTTTTTACTTGCAAACCAGGCCAGCGATCGAAAAATCACATTTAACGATTAACATCACACTGGTCCCTCATTGTTCTGTTATAGATAAATGTTGTTATAGGATATGTAGCCTGGTATAGATATCGGCTAACTATCTACAACGCAATGCCAATTGACCATCCCCATTTTGCTCGATCGATCGATGAAAAGTCCAGTGTAAATCATTCAGTGAAATACGCAAGACCTGGAAATCGGTATAAGCGAAAAACTCAACAGTCAACATCAATAGAAACCTGAGCTTGTATATATATACGGTTCTTTTATATGATAGGAAAAAATAATAAAAAGATACCATTCTGATATGCCATCATTATTGATTTTTCAAGTCTCAATTCTCAATGAATCGGAAACTTTGGAAACGTAGAGTACTAATTAAATAGATAGATACACAAAAAGGAAGGAAGAAGAAAAGATCTATCTCGAACGCATAGGCATGATTAAGATTGAAAATTTCAAAAGAACTCGAAGAGAATCATTTCAATATAATGCATCCTACCAAATCTTTAGAAAAGTAAAATTGACAGACACAAGTAATAATTCAGAATCGTTATCTGCGATATAGACTTACTATTCTAATTTGTAAGACAATCACAGAATGGTGTTAGTAAACTATTAGTTTTTTATCAATTACATTTTGATAGGCTTCTAACAAATTGTCGGAATTCCAATGGATACTAATTGTGCCCATGAAAATCCTGACTGGCTGTACTGGTATGAAGTTTGATCCAGAGAAATTAATTAGCTCTTATATTCAAATGAACGTATTCATATCAAAATTCATAGATGACTTGTTATTCATTAATAATCCTACATTTAAGGAGTTTCTATAACAATACATATCTTTGTATTTTTGTTTATTGGTGGTTTTGACTTGCATTTTTATTCTAGGTCAATTTTAGAATTTAGCTCTTCATATATTTACTGTTTGTATTGTCAGCATTTCGTACTCGAACACCACTGATGGGACATTGATTTCTGAAATGCCATCTAGCCTATGTACAGCTAAACCAAACATTGTATATAGGGCAATGCTACGTCTTCCAATTCAGAACATCATTTAAGAACAGGTATATCTGCAGCATGGACCAGAGTTGCATGTTTCGGGGACTTAACCATCGTCAGTAATCCTCAGTCCAAAGAATGAAAATCAATATGGCCAAAGACTATGAAAGTTATGTCCAAAAAATACAGAAAGACATATGGATGGGTGGGATATGATGCTAAAGGATCCCACTTTTCAGAAAATTCGCGAAAATTTTGTTCACAGAAATTTTCCAATGCGTTGGAACAATCGATCAATCAAAGTTGTGAGATGGAACAGATTTTTAAATTAATGAAACTTCTTTATTCAATAATAGATTAAAATCTGCTTCAATCATTTTGTAAACTTCTGTGGTCTCATCATAGTCCATTCAGAACAAATATAATAAATATCAAAGATATACCTATCAATTTTTCATTGAATTTAAAGACGTTTAACATTTGAACTACTTGGTGCCAACAAAAAGAAAATATACCTCTTCTCAATTGTTCACTCACATCACATACTGCAAGCAAATTAGTACGATCCCCTTGGACATTAATCGATCATGATAATGGAGGCGATTTTCAAAAGAAAATATCGAACTTATAGATGCATGTCAATTATGTCTTCAATGAGTTTCTTTTGCGTTGGACACGCCATTCTATGGAATTTTTCATTTTCAATGGATTTGGAAGATGAGGTTAATTTTTGTTAAATGAATCTTTCATCTTCATGAAATATTCCATTTTTATCTCTTTGAACGAATTTCAATTTTCGGACATTTCTAGTTTGAAGACAGAGAATTTGTTTTGTTGTTTACTTTGTTCCGTTAAATTAAGAGTAGGTTTTCAAGAACAAATGAATGAATGTAACATTTACCAATTAAGAATTAAGTAAATTAGATTAATACTTACATTCTACAGCAAAACTATGTTATTAAATGGCATTTTAATATCAAGACCAGTTCATCTACTCTGTATCATTCGTAAAGTGCGAGTACTTTTGGAGTAATACAAGTAATCTTATCTTGTGCCATAAACTTATATCATAGTCAATGCATTATATCCTTCTTGCAAAGTCTTTTAATTTTGGTATCCTATTGCGTAATAACAGGGTTAGGATGTCATAATGATGTGTAAGCATGCACACTGATATTTTAGAGAAGTGAGACATCCCATTATATTCTTATATTTCAAAAAAGAGATGTTTTCCTACAGCTGGTCGTCTGCGAGGATGGTATTTTAAGAATGACATTTTGTTACAGATACTTTTGTCTTGAATAAGATATGATATTACAATCATTTTAAGATAAATTCGAGACATTTCATGTATTTCTTGTAACACAGTTACTTTTTTCATGATAATGATTTAGTGTTTGATTAAATCTTACTGGAAAAAACGCTGAGCCGACTATATCATTTGTCACAAAAAAGGAGAAGTTCAGACAGAAACTACTAGTACCAACAAAAATGACTCGGTCGGAGATTCATAGAAATGTCGAGAAGAAAATGTCTCGCTCCATCGATTTCTAACTAATGAAGAGAGGCGTTTGTTAAATGTTACATACTGTCTTGGTCTGTAATGAAAAATGTAGAAAGTAGACAAAAGATTAATCCTTTATTGATATTTGTTATAAGTGCAGAAGTCTGTACTTTTTCATGGAGAGGCGACAATAGAATAGAAAGGAGTTGTTTAATATTGCAGAGGAATTGCTAATTAGAGTATCGAATCGGCACGTAACAATCTGTTACGTGATCGTACAATAGAGAAATGTCTTTCGGGCAAAGCAGTCCCTGAAAGAAGACAGAACATTTCACGGTATATAAAGGAAAGCTATGCAGAAGCAGTATGAATAGAGTGTTTACGCATTTACGATGCTTAGTTCTTTAAACCAAAACCTTTTCTTTGAATGGAATGGTTCTCGTACACCCTCATACTTTTTTATTCTATTGAAATTTTTGAACTTATATATTTATATGCTTAGAATTAAAACAACGAATACATCTCGTCTACTGAGACATTTATGTCGTTTTGTGCTTTGCGAGGGTTTTGGGCATTATATTCAGTGTGATTTAAACTATCATGTAGTAAATGACAATCACAAGTCAATTCCCGATATACGTTTTTTGTACTACTATATCACATTTCTTAATTTAATTTTTGTACAACTCATTGGCCTTAAACATGTTATATGGGGTTTCGTATTCTATAAGTCCCTCCCGCATAGATCTTTCTTTAGATAGCTGCTTGCTATATGTAATAGATAATTGATTTGTAGAAATTTAACCTTCAAACATTCACTCTTTGACCTTCCATCCTTTTTTTTTTTTTTGCCTTGAGTAATCACTGAGAGATTTCAGATTTCATAATGGTATATAACGAAATACAGAGTGTCCAATTATGTTGCCGGAAAGCACGGAAATTGATTCTTGTTCAAATGAGTTAAAGAAGATCCTGACGATAATCTCAACAACACTCGTAATAGAGCACCAAATTGAGCATCGACAGGACCCCTAGCAAGCTAGAGGTGGGATCAGGTGCCCGGGAGGAGTAAGCATCCCCTGTTGGCTAGCCGCATCCGCCGTCCATGTTCATGCACGAAAATGAAAATATATAAAATGCATGCGCTGTCTGAGGCCACGTCTATATAGAAAGTGCTATGGCGACAATGTCAGGGAAAATATACTTCTACTGAAAACGAATTGCACAAAACACGTGTTTCAGATAGTAAATTATCATCGGCGGCACTTCAAACGAAAGTGATTTTCAGACAAAGCCTTTATCTTAGTAATAGTTCTTCATACATGTACATGTATTTATATTTGCATGTATGTATGCTGTCTTTTTTATATTTTGAACAGTGAACCGTGTATGTTAGTCTTGCGACAGGTTTATATAGGAGCTTTCTCTTTTCTTGATAATTTTCCAATAGAGAGAGAACTTCAGTGGAAAGGGACTCATATAATACGACATCTGTTCAACCAGGATTTGTTTCCAATCATGTATTTGGATGTTTCGTATGCCCCAGGAATTAGTTAATACCCAAGACACCGATGATCATTTTTATGAACGTTTTACCGCATCTCAGATGTATTCCTGCTATCTATTTGATATCAATTTCATAGCGTGAACAAATGATCAAACGGAATACAAAACGAGTGAGTTTTTACAGGTTTTGTGCATCACACAACACCGTATAATATGTATCACTACTGGCATTACAGAACATGGCTTTAATCATGAGCTGATAATTAATTTTGATAAAGGAATAATTGTTCATACAACCTGTTCAGGAGTCGATCAGTCTGCTTTCCTGTGATACATGTAAATTATACAAAACATCGACGGCGGGTGCGGCTAGCCAACAGGATATGCTTACCCCTATCGGGCACCTGGTTCCACTTCTTGTTAGGGGTCCGTGGATGCTCAATTTTGTGCTCTATTGTGAGTGCTGTTGAGATTATCGTCAGGATCTTCTTTAACACATTTGAGGTGCACCTTCTTAACAAAATAGATTCAAAAATGTACTAAAATTTATAAATTAAATTAGGGGGGGGGGGCACACAATATGATTTTGTCTTCATTGAACATTTGGCGTGATGTATCACTGATGAGGATTAATTATCCGAAGCATGTATGTCTGGTGCAAACATTCTGATATTTTCCTAGCTGCAGAGTTTAACCCTTCATGATGTGGGCACATCGTGTCCACAGAATCTAATGAGTTAAAGAAGATCCTGACGATAATCTCAACAGTACTCACAATAGAGCACAAAATTGAGCATCGACGGACCCGTAGCATGCCAGAGGTGGGACCACGTGTCCGGGAGGAGTAAGCATCCCCTGTTGGCTAGCCGCACCCACCGCCGATGTTCATGCACGAAAAATGAAAACAATATATAAAATACATGCACTGGCTGAGGTTATGTCTATATAGAAAGTGCTGTGGCGACCATGTCAGGGAAAAATATTTAAAACCCTTACTGTAATATCAAACTTAAATTATTCAAATTTACATTGTGTCTTCAACACCTACCAGTCTGACATAGTCATAAATGAAAGGAAAGGTCTTGGAATTGCTGGGACTTCAAAAAATTACTGTAATTGATTTAACGTTTCCATCAATTGTCAACGTAATTCACTGTTCTTTAAAAGTCATCTTCTTCCTTTGAACCGCCCAAAGGAATGGAAGGGTAAAGGAAATACTTTTAATTGAATCTTGATCTTATAATGATGAATCGGAGATACCATCCGGATGAATAAAACCTTCAAACGAATAAGGATTTTTTCTTTTTTACTTTTATTTTTTTTTTCGACGATCATGACGACGGCACATTAGTAAACACGGGACGTTATGATACTTAAACGACATATAGAGTTATCCTAATAAATTAACAAAAACAAAGTCGAATGATGTTGAGATATCGCAATTATGTTCATATGGAACACATGTACTTACAATAACAAATATGGATAATGACCATGCATATCCCTGTATATTTAATCAGCAGTCATTACATATTCAGATGCTTTCACCAAATCCAAAAGTTCCCTAATTATTAAATGGATGGTCGTGATTTTTGTTAAATTTTCTGAATATTTTACCACTATGATTCTGAGCAATGAAATATATGTGGTTTATGTCTTTTCTGTTTTGTATTTCTTTCCAAAATTCTTAGGCCTTTCCATTGTGGTTATTGGAATCTAGTTTCGGCTTTTGTGTTTCATTTGCTAATATCTAGAATCGTTTTACGTTTAGAAAAACTTTCAAAAATGATAATTCCTTTAAATCCCACTAAATCCGTCTAGAGTTTCTCAAATACCACTCATTGCAAAATCTCAATATACAAAAAATTTAAATAATTATAGATCTAACTTTTTTTCCTCCGTGACAGGGACATTGTCATGATATGATAATGCATTTTAAAAATGTGTACCCGGGTTTGGGTTTTTTTTTTCTTTGTTTGGGTTTCGTTTTTAGAGGAGGGCAAATAAAAAGATCAGGACCTAAAATATATATTCAATTTCTATTATATTTTAACAATGACTACTACAAAGGGATGATAAAATTGTCAATATTGAAATATATATATTTCCAGTGCACCATATTCCACTTCAACAACTTATGTCGCATCAGAGCTATGTCATCAGGGATACCTAGTGGTTGAAACTAATTGTCTATACTCATGATACTATCATAAACGTCCAGTGCACCATATGCACATTTCAGCTAGTTATGTCTCATCGGTGATGTTCGAGGCCAAAAAAAGGGGAAATCCAATAATAAATATTGTGTGGAATGTTTTGAGCTTGTACACATGTTCCTTTTAGTTTTTTCTGTTGTTTTTCTGTTGTCATTTCATTGCTTTATTCTTGTTTTTCCTTCTTCTTTTTTTTTTCTTTTTTTTTCTTTCTTTCTTTCCTTTCTTTTTTTTTTTTTTTTTTTTGATAGCCTGTTCGGTTTTCCCCTCTGTTTCTTTTTGTTTTAGGGCTTTCGAGAAGTATGTTTCAGTTATTTTTTTAATGAAAAGGTTGTAACAGACTGAAATATATATATGGATGACATAAAATAGGGTCCATTTTGCAAAATTGAACATGCTAAAGCGCAATCAGCAAAACCTACAATCAATCGATTGCCCTATTGAATTAAGATTAAAAACCGAAGTATAATAAAATCAAATGTCCCTAACAGCAAGTTAATGCAAATACTAGAATCAAAATATTGATAAATTCCGGCAACCATCAGAGCTCATACATCAGGTTACAACACTATGTAAACAATATTGCAATATTACTCAATAATAATTAAAAGGTAACTGCACTGAATTTCAATATTTGAGAGTGTTCTAAAATACACAAAGTTGCAACTAAAATATTTGCCAGGTGAGTTTTAAGTATGAAGGTAATAATTACATTTGCATATTGATAAAGAGATATTTCGAAGCCTGAGTCACTTTTAACTGTTCAAAAGACTGACAGATCAAAATTGTTCAAGCGATTTCGCTCACTTGGATTCCACGAAGAAAATCGATCTGTGTCAATATTGTCAATGTTGAAATATATGTTCTACTAGTATATTAAATTTTCAGTGCGCGATGGTGCATTTCAACAAGTTATGACTCATTCAGTGAAGCTAGAAGCCCAAAAGAGTAAATCCAAACAATATGATGTTAACCGTCTTCAAATTCAATAGCATCATTTAAGGTAGAGCATCCCCCAGGTCAGAATTCTTGAAATGTTATGCCTGGATACCCTATTTTTTCTCTTCAGAATATTGTTCAGATTATCAAACTAATATGGTTTGGGGAAAAGAAACTTTTATAGTAACATTTCATCACCCCTAAAAGGGGTTTTTCTTACTTTTCCCATAGGGTCCAATGTTAAAGTTCAAACGGCTACACTCTCGGAATAATCATGAAACCAAGAGTTACATTTTGTTTGTATATCAGGTTTAACATAAGCTTTGAATTTATGGAAATGAAAATATTGTAAAAGTTGTTATTTAGGAAATATGAGCATCTGAGACCTGAGGGATGCTCTACCTTAAGAACAGGTAAAGTTTTAGCATGGATCAGACATGCACGTTTCGGATACTAAATGGAGTAAAGCTCTAAACTTGACCTAAAATTGCTGCCAAATAACTTGCTGAGGACAGAGCTATGCCATCAGGGAGATGCCCACTCTGATACCAGAGAGCAGTATTTTACATCAAATTTTCGAAAACTGTACTCCAGACATGCATGTTTCGGATTATGATCTTTGTCATTTCGTCTGTGGCACCTCCATTCCAAATGATTCGAAGAAACCAGAATAAATTAGTTGAGCGCCCCTTGTTTCTTATATTCGGGTACATGTATAGTTCTTCAAGAGTGAGCGGCTCCAAATATCCCGTAGGGTCTATTTGGAAGCGTAATTTCATGTAAAATAAGGTCACTGGATGATGATGTAAGAGTGATAACCTCCCATACTTTGATGATACTGCAGAATTAAATGGCAGGTTTGAAATAGGTGGATTTTTAAATAAATGTACAACGATGCCATTTTTTTTTTTTGCCAAAGAAAAGCTCTCTGGTCCCTTTGTCTATCTCTTTACGTCAGAAAACAATCTTTCTGTTTAGAATATGGGAAGTGAAATGCAAAATCATTAATATAATCTCCATATTTGTACTGGTTAAAGACTGAATCTAGTTTTCCTAAACACTTCAACCCTACACCCCTTTAGAATTTTTTAAGATGGGCAACTCTTTAAATATCGTCACTGAATGGATGGGATGGTGTAATGACCTCCAGTTCTTTAGACAGTGTGTTGAGCTGTATATATACATATCAATTCGAAAAACATTTGCACATGAAAATCTTTTGTTGTTGTTTTTAATTATTTTATTATTTATCAATATTTAACGTACATATTCTGTGGTAATAACTTTAATGCACCATAAATACAAATAGCGTCCCATCAGTGATGTTCGAGATCGAAAGAGACTTTAAGTAAGTGAAAGTCCAAATACAGAGAATGAGAGCAAAACTCTGAACATGACCTAAAAGCCATATGCCAAAAGGCCCAGTTAATGACAGAGCAATGCAGTGAGGAAGAAACATCTTAGTTTTAGAATAATTCATTAAATTTAGTGATAGGGTATTTAAATATGTATTCTAATGGAGTCAGTGCAGGAACACTGTGAAACTACATGTAGGCGAACGCATAGGGCCTTTCAGACACAGCGAAATTTTGCTGGAGAGAAAAAGTAAGTCTCCTTTTTCTCTCCAGCATTTTCGCTGTGTCTGAAAGGCCCTGTGGGCGAATGTTGTCCTCGAATACTAACAGTCTACCAGCAGAGAAATCAATCTAATGGTTCGAATTATCAGTATTGAAATATTTGTATATGTATTTAGTATTTCATGTTAAACATCTTAAAATTCAATAGCATCATAATTTAAGAGCGGATAAATTTGCAGCATGGACCAGACATGCACGTTTCGGGTACTTAACCCTCGTGTGTTATCTTCAATCTAAACAATGTGATATGGCCAAAAAGTGTGAAAATTATGTCCAAAAATGTACCAAAAGACGTAGCAGGATGGGTGGGATATGATACTACATGTACATGACATACTTTGTTTGAAGAATTATCACGAAAACTGACAAAAGAGTCTTCTTAACACTGGAAATAATTGGTCAAAGTAATGATAGAAATATGGAAACGACATAACATATTATACCATAGACACACAAAATTCTCATCACTTATAGCTTCCGTCTGAATTTAATCCCCATCAATAGATTTTAATATTTTCGATCAAGACTATGTTCCCTCGAGATGCAATTAATAGCGATTAGGTCTTGGCCTGTGATATTTTAGTGTGATAGAAGGATAAACAGGCGACAGACTAAGTAAACGGTTCAATTAACTATTCGGCCGCTTGACCATTGTATCGACCGGTAATACTGACAAGGACTATCCTACATTCCTGTATTTGTATTATTACACCTTAAACGAATTAAAACTTCAAAAGAACCTGTGTGTGACAGATTCATACATGTATATGGTACTAGATGCGATTTATTCTAGAATTAATATATATCTTGACTTCAGAGATGTTTCAGGCCATAAGTATGAATACAAGAAGAGCAAACTGTTACAATTAAATCAGATCTAAATCTTTTGCCAAAGAATAATCTTGTGACAGAGTTTTGCCTAATGTATCCTGTTGCTTTGGTACAATTCGCAAAAATCAAAAGGATATGTACATGTATATTTGCAAGTCGCTTGAATTGGGCGAATGATATTCTAGCAGGAACTTCAGGTTAGGTCAGGGTTAACCCTAGCGTCAGGGTTATGGCTAGGGCTATGAAAAGAGTTAGGGCTAGAGCTATGTATGCCTAGGGGTTAGGATTAAGGCTAGGTTTGGATCTTATGTAGGTCAATGAATTGTGCGATTGGAGGGAGGAGAGATAACTGGGGTATATGTTAAACTTCAGGTCAAAGGCTCGGCTTTACGCTACGTTTCAGGCCTTAAGCTAGGGTAGGGTGACAATTAAGGTCAAAAGCAGTTATGGAAACTGTAGCGGTTGCAATACCGTAATAGAATAGAGTAGTAGTGCACAATTTTTGCATATCGAAGAATGGCGTCTGAATAACGTGGTGCCCCATTCCAAAACTCACCAAATCGACCCAAAAAGGAATGCCAAACAACCATCTTATATACGGTACAGTCAAGAACGAGAGTTTTGGTATAATTTTCGAAATTAAGTCGAAGTGTATGTAAAAGTATCAATATATAGCTCTCTCTCTCTCTCTCTCTCTCTCTCTCTCTCTCTCTCTCTCTGGATAATAAGTACATTTGTCCATTAATACAAGGGCTATATCTTGGCCTGTCTGATACAGCATCAATAATGTATAAAATGTTCATTAAAAACTCGCCCCTATTGTAAGAGACCTATCGGTCTAGTAAAAGCACAATACGAAAATTTGCCATCAGGCGATAATCTGATTAGCTGAACTGTCTGAAATCAATGTCTTGGCAAAGCATCGCGTTTCTGCTCGCACAAATACGGCGAAGGTGATTAGGGTCCGCGTCAACTGCTTCTTTTGAAGGTTAAGAGCATAAATCAATTTAAAAAATTGTCCATTATTCTTCGAAATTTTGATGTGCAGAATTCGAGGAAGCGACGTTAAGACGAGAATAATTTGATGCTTACGAGGACAGATTTGATATCTTAATTACATTTAAAAAGGCTATAAGAGCACTTGACGATAAGGGCAATTTACGGCATGGTGCGGGTAGTACAAGTGGTAATTATGATCATCATAGTTCAACAGGATACCCTGCGTGGGAGGAGGTGGGAACAAAGTGGTTTATTTAAAGCTTTTAATAGGCTTTGAAATTCAGTAAGCCTGAAGTTGACACGAAGTCTTTCAGAAGTGCTAATTGTAATTATTGTCGTCATCGATTATAGATGACCCTACATTCTATGCATGGTATAACCATAATGTATTTAGTAGAGGGTTTGTATTGCAAGAGGGTAGCTTACCTGGGGACCACCGCAACAAAACATAACAGCTTTCCTCAATTCCTGCGAAATTCGGCCGTTCCACGGCAAGAGCATTGACATTCAGCGCTGATGAGGTCCCGTCGACAGTCATACCTTCCATGGGTGACGGACTTCAGATAGCTGCAAGGTAGCAAGGGCGGTGCCAGAGCCAACACCCTGAGGGAGGGAGGCACGGACTGCACTGGTTTTATTCAAGTTCATCACTGTCCTATATTTTCTGAGAAAGTCGCTTTCCTAAGGCGATAATCAATTCCCTTCACTCCCACGGTATTGTAAATCAACAAAAAATCGCAGCAGTCAACTTATCACGCGTGGCTTCCACATCAATGGTCTGTCACGCATACCCTGGTAATAAGCAATTGTTTAAAAGCATATAAATAAACCAATTTCTCTGCCACCGTGCAATCCCAATAACTGTCCATATTCCTTGCTAGGAAAGCCTACGTATGCAAGCCTATCGATGGTCATAGGTCGCAGATATCAAGAGACATTTCATATTTCAGGGCTGTTGGGTATTTGCATTTCTCCTGTATCAACCCGGTTCCATATGGAGTAGATCGGATAATGATAATAGATTGGGAGAAGCTAGGTAGTGATCATTCTATCGCTGTCACAAACAGACCCGAAAAGGGGCCGCGTTATACAGCCCTCGGTTAGTACTTATTACCGGTATTGATCCCCTGTTTCCATGGTTACTAAACATGTAAACTTGATCACAGGTTATAACAGGGAAAACGATGACAACTGTTCGGTAAACGATGCCTCAATTTGATTTTACCCTCTGTAATACGACGTAGAAGGCGTAAAATTGATATTAAGAATATTGGGTAATGCTCCAGTAAAAATCTGCAATATCCGCTATTTTTAACGGCAGTTTCCCGCTCCCAGTCACTGACGCCTTACGACTCGCATAGAAGACGCGCGACATAAAGAAGCTATTGCATTCCGATGACTTGTTCTTAAAATCACTTTAACTACCCTCTTGTCTTCGCAAGAAAGACCCAAATCGATTTATGGGTTATTCTGAATGTATAAACAGCGTGGCAATATTCTTATTTCGTCAATATAGTTCTGTTGCGTAATTAAGACTAATAGAGAGCGCGCGAAAACAGATTTTCAATATCAATTATGCAATTACATGAACGAAAATAAAATCTCAACTGAGTTATTTTGAAGGAGAAATTGATTTTAACCCCGACATGCAGCTACTGCATTTTTCACTTGTCTGATTTTAACATTATGGAAATTGCGGTGCGTCTTAATGTTTCGATCAGTCATCAAACAGAGTTTGTATTAATTGATTCTTTGTTAAATGGTCCGTACATCATGTTTTCAATGACAAATTCAAATATTTATGTAATCTTTTATTTCATCCTCAATTTCGTATTTCATTCACATAAAAAACTAATAAGTTAAAATGTTGAGTTTTCAAAAGTAAGAAATTTGACAATTCTTTCATATCGTGCATAAAGATTGTTTTTTTTTTCATAATGTACCGGTATTGTATTTTTATACCCCACGTGCACATTACCTATTACTCTATATGTATGACTCCAGTTCGAAGATATCTTTTGAATAATATGGCTAACCTTTTGGGTAAAAACGTTCCTTAATTATTCCTATAAGAACCCCCACCCCATCCGGATGACTGTGACAAATGCCACTAGTGTAGTGGGTTTTGTAACTCGAGGAAGGAAGCATTGCTGCGGAGCCGTAAAAACCAAAAAGGTGGCTAGATCGCATTTTCATGATCATTCTTTCAAGCAATTACATGTATATGTAAATAGCTAAAAACGATCTTTTCTCTTGATTATAATCATTGAGATTTTTTTGAATGAAATATTCTTTCTTTCGCGGAAAAGTGCGGAGTCTCATACTTATAACGGAACTATAGAAAAGGAAATGGAACGTTACCGTACCATGTTCCGGATTACAATATGTTTTAAAGTTAATTAATCAATACACAAATATATCAATTTTAGGGAACTACATGTATATCCAACATCGTACATTTTTTGGACCAATATTCGCTTTTCCTTTCCCATATCTCCGATGGAACTGACCAAAACCAAAAAGTCCCTCATATAAGCCTTTCAAACAGAAAATTTATCATTTGCATGAGCTCTTTTTTAAATTAGATATTCTACTTATATCAGAAAAAAATGTTATTCCTTCCGTAAGTTTTTACCCAAACATCGGATAAAATTTAAGGCAAATTTACTCAGAAAAAATATCCATTTTAAAAGAACTAAAAGACTGGATGAAATGAAATTATTGCTCATGCAAAGAACTGTCTCATCTTGTTTTTACGAAGGCAACATATTTGTTCGATTGGGATTCCTCAATGCAATATTTTGTAAATGAATAGAATTTACCTTAAGCTGCCATTGATAACGAGATTTTCCGCCAGTAAATGGGTTTAAGTTGAATTTTCCTTAAAACCACAGACGGTCTGAATAGTATCATTTTAATCAATCGATGTCAATTACGATATTGCTTGCGATTTGATTTTTGATTGAGTAGCGTACGAGACACAAAATAACCTACTACCAAAAAAAAAAATTAGCGGTCCTTCGGTGTATTGCTTTCCCAGCAAGGAACAGCAATGCAAATGGCAGCGTAATGAAATGAAAGCAAAATGTGTTTTGGAACACTTTGCCCTTTGAATGAATGTGTTGCAATTAGGCATTTTATCTTGAAACTATGAGTATTCAAAGTTAAAGCAAGAACTAAGATGTCCATGAAATTATCTCACCTAGGCGTCACAAATGTGAAGTCTGAAAAGCTACTGTGAATGAAACTTGGAACATCAATAATCAAGGTCAAAAACAGAGGATAAAGATGTAGAGTTTTGGCTATACTTTTTTATTTTATTATTGCGTTGGTACAATATAGTCCAACTCAAAGTAAGATAAAAGTTCAAATCTCAAGGTCAATTCCTATAGAGTCAGGCTCACAGATTTCTAGCTCAATGCAAAGTTTGGTATTGTACAAAATCGATCTAGTCAAAATAAAAATTACAAAACACTTGGAATAGGTAAAAAATTTCATATCTCTGTGCCAATTTTAAATGTGATGTTTTGATTAACCATTGGTACCATAGTTTATAGTTTTCAAGGTCAAGGTCAAACCTCAACATGCATTCAGGTACCACTCATTAATAGTTATATATAAAAGTTTTATTTCTATATCAAGTTATCGCATTCTAGACAAACAGATGAAGGCTATTTCATAAATAATTCAATGGACAGTGTGACATCCCCTCACATGACAGCAAAATGTTTACATCATTTTTATTTGTGACCTTGACCTCTCATCTGACCTTAAAAACAATAGGTGTCATCCATACTCCTATACCATGGGCATCTCGCATACAGAGTCTAATGAAAATACATAGTAAATTGTGACATCTAGTGTGTCCGAAAGTTTGCAAGAACGTATACATAAACTTTCTAACGATGTTCATTCTAATGAGACAAATGAAAATTGTTCTGTTATTGAAAGTTTTATTTTCAATAAATTAGGCAAAGTTGTACATGATATAAACTAGCAAATATATAGTTTATGTGTGTAAAATGTGTGATTCAATATTCAAACATACAATGATTGTGTAGATTATAATACATATATGAGTACATAGAACTCAATTTTTCTTTTGAAGTGTATATATTATTATCACAGTAAAGTTCATGGTACGGATAATATCCGAGATATTTCATAGAAAAACTGAATTGATATCATGAATCATAATTCTGAGGAAATACTTATAAAAAATGTACCATACAAAAACTGATTAATATTTTCTTCGAAATTAACGAATAATTTCTTCAACATTTACGAATGATTTCTTTTTTAAAAAATTAGTTAACTTTTACTTGTTTTTATCTTCATATGATACATTGCACTTTAAAGGAAACACTTTGTACATTGTACTGACCAAAACTTTCCATAAAAATGCAAAATGTACTACTTAATGTACAAAATAATTATTAAAAATCTTAATATGGTAAAATAAAACATTGTGGCGATATGATATGCAAATGTATGTAAATTTGTAATATAAATAATACTATATCAACAATTAGGGTAAAATATGGACGGCATTAATACATACATACTGTATTACTCATAAAAATCCTAAATACATGTACTCCAATGTTTTCATATAAAAAATTCATAATGGATAAATTTTTGACATAAGATAATATCAGCACGTTATATTTGTATTAGAAACAAAAAAAAAAACCCCAATATCTTAAACTATACATAAACAAATAAATCACAAAATAATTAATCAAAGTTTTTTTTTGTCAAATACAACACAATTAGAAATTGGACCGTAGTCAAAAAGTCAAAATTTTAATCATGTTTCAAAATATACTTTGAATCAGCGGCATTTTCACTGAGGAATTATTATTTCATTTATAATTGGTCGAAGGCTATATACTGTATAAGCTTATAGACAAAAACAAAACAACCAAAATGATCCCAGATCTAGACACCACACTAGTTCTAAAATTCATAGCCAACAAAAACGGAAGAGAGTCCAAAAACAAAACAACACAATACACTCAATTATGATTTTGTTTTTTTCTTTTCTCAAACACAAGAAAAGTCCAAATGTATTAGGCAACATTAACTTGTATATTCATAACCATGCATCATCACCAATACTATAACATGTATGTAGCAAAACAGAATTATCACTGAAAAAGAGACAATGACCTGATATAATTTCATGAATCTATAAGTCAAAATAATCTTTTGACATAATTCATTTTATAAAGTTTAATTACATAAAATCAATCAAATCAAACATTGGTCCATCACAATTTTTGGCAGTGTTTTATCTTTCTTTTTTTCGACAGGTTATTGGAAGATTTCCTAAACAATCATTCAAAATAAATAAGTAACATATACATGTACATGATATATACACAGTACTAGGTAAACCTTCTATCTTTTCTTATCGAAAACATAATTTTTTTTTTCATTATTTTTGATTCGCAGGCGGTCAATTGTAAATTATTTTCGATGTCAAATGAAATACAAATTTTCTTCTTCAACCAAGTTTGACTTCAGCAATTAATATCCATAAGACATTACATTAAATACTTTCATATTATCCAATAAATATGAAGTCACTATCAATTTTTAAACATAGTTTTGTAATTTTTCTAAATTATGAACAAGGGTTTTTTGCATATTTAAATTTCAAACCATGGTTTTGTGAATGTATTTTTGATTCATATGTCACTTTTAGTAACATTTTTGAGACATCACTGAGATTCCATAGACTGATGGTGGGGCCTGGGTGTGGTCCCTTTTCTACACCTGAGTAAAGGATTTGATTTATCTCCCCTCTTTGTAGCATGGAATTTCCAAGCACTGGCAAAACACTCCACCTATGAAGATATAATATTCATGGCATGAGTAATAGAATAAGGAAATAATTATCTGGAGCATAACCCATGTAAAATATGAAAATAAACATATCACTTCCACCTAAATCATGAAAGTTCAGGTTATGATATCTATATCAAAACAAACGCAAAAAAAAAAAATAATTTAAGTTCAGTAATCACAGTTAAGGCCCTAAACACATTAGTTGTAATGTAGAATTGATGAATGAAACATGGTACTAAAGCCGGGCTTCCACTGTCGCGAATGTAGAGGAGAATGAGCTATGATCCGAGGCGAATGAACTTTCGTGTCACATTCTTGTCTGTTCTCATGAAGTATTTCTTGGCGCGATGGGCACACGATAGCGCCACAAATGCAACAAGAATGTGCCACGATAAAAAGACACTGAAGCAAATGCAGAATATTGAGACACGACTTTAACCCGATAGCGCTGCGATGCAGGAGATTGAGACACGACTTTAACCAGATAGCTCCGGGATCATGACAAGAATTGACAAGAGCAAAACCAAAATCCTTTGACATAACCAGGAGTATCAATACGTTTTGTTGACTTTGACCTCTTTCCAGGTTGTTTTCTCTTGAATGGCATTGTCAAAGTTTTCAAAATATTGATCCGCACACTTTTACATCAACTCTGAGATAATCATTCTTTTCACTGTCGCGTGTGTATGTAGTACTGTTGTGGCGATATCGTGTCAAGATCGTGGGTGAATCGCGTCGGTTTTTTTTTATTCGCGTCACATTCTTGGCGCATTCGCATCACATTTGCGTCAGATTCTTTTCTGTCAGGACTCTGTCAGAGCTTTATCGTGGCTCATTCTCCTCCATCTTTGGAACAAGAATTCACGCGAATGTGATGAGAACGTGCTGCGAATGGAGGAGAATGCAACGCGAATGCACTGCGCATGTGCCACAAGTGTGAGGCTAATAAGAATTCAGACACGAATGTTTTAAACAGTTTGAAACATTCGCGTCGGTACCGCGAACAGAGGAGAATGCAGAAGAATATGACACAATGAGACGAGAATGCCCGCGATTGAGAGGACAAAGCTCTACGATTTAACAAAATTACCTAATTGAAGCTCTATCGCCTCTGCATTCGCAGCACTGGAAGCCCAGCTTAAGCTGGATACTGTTCCAAAGAAGAGTAACTCTATTACCCTATATGGTGTTAAGCTACATTGAACTAAAATTGAATTGAATTGGCTTTAACAGATGCATGGTATTTCTTACTGGTATTAGATTGTCTTTCTTGCTGTCCTTCTCAGCTTTTTCGACTTCATCAGATGTGAGAATAGCCAGTCTTATATGGGCAACAATTTTACGGGCAACTTCACTCATTGGCTTACTCAGCACCACCTGAAGAGAAAATTGTACATTGAATATTTTTAAGTACACCACTTTAAAAAGGCTATATTTTCTTTCATAAATACATGCATGTAAGCAGTTTATTCCTTCTTGTTTACACATGGACTCATCCTTAAACAATCTCTAGTCCCACACATTCAATGTTATAAATTCATGTTTCAGAAACATCATTTTCTTCTAATATTTCCAATCTATATGCAGACAAAGGGAAGCAAGTCAATTTATCAAAAAGAAAAATTACTGAACAGCACAAGGCCAAGCTGTTACTTAAATAAAGGTTGGATGGTAAAATTTCTGTGTATGTCTTACTACTTCGTTAAATACAAATAGCAGTTAATAACATATTAAGGTTTATATCACTTACAGCATTGACCGTGGCCCATTCCTTGACATACTTGATAATGTCTAACTCATCGAGCTGAAGTTCATCACTACTCAGTATCTCTATGATGGCGTCCTCACTTAGCTCCTGGAAGCTTTTAGATTTGAATACACTCTGAAGAAAGTAAAAAGAAATTACATAGAAATTTTCAGCTTTATATTCTAAATGACTTTATAATGTTTCAAAAGGTCTATCTTTGAACTTTTTAATGTATTGGCTTTTTCAACTTTTCAAAATACATGTACCATCATGAGTTTCAATATTTTTGCAAGTAACTGAAAGGAAGGTCAAAGCTTATATATTACAAAGGGAAATAACAGTAATAAAACCCATCTTTTAAAAGTAGGTGAAAACAGATCAGACTAAAAGGACTATATCTGGTTTATTTAGTAATTTAGCGGCCCCCTTTCAGAACAAAATCTTAACTTTTCATGAGATAATGAATTTGTACCAATATTTATTCTGCAATGTAGGCCACTTATGAAATGATACATAACTTTCATTTCTTTTCTCAATTTCGTTGAAATTGGGCTTCATAAATGGTATAATTTGCCATTTTTCCAGAAAAACGTCATTTTGGGCCCAGGGGCTAATTTTCAAAAAACTTCCTATTAGTTAGTATCTAGCGGGCTTCTGAACAACTTTTAAATTTTGATATGTTGTTACTTATGCATGTCTTTAAGTACATGCAAAAGGAAAAAGTTGTTCACAATCCCGCTTGATGTTATCTCAATGAAAATAATCAAGAATTATGCTATTTTTCATGAAAAATTAACAAAATCACTGGTTTTCATGATATTTTTGCAAATTTTACAATGTCTTAGAAAACAAGGAGCAGTTTTTATAACTATATTTCTCAAAACATAGATATTCAAAATCTCTAAAAATGGCAACAAAATTTAGATTTGGAGAAGTCGATTTTTGGGGGGCCACTTTCCTATATAAACCATATAACCTCCTTTGATCATATGTTCCAAATTACATTGTAACAGAGTAAAGTTTTATGAAACTTATATGTTATGTGAATATCATACATCAGTATGTTCCTCTATGTATCGTAGGGCATGGTCCCTCAGGTCCTGTTGACTGTAGGCTACAGCAGCCTGCATACACTCACAGGCATTCTGTACACTCAGATTGTCAATCAAGTAATCTCCACATAGCTGATAAAACAAAAATAATGTTATATTAATATATCATACAACTGTGTATTCCTTTATGTATCGTAGGGTGTGGTCCCTAAGGTCCTGTTGACTGTAGGCCACAGTAGCCTGCATACACTCACAGGCATTCTGTACACTCAATCAAGTAATCTTGTCGATCAATTAATCTCCACATAGCTGATAAAACAAATATAACGTTATATTTTAAAACATCATACAACTGTATGTTCCTTTATGTATCGTAAGGTGTGGTCCCTCAGGTCTTGTTGACTGTAGGCTACAGCAGCCTGCGTATACACTCACAGGCATTCTGTACACTTAGATTGTCATCAGGTAACTTAATTAATATGAATCATGTGCAATTTTTTTTACAATATCTTAAAACAGAGGATTTATAAGTTAAGTTTTATCTTTAATCATCCATAATCATAATGTACTTTTTTTTTGTAAACACACGCTCACACTTAAGTTTTTTTGTAATTGACAGTTGATGATCATAAACTAGCTTAACTAATTACTGAATAGGTAATATTAGAATTACATTTATCATATATTTACCTTTCTGAGTTCATCAAGCCCATACTCTAATGCTGAGGCCATTGTGTCTATTGCCTGAAATTAAATGTCCTATTTATAATGTGCTGTCTTAATTGTACAATATTCATTCTGACTCACTGATATATTTTAACAAAATAAGTGACCTTGCCAGACAAGTCTGATTTTGACAAAAAGAAATTGTCAAAATCTATGCGTTGTAACAATACAGGTACTTAACCACAAATTACTTTACTGTTACTGGTAAGAATTTTCCTTTTTCTTTTAATATTCAGAAAATTTAACTTCAATACTACTTACAATCTTTGGAGTTAATGTTACACAATTTGTATAGATGAATTCCAACATTGCCAAAAATATATCTGGTTGAATGTCTGTGAGCACAAAAGGCACATTTGCATTTTGTGCTCCATCTCCTTTCTGTGCTTGATCACTGAACATTGCCTTGAAAACAGCACATCTACTTGACAGAAGGCATCTGTGGGCATATATAGGTTTGCGGTTTGGACCAATCAAGAATTTTATGTCACTACAAAATAGAAAAAGTATTATATGTAATTAGCTTTTTTGTAAGATACTTATAATAGTACATGTGTATAAGATTCTCATGTTCAATGTATGTACATTTGTAAATGATGTATGAAGGATTTGAGCAAATTTCTTTTACTTTGTATAATAGATCTTTGAATATGCCTGATGCATGGGTAAATTTTTGGCCTAACTGTACACTACACATGCTAAGGGAATTTGAAATTAATCAGCAACTATTTGTGCATTGATGCATTAATGACCATTCAAGTTGTTTGGGCAGGTGTTTCATTTGAGTTCATGTCAACAAGTGCACTTTAAAACACAACAATGCATTCATTGTCATAAAGAGAATTCCAAAATTAACACGCGTACACGGATACAAAATATAACTAACTAATAAATGAATTATCATACTTGATTGTTATTGTACCCCTGTTTTATGTCATTACTAATCAACTTATTCAAAATGAAATAACTTCAAGTTAAATTGTTGATTTCTTGCATGATAATTAGCGCGCATACTTCAATTTCATGTTTTGGGCTTACCTGTGGTCTTTGCAGTTCACTAGTTTCTTCATCTGTGACGCAAAATCTAAAATATGACCTTTCATCAACTTTTCATTCGCCATTGCTGCTGCTTATGTGTAAAAGAAGCGGTGCTTAGACGATAAAAGTGAAAACGGCGAGAGGAAGTTTACATTGTCGTCAAGCGAGCACCTGTTCGCTGCCATCGGGTAACCTCGCGTTCCATCGGCCGTACGTGCGGAACGAAGGGGAGAGTACGATGTAGTCCGAACAGAATGTAGTAGTACTTATCTTGAGTATATCCTAGATTGGAATAACTTCTAAAAGTAGTGGAGATGCACATGCAAGACATCAAAATAGAATTACCTTGACAGTGGTGATGGAGCAGAATTAAAAATAAAACGAGACTTACCTGTAAGTTGCTTTTGATTAGGATTCTACCAAACTTCCCCGTTCAAACTCCCTCCTGAAAGGAATTATTGGTTTTCGGTAACGATCGCTGGTGGATTCTTAACTTCATCACTGGAGGAATGATCAATCACATGCTCTCCGAACGTTGAAAATTGCAGTCCCCTATCCCCTTTCCATACTGTTCCATTTTAATCTTGTGCTTTCGGAGATTGGATTATACTTGGAGTTTCACCACTGAAGTCAGGCTGAAAGGTATACATTAAGGCCGATGGATACTTTTGAAATTAGACTGTTTACCCTTTATTTTTTTGGTTAAAATTGAAAGAACAATTTAATATCTTGCAATTGAAACCTTAATCCATGAGATTATCAACATATTTCTTTAAAAAATACAGTTCAAAGCTACCCATTGATTATACAAATGGCCATTTTCAACAAATACAGAACATAGTTATAACATGTACTCTTATTTATTGATATATATTCTGAAACATATTCTTTTACATCAGTTTTATAGAAAATAACTCAGTATACATTCCCAATAGAAAAAATGAAGGAATTTCTCATGATAATATCAAATTTTGGTATTTTTAACCCATAACGTTCATTGAAAAAAAGTAATAATTTTTCACTTTATTGCCAATTTCTCAAAATCTAAGGTGTTAAGGTATACTTCAATTTGCATTAATATCAAGAAATATATCTTAGGTCTATAAAAATACTTACTTGAAGAAGCCTACCCACAATATTTGTGTACAATTGCATATTGAATACGCATACCCCCTTATTTCGAACATCAATATTGTTGAAAAATTTTTCACTTTCATGCAAAATTTCTTTAAATCTATGTGTAATGATGTATACTTTATTTCATATATAATAGGAATAATATATTATGTTTCAAAAAAGTAACAATAGAAAAAGCGTCCCCTCACCTATTGTATATTACTGCACTAAGAATACATATACCCCCTTAATTAGAACGTCATTAGGTATGAAAACACACAAACACATGATGTTGGGGAGAGAAGACGGAAAACGAAAATGAAAAAAAAAAGTCAAGCGAGGTTGGAGTGAGTGAGTGAGTGAGTGAGCGAGCGATCGAGTATTATATTGATGAGGAGGGAGTGTGTGGCAGAATAAGAGTAATTAAGGGAGTAATATTACAGTAAATCAAAATACACAAATCTTGACTCCTGGCAATACACTAAATCGATCTTGATTTGCAAGAAGAAGAAGAAGAAGATGATGATGATGATGATGATGATGATTCTAGGTCCCGCTCACTTACTAAAAACACCATCCCTTCTTTTTGTACCCCGCTTTCGCGCGGGGACATTAAAACCGGTTCGTCTGTCCGTCTGTCTGTCCGTCAGTCAAAAACACTTTTTTAACTTTAAATAGACTTTGAAACTCAGGTTATCGTAAAATTCTTTGCATTGACGAACACGCAGTTTTTTAGTTAAAGATGGTATTTCATGGTCGAATATCATATTTAAATTTTGAAAAAAAATATTGACCAGAAATTCAGTAGATCAAGTTCCTGTTAGCCACATGAGCTCGACAGCAAGAACCCTCAATGGCGCCCCACCCTTCCCTTTCCATTTTCCATCTCTCGGTAAAGGCGGGTGACCTAAATTGAACAAAGGCCATGCAGGCGGATATCGTTGTGGGTTTTTGGAATCGAGCTGAGACTGTTATTCTGTTAGCATATTAATTATCATACAGAGCTACTTTTTTAAACTACGTATCCTGTATTGGAAGCAACACAAGTAAATGTTGTTCAGTTTAATTTAATATAAATTCATGGAATTCATTCATTCATTCATTCAGGCTAGGACTTATAAACACTTATACATGTAAGTCCTTGTCATTTAAAGAGACCGCAATACATCTCCTTAGTTCGTAGTACCTTCGACTGCTCGTGTACTGTTTGGGACCCACACATGCAAAAGGATATGAGTCTATAGTTTTTATTTTTAAAACTGTTTTAACAAGAGGCCTCGGGAACCAGACTAATAAATCTGGAAAATGTTCAGCGTCGTGTCGTCAGATTTGTGAAAAACGACTACAGCCGTAAGAGTAGTGTTACAGGAATGATGAACATCGGCTGGAAACCGTTAGCAGACAGAAGAGGAGAGCAGCGTCTCAGTTCCTGAACAAATGACCTCAGGGGCGGATCCAGAACCCGATTTGCCGGGGGAGCACATACAATTTTTATGGAAATCACTTGCCAGGCCCGAAGGGCCGAGTGGGGGAGGATATGGGAGGGGGTTCGGGGGGGGCCTCCCCCGAGAAAATTTTGAAAAAATGAAGCGATTTGGTGGCATCTGAAGCGTATTTGAACTGAATTGAGAAGGGATTCCGTCAGTGTCAGCAGATTTGTGCATTTAAAAATTGTCGACATTTTCTGGTGCTCGGCCTCCCCCGAGAAAATTTTGAAAAAATAAAGCAATTTGGTGGCATCTGAAGCGTATTATATTTATAACTGAATTTAGAAGGGATTCCGTCAGTGTCAGCAACGATCATTAGTATATTTTAAAATTTTCGACATTTTCTGGTGCTGTATTGTTTTTGCACGGAATGCAGAAGTCAACATGTTCAGGATTTCCTAAGGAAATTGGCGGATCAAGAAGTTTTGATAGGGCAGACTGAGAGAGGTAAGCCCATGGTGGTGTCCAGCCGTTAGTTCACGTAAAACTAGGGGGGGATCAACATGTCCAGATAGAAAAGTTAATTATTTAATGGTAATTCGATTCAAAAATATAGAAAAACATTGATTTTTGACTCTTTGAAAAATTCTTAGAGGTAACTGGTCCAAATCTGGCCAAAACAACTTTAATTGTTCATTAAAAAGATTGATCATGACATTGACCTCAATTTTAAAACGACCCTAAAAAATTTAAAAAAAAATGTCAATTTTATAGAAGGTCATATCGAAAATTTGGTTAAGAAATTAGGCTATCATGATTATATTTTTGATTTACCTAGGGGCTTAACCAAAAATGTAATTATGATAACTTCGATTCTAAAAATAAAGAAAAACATGCATTTTCATCTTTTCAAAATTCTTGGAGGTAGCCGTTTTAAATCTGGCCAAAACAATTTCAATTGTTCATTTTAAAAAGATTAGATTAGATTAGATTAGAAATATAGAGTTAAAAAATGTAAGTTTTATAGGAGGTTGTATCGAAGATTTGGTCAAGAAATACGTGTGTTAAATATGCCTTGCATAGGATATACAGTTCCCGATTCATCCCTCAGATAAAAAAAAAATTCGATATGAACATGATTCAATGTAGGTTGTTTCCGAAACCTGTGTACGTCCACGTACAGACAATGGACATGACTATCTATCCCCGAGAATGTTTTGGAAATTTTACTCAAATCGGTGGTTTCTGTGGTGTTTTGGGGCTATTTCTGACCAGTTTCATAGATTTATTTCGGAAACAGTAGTTTAATGCTTCCAAAAGCATGTCATAAGTGCCCCTTCTTTGGGCACTGCCGGGGGGGGGGGGGCACGTGCCCCCCCCCCCCCCCGGCTGAATCCGCCACTGGACCTGGTGGCACTACCCACTGAAACTATAGATCTGAGTTATGTACAACACTCGTGTACAACTTCCGTAATTCCAACTCTAAAACTTTGAAACTTTTAACTTGTAACACAAATATTTTCGAAAACTCTTTCGTACCAAAACCCGTTATTAAAGACTGGGGTTCACTTCCTGAATGTTGTGTTGTTTCAAAAACTGTTTTGGACTTGGAAAGTAAACTGACTCGGAATTCAGAACCTACTCGTGGCGACTAAACGCCCCAGGGACACTCTCTCTGTCCCGGTTCTGGATTATTAGTCCCCTACCGGCAACGCCGAAGGGGACTCTTAGTTTCCTCTCGGTCTGTCTGTCTGTCCGTCCGTCCGTCTGTCCGTCTGTCCGTCTGTCCCATTTTCAGTTTTCCGGACTTTTTTCCGCTGTTGTTGCATATATTGAACTCATTTTTGGTATGTGGATATATCTCAATGTGATACAGATCAAGTTTGAGTTTGCTTTCGATTGACCTAATTTTACAAGAGTTATGGCCCTTGGACTAAGCAAATTTTATGAAAATTTCAGTTTTCCGGACTTTTTTCTGCTGTTGTTGGATAAATTGAACTCATTTTTGGTATGTGGATATCTCAATGGGATACAGGTCAAGTTTGAGTTTGCTTTAGATACATCTATTTTTACAAGAGTTATGGCCCTTGGACGAAGCAAATTTTATGAAAATTTCAGTTTCCGGACTTCTCTTTGGTTCTATTGCAAATAATGCACTGGTTTTTGGAAAATGAAGACATCTCAGTGTGATACAGACCAAGTTTAAGTTTGGTTTCCATTGGCCTATTTTTACAAGAGTTATGGCCCTTGGACTTAGCAAATTTTATGATTTTTTTAGTTTCCCGGACTTTTTCATGCCTGTTATTGCAGATAATGAGCTGATTTTTTGTATGTGAATACATTATAGTGTGATGCAGATTTGAGTTTAATTTAGACTGACTAATTTTCACAAGAGTTATGGCAATTGGACTTAGCAAATTTCGTGAATTCAGTTTCCCAGACTTTTCTTGGCTGTTGTTGCAGAAGATGAACTGATGAACAGAGATGCAAGTCATAAATTTATGCCGCCGGTAGGGGACTTATATCGCACAGCGATCATTGCATTTTTAAGTTTGTATTCAAAATTAAGTGAGGCATTTTCCAGTAATATACAGATACAGATGTTGATTTGAATGTACTTAGTTTTTCTATATGTTGTCTTTGTCAGCCTACAGTGTATTTCTATGATGTTGTTTCTGTGATTTTGATTTTTTTCAATTATTTTTATCGTTCCAATATTTGTCTTGATTCTGTGTTGTTTTATCACGGTGTACTCTGTGATTCGGTTTTTGGTATACATGCTAGTACATTTGAAAGTGTTTGTTCATAATGATGTCACGCTTACAAGTTAACCGCAATTATATATTGGATTACAACTCTCGGATTTTATCTATTTATATATATAATGTAAAACGTTGATATTGAACATTTCTACATAGATTTTCAGTATCTGTATATATCTGTATCTGTATAAGTAGAGATTTCATCGCTCACTTTTAAAATATTCTTAGAAAATATCTTATTGTAATTCTTATCATTACGTCGATGTATACGATGCATATTTGTCATGTTTGTGCGATGTGAACTTGAAAACTTTAGACAATTTTAACGTAGCAGAGATGGAATAAGTTCGAGAGTTGTAATCGAAAGAGGGAGATAACAGAGGCCTACGATGACGGATATACCTTGACCTTATAAAAATATTGTTGATACTTTTACTTTGCAATTTTATCTGTGTAAGCCAATACCTATGACTTTAAAAAAGCAATTAAGTAGAATCAGATTATCATCTCATCAACTTTTAGTAGAAGCTGGTAGACACTTTAATATTTCTAGAAATGAGAGAATTTGTCCGTTATGTCGTAAAGATCTGGAGGATGAAAACCATTTTGTTCTTGTTTGTCACATTTATTCTGATTTGCGAAAAAGATTTATAAAGAGCTATTATTGGAAAAAAAAACCTTCCGTGTTCAAATTTGTACAGCTTCTAAGTACTAACAATGTGAAGGACCTACGTAATTTAGGGAAATTTATTAAGCATGGCTTTGACTTAAGGTCAAGCCTTATTAAGTTAAAATAATCATGTGTGAGACCCTTCCGAACGCGGGCAAAATTTGAGAAATTCCATGACGTCACAATGCAATTTCGATGTTTGACCGAGGTTCGAAGCTTGTTTGTCCGAGGTAAAAGCATTGTGACGTCACGAAATTTTGCATTTTTTTTTTCCTGCAATCGGAAGGGTCAATTGTGATAATGATTTATATTAAACAGTCTCATCTGAACTATGACCTAGATTCATATAATATAATTGAACTATGACCTAGATTCATATAATTGAATTATGTCATGTCATATCTGATAAAAAATGTAATAAAAAATATCTATGTATTTTATTGATCTAGTTTTAAGTTGTCATTAGATCAATTGTACGTTGTTTCATGCGTTCATTCGCCACACTTTTATGCTGTTTCGTGCTATAGTCTCCAAGGGCGGATTTAGGGGGTTTGGGGGGTTCGGGAAAACCTCCCCGGTTTCCCAATTTTTTTTTTTTTTTTTTTTTTTTTGGTATCTGTCGCATATCGATTCGATACCGTAAATGTGGATTCATATAGACAATCGCGAAGTTTTTGTAATGTACGTCGCAGAGGGGGTTTTCTGTTTACTTTATTCCCGAAAATTAACATTAACAAACATGTTCAAATAATTTGCAAAACATGTACGTGTGTCAAATAATCAATGTAAATGGTACGGGGATCGAAACCTACACGTTTCTGTCCTCAAATACCCGGTTTGAGTATTTTTGTCATCTACAAATTTTCTTAAAAACATTCTTTGAAATAACCGGAAAAATGGGCAACTATTTAACATTGTATATAGCTCGAATATGCTCCGGGGGCCTATACCTAAGCATTCAATTTTTCAAAGCCAAAACCCAATGATACTCAACATTTTTACTCGATATCGTACCAATATTCTAAGTACATGTTACAGCAAGGACAAATCAACAAGCCAAGGGCGAAGCCAGGCGTACATTTGTACGCAAAAACGTCCACATCGTCTCGCGAAAAAAAAGGAGAGCGCCTCCCCCAGTTGCCAAAAAGAAAGGGGGAGGGTCTTTTGAAATAGTATTTAAAGCAAAATACTGTTCAGAAATAGATCAAAGACACTCCAGAAACCACCGATTTGAATGCACTTTTCGTAATTTCCTCGTGTTTCATTAGAACTCAATACAGCCATGCGCAGATCCAGAGGGGGGACCGGGGGTCTGGACTCCCCCACCCCCTGAAATTTTCGGAGATGGGGTCCAGCTTTGGCCCATTTCTAATTGAAATGGGTCTAAAATGCATGAAAGGGCTTTGAAACCTAAAATTTCGGCTCGCTTCGCTCGCCATTTACAAATACAAAACTACCGGTATTGTTTCTGCAAAATTCCTTAATTATTATCAATTGTTCATACTAACTAATTTTATATAATTGTCTTGGTTCTCAGGAACTCATATTTTGAACAGTCCATTACTTCATAGGAAGTAACCTCCTTCATCTTTTTTCAAGGTTTTGTCATTTTAAGATGTCTGATTATTTGGAAAATGACGCATCTCTTATCTATTTATTCTCATTAAATTCACTCCGCTCGCCGATATAAGGAGTGAAATATTCAATGTTATAAATAATTATCTCGATCGAATCAAGACAAATTAATATTTCATATAAAAAAAATTTCTGGCTCGCTACGCTCGCCAATTCTTCATGAAAATAAATGCGAAAAGAAAGCTAACAAAATTGCCCCCTCCCCATCATGTGTACCAATATATATGTACCTACATAATAGGTAGACTTCCTTAAATTTTGGACCCCCTCTGACCAAAAATGCTGTATCCGCGCATAATACAACGATCGCTAGACTTTATGTGGACGTACATATATAAGTATTCAGGGAATGTCATGTTCACATCTCAAGTTTTCTTCATCTTAAATACGGTTCATCGTCTGCTGACATCGAATCATATGCGTTATCCCATCTAAATTCAGCTCAAATACGCTACAGAGGTCAGCAATTTGCTTCATTTTTTTCAAAATTTTCACGGGGGACCCCCTTCAAGGGGATGGGTAACATATTTCCATACTGTCCCCACTTGACACTTCGGGCCCCGCAAGTCATCCTCCCAAAAAGTGTCTGTGCCCCCGGACAGCTGAAGTTCTTGGTCCAACCCTTCTTTATAGACGTCCACATCGAAAACCCCCTGGCTACGTCCCTGCCAGCAGTAAAGGAGAAATTATTTTATTTAGAAATCTTTATTAACCACATAAATTGAGTGGAAAAAAGGTCTGAATATTCGAGAAGGCAAGGAGAAAATGTGCTCCAGAATGCACCATTTTATTCCATTTTTTCAAAAAATTTCCGGGGGAGGCCCCCCGTACCCCCACCTACAGGAGGGGGCAACCCCCCTCCCGTACCCTCCCCCGCTCGGCACTTCGTGCCTCAAATCGACCCTTTGGGTCGACACAAACCCCCCCCCCCCCCGCTTGCCACTCTGGATCCGCCACTGGTCTCTGTTCATTCGCCACACTTATAGCGAGCGGAGCTCGCTGCAAAGGCCCGAAGGGCCTTTGCGAGCGAAGCTCGCCCTTATGGTAACGCGTATACACATATCTTATTGAGAAAATATGCTGAATCAAAGAATGAGAATGTACTACTATGCTTTCAAAAATTTTCGTCCCCTCGCAGACAGAGTTACTGCGGAGATGCTGGATATTGCCATTTAAATTTTTTTTTTCGACTCCAAGTAGACGTATATGTTATACTCAATTTTTGTTTATAAGTTAAATTTATTGAAAATATTTTTCGTAAATCAGGTAACGATAAAGCATCAACCAGGCGGCGTAACCACGGGAAATCCGACATTTCCGGTTTCAAACGAGACGTTTCGCTCTGATTGCTTTTCTCGTCTCGGGTGGTTTAGTCGGAATATGTTTGGTTTTTCTTTTGTTCTTAAGTAATTTATTTTCATCTAGCCTAAACATTATTCTTACAAAATAAAAATGAATTATAAACAACCATATTTTTAAAGAACCGTATTTTAAGCCCCCCCCCCCCCCTTAAAATGTTAATCTGCTGAACTAGATCAATTTTACAAATGCTTCCGTGTTTCCACTCGCCTTATATACTACCTTGTTTTGGCAGTCATCAAACAGAAAGTTTTGTCAGACAAGATAAACCGTCATAGTCAAAATAAAAAAGAAAAATCATTTTTATTTTATATAATCATATCTATTTTCTCTCCGCTCGCACAAAAAGGCTTTGCCTTGATTCATATTATTTTGTATTTTGTATATAATGTCATGTCCTATAAGACAGATTGTCTTTTGGAAATAAAGAATTTGAATTTGAATTTTAAATTTGAATTTGATTGGAACACCATAGATCTGCTTTTACTGTCCGCACAACTCACTTCTGAAATTGATGAACGCGACTTCTAATATGACGACCATACTCGCGTGTAGCACTTTATATGTAAGTAGACAGCGTTTACTCTGATAAGCTCAGAGGGTAACAAAACATTCTTTTTTAAGGTTAACCAAGTTTGAAGATATAGATACTAGACTTATATTTATTCTAGGTTTGCACTAGTTACAGTGCAACGGAGAAGTGATATTTTGCTGTTTCTTCTCAAACAGAAACAGCAAAATACTGGTGGAGAAGTAATTATATATCGCCAATCTTTAAAGCATTTTTTGCTCTATTTCCTTTAATTTTTAAGACTTGCACATGAAATTTGGACAGCACAAACTAGAACCCTTTGCCTATACTTCCAGACATTTTCAATAAATTGTATTGTCTGGTACTGGTTTTATAAGCAATTAAATGAATGCATAATTTCAATGGAAACTGAGGAGCTTCTGTACTTTTTGTCTAAGTGCAACCTCAGTTTCAAATGCATGCTTCATAAAGTGTGTGGGGAAAATCAGTGATCAGAACTAGTTGTGTTTCTTTTCGATTACATTTTCAGGTAGGATTCAACAAATGTATGTTTGAATTTCAATACACATGCATTATTTTTGGATGGTTAGTGGAGAATACACCGACAATCGAAAGTTACACAACGAGCTTGTGACCTTGACCTTGAACTTTGACCTACTTATCAAAAACTTTACCCTTGACCATAACTTTTGAATGGATATCAAAATTTTTGACCTTGTGACCTTGACATTGGACTTTGACCTACTTTTGTGACCTTGACATTGGACTTTGTCAGTTTGACCTACTTATTAAAAACTTTACCCTTGACAGTAACTTTTGAATGGAAAGTGATAGGGCTTTCATATTACACATGTGTATTCCTTGTGACAGGACCTTTCCATGGATACCAACATTTTTGACCTTGTGACCTTAACCTTCGACTTTGACCTACTATTCAAAAACTTTAACCTTGACCATAACTTTTGAATGGAAAATGATAGGGCTTTCATATTACACACATGTATTCCTTGTGACAAGACCTTTCCATGGATACCAAAATTTTTGACATTGTGACCTTGACCTTGGACTTTGACCTACTTTTCAAAAAACTATAACCTTGTCCATAACTTTTTAATGGAAAGTGAGAGGGCTTTGATATTTCACATGTGTATTTCTTGTGAAAAGATCTTTCCATGGAGACCAAAATTTTTGACCTTGTGACCTTGACATTGGAGTTTGACATACTTTACAAAAACTTTAACCTTGACCATTACTTTTGAACGGAAAGTGATGGAGCTTTCACATTTCACATATATATTCCTTGTGACAAGACCTTTCTGTTGGTAACAACATTCTGACCTTGTGTCCTTGTGCTTGGATGTTGACCCACATTTAAAAACTTCAACCTCGAAAGTTTTGGATGGTAATTTAAATGATAGGACTTTAATATTTCACACGTGCATACGTATTACTTTTCATAAGCCCTGTTTCTTGTTAACGAAACAAAAGTTTAGACCCTTTGACCTTTTCTTGGAGTTTAATCTTTCATATTTAGAATGTTGATAATATATGAGATATATTATGAAAATTTAAGAAGAGGGGGGGGGGGGGTCTGTAAACATTCTTTAAAGACAAACACCCAAAAGCGGGGGACCTCAATTCCTTGAATTTGATTTTTCTAAATTATCAGTTGTGATAAAAATGATTGAAAATAGTTTGACATTTCTTCAATGATTGAGAGAGAGGACAGCAAGGTGTACCACCATCGCCCCCGAGACAACACATTTTCCTGAAATTTAGCTGCTAAAATGTTAGCTTTCATCGCATGGATTCATTTGAAATTTCATATGCAGTTTGAAAAATATAAGAAGTATTGGTGCTCAACGAATCAAGTCTCTGTCATTAGTATAACCGAAGATAATGGGCGAACGGCGATAATTACTGCTCAGTGATAACTACTTCCGGACCAGTATGTCTCAAATATATATCGAATAATTGTCTAAAAATTTTGGACATTCATCATCTTTTATGTCCATCTTTTAACCACAAGGTTTCCTCAGTTTCGCAACTTTGCTATAGCAGTAACCGAATGATCGCGAGCATTCAGATGTGTTTTATTGATCAATTTTCAATTCTGTGTTGATAGATCTGAAGTAACATCTTTTCCAAAGACCGAATTCTAGAAAATTAAGGAAAATTCCCAAAGATATAGTTCTTACTGAAGGGTTGAGGAGGCTACCCTTTCCAGGGTTTTTTTTTCCTTGTTTTGGGGCCGAATTTCGGCCCTTTCCCAATGCCAAATTTCCTCAATTTTTCTCAAAAAATCACCCTGAAATTCCCAAAGAAGAATTAAGAGAAAATCACCTGAGAAAATAAGACCCAAAACCTGGAAGTCAGCACAAAATGTCCTATTTCTAAGTGCATTTTTTAAAGTTTTTTATTCATCCCATGTTCAGTTCAAGCAAATCAATGGATTATCAGTGTTAATAAATGATACTTTAAGGTTATACTTTGGTGAGAATTTGTACAAAAATTTTCCCAATTTCAGCAAAATGTTGCAAATTTTCCCAAATGGGACAGGCAGAGGCACCTTCCCCAAAATAAAAAAAAAACCCTGCTTTCCCAACCATAATACTAATAACTAATCAGGTTGGGCTCATCATGGAATCCCCGATGAGCCAAACCTGCCAATCTGAAACTATCATTGCTTATCACCTGCTAATCTGAAACTATCATTGCTTATCATGCTTATATCAGTATATAATAATAAATGACCAAAAACTATTCATCAATTATTGAATTAACCCTAATGTGAAAATGATTACACCAGGATTGATTTCTAGTAAAACTTAATAAGTTTCCTTACTTTTATCAAATTTCGTTATTTCAAATACCCCCAACACCGTAATCGTTCAGTTACTGCTTCCGTTCGTTTATAATGTTTATCATTGCGGACAAATATTGGAACCAAAAAAAAGGCTGATTCAGATAATTAGTGTTAGTCATTTTTAGCTCACCTCAACGAAGTTGAGTGAGCTTATGCTATACCCCCGCGTGTCCGTGTCCTTGTCCCCATCAGTGCCCCTGTCTTCGTCCGGTTAAGAAGTTTTGGGTAGCTCAGTATTTGGTAAAGTACTGATGCTACAGTAACCAAACATGTACAAGTGATTCATCTTGGGATGTTGAAGTGAACCAATGCATCGGATGGTGCATCTGACCTACATTTTCTGCTTGAGTGACTTGGTTAAGAGGTTTGGGGTAGCTCAGAGTGACTTGGTTAAGAAGTTTGGGGTAGCTCAGTATCTGACATAGTACTGATGCTACAGTAACCATACTTGCACAAGTGATTCATTTTGGGATGCTGAGATGGACCCATGCATCTGACGCAGCATCTGACCTACTTTTTCCACTTGAGTGACTTTGCTTTTAAAAGCCAATATTGAGCAAAGTATAAATATAAATGCTACATGTACCAAACTTGCATATTGGATGAATTTTGATCAACTTTCATAAAATGACTTCGACCTACTTTTTCGGCTTGAATGATTTTGCCTTTAAAAGCCAATATTGAGCAAAGTATAAGTGCTACATGTACCAAACTTGCATATTGGATGCATCTTTGATCAAACTTTTATAAAATGACCTTGACATAATTTTCCGCTTGAGTGATTTTGCCTTTAAAAGCCAATATTGAGCACAGTATAAGTGCTACTTGTAACAAACTTGCATATTGGATGTATCTTTGATAAAAATTTCATAAAATGACCTTGACCTACTTTTTCTGCTTGAGAGATTTTGCCTTTTAAAGCCACTATATGTATGCATGTACTTAGAATTATGTTTAAATTGAATTTTTCTGCTACAAGGTGAGCTTTGTAATCTGTGATTACCTACTTGGTATATCTAAGAGCTGAACAAGGTAAAAATGTTGGTTCCAAACAAAAAGTCTCCTAACAAGGGACAAACATTTGAAATATGAAAGCCATATCACTTACCATTCAAAAGTTATGCACAAGGTTTAAGTTTTACATAAGTATACCAAAATCAAAGGTCAAGGTCATACGTTAAAAAATTAAAAGTTTTGGTGCCAACAGAAAGGTCTCGTCACAAGTGAAGGAACACCCATGTGAAATATATAAAAGCCCTTTCCCTCACCATTCAAATGTTATGCCAAAAGTGTTATGCTTTTCAAAAGTAGGTCAGTCTCAAAGGTCAATGTCACAGGGTAAAAAATTTGGTATCAATAGAAAGGTCTTGTCACAAAGAATATCCACATGTGAAAAATAAAAGCCTTATCACTTACCATTTAAAAGAAATGTCCAAGGTTAAACTTGTAAAAGTTTTTCAAAGGTAGATCAGTCTCCAAGGTCAAGGTCACAGGGTAAAAAAAATTGGCATCAATAGGAAGGTTTTGTCATAAAGAATATCCACATGTGAAAAATGAAAGCCATGTCTCTGATCATTCAAAAGTTATGTCCAAGAGTAAAGTTTTTCAAAAGTAGGCCAGTCTCCAAGGTCAATGTTACAGGGTAAAAAAATTGACATCAATAGAAAGGTCTTTTCTCAAAGAAAGCCCTATCCCTGATCATATAAAAGTCATGACAAGCTTAAAAAGACTTACAAACAGACAACAGACAGACAAGATTTAATGTCCCCAATGCTTAATTGCAAAACTTGGGGACAATAACAACACTACCGATATATTATGCGCTTGAAATGTCATCGTGGATCACTTTGACATTGCTTTAGGTTTGCTCATGTTGCTCATATTGTTTCATTTCTGAAAAAAAATCCATTCTATTATGCTCCCTGAAAATTTTAAGGGTGAGCATACAATTCAGTCACTGTTGTTGCCATGCAGGATATCTGTGACTCTGTCCATTCGTCCAAGCTCGTATCTCCTACACATTTTTATCAGAACTCAAAGATTATACGTCATCAAAATGTTTAGTCAGGGTATTTGTACAAAAGTCATTCTTGAAAGTTCAAAGTCACAATTTAACAAAATACGACAAAATACATGTATTAGTATTTACATCTATCCACCTTTCATTATTATGTGATCATGCTTGACCAAAATGTTTTACATGATGTGGGCTCTTCGACAAAGGTCACTCAAGTCAAGGTGATTTCTGAAAGGTCATGGTTACTTATTTACGTAATTTTAGAGCACAGAAATAATTTTTATCTCCTACATAAACACCTGTTCAACAGAATTTGATGATACTTCACCAATATGTTTCACTGGATGTGGGCTATTCATCTGTCTTCTTCTTTGAACAAAACAAATATAACTTAATCAGTTCTTCATTCATTCTGGCATTCAATCACCCTAAATTTCGTATAATTCCTATAAAATCCCTATCATTTTAGGTGTCCCCTGTTTTCCCTATATTTTGGCCCAAAATGGCCAATTTTCCTATATTATTCCTATAATTTAAGATTATCTTGCTCTAAAATGACAATGTTCACTATATTCTCTAAATTGAATTATCAGCATGAAATACTTCAGTATATTCCAAAAATTTCCGACTCGCCTTGTTTGCCAAGCTCTCTCTAAACACATATATAAAATTTACTGTGACTGACAGATTATGATATTATTGTATACACAATTGTGTCCCATATTATGGGGAAAATGATTTATAAGTATTGAAAAAAAAGACCCTATAATTTCTCTATACATGTATTGTTTCATTTGCCCTATAGAATGTATAATGCCCTTTTTTTAATGAAATTTGGCCCAATAAAAATTCCAATGTTTAGAGTTCATGAAATGTATAGGTTTTATCGGATTGCGGATGAAAAATTGGTCTGATAAAAAATCGCATTACGTATATCGATTATTTGGATTAATAAAATTTCCCAAATGTCTGACTATTCATTGGATGATTTCAAGAACTCTATCTTTTGCCCAAACACCACTTGAAAGCCTGTCATGTCCTCCTGTAGATATATTTAGTAGCTGAATCATGAGTTTGCATATTGAACATGAATATATTAGCATTAACTTTACCTTTCAGAATGTGACCCAAATATATGCGGACATACACAGAGGACATGATTTATAGATAGCGTTTGAGTGGCATAGTGGATATACATATATATTGAACAAACTCACTCCTAGGATATCAGCATTATGAATTACGCCAGGTTCCTGAATAAAGTCAGCTTGGCCCGCAAGCCATCGCCCATTAGGGTACTCAGTAAGTACAAAAATGTACTTAGTTCATAAATTTTATGTAAATATGTGTCAATGTATATTCATTATGGGCTGTATTGTATAATTTTGATGTGACATATTAATTGCCCTTCACTGATAATAGAAGAGTTGTTCTCTCTGCAAGTATTACAAAAAAAGGAGGGGTTGGGTAGGGATTTTGAATATCTTTATTCATACATGTAACAATACATGTAAGTCAACAAAAATTCCGAAGAAATTCTAAGGTCAGTACACTTGTATGATGTTCATGATATAATTGAATAGTTATGTATCACCATGATAACTCTGTTGAATATGAGCTGTCAAATTCATTATTATTGCGTATACAGACAAATTCGGTTATTAAAAAAAAATTAAAGATTTTATCTGCTAACTGATAAACTCTGCAGGAAATGGCTCAAGTCCTTGACAGTGTACATTTTAACTACTTCAGTAGTATTTCGACTAATACATGCATAAACACACTTTGATAAATTTATAAATCAGAAAGATCTAGAGAACACGTATAGCATTTATTGTCTTTCCTGTGTATTGGATGTCCTTAATGAAATAGGGTACACTTGAAAATGTACATACAGAACCTCCTTTGATATTACCAGTACATGTACAAATAAAAGTTTAGTTGAAGTAAAATTCCAAATTATTATACAAATATGGACTTGGTCGAGGTCATTATGTCATTATAATGACCCGATGATATTTGTAATATTGACCGAGGCCGAAGGCCGAGGTCGATATTACAAATATCATCGGGTCATTATAATGACATAATGACCGAGGCCAAGTCCTTATTTGTTATATTATATCAGGAATAGTTAGACTATTTATGATTAAAATAATGATTCAAAACAATATATACACATAATCTTTCATCAAGAATTCAACAATTAATTTTCTCGTTATTGTGAAAAGTATATCTAAACTTTTAATATTTAACAAAATTACTAAAAAAAAAAATTCGATAATACTGAAATCAGGACAAATACCACACCGAGTCATTATCTACCGTCAGCGGTCATTATCGGAAAATAATGACTCGCGCGTCAGCCAATCAGAATCGACGTTACATCCTAGTTATATAATATTTAAAGGTAACATTGGTATATGTGCATTGTAATATTTATAATAGAATATTTCAAACTGAATCAACAGATTAATATACTCTAATTTATGTAACCGTTTATAAGCTTTCCCATTGGCCAAAACGTGGTCATGTGCAATGCGATTAATCGTCGTATTGAACTGGTCATATTGACGTGTTTCCGGTTTGTGCATTAAATGGTAGTTGGCAGCAAACTGTGTGTTTCTGATATAACTGTGCATGATATTTGGCAGTAATTTTAAATGAAAAAAAATAAATAGAATAAAAAAAGAAGGGTAAACCATTGTACTCGATCTGAAAAAAAAAGAAATGAGAAAGTGAGCAGTGCTTTAGGGAAGCAGAACATTATAATTACCATTTCTTTTCCATTCTTCATGTATATGATAAAACAGTTATAGCACAGATTATTGGGTCGATATGATGATTTATAGAGTGATAAAACCAATATCAACCTCGGCCTTCGGTCGATATTGGTTTTATCACTCCATAAATCATCATATCGACCTCATCACTGTGCAATAATTGTATAATATAAAAACATCCTCACAACAAGGTCTACATTCTTGAAAACAATTGACCTTGACAATGGGTTTTCCCAGATAAGAGATCTGAATTTGAATTTTGTTAAATTTAAGCATCGCATGCATCATAAGCATACAATAATGATAATTTCTTGAAATCTTAAGTCAGTAACGATATTTTCCAGCCATATACAAACTGTTTTATGATTTTACTCATCGTTACCTTTCATTTTGACCTATATGTGGAAAAATTTTCACAATGAAATTTAGTTTGGATGGGGAGTAGCTCTGATCTCTTATGTTGGGTCAAACATTGTGCTGTATTCATATAACCTTCTTGCACATGTCCCCGGCAGTGACCAACGAATGGGCACTTATAAATGACATGCTTTTGGAAGCATTAAACTTTTATTGTTGTGTTCAATTTATTGTTGCGTTCAAGACCACAGTTTTCCTTATCTTTTTCAGCTGCCATAGTCCAACAGAGTCCCCCTTCCTTAATATCAATGGCAGGGGGTATGCCAAATGTCAACACTTTTCCATTGGTGGAAGGAAGCTTTAAACTTAAGTATGCTGTAGATGTATTACACAATTTTGATACATGAAAGATTATTTGAAAAAATGTGATTTTTAAAAGTCTCTAGATTTAAAGTGCTACATTGTAATAAATTATGGTTATCATATGAAGTGATCCAAGAAATACATGTAGGTTGTAGCAAAGAAATGCTGCTAATACATAGTTCATTCACTTACACAATATTTCATATTTCTTTGTGACTTTCAGGGATGGAACTGAAATAGTCATAGATAAAAAGTCAATGAAACAGGCTTTGCAATATTCTGCCACACAAGGGTATGTACTGATATCTACAACAGAATATATTAATTGAATGTACTGTTTTCTGATTTTATTTTTCAGATACTATAATTTGGACCAATAAAGAATCTCTATTTATAAAACTAGTGTTTCTTAACTACTTTGTTGATCTGTAGCAATTATTTAACTGCTGTTCAAAAAATGAAAAAAAAAGAATTGACATATGGAATATCTCACTTTGATTTAATCAGATTAAGTTTGAGGGTTTCATGTCCCTTTGACACATTTTTGAATGAATCAAGTTCCTTGGTTAAAATTTAGGTTTTAAGCATTTATACAGTAGCGTCTTCATTATTTGAAAGATCTACATGTACATGTATTTGATCTACATGTACATGTATTTACTGATATTTCAGTTTTATTGGTTTAAATGTCATTCATGAATTGCTAACATCTCTATTTCCAGTGAGATGTAAAATCCCCTTTTACATGATCATAGAGTATACTTTGTTCTGTTGATACATGTATTTATTATTTGGCTTATATTCAAATTTCTTAGTTAGTTGACCTTTTTTCAAATTTGTTCTTTATACTAGATTGATTTATTATTACAGTTGTAACAAGTTTCATATTGGTATTTTCAAGCCCTTGAATCAAAGATCAGAGGAAAATTGATTTTTCCTATTTTTGTTTGTCTCTCTCCAAAATATTGACATAATCATCTGATCGACTATTGCTTTAAGTAATAAGACTTGAATACTTTGTGTACGTAATCTTTTGGACAAGACCTATCTTTTACCTCATGACCATGACCTTGTTGACTTGGTCTAGACTTAAGGTATCGTTGTACAATAGAGTTATTTTACATAGCGATTTGATCATCTCCATTGTAAAGTATGGTAAAATTTATGCCTGGTAAGGTACTATAAACTATATATTTTCTGAAAGGTAATGATGCCCTGATTACAGATATAAGACTCCAAGGTCTTAAAAATCAAAGGGGAAAAACTCTTGTACAAAATAGATATTTTGTATGTGATATATAGGGAAAATAGATTATTTAGATGCTTTATAAGTTATTCCCCTTTGTTTTTCTGACCCCAAAATTCTTATTTCTGAGCTGTGGGCATTATAACCTTTCAGAAAATATATAGTTTGTAGTACCTTTCCAGGCATAAAATAATGCCCTATTGTACATCGGATACCTTAACAACATGTGTACAGAATTGTTAAGACAAAAATGAATTAACAGCATGTTGGTTTTTATAGTTGATATTGACACATATCTGTATCAGTCTAGTATGCTTTTATATGAAAAAAAATTCCTTGTACTTAAACACAATGATTCTTCTTATATCATCCAAATACTTTTGAAACAGCCATACAAAACCCAGCAACTGAAACAGATTGATAAAGATACATTTGCTATAGCATATTCATTGATGAATATGTACATGTATATAGGCTTTAAAAAGTCCATACCGGTAGAATGGATATACATGTACATTAGGGACCTCACACTTTTCTCATCGATAAAATATATAATATGGATATTATTTCTCTTAAGCAGGTTTTGATAAATAACAAAACGGGAAGACTTGAACTTTCTATTTATTATAAATATTAATGATGAATTATAAATATGAAAGTTGGAATATTGACCCTGTTATTTAAATGTATGACATTATGTTTATGTGCTTGTCATCTTTTAAGTTAAAACTTTGTTCTTTCAATATCATTTAATATAATAAGTAGTATGTACATTTGTGACATCTCTGATTAGTATTCCAGAGTTACTGAGCTTTGTCTACAAGCTACAGTTCAGAATCCATGATCCACCTACGTATAACAACATAAACCATCCCGGACAAATGGAGTGTATTATAACAAACGGAAGTCAGGATGGACTCTGTAAGGTAAGTAAAAGGGCTTTTTAAAAACTCTTTGAACGGCATGATAATTCTCAGATGTCATGAATACTGTATGACTTGTGTATTTATCTTTGCGGGATTCATATTTTGGTGGAGTTAACACTGTTAAGGACGCCTAATTCAAGACAATGCTAAAGCATTTAATACTCTTACAGATTGTGAGGGAAAATGATTGAAGCTAATACTTGTAATTCAACATGCAATTTTTGCCCTGTGTCTGCTAAAACTTGATCATACTAAATAAGTACATGCACTCATACAGTATATTTATTATACCTCCTGCAACAAAGTTGTGGGGTGGGGTATACTGGAATCACCTTGCCGTTTGTCTCTAGACGAAAGCTTGTTATCTCAACTCCTCCCAAACGAATCAATGGATTTTAGTGGAACTTTACACAATGAAAGATCATAATATGTAGCTGTGCATGAAGAAAGGGGATTGCTGCCAAAATAGTTTCACCTGAGTTATGACCCTTGGACTTACATTTTTTTATGCATTTTAAATGTCAAACCATGTCATCGCAAATTAAAATATGGATCAAGGATTCTCTAATCTAATGTTGATGTACATGTACTCTATATATTGTCATAAAGATATTTTCCATTAGACGTGTATTATTCAAAATAATGTATTTTACATCTTTTTGTCATATATTAGGTTTTCGAGGCAATAACAAATGAAGGGGACAATATTTTATTAGAACATCCCTGCTACTCTGGAACACTTGCAATTGTGAGTATTTGAATGCAACTTTTTAAGCAATTTGCCCGCAAAATGGCAAATTAAAATTTCAAACTTTGATGTCAGAAAAGCAATTAATGATCAGAATTGTCTGATTTGACAACACGTCATTATGAATTTATTACCTCTTTTAGCCAAGGAAATATAATCTCCTCAGCTGCAAATTGTACATGCACTACATTCTTTGAATTATGTTTCATTATTTAATATTTAGGCCATACAAAATTAATAATTTAAGTTTCACGGGCACTTTTTGAGAAAAAAAAAGTGAGGGAGGCAGTTTTTTTTTCTTTTTTTTTTTTTTTTTTTTTTTGCAAACGTGAAATTTGATGAATGTACTTTATCTTTTAACAAAATTTCCAATTCAAGTGTTTTGATGCTGAAAATACATTAAAACTTAAATATAGTATGAAGTAGTTATGTTTAGTGCATTGATTAACAAGATAACACAATGTCTTCCTTTAATATATTAATTGCATTTCCAAATCGGAAGTTTATAAGATATTCTGTGATTTGGTCACACTTATTATATGTTTCATATGACAGACCAGAATGAAGATGTAGACTAAAAACATGTACATGTATGTTGTACATCTAAATTATGCTAAAAAGGATCACCAATCTCCAACCGTTGCCCTGTGTAAGGTTAAAACTTCAAATGATGTTTACATTTTGTAAATTACTTTTTTTTAATCCAACTAAGCGAGTAAAATCGTAATTGTTTCTCAGTGCTTAGACCAAAAATTTTACCCTTGGCGTCGGCAAAAGAGTAGGAAAAATGCAAAGAAATATGTCTGACAATTTAGTTTGAATTTTAACAACGATTACACAAGGGTACCTGAGCAATTTGTCATCCCTTTTCATTGTCGGACTTGAGCAAGTTGTCTGCAAATTTTAATTTCTATCCCGTGGAAATTTTAAAGTTTCTGCGGGAGATGTGCTTAGGGTTTAATTGACAAGTTTATTTGTAACGAAATTAGGATAACGTATTATTTCTGCCCTTTCCCTCATTCCCGTCACCGGTGTTCCTGGCTGCTGTAATATAGCTTAATTTATTGTTTTCCTTGTACACAATGCCGACTCTCAATAAAAATTTCTCATGTCTTTGTCGAAAATTCTTGTGAAAATTAATTGATAATACACTGGGAAAGCCAGTTTACACTTCTACTGTATTCAATCTGACGTAAACTGTGAGTTCTTAACAAAAACTTTTTTCAAATTTCTAATAAATTAAATGATTTAACTAATAAAAAAGTATATAATGCGCTTGCATATTATCACAACAGAGTCCAGTATCATTTAACGTAACGTTACCTCGTCCGTGATATGGAATATACGCGTGGTCGCGATTACCGTACAACCAACAATTGAATACGGTAGCTCGGGTAAATCATTTTGTAAATAATACTATTTTATGTGAACAAGTGTTGAGTTACAGCTTTACAATTTATATATTTAGTGAAGTAAAGAATATGTAAACAAACTATTTGTATTAGCACAACGATGTTCAATTGACGACTTTAAAATTATGGTAAAACACTCTATAAAAATCGTAAATGCAGCGGGTTTTTAGGCAATGCGGCGGTGCCCCTCAATCGAAATTTTAATTTTTCTTGGCCTTAGTATACTAATTTGGGTTTTTTAGGCTCGGCCATTAACGAAGAACATTATTCCAGTGCGTTCAGATATGGATGGCCTTGACCCTGACCACCTGGAAGAGATACTGTCTAAGTGGTCCCCATCAGATGTGAAGGACCCAGAAAGCTCTATACCAAAGTTTTTATACTGTATTCCAAATGGAGGCAATCCAACAGGCTCAGGACTCACTTTGGAAAGGAAAAAACGTATCTACGATATAGCCAGGAAATATGATCTGTTGATACTGGAAGATGATCCTTACTTTTTCATTCAGTTTAATAAGGTACTGCATACAGCTATGATTTCACTTACAAGTATTAATAGCCATTCTCTGTAAGGACCAAAATCGTTCGGCGCGGCATGTCATGGATTTTGATGATTTTCGGTATAATTGGTATATATTTAGTACTGACCATGAAAATAACACTTTTCGGCCAATGTGACCTCTGGTTGCCATGGTAACGAGGTCATTCTATTTATAGCACTTTTGGGACCATGAAATAAGCCAGCTCCGGAGACTTCGTTGCCATGGATACCACTGTAACAGCTTGTTCATCTTTATATAATCTATTCTTCCTTACTTCCATTCTTACTTAGTACACTTAGATATGTGATATATATTACAGGAAGCTTATTGTACTAAGCCAAAATAAGTCAAAATAAAGCGAAAAATAGAGGTGAAAATAAGGGCCAATTTAGTGTGTTTTTGACCATTTTCAATCTTAAATATCACAAAAGGCACCAATAGGAGACTAGTGATTTTCATCAATGGAAATATATGTTTATTGACAAATAAAATGAACGAAAAATTGGAATGGGTATTTAAGAGTTTTACCTAAATTCTGTCGTCAAAGACCGTTGCCATGGCAACATTAGACCTTTTGCTTGTTTCATATTATATTTGAAATTGATTTTATTCCTCTTTAGAGTTACATAAGATTGTCAAAATGTATGCATGTATAGATATGACTCATATCTTTTACATAAGAACAATTAAAATGTTCAAGGTCATTGGCTTGATGTTCAAGGTCATTTATCCTTCGAGACTCAAATTTTGCATAAAATATTGATTTTTTAATTTTTTTTGTTACCGATTTTAGTGATTTTTTCATTTAAATAGTTTCATAGGTCATATATATTATGAAAGCACATGAATATAAGAAATACAAATCTTAGAATTTATTGAATTGTAGCAATTCAATAGGAAAATATTTTTCCGTCAAAAAACAAGAAAAATACAGATTTCGTCCCTTTTTTATCAAAATACTCACCAATAATTTAGATATTCGAAGATGTGAAGAAACGTAATCAATAGTTCTAAGAAATAAGTTATACAATTATCATTTTATGACATATAACTGTTAAGTTCAATATTTCAAGGTTTCTAAAATATTGACACCTTCATTTTATGAAAAATCAGGATTTTTCGTCAAATCTGGTCACTTAAAGTTTAATGACCTTGAAAATTCAGTGGGTGACCTTGAAATATTTTCAAGGTCATTTTTATATCAAAACGCCTCTGATAGATGTATACATGAACTTTTGTTCCAATATCATGCGTAGATAGTTTGATAGAGGTTGTGTTTAAATTCATCGTATGAAAACCTTTCAGCCGATTGTTGCCATAGCAACTAAATTTGATGCTGCTTTGCATATAAAAGGTCAAATTAGCCCAATTAATTTTTTGTATTCATGTACAGTTCAAAGATGATAATAATTGGATAACTAGAATTTGGACTTCAAAAATTGGTGCTTTTATGAAATATTCAACCTTGCAAAACAGTAAAAACATGCAAAAAAGGGCCTTTGAGTGCCCAAAACAGAGCCATTTGATACCCTGTTTTGGCCCAATTTTTCATCTTGTATACACAAAGCATCCGAGATGAATGTAAAAAACTTTACAAATATGCATAATGATAAGGATTAAAATAAAATAATCAAAGCAATTTCAGATTAATAAAGTACCTGTTTCCATGGTAACGAAGCCTACAAATATGCCTTGTCCTATAGATTTTCCCGATTTTTGCAACTTCAGACACGGTTACCATGGCAACGACAACCTTTCTGAAAAAACTGGGGTTGATTTTCATACTAGCACTTCATATTGAACTTCCATACCAAAAATCTCAAAAATCCATGACATGCCGTGCCAAAATGTTTTGAAATTCTTTGGTTCTTACAGAGAATTGCTGTTAATTTCTCTCAAATTAGATGCATGGTTGCAGATTGAATTGCCCTGTAGTACATTGCAATTATGCATTTATATATTTTGTTGAAAAATCCTTCATGTTTGATTTTAATTCAATCAGTGCAAAAATTTAGGTAACACATCAGAAAGCATTAGTTTATCACATCGATCACTGCATTGCATTCTCAAAAATTGAGACTCATCGTGAGCTTATCAGTCGTATAATACATGTTGATTACTGAACTAAATGTACATTTACAGTTTATAAATAGAAATTTTACGTGTGCTTTGATCATTATTTTGTAGCCTTATGTGCCAAGTTTACTTTCAATGGATGAAGATGGCCGTGTGATAAGATTTGACTCATTCTCAAAGCTGTTATCTTCTGGGTAAGAAGCATCAGTCTGTAATTGTATAATTGAAGTGGACGTTTTGTTTGATTTACGGTAAAAAGTATATTTACATTGAATTTCTAATGGAAAAGGTTACCACACTCTACTAAGTTATTATGTAGATGTATAGAAATAACTCTGTCTGTACAAATGTACCAAATTTTCCTTGGCAGTAACATGCATCCAAATTTAAATTCTTACATTTTTAAAAATAACCAATTCAATATGTGTATATGAAAAAAAATTGAAGATGTAGACTTTATTTGGCACAGAATGAGAGTTGGGTTTGTGTCTGGTCCCCGGCCGATCATTGACAGAGTTGCCTTACACATGCAGTGTTCAGGAATGCACACCAGCGGTATGTCACAGGTAAGTAAAAATATTGCAAAGGCATCAATCTTTAACAATTTTTTAGTCCCTGTGTGTCCCTTGCTACAAATGGTAGAGGCTTAAGGTGGGGGAGAGGGAGGGGGGTTAGGGCTGCAGTGATTCACAATGGTTCTCGATTAACCACAGTTCTTGTTGACGGTTCGATTCGCAGTATGGTACTGTCTACATATCAAACTCTTTCGAAATGGAAAATGACTTGAAGACATTTGCAGACAAAGTTTCAGCATAGATTATGTATTAGAGAACTTAATGTAAAGTCAATTAAGCTATCTCAAGGTGATTGATACTTCATAGTATTGCTCTCTTATTGGTATTCTTCTTTCATACTAGTAGAGAATATAATTTACAAGTGTCCAAATCCCTATATTTATTCAGATTTTATCTTTTTATGTGAAAAAATAACGAATCACACGGAAAGCAAATATTGTGATACATATCGTATTGTGAGCAAAGTGTATCCTTGCAGCCCTAGGTGTGTGTGGGCGGGAGCAATATAGTGATGCCAATCTCTGTAAAATGTTGAGCAAAAACTTCAGGCATAACTTTTGACAAGTATGTGAACTTTGGGGGTAACTTTTAAAAAGGACAAACTAAGTGATATGGATTTTCATATTCCACATGTGTATTCCTTTTGGCAAAACTTTTTTCGGTGGGGGGGGATACCTAAATTTTTACCCTTTGACTTTGACTTGCACGAATGAAACCTTCGAACATTTTTTTTTCGCATTTTTCATATGGCACAGTTAATTCTGCTAACAAATGAAATGTTTTTAAATACAACAGTTAAAAGCCAGTCATCTTAAGCTGTAATCACCTCTGATGTGTAACAATGACAGGCACAATTGACCTCATGTTCCATGATGATTTTTCTTTCCACAGGTTACTTTAAGTAAAATATTAGAGCACTGGGGACATGATGGGTTTCTAAAACATGCAGAGAAAACATCAGAATTCTATCTTAAGAGGAGAGAAAGTTGTCTTGCAGCAGCTGAGAAACATTTGAAAGGTATTGTGGATATGTACACAATGTACATGTAGATTTATATTCAGGGAATCATTTTGCGTGAATTTTGTTTCAGCCTAATATTTTTAGTAAAATGTGAGAAAATTTTCTCCTTATATCAGTTTGTATTTTAGGCAAACTGTCGTAGTTTGAGATGATACAAGCCCCATAGACCCTCCTCTAGATCTTTACCGCAAATAAATAAAAGCAGTAAAACAATAATGTACCTACTTTAAATGTATTAGATTAAGCATTCTGATTGAAGGAGCTTAGTTACACAATAAGTAGATATAAAGCACAAAATGTAACAATAACACCAGGAAACTGACGACTCAAATGTTCAAGACTAGCCTCAATTTCCTTGTTATATAAGACTAGTAAATTTTGTGCTTTTTACGGTAAATGAGTAAGATATGAATTTACATGGAATTGTGAATCTATCATTATTATAGGTCTGGCAGAATGGACGATTCCCAGTGGAGGAATGTTCCTCTGGATTAAGCTGAATATTGAAGACACTTTCCAATTAATAACGGTTAAAGCCCGAGCTAAAAATATCCTATTTGTGCCTGGAAACGCTTTCCTAATCAATGAAGACGAGAGTTGTCCTTATATCAGAGCTTCATATTCCTCCTGTACCGAGGAAGAGATGGATGTGGTAAGATTGCCTTTATTTATTGGTTTGCAAAGAAACTCTATTGAGACAATGTCCCTGTGTCTGTATGTTCATTTGTCTGTCCACGATGTCAAATGATGATTACAATGCTGAAAAAGGTCTTAATATTTCTTCAAAGAGAAGATAAATATCTAATATTACATTATTGGGCTACATTTGGACTGATGGCACAAGAATGATTTTGCTTCTTGTATGTAATATAACCATGACTTTTACTTGTGACATCAAATATTGTAATATCTGACCTTTACCCTTCAAACCAAGTTATATGAAAATGGTCTATTGACTTGAATGTAGGCGAGAAACTTGAGCTCTTCAGGAATTGGAAATTATAGGTGTCATCCACTAAAAACAAAATTTCAGGGGTGATATGCATGTACATGAAGCAATACTGCAATGCCATTTTGTGTCAGCAAATTTATTTTCCAAAACCTTGTAAGCAAGATAGAAGAAAGACTAAAAGTGTGGAATTACCAAACCAAGCCTACTAAAGTACTAACAGGTTTTTAAGAAAACGGAAATTTTGATTTTACTTGAAAACGCTTTAAAATTGATCCATATGGATATCGAGGGAAATGTTCAACTATTAGAGCACTGTTTGAAAATGAAAATTTTAAAAATTATTATTATTGCGTTTCCTTTGTACACATAGGAAATAACACGTTAAATAATCATTTTCATGCACAAAGTCCATAAAACCTACACTGGTCAAGTTTGAATGATACAATAGCCATAATCTACATGCGACACAATAGATTTATGCCTCAATAATCAGTGAATATCTACCTATATGAATATGAGTTGCTGTTACTTTTAACGTACTCGACCCTTGTTGAGAAAAAATGACTTGGTCAATTTGTAAGCGTAAAATATTGCTATTTTCCAATGAGTACACCAAAAATTATGTCTTGTAAGGTTTTAAAGGCTAGGTTTTTGAGTAGTGCTTTTCCATCTGTATTACCATTTCAATTTTCAAATGATTCTATTCTACCGTTTGCAAATAGAAGGGAAATTTCCGTTTTCTTAAAAACCTGTTGGTACTTTACAAATGTTAGCCATTGGGAAAATGTAGAATCTTTTAACTATCAAGGTCAAAGTTCAAGGTCACAGTGAACATTTTAGAAAAAAAAATCTAAACACAAAGAAAATGCAAGCTAAGTAGACATAAATAAGCAAAATTATTCTTCCAGAAATGTTGTCCATAGCAGTAGGATTTTCAAGATAAAAGTCACAGTATATTGATGTAAATTTAGGGAATAACTAGTTTCTGATGTTATGTTTGCGGACGGTAAATGCTGATTTTACAGTCGCAAACCGAGTTTTTCTGGTGACGCGTTAGAGGAGCCGGAGCCGGATGTTTGCACCGTAAAATCAGCATTTACCATCAACAAACATAAGGTCAGTATATAGTTATTCCCATTCTAATGCAATCTTATTTTCTATGAATATAAGGCGAAATGTGATGTTAGCAACGTCAAAGCCTAGTATGTTCTCGTTTTACAGTCGTAACTAAGGAGCAAACAACCAATGAACATCGACGTTATAGTGACGTTGTATTAGAATTTGAATTCAAGGGAATGTTACTCTTTTCCTTTCCCTTATTTTTATAGATCAAAATTTGAGTTTGGTTGTGTTGCATGATGTTTCAGGTTTTCATCTTTCATTACAGGCTTTTGGAAAATTGGCAGAATTAATCAAGGAGGAATGCTAGCGGATCCATCCATATCGATGTTAGAATTTATACCAAAGTCTATTTGGCCATGTTCTGGAGTGAATATTGATTGACAGAAAACCTTCTTGCTTCATCGAACACTATTGTTTATACATGAAGTGTGTTCCTCAATTAACTATGGTGGCATTTTGATATTAGAGTGTGACAAATATACATGTATTTTAAAAACTTGTGACTTGTTTGTGTGTTCTTTGTTACTGTCAAGAGTGCATGTGTTGAGTAAATATATACAATGTATGTACATGTAGCTGTAATGTTCAAAACATGAAGAGAAACTTTTTTCATAGAAAAGAAGTTTATATGAAAAAAATGTTATTGAAGAATACAATGTATGTGTTATGTACAAAATAAAATTGTCAATTCATAATGCACAGTCTGGTAATACTATGGCTAACTATGCATCTGTTAAAGTAAAATTTTAAAATGGTACATGTACTTTTATAGGAAGATACATTGTACAATGTAACATGAAACACATTTGATCTGACATACTTGTAACTGTTTGTTGATTTTTTTAAACAAAGTTTATTGATAATGAATAATTATGAAGAAGTGTATTGTTGCATTTTTGTTCACATTCCATTACCTAGCTGTTATTTTCATGTGCAATTTCTAAATCATCTAGGCTTCAGTACCCAGAATTGAGCATGTTAATTTTGTGACAAAAGTTTTTTTTTCAAATTATGCAAAGTGGCTTGAATAAGACGTTCAATCAAATAAATCCAGTCCGTAAATATAATCACATCTTAACTGTATTTATAGCGATACAGCTCCATTGCAAGTCCATGTCTCGAGAGACTGGCTATGTCTTCCCATTCTGAAGTAAAAAGAAAAAAATATTTCACTGAAAGTTATTTCTAAGGTTCATTAAAATCTAGAAGCTTTGTAGGACTCAGGACTTGTAGATCAGGTTTCATTTTCAGAAGAACCTTTTTGATCCTTTGTATGATATTGAAAGGAATTTTATGTATAGACCCTTTTGCTTCGTATGGTACCTTTTCCACTCAAAACAATGAAATGACGTCATACCGCAGCAGTGCATGCCACTATTTAGAGCGGTATGGCGTGATTCCATTGTTTTGAGTGGAAAAAGTACCTTACGAAGAGACAATAGTGAATCGAACGGACCTTATCGTGAAAGGGTCTATTAGTAATATCTTTCAAAGATCTTGGCATCTTTGAATGTACATTTATGTGCCTGCTTGTCAGCCTAAGCTTTAGAATTTCCAAAAAGGGGCGTTAATTCATTTTAAAGTAAACAAACGGACTAGTTTTAGGCAGTAGTTAATGCTTTATTAGTTCAACAAATAACAACTATGGATTTTGAAGGTCAAGGTCATCTTAGATTTGCATTTTGAATGAGACTGATTGCAGAACATTAACAAAATAAACAAGATGTGTTTTTGAAATTTGAATGCCCCTGAAAGAAAGCTTGTCGGTATTCAAGCTGCTATCAAAAAGTAGGTCAAAATCAAGGTCAAAGGGTATAGATGAAAAGGTCATAAGGAAAACACATATAAAATATGAAAGCACTACCACTCACCATTCAAAAAATATAGCCAAGGTTAAATTTTTTATTTCTTCAAAAGTTGATAAAGTCCAAGGTCATACCTTTTGTACTAATGTAACGGTCTTGTCAAATGGAAGTAAAATCTTGCATCCACATAATCACAAGTTATGGTCAAGGTTATTTTTGTGCAGACAAACTGACAAAACTTTGCCTTAAATATTTGATTACAAGGGCATAAACATGACAAAAATTATAAAAGGTGTATTTTTTCTCAGGAGAAAAAAGGTCAATGTTAATAAGTTTTTCATTATCTTTTCAACATGAATTTAAATTTGTCACCAAAATCTCTTATTTTGAATCTTCATCTGTTCCCCTTTCGAATTCGATGCTGGCCACATCATTCACAAATTGAAAAAAAAAATCGGTACCGTTTACATCCAGTCCGTTGCCATCCATGTCCCTGCTCATAAACATCGTTAGAGTGGCGTTTTTGTTGTCACCAAACACGGAACAGTCCAGAAATCTAGACAGTTCCTGTCTGCTCAGTCTGTAGTCATGGTCAGAGTCCAAGAAAAAGTAGATGAAGCCATGTTTATGAGATACTCGTTTTGCCATATCTAGCGCATCGTCTTGTTCTGAGGGTACATCTGGGTTCAGTTTATTGAGGTTTTTCTTGTCCAGAACGTTTCCTATGTGCCTTTGGAGTCCGCCGCTACGCTTTTTGGTCAGATCGTTGTTGAAAAGATCGTAGAATTTCCGCTACAAATAATATAAGAACATCATTTATGGGGGATGGTAAAAAAAAACCCCAATAAGCTCAAAATGCATCGAAGATGCAAAATGCCGAGTTGCAAAACTGGAATGTAAGTATGAATATGCAGACTAACATGAAATGTGTATGGTTTGTAACAACATTTTGTGGTCCTAAATGAAAATTTCTGGATCAAGAAATGGTCTTCTCTTTATTCTATATCAGCGTGTAATATATTTTCAAGGATACAGATTTTCCTGTGACCTTGATCTTTGACCTTTTGACCCAAAAATTAATGGCAAGTTTCATGATTATAGGTGCAATACAGGCTCAAAAATGGTCTGGAAACCATTTTCAATTACCTAAGTCCTGTGACCTTGATCTTTGACCCTTTGACCCCTAAATCAAAAGTGGTCATTTTCTATTCACTGGAAACATTTCTGGCAAGTTACATGATTACAGGTGCAATACAGGCTCAAATTCACTCGGGAAACCATTTTTAATCATCTTAGTCCTGTGACCTTGACCTTTGACCTTTTAACCCCAAAATTGATAGTGGTCATCCTTGATCCATGGGAAACATTTCTGGCAAGCTTCATGATTATAATTGCAATACAGGCTGAAATATGGTCCGGAAACCACTTTCAATCATCTGAGTCCTGTGACCTTGACCTTTGACCTTTTGACCCCAAAATCAATAGGGGTCATTCTTGATTCATGGGAATCATTATTGGCAAGTTTCATGACTTTAGGTGCAATACAGGCTAAAATATGGCCAGGAAACCATTTTCAATCATCAGAGTCCTGTGACCTTGACCTTTGACCTTTTGACCCCAAAATCAATAGGGGTCATTCTTGATTCATGGGAATCATTATTGGCAAGTTTCATGACTTTAGGTGCAATACAGGCTAAAATATGGCCAGGAAACCATTTTCAATCATCAGAGTCCTGTGACCTTGACCTTTGACCTTTTGACCCCAAAATCAAAAGTGGTCATTTTCTATTCACAGGAAACATTTCTGGCAAGTTACATGATTATAGGTGCAATACAGGCTGAAATATGGTCCGAAAACCAATTTCAATCAACAGAGTCCTGTGACCTTGACCTTTGAACTTTTGACCCCAAAATCAATAGGCTTCATCCTTGATTCAAGGGAAACATTTCTGGCAAGTTTCATGATTATAGGTGCAATACAGGCTGAAATATGGTCCGGAAACCATTTTCAATCATATGAGTCCTGTGACCTTGACCTTTGACCTTTTGACCCCAAAATCAATAGGCCTCATCCTTGATTCAAGGGAAACATTTCTGGCAAGTTTCATGATTATAGGTGCAATACAGGCTGAAATATGGTCCGGAAACCATTTTCAATCATCTGAGTCCTGTGACCTTGACCTTTGACCTTTTGACCCCAAAATCAATAGGGCTCATCCTTGATTCAAGGGAAACATTTCTGGCAAGTTTCATGATTATAGGTGCAATACAGGCTGAAATATGGTCCAGAAACCATTTTCAATCATCTGAGTCCTGTGACCTTGACCTTTGACCTTTTGACCCCAAAATCAATAGGGCTCATCCTTGACTAATGGTGAGTAAGTGTATGAAGTTTCATTGTTATAGCCTCTTTCGTAGTTGACTTATAGTCCGGAAACCAATTGTTGACGCCCTCCCGCCCGCCCGCCCAACCGCCCGCCCAACCGCCCGCCCAGACGCCCGCCCAGACGCCCGCCCCGCCCGCCCGTCTCACATCAAATTAAGAGCCGAGTTTTGCAACTCGGCTAAAAATATTGAAAAAAATAAGATTGAAAAAGTGCTATGTAAAAGATTATTAAAAGATGCATTCTGGCTAAACATCATCTTCTGTTCGTTAAGTCATTTTGCTTTGCAGCGTATAATGTTTGTGAGATTACCTTTACCTAGAGAAGTCTCAAGATGGCGAAAATCTAAGCAATAAAAGAAATACACACACCGGAGAAGCGAGGAAAACCGGGTCGACTTTGAGCGATCGATTAACAAGGGTTTTGTAATGACGTTGTTACCCGGATAACCTACATAAAACCTTCCAATTTCATACTGTAACAGGATCTTTAGACAAACATAAATATACACAGAAAATCCACTATGTTTCGCAATGTTGCTTAAAGAATAAGATCATGACCTCTCTGGAGATTATATTTTAATATCTCACCTTTTGTGCGTGTAGATACGACTTGAATCCAAGACTAGAGGACAAAATTGCCAAAATTATAATACCGTTAAGCAGAAATTCCGCCATCTTCAGCATTCCGTTATTTCTTCAAATTTGTGTACAATCTTGCGATTTTTTGAAATATAAACATATTGCTGAATTTGGCCGCCAGGCCTTTTTAGGTCGTTAAACCTACGATTTTATTACGAACATAATTACCATGTTTTGATTTATCTTTCCCGTACGCCTGGTCAGTTATTGTCCCATATGGAAGATGTTATCATCTGTTACAAATCTTGGCGCCATTTAGAAACAAAAATAAGAAAACCATCCTTATTTTAACCCGATACCTCCTCCCATTAATTCTGGGTGTACACTTACGAAAGGGTACTTCTTATCGCAAGCATCATGTTTACAAAATTTTTATTTACACAAAAGAAGCTTTACAAGCTAGTCAGACTTTTCTTCAATCATTGAGTGGAGTTTCATTAAACTATGGACAGAAGTAGATTGCTGCCATTGAACTTTCCGACCTGTACTTATTTGATTCAATCTCTAATGAAGGTATAGTCTCTTGGGGCTCCGAAAAGCATGCATAATTAATACTACTTCTAAAAGGGCATCGTTTGTGCTTTTTACTTTATGCCCTCGAAATCGAAGGTTCCAGAGCATATAATAGTGGTTGGTCTGTCTGTCTGTTTGTCTGTCTGTCTGTCTGCGCAAAGAACTTTTACTTAATAACCATAACTTTCGAGTGATATATATATGGTTTTCATACAAGACCTTGCCATTGGAACCAAAATATTTGACCTCATGATATTCACCTAGGAGTTTGACTTAAGAGTTTTGACAAAACTGTAGATGGGGACATTTGTATTTTATGAACACAGCTTATTATGATGTGAGCAGAACAATTTGAGGACCTGCGTGCGAACCCCCTCCCCTCTTTTTAGCTCACCAGAGCGAATCTCAAGTCATAGCATGTCGTCCGTCCGTCTTTCGTAGACTTTTGATATCTTATCATGATTTATACGTTCGACATCTCCTCTGCAACCGATACACAGAATTTAACTACACTTTACAGGAAGCAAACTTGTACTCAAGGTTCTCTAACAAGTTGTGTTTTTCAGGCAGATCGGTCAACAAATATAACCTCCGAGGACTGATTGGCCGACGCATTTTCGACATCTCCTTTTCAACGGCTGCACATAATTTCGCGAAACCTTATTACCGGCAGTCATGACTGCCGGTATACTGTAATCAATCGTGACATACTTGCACGGATAAAATAACTCTAGGCAATATGATTGGTGGACAATCACAAAATATGCAAATATTCGTCAAGGTTATTTAGAATCTGTGCATAAGATACTTTCATCAGGTCGGCTCAAGATTCTAGATGACTTGACAAATGAAAGTCATATCGTATCGGTGCATTTTCATCCGAAAGATGCATCGAAAAGTCTTTGTACCGATACCTCCTACAACAATCACAGATCCTCTGAAATTTCCGTAGCTTGAATCGGAAATAAAAACGGAAAAGCCCGGAAATGTGCAATTGCAATTTCGTCAACAAGAACAAAAATACTTTATTCCAATTTTTTCTTACTAGTATTTTACAACATTTAATGTCAGCTAACTGCCGGCAAGCTTTTTGTAAAAGCTAATACTTGTGAAGCAAGTACTCACAATGCTCTCTATCAAGTTGTGTTTTTCACGCAGATCGGTCGACAAATATTGCCGCCGATGGCTTTTATTGGCTGACGAATTTTCGACTTCTCCTCTGCAACTGCTGCACAGAATTTCATGAAACCTTACAGGAATCAAGTATTAAACGACAAATTTTGGATCGTGTTTCTTGAGCGGACCAAAGGACCGTTTGCCCTGAGCAAGCTTTATATTTTTCATTTTGAAAATAATTTTAAAATATCTCAATCTCTGGAATATTTCTTACTTCCACTTTTCTCAGGGGGGGGGGGGGGAATGTGTTAAGGACAGTGTGTTTATTTTATTACAAATAAGATTTTTTTTATGCCCCCGGAATCAAAGATTCGGGGGCATATAGTTTTTGGCCTGTCCGTCTGTTTGTCTGTTTGTCTGTCTGTCTGTCTGTTTGTCCGAAAAACTTTAACATTGGACATAACTTTTGAATGGGAAGTGATAGGGCTTTCATATTTCACATGTTTATTCCTTGTGACAAGATCTTTCCATTGATACCAAAATTTTTGACCTTGTGACCTTTACCATGACCTTTGACCTACTTTTAAAAAACTTTAACGTTTGGCATAACTTTTGATTTGGAAGTGATTGGGCTTTCATATTTCACATGTGTATTCCTTGAGACAAGACCTTTCCATTGATACCAAAATTTTTGACCACGTGACCTTGACCTTGACATTTGACCTACTTTTCAAAAAACTTAAACATTGGGGATAACTTTTTAATGGTAATTGATAGGGCTTTCATATTTCACATGTGTATTCCTTGTGACAAGACCTTTCCATTGATACCAAAATTTTTTACCTGTGACCTTGACCTTTGACATACTTTTAAAAAACTTTAACATTGGGCATAACTTTTTAATGGTAAGTGATAGGGCTTTCATATTTCACATGTGTATTCCTTATGACAAGACCTTGCCATGGATACCAATTTCTTTTACCTCCGGACCGACCTTGACCTTTGACCTTTTAATCCAGTGACCCTGACCTTGACCTTTCACATACATGTACTTAACAGAAAATAGTAATTATACTAACAAAGATGCCACCGGGGGCATTCGTGTTTCACAAACACAGGCTTTATTATATAATGTAACACATAAAAATATTCCTACTAAATATACGCGCAATGTTATTGCTAATGAAAAAAAAAAAGAAAAATGAAAAATTTCTCTGTGAAATCACTGGGTTTATTTTGAGAAGCCCATTATAAAATAAGTCCACGACACCTCTCGTCCAGAGGATCTGTCCTCCAGTATGAAAAAAAAACCTAGTTTCTCGCATTACGTAAAAAAACTATGTACATAAATTACACTCGAGCATAGTTTGTTGAAATATTGAGGATGGAATATACCCGGCCTGATATTGCTATACGAGATTCAAGTCAACATTTTTTTTTTAATATTTGATGTTTTAATTGTGCTTTATGTAATATTTCTGCTTGCCTTCAACTGTTTTTTTTTTCTTTCATCAAATATTTCCCCACCATTTTGAATATTTGAACATTTTATGTGTTATTTGAACGGGTACCTGTTCGTTTCGTTTCGTTTCGATCTGCTTCGTTTCTATTTGTTTCGTTTTTGTTTCGTATCGCACTTTACAGGGACCCTATTTGAACTTGTGCTACACTAAAATTTTGAAATGAATATCCCAGATTTCCCCTAAGTTTGATTATAGTAGAGGGGATTTCCTTGATCTAAGAAACCTTTAGTCTTATGTTACGTAGGTTACTACAAAGTACAATATATATTTTGTCACCTTTCTAATTTATCTAGTTTATCATATTCTTTGACAGATAATTATGCGTTTTCTTATTTGACATTGCTGCATGAACACAGTTTATAATGCTTTTGGAATGATTTTATGCTAACTTTCCTATATTTGAGCGTAGCCGTCCTAGGAAATCCACTTCGTACGTCTCTATGATGATATCATACAATAAGAAGTATATATGAGATATAATATTGTAGTGAAAAATTCAGTAACATGGAACTTGTATTGCATATATCCTCTCAATAAGTTGGACATTCAGAAAATGAATATTGATACTTTTTAAAACAGTGTTACGGAGGCTATACTGTTCAATTTATTTAAAAATAAGATTGCAAAGATATAGAAATACAAGTAACATTTTTTCCTCAACATTATTCAACGATTTCAAGATCGGCCCACTACCGAAAAACACACCAAAAAAGAACTTGAACTTGATAGTTACGGAAGTTAAACGTTAACGCATCTTTAGTGGTACATCCCCCTAAACCTTCGATTTATTGATTGAAAGGAACTTAATTTAAATAACCCGGATAAAAATTTGATCGCCAGATCTATAATAAAGCGTTAAAAATGTTACCGTTATGTAGGTTGTATAGTTATGGAGGTTATGTTTTCATAGTTAATATGATATTTTGGAAAGAGGAGCATTACAAATAAAAATGCATAAACCAGCTGACTGATATTATTAGGTGTGTTGAGCAATATGATCTTTAAAAAAGTATGTGTGGCTATTTGCAAAGAAAAATCCGTTATGTAGGTTAGGTTATTATACGTGACACTCCGATAGAAGAACTTCCCTTTCTGAAAACTCAAAATTGTTAAGTTGAAAAGAAAATTCTTAAAGAAAAAAATAACATATTAATGACTTGTTGGTAAGGCCTCTTGAGTATTCAAAATAACTTGTAAATAAAAATTTGATGGACGATGACTGCCTTGTTATGGAGGTTAAGCATATTTCAGCGACACTGAGATTTAGAGCCATGAACTTGCATTTTGCTGAATCTTTTAAAAAAAAAATCATACTTAATAGTTATACATGTATGTGATAAAATAGATATTTTTTGCTATAAAACGTGATATCAGATTTCAAATTGGTTTTTAAGTACGCTCACTATTCTTCGAATATTAAGCAAAATAGTGAATCAATTTCTGGGTTAATTTGAGCTTTACAGGATAGCCTATAAATATGTGTTACTCCGTCAGTATTTGACGTGTATCACTATGTGAGAGAAAAAAGATTGTTTTTCTCAAATGAGCACTCAGTTGCAGCAGTAGATTATGAACATCAGCGACAGGTAAAATCACTAACTGTAGCAATTTTTCTGAAATGACTTATTTAAATCCGACATAGCATGACTGGTGTGAGGAGAAACTGTATACCTCCTTCGTTTTAAAAGAGTTGAAAAGAAAATTGAAAAGAAAATCAGTGTCTCATTTTTGGAATTTATTTAAAAAACCCCGAATTTTCCCATTTTCTCAAAATCATGACTCCATGGGTCTTACTTAAGGCCGGACTGGACCTTCTTAACCGGCCGCAACGGCATATATACATATGCCAAGAGATTTAGTTTTTATAGCGAGCGGGGCTCGCTGCAATGGCCCGAAGGGCCTTTGCGAGCGAAGCTCGCATTTATGGTAACGCGTATACGTAAGTATGGGAAAATGCACGAGCAAAAGATATACATACTTGGAGCTGAAAAAGTATGGTAACAGGACCGAGGATACGGGTAAAAGCGACTCGATTCCCTTAAACGACAGAGCAGGAGAACATACCTTGACAAAGTCGTAATGGATAGAATTCTTCTATTTTATGGTGTGATAAAATTAAGTGAAACTCGCCGAACTGTTCGTCTGAAAATCAGAGATTCAGCAGCAACTAATCCGCCATCTTTATCACTAATGACGACACAACGGTACGTAACTCTGCAGTATACTTGACGTCATTATTCCTCTTTATGTGACGTCACTGTAGCAGTGCGCCGATTTTCACGTGCAAAAATGGTACATGCAAGTAGGAAAAGCAACACAAAACTGCCGCGATTTTCTAACACTTTTCAGTGTATCAAACAAACAAGATAGATATGATCGAGATAATTAATTAATTATGTAGTAAAGAAGAAAGATTTGAATTTTTTTAAATTGATTTCAAGGTCGCTAGAGAGGAAATGGGAAGGATTTCAGACTCCCTCGCTATTGATTTACGTCTGTGCAAAGTTGATGGGACGGATCCAGATTTGTTTTTTCTTTTTTCTTTTTTTTTTTTTTTGCAGTGGGAAGGGGAGGTCCAGCTTGACCAGCGGAGAGGGGTTTCCTTGAATCACAAGGTTATGATTTTGAAAAGTTTTTGATTTTGAGATCAAGGTTTTAAGGTTTTACAAAATTTTTGGTGTCTTTTTCCTCCGCTCGCACATAAGGCTTTGCCTTGATCAAATCAAATCAAATCAAATAATATTTATTTAGAGTCGGACATGTCAACAATACAACATTAGCTCTTTTGAGCTATTTACCGACTAGACATATATAATATTATCACAATAATCAATTTAAATATTAAGAAATTATAAACTATAAACATGCAAGTGACTAAAACTAAACTAAACTAAGACACTAAAACTAAAAGCGCATGCATATAACTTCTCTACGACATGACAAGACATCAACTAAAAAGGTTAATAAATAGCTACTTGATAAGACATCACATACACATAAATACATATACATGTACATTAAAGGACATCACAAAACTAAAAAGTAAGGACACTCAATATATCACATACATGATGAGGGATAGTGTTCTTGGTATCACAGGGATATGACATCACAGTCAGGCTTCTAATCACATTTCTTAAGTCAAATCTAAGTTGCAATAAAAAATAATAGAACTTGAAGCAAAAAATATTTCATTTAAATAATCAACTGAAAAGCATGCATGCAAACAGCAAAGCAACATAAAAGTAAGCAAGCGCTAAAGCTGGAACGGTATGTAGAACTATACTGTCCAAAGCAAATAAATATATCATGAGCATGCTCTGCATTTACAGGAATCCCCTTCCCAACTGTTGATTTGTGTTTTAAAATGATTGAAAGATGATATCTGTCTAAAAGAGTCAGGAAGAGAGTTCCATAGCTTAGCTGCTGAGTAGCGAAATGAATTTAAAATATATATATAGATTCATATTATAATAGCGAGCGGAGCTCGCTGCAAAGGCCCGAAGGGCCTTTGCGAGCGAAGCTCGCATTTATGGTAACGCGTATACGTAAGTATGGGAAAATGCACGAGCAAAAGATATACATACTTGGAGCTGAAAAAGTATGGTAACAGGACCGAGGATACGGGTAAAAGTGACTCGATTCCCTTAAACGACAGAGCAGGAGAACATACCTTGACAAAGTCGTAATGGATAGAATTCTTCTATTTTATGGTGTGATAAAATTAAGTGAAACTCGCCGAATTGTTCGTCTGAAAATCAGAAATTCAGCAGCAACTAATCCGCCATCTTTATCACTAATGACGACACAACGGTACGTAACTCTGCAGTATACTTGACGTCATTATTCCTCTATATGTGACGTCATTGTAGCAGTGCGCCCATTTTCACGTGCAATAATGGTACATGATTGTAGTAATGCAAGAAGGAAACGTAACACAAAACTGCCGCGATTTTCTAACACTTTTCAGTGTATCAAATAAACAAGATAGATATGATCGAAATAATTATGTAGTAAAGAAGAAAATTTTGAATTTTTTAAATGGATTTCAAAGTCACTACAGAGGAAATGGGAGGATTTTAGACTCCCTTGATCTACGTCTGTGTAAAGTTGATGGGACGGATCCAGATTTTTTTTTTTTTTTTTTTTTGCAATGGGAAGGGGAGGTCCAGCTTGACCGGCGGGGAGAGTTTCCTGGAATTCTAAGGTTATGACTTTGAAAAGTTTTTGATTCTGAGATCAAGGTTTTAAGGTTTTACAAAATGTTTGGTGTTTTTTTTTCTCCGCTCGCACATAAGGCTTTGCCTTGATTCATATTAATAATAGTGATATAATTATTTTGCTGTCACAGAAAAATATCACTTCTTCGTTGAGCTGTAAGCATTGTAGATTCTATTATTATTATTATTATTATTTTTAATTATAGATCGACAGTATAGCTTAGTTATTCGAACACGAACACGAAGGTAAAAAGGTGTGGAGTGAAAAGACCTCCAGAGAATTGTCTTTAAGGAGAACTCTTCAGTTTAGAAATTCTAAAAAGTATTACAAACTTTTCTTTGCGTAAAATGGCAACAGAAGGTAATCTGAACATGTTTTGCCCTTGTTAATAAAAAGTTCGCTCTTAACACAGAGAAAACACAAAGGGAATCAATTTCAATCAACATCTGGGTTGTTCGTTGTGTTTTTAATGAAAATATTCTGGCATTCAAATGTGAAGAATGAAAACGTTGCTGTTACTTTCACTTTGTAACATTACATGGTGGCTATTTATAGAAAAGAGATTCATGCTTCATTTTATAGTTCGATATATTTGTCCAAACCAAACCTTTGGGTTTTAGACAAAGCAAATCCATAGGCTCTCCCCTTTAATAATTAGAAATTGTTCCAAAGTTCGTTCCAATATTTGAGGGTTCCGGGATCTTTCGTACCGATACCGTTTCGTACCGAGATTTTTCGTACGGGATCTTTCGTACCTGTTACTGGGATCTTTCGTACTGGTTGCAGACAAAAATGATATGTTTCTGCAATAATGAACTGCTTAACTTGCGCTTCTAATAAATTTTGATAGTGGGATTGTTCATACTTGTTATATGGAATAAAAAAATACTTAAAAAATTTTAATATACAGCATAAAATGATTGTTTTCATTACAAGCTTGGCTTTTTAGCGCCTTTTAACCAATATTTTCAGTTCAAACATGCATATTTTAACTAACTGAAATGAATCCGACCCTTTGGAATTTAATATACGACCATCTATCATGCATTGGCAGTGTTCTCCCCAGGCCGTTTTAGCGTGGCGGCCCCGCCACGCTATCGAGATTTACCGCCACGCTATCGGTATTAGCACCATGCTATATTTTTCGGCCGCCATGCTATATTTTTTCCCCTAAAAATTCGTGTATTAACTATTTTGTGTGCCCCTCTGCGTTAATTGATTGATTTAACTGCCGCATTCCCGGTTAATTAGCCCCGGCTGTATACTACCCGAGGTGTTAAATGTCTTGTAACCCCCCACAAGCTTTATTTACCTGAGCTGAGAACGTGTCTGGCTTCTACGGCGCACGTCAATCTATCGGACATTTAAAATAACTGCGTTGTAAATGTCTATGGAGTGACCAACGAAAGACGACCACTCTATAACGTAGTTCATGAAATTTTAAACGTTTTCATCTACATGTATAATCGCTAGATCGTGTTGACCGGCACGTGTCATATAGTTACAGCGTTGGTAATAGAAATACGCTACATCAGATGTCTTTAAAATATGTTTTTAATTCGTCTTACTGTTCGACATATTACCCGACCTCGCCGTTTTGTCATACAAAATAATTGCCGCTTTTACAAGATAAGAAAGAGGTTATCTCGCTCGCGCAAAATAATTTTACTTTGAATGAATAACGAGTCGGTACGTCCGTATTTTTTTTTAATACGCTTGAATCAGGGACGTATATAAACGTCCCTGCTTGAATCTAGTTAATAAGAAGTTTAGACGGATGGATGAAATTAATCATCAAAACACAACATGGTGCACGGACCATCGTTTTATTGATCAGTCGGAGCGCGATATAGAAGGCTTTGTATACGATTGACATAATTATAAAAGAGATCTTGATTTCTTAGGGGGGGGGGGGTGTTGGCCGGTTTGCTCCATACTGTGGGCAAAAGTAGAACAATTGTCAGCTTTCTTTGCCAGAGATTACCACAAACAATATTGCAATGGCTAATAAGGAGGGGGGGGGTGTAAATGTTTCCATAATTGGACCCAATTTTTTAAGAAGGAATAGTAGGAATTTGTATAAGGATAATTTTCAACCTTTTTTAAAAGGTGAAACCTGCCCTTTCCCTGAACCAAAAATTCATAACTCGAGGTTAGACACCCTTTCCATAACACACTTAGATTCATTAATATCAGTGATTAGGAGGGACAGAGGACATGCACCATAGTCCCATTAATTTGCAAAATGAACCATTGAAAACTTAGTACTTTTTTGAAGAAATGACCCATTGATATTTTAGAAAATCATGGAAAATGGCCCATTCACAGAATTTCCTTCCAAATCAGTGTAATATGCCAAATTCTTACACTAAGCTACCTGGAGTTATGGTCATGAGACAGTCTCAACATAATTTTCTCAAAAGGCCCAAAACTAATTGAGTTTTAAAACTGTCATGAATCTCTCTTTACAAATAGAACACCAATGATATCACTGTCTAAAATTTAATGATAATTGGAATGTAGATAAGAATGTAGTATTATTCACACATTTATTTCATTATCATAATTATTATGAACAGTTTAGTAATAAAGCAGCAACACATGAAACAGTATGCAATGATGCAACACGCAATGATGCAATGCCCAATGACGCATCCCAACGAATGGTGCACCGCGAAGACTTAAGCACCATGCTATCTGAAATTTCTGGGGAGAACACTGATTGTGCACTTCAATAAAGAAGATTCCAAACACAAATATTGTTATATATATCAAAATACTTATTTTTCGTACCGCTACGAATGATCCCACCAATCGGTACGAAAGATCCCAATTTTCGGAACGAAAAGTACGAAAGAACTCAGTACGAAAAGACATCCGTACGAAAGATCCCGACGCCATATTTGAGAGATGCAAATAATCAAATTTTATGAAAAGGATCAACAGAAAGCTATTGAGATAATGAAAGGGGGTCTTAACTTGATTCTCTCTATTAGAGCGGACTCTTGAAAAACATTTGCTGTAATACCAGTGCCTACAAAATTTTGCAGAGCGTCATCAGACGATATGTCCCATGTCAGTACTGGTCGAGCAGACAATTCAGAACAATTTTCACGATTTTTGTCAATAACTCTGCTGCTATATGTCCATTTACTGGTATAGATAATGCTGCACCCTTATACAGGTGCCTACAGGGCTAGGTATTGAAACAAAATTTTCCATATACCGGTAATACAATTAAAAATGCCAATATATCGTATCTAATTTCTATTTTGTAAATGACACAAATTTTCTTTACCAATAACTCCTCCCCCCCTCCCCCCTGCCCCCAACACACAGAGTCAAATGGATTCCTGGCCGTTAAGATAGCTCTCCCTCATTTCTTTATATTTTACGTACAATTCATGTACATTCCCTGATCTGGCGGATGGATCTTTTTTGTTATTTTCCCCCTTATTTCACCTGTAGTCTTACATGTAGATCAATCCTTTTTTCATTCAGATGCAAAATTTTCAGTCAAAGCCTTTTCAGAAATTTCAGAAATGTATTTTAGAAAAAGAAAAACGTGTGGTCAGTTTGCTTTCCTACGTTCTGGAATAAAAACTAAAGAAGTTTCAATGAATCATGTTGAATGACAAAAATAAAACTTACATGCTGACCTTCCAATTAACATTACATGAAATAATCCTTAACTATTAACATTACATGAAATAATCCTTAACTATTGTTGTTGGTGGAATTCAAATCATAAAATAATGTGAAAAGCCTTCATGGAAGGCAAGCACGATCGATCCAATTACTGGTACCGATAAGAACATATCTGCCTTTTACATGTACAAACAAAACAATTATGATCAAACACATTTTCATGACAATGCTTGAGATTCCACATGAAAAACATGTTTTGTACTATATATAACTGTATCTAAATGTTCATGAATTGAAGCAAAAATATGGATACTCATATCGATTACCAATATCGATATGTACCGATATATCAATATATAGACCAAGCCCTAATGCCTATGTAAAAATAATCTAAGACTTGAAAATCGATACACAAATGCTGATTTGAGTGTATTTTAATTCCCCCTTAAAAGGCCATTTCATGCAAGGAACTAAAGGTATTTCCAAACAATTTGCATTTTCACATTTCCTGGGGTCAAATATTGATCAAATGTTTCAAAACTTTGTGATATTTACCCTGTGACGATTGATTGTCGATCGCTCGAAGTCTTTCCATTAGGATTATTAATTTCATTTTCTTACTGTCAATTGTACAATGTAGCTGATAAGAAGGTGTTTTGTATTTAAGTGTTTATGTTCCAATTTTCCATGTAAAGTGTTCCTAAACTTGTTGTTTTATCTGTAAACAGGAAGACATTTTAAAAATGAATGCTTTATATTTTGTTTTCAGCAACATTTTCTAAATTTATGCAAAAAAATACAAACTTTCTATCTCTTGCATTGCATTTTCATGGAATTCTGTTTTCTGATTTAAATAAAGAATTGATCAGTTTATACTTTCCGATTATCGATTCCTAAATACATGTATGTTCCGATGTACAACACTGGTCCCAGGTAAATTTTAATGCTATAGACTATACCGGTAGAGTAAATGTTTATAATATACAGTGTAGAAGCTTTGAAAAATTAAATACATTCACTTATGCACTCAAATTTCATGTTTTTGAACTAATGCAAATGCTTATTTTATATGCATCTTGTAAAAAATTACTTCTACAAATTCTTCTTTCTGTTCCAGAAAAAGATATGACTGAAACAGAAGAGACAAAAAATGAGGAATCTGTTTCATTAAACAAAGCAGAAGTACCATCAGACCCTGGGGGTGATAGCGGGGAGAGACTTCAAGCCCCTGGGGAACTGTCCATATCAGATAGTGTAAAACCATGTTCAGAAAACGATTTTGAAAGTGATAAACAAGGCAGTGATCAAAATACTTCAGGTGAGACCCTGAAATGACATTTTCTGACAATTTGGCATAAAATACTATTTTTGAAGCTGAAATTCTAGGAAAATCCTTAAGTAAATTTATTTGAAACAAGAAAAAAAAAAACCATATAGAATTTTTTTGGCTCTTAGAGTAGACATTTTAAAATTTGATCAGATACATGTAGGAGGTCACTTTACATAATGTAAATAATTTATTTTTCTCTCTTCAAATTTTTATTACCTTTTCTGATAAATGTATTGGAAGCTTAATGATGTTTAATAAACATTTACATTAAATTATAAATTAATAATTATGTTAATTGCAGAGAATTCCATTTCTACATCTAAAGAGTCACCTTGTGAAACCGTGGATTTTAAAGTTGTGTTCAATAAACAAAAGTATGATGTAACATTTCCTCTTGATGAAACAGTTGCAAACTTAAAGGTTCATGTACAGAAGCTGACAGGTAAGGTTAAATGACAGGAGGCTGTTTTACAAAATTACTCACGAAAAATTTAGGAATTTTCGTAACCTTTTATCGCTTAGTACTTCTTTTAAACTAACAACCTTGATGTTTATTTCTGAATCTATATTAAGTACAGAAACATGATATAAGGAAGCACAATGAATTCTAAATTAAAAAAAAGAAAAAAAAACATTTTAAGCTTTTATCTCATTATGAAAGTTACGAAAATTCCTAAAATTTTTCGTACAAATTTTTGTGAAACTGGTCACTGAACAAAAGAAAAAAAGAACTTGCAGGATATTTTGTCCTCAGAATTGCGTAGGGGGATATAGCATTGCTGCCGTGTGTTTGTTTGTTTGTATGTGTGTCCGGATTCTTGTGAACAGCATCGAAGACATGGTAATCATCATAGGAACATCAAACCTTCCACAAATGTTAGCTATTTAGAGAGGATGAGCATTTATGAATTTCAAGGTCAAGGGTCAAAGATCAAGGTCACTGTGGACTTGATTTGAAAATCATTTCTATTTTCATTGAGAATTTATTGTTTCTTGACGAGGGGCTACCAGTGTTAGACTATATGTATTTGAAGATGAAAGTTTGTTTCTTCTGCGTAGATGATATTTGAGCTCAGACTTCATGTTTAAATCTTTCATGTTAAGATCTATGCACCAGTCATAGGGTCCATTTGATTTAATTCGTTCTCCAACCTTTCCCCTTTGGTTTAAAATATGATGTTGAATTGTTCTCTTGAAATGAAAAAAAAAGGTTATGTACATAACTTAGTATTATTTTTTCTCACAGGTGTTCCTTCAGCAATGCAAAAGATAATGTATAAAGGTAAGTAGACCTTATAATGTTTATCCCATCTACACTAGATCCGCTTCTCTTCTTTGAGAACAAAAGCAGATCGATCACTGCGACCAGTGAAGTTGTATTTATCCTTGTACTTGATATCATATTGTATGGAAGTACATGTATTATGTATTTTGCAGTGATTGGGAAGGAAATTGTGATTGTGTCATTTTGCATGATTTTCTACTATTTCAATAGGCCATTTCTTTAAGAAACTACAAAGACTTCAATTGGCCATCTATCGAACAAATGGCACTAAACATGTAGTACATGACACCTGTCCCTCCCAATCACTGCATATGCATGATTAAAGGGAAATGTATACATGCCCAATGATCAAGGAGTAGACCTGATTGGAATATTGACTAGAAGTTTGTGATTTCCATGCTTCCTCCACATAGGATGTGGGTAATTTTGGAGGATGTAGATTCTGTTACTCTTAATGCATTCATTTTCAGGAGGAAGTATGAAAAGAAGAAATCCTGTAATGATTTTATCACATGATACGCCCGTTATGTAATTTCATAAAGTCATTTCGTAATCAAATGTTATGATAACATGTTACATAGTACTCTGCTTGAATGTGATTGGTAAGTTTAGAGGTGTGTCTACGTAAATATACTGTAAAACGAGAATATTTAGCGCTTGATTTATTTTAGCGCCATTAGCGCAAAGGCATGGTTGCGCTAAATTAAGTAGTGCGCTAAAATTTTCAGATGCAACATCAAATTATTCGACATTTTATTCAAAGTGCATTAGACCGTGTCCACGGCATGGTCTATCTGGCAAAGCTTGTTGTTTTTATAGCTAATTAGATAATTGGATTAACGCTAGCGCTTGGGTAGATAATGATAGAGCACGCGCCGTGATTTACATGTACATTTGTACTGGGTAGATCATGATTGTCTAAGTGTCGTAATAACCAATCATGAAGTATAAATAAAAGTCGGACGAGATTATTCTTTAACAAAAAAAAAAACTGAAGTTGTCTTTAATCGGAACAAATTTTCATTCCAACCCAATCAGATAAAAAAATTGTAGTCGTACCTCAATGCAGGAATAGACGTTCGTATGTATCATTTCTAACGAGAAGACTTCTGTCTCGCTTATATTTAGATGGCGTAACATTTGTGTGAAAACACAGTACTTAATAATACAAGGTACATATACAGTAAAAAAGGAGATCTATAAAGAAAAATACAAGCATACGAATAGGCAATTCAATTGTCGAACACACCTGCCGGCATGTAGTCAATACCTCTATGTATAATGCTGTGAACATGTAAATTAGATGCGCATGCAGTCTTTAAAGGATTTATTTACACAACGTGAATAAAATCGGGATGTTAGCGCCGTTGCCGTTAAATGATTTGTTACGCCAAGTTGAAAAATTGGGAAGATATATATTCATCCATGTTACATACAGAACAGCGTTATTTTCTTTTATCACTTTAAATTGAATTGATAATTAGTTCATATTACCAACGATCGTTTGAACATGAGACACGACGTTACAAAAAAATTACGATTCATCGACGGCAATTTGCTACCGGCGATGTCTGAGAAACAAAGTCCTAAAGTCACTGTGCGCTAATTTTATTGACCAGATGGTCTCTATGCGCTAAATTAAGTTTGCGCCAAAAGGTTCTCTTCCCTCATTGCGCTAAAATATGTTTGCGCTAAATATTCTCGTTCTACAGTATCTGATTGGTCGATACACTAGCCTTATCACCTAAAGTGTGTGACCTTTATCTGTCATTTGTTAAATTCAGATGCAGATTCAATATCAATGATTAGAGATTGTTGTAGTTGAATTATTTACTAAACAAATCTTGAAATATTTTTCTCTTAGGCACAGAGTATTTATACAATGGGGAACTGCTTCTCATGGCGTAGTAGACAACTTCAAGGCCACGGCGTGGTTCACCTCTAGGTCTTAGAAATGTTGCTTTTATGTTAGAAAAACACAGTTTTAGGCAGAATCATGTGATAAAAAGAATCTCAAATGAAACTTCATTTCATATGATGTATTATGAAACTCATTCTGTGTTTTATATTCCCTGCCAAGGATTGGGGTTATAAAACACAGCACATTTCATAATACATCGTATGAAATGAAAATTCATTTGAGATCCTGTATATACAGCAGAATTTTCTTGAGCAATGACTGTGTGATTTCATGATAATTTTTCTTTACCCAGGTTTGGCTAAAGATGAAATTTCATTACGAGAACTTAAAGTCACGAAAGGTGCAAAAGTAATGGTTGTTGGCTCAACTCTTGACGCTGTACTGTCAGTAACAAAACCTAGTCCAAAAGAAATGCAGGAGGCGGCAAAAACGTCTAATACATCGAAAGAACCATTATCATCGTTAAAAGTAAGTCTGTTTTGGGTATCCAATATTAGATTGTCCAAGTGAAGATTTGATACCGTATTTAGTAGAATAGTAAGAATGAATGTATAGTGTAGGTCATTTTTGGCATTAAAAACATAATTCTGTCATATATTGAGTGCAGAAAAAAGTTCCAGAAAAATATCAGATGATCAGCCCTCTGAATAGTTTTATTCATTAATTTTGTGTGCTGATTAAAAATAATTTTGTATAGTATGAATGTACATATACTCCATAAATACATTATATGAATATTGTACCTTTGAGGAAAGACATATAAAATCTGTATCTTCAGGAACACAAGAAAGTTTTAGACAAGTATGGTAAACCTGATGATATCATTCCCGGAATAAAAAATTTAAAGGAATCACTGCCTCATACACCTTTATCTGGCATGTATAATAAATCTGGAGGAAAGGTGCGGCTAACGTTTAAACTAGAACTTGATCAACTTTGGCTGGGAACGAAAGGTAATGTTTCTTTAAGCAATCTAAATCTTAATACTGTAGATGAAAGCTTTATCATCTTGAGAATTATTTTTTTAAGATACTCCTTTCTAAAGTAGTATCTTATTGATTTCGCGATTCAAGTTCAATGTATGTTCGCAGTGTCGACTTCCCGTGGAAAATAGTTCCAGATTGTGTCAACAGTCTCTCGATATCAAAAATTGCTTGTGGAAACTTTTAAAATTTTCTATCAGCATCGATTATCTTCGGATATCACTATTTAAATTCATGCGCGCATGTTTTGTGATGGGGGTCGACCTTGATAGTGAAATGAACCCCAAAATTAAATAGGTGTCAACTAGCTTGCAACGTAAATATTCATTTGCTTGATAGCTGCAATTCTGGCTATATTTCAGTGCTAACAGTGAATATATAAAATGTTACGGGCTAGTTGTGAGTGGAGTATCTTTCGGGGCCTCCAGCCCTTTGCATTTCTGTAATACTTTCAGATGCAAAATATATACTCATGATTTTACATACATGTAAATGTATAACTTACAATCAACATCAGTCTTTCTGCAAAGGAATCCCAAGAGTCTTGGCTTGAATATCACATGTACTTAGATATCGTAAATAACTTAGAATTCAGTTTTATTTATGGTGAAAAATATTGAGCTATGTTGTTGATGTGGATGGTAAGAGAACATTAAGTTAAGCAATACATATGTGTTTATTCAAAATTTGCTTTGAGGAGTTTACTTACTTTGTATGTAATATCATTGTGTGATCAATTTTCATTGCAGAAAGAACTGATAAAATTCCAATGAATTCCATAAAGGCTGTAGTAAGTGAAGCTATAGAAAACCATGAAGAGTATCACATAATGGTAAGTAATGGAGAAACTACATTCAATATACATATACTATCAAATTGAGTCTCTGGCAACATTTTTGTGCTGTCTATCTTTTTTCTGTGAGAGACATGCATTAGCCCTTGAGCTGATCCGACATTTTCTGAATACTTAACATTGTTGTTTATTTCTTCCATGTGCTTTTTAGTCCCCTACCGGCAACGCCGAAGGGGACTCTTAGTTTCCTCTCGGTCTGTCTGTCCGTCTGTCCGAATATCAGTTTTCCGGACTTTTTTCTGCAACGGATGGAGATATTGAGATGAAATTTGATACACAGCTTGGTCTTGGATAGTTACAGAGCAAGTTCGACTTTCGTCACGCTTGACCCATTTTTCGAGGAGTTATGCCCCTTGATGACTTAGAAAATTCAGTTTTTGTCAGTCGTCCGGACTTTTTTCTGCAACGGATGGAGATATTGAGATGAAATTTGATACACAGCTTTGTCTTGGACAGTTACAGAGCAAGTTCGACTTTCGCCACGCTTGACCCATTTTTCGAGGAGTTATGCCCCTTGATGACTTGGAAAATTCAGTTTTTGTCAGTTTTCCGGACTTTTTTCTGCAACGGATGGAGATATTGAGATGAAATTTGATACACAGCTTGGTCTTGGATAGTTACAGAGCAAGTTCGACTTTCGTCACGCTTGACCCATTTTTCGAGGAGTTATGCCCCTTGATGGCTTGGAAAATTCAGTTTTTGTCAGTTTTCCGGACTTTTTTCTGCAACGGATGGAGATATTGAGATGAAATTTGATACACAGCTTGGTCTTGGATAGTTACAGAGCAAGTTCGACTTTCGTCACGCTTGACCCATTTTTCGAGGAGTTGTGCCCCTTGATGACTTGGAAAATTCAGTTTTTGTCAGTTTTCTGGACTTTTTTCTGCAACGGATGGAGATATTGAGATGAAATTTGATACACAGCTTGGTCTTGGATAGTTACAGAGCAAGTTCGACTTTTGTCACGCTTGACCCATTTTTCGAGGAGTTATGCCCCTTTATGACTTGGAAAATTCAGTTTTTGTCAGTTTTCCGGACTTTTTTCTGCAACAGATGGAGATATAGAGATGGAATTTGATACACAGCTTGGTCTTGGATAGTTACAGAGCAAGTTTGACTTTCGTCACGCTTGACCTATTTCGACTTTTGTCACGCTTGACCTATTTTCCGAGGAGTTATGCCCCTTGATGACTTGCACAATTCAGTTTTTGTCAGTTTTCAGACTTTTTCCTGCAACAAATAGTGATATTCAGGTAAAATTTGATACTCAGCTTAGTCTTGGATAGTTACAGAGCAAGTTCAACTTCCGTCACGCTTGACCTCTTTTTCGAATCGATAAAGCAGATAAAACCTCAGAACTGAGCTGCACAGACAGTAAGTTTAATTAAAACTCATGTTTAATTGAAGAGTAATTCATAGGCAGAGTTGCAGGACATAAATATATGCCGCCGGTAGGGGACTTATATCGCTCAGCGATCATAACATTTTTATACTACCAAATTGATGTATATATAGTGATTTTAACAAATTCACATCTTTGACCTTGACCTTTGATCTACATGTATGACCTTGAAAATCTGTAGAATAGTTTTCCTTACATCATAACCAATGCGCATATCCGCTTGCTTACAAACTAACATCTGTGTTAGAACTGTTACTATCTCTACCTGCAATTAGTTTTGAGGGCATGGATAAATTGCAGAACCTCTCTGAGACCTATTTCTGTAAGACCCGGTTCATTTCTAGTATCAGCATTAACTTACTTCAATGAATTGCTGTGAAAAAAGTCTTATGTAGTATGAGTTATCTCTCTTTGCCCACTGTAGAATCCTTTTAGGTCTAATTGTCACTCTTCTTGAAAAAAAACTTATGAAATCAGCAATGCAAGGATCCCTAAGAATTTGTCATAATATGTTCATATTGCAGATTTTTACGCAGTTATCTCCAAGTCATAGATTGGAAATTCCCCTGGTCTAAATCTTTTCATGATATTGTCGGATATCTATGATTTGAAATATCTTTTTATGCCCCCTGTCATTGACCAAGGTGGCATATATATATAGCAGTTGGTTCATCCGTCTGTCATTCTGTTGGGCTTTCAATAAAAAGGTATAATATTTTTTAAAAGTAGAGATGATAGGGCATTCATATTTCACATATGTATATATCTTGAGAAGATGCATCTTTTGGTACCAAATATTTTACCTTTTGACCATGCCCTTGACCTTTGAATTACTTTTTTCATTTTTTAGAGAAAATACTGAAAAATTCATATATAAGATCTATTTCTCCCTAAAACGCCTTCAAATTTTGAATAGTTCAAGTGATACATATGATATTATATTCATATTAGTGGTTTATAGAAATTTCCGTACGTTTTTGAGGTATCTAAGTGAAAGGAAAGGGGGTGGGGGTTGCAAACTAATAAGTTTAAACTTTGCTTTATCTCTTGAACTATAAGTGGTAGGGCTTAAATATTTCACATGTAGATTGCTTGTGACAAGACCATTCATCTAAGACCATGTTCCTTTGACAATGTGACCTTGACATTGAAATTTGACTTGCTTTTCTCAAAGTGTTTATACTTGGTCATAACTTTTAATGGTAGGTGATTGGGCCTTTATATTTCATATATGCATTCCTTTGCCATGAATATCAAAAGTTTGAGCTTCTGACTTTGACTTATGACTTTGACCTTCTGTTAGGATAACATGTTTTATATTTATGTTTCACAAACACAAGCTTGTTACTTTTGCAGGGCATCCAGCTTGGACCCACAGAAGCATCAAGATATTGGATATACTGGGTACCAGCGCAGTATGTAGATGCTATAAAGGACACTGTTCTTGGAAAATGGCAATATTTTTGACGATAAGCACCTTGTGATCCGCCCCATTCCTTTACCCATGGTGTATAAATGTAACTGAATGTTCCATATGAATGTGAATATGCATGTTTCTTGTAAGTTGTAAGCTCTCTCTGATATATTTGGAGAATAAAGATCTGTGTCTGTTCGCTTCATTTCTTATTTTATGAAAATAATGTTTTGTACCACCTGGGAAGTAAGAACATTATGCTTAAGAGTCATATAAATCTGCACAACACTTTCTTTACTTAAGCATATTAATGTTTCAATTCCTTGTTCGAAGGTATGATATGTATTAAAGTAGAGTGGGCTTATGCTATTGCCATGGTGTAGGCATCTAAGTCAGGTTAAGGCATAAGGGTATGATGCTATACTTCTGGTTGTTTTGATAACAGAAAAAATAAATACCACAAAGTTGGCCGTAGAAGCACAACTTCGGTAATGTTCGGGACCATACATTTTCATGGTGAGTTGAATGAAACATTTAAAAAATATCAAATATCTGAAAATATGTAAGATATGAAAGTACATAATTTCTAGCTTTTCCACGATATTGTAATTAGACCCCTTATACATTAAGTAAAACAGGACACCTCGATTTTCAGTTTCATACGAGTCCTTCATCAACAATGAAACCAACAAATAGTGGTGATATATTTAAGAATGCTTTCTGCAGTGCATGGTATGGTCGCAGGAACTGACCTATATTTCTAGCTCCAGTGAATAGGTTAGGTCAAATGGGACTCCTCTCAATATCAAGCTTTTGAAGATGTTTACTGCAATGCATGGTATAAAAGTAGATCTGACCTATATTTCCACTTTGTCAAAACTGATTATCAGCCTATCCAAGTCCTGCATCAACCACACTTAGTGCTGGCGATGCATTTGAGGATGCTACTGTAATGCACTGGTACAGGTACTTGATCTGATCTATATTTCATGCTTGAGTGACCAGGTAACGTAAAATGGGACACCTCCATTAATAGAGAGGTTGTGATTTCCTACGTGTAACTTGTACGGGTATGTCTAGTGTACAAGTTGAACTACACATTACTGTTGTTGAGATTTCTTTTCAAATACCAAGACGCGTGCTTGTAAAATTTTAGTGACCTTGCGTGGACTTTTTGACAGGTTAAATACAAAAAGAACATTAAATCCGGTTAAATCTATAATATTGAAATAGAAACTTGAAATCATTCTGAATTGAATGCCATACTTCTTATACTATTTGATAGAATAAAGGGGATGAAATATCTTGAAGTAAAGACCTACATGTATCTCACACTTTACACGTTCACTGGCGATTTGTACCTTGTAAAGCAAATGACATCAAACACATTAAATGATGACGTCACAATAGCGGATCAGAATACAGTTACACATAGGAAATCTCAACCTCTCTAATGGCTTATTGTAAGTCTTGTACATGTATCAACAAAACTTATGTTGTTGATGCATCTGAACATGCTTACTGCAATTTATGGTATGGAAGTTCATGCTTCAGTGACAAGATTAGGTAAAATAGCACATCTCCATTTCCACCTTTCTAGTCCTACATCAACCAAACTTTATGAATGATGCAATACAAGGCATAGTAAGGATGCTCAATCTGGCTTAAAAATCTAGTATTTGATGCTTCAGTGGCCAATGTTTCATGGTAAAATAAATGAAACCTGTAACTAAGAATGGATCCTAAATCAGCAAATTTGTGTGGCTGAGGCATTTGAGGATGCTTAGTTCTTTGTATGATTCTGGTGCTGGTTAGGTAATGTTGCCATTGAGGTGAGCTTTGTTACCTTTGATGACACTGTGTTTCACAAAATTTGAGGATTTCAATCATGAAACAACTTGATGGTTTGATACATTTTTTATCTGCCACAACATTTGTATACTGTTACAAAGGAAGTACATGTACATGCTCTGGTAGTGTATTATTATGATAAAATGATAGTTAGTGACTTGATACAATATAATATTTGGTTGTTCTCAGAGTTGGGACAATCTTCATTATTCTTTGGATAGAATATCGCGTACTAACTTGGTTTGAAATGCATACTAGTATTTAGACGAAAAGGATGACTTGGATTACCTGTAAAAATTCTTTATTCTTCTTATATATGTCCAATTTAGGTTTGTCTGCGTACTTAACCCATATATGGCTAAGTGTTGTGTCTGAGGAAAGGTCCATACAATTATTTAGATATTGTCTGATAGAGGGTCGTTAAAGTGCAGATAGTTTGATATAATGCATTAAAATAGCAAAATAAACCTTTCTTGTACTTACAAGATTATTGCTTTAAGATGAAGACCCTTATGGTCGGAAATTCTAGGAAAGTTGATTTTGTCGTCAGACCGGTGCACTTAAAGCCATATTAACCGCTGATGGCTACGGCTAGTGACGAATAGATTTCAAAACTCTGATAATGAACTAAGAACGCCAGGTGCTTACCGAGATCTTGGTGAAAAAGACTTGTTTTGAAATTGAATTTTATCACGGCAGTGATTCTTTAAATGAGTGGACTGTTTCAGTTTTGTATATTAATTTGAAAAATAAAATGTTCCAGAAGTTTAGATAAAATAGAGATAAGTCGAAAGGATGTTTGGTCTTGAAATAAAAAATACTAGGTTCAAATATTCAAAAATCATTTGAAAAAGAAAAGAAAATTACAATGGAAATTGTTGTTTTAGGCAAAGGAATTGTATGATTCTTTAAAGAAAACACTCGAAATGTAAAAAGATATGAAAAAGATCCAGTTAGACGACTTTGCACTGGCCACAGCGGAATACAACCTCAGGATCGTACAAAAGGACATCAATGTATCAGTACATTATAAAACTTTCCGTCACTTCAAAATTGCACACTTCGAACACGAATAGGATCACTGACGAGGGTCAAGTTCCTGAAACGTGCATGTCTGGTCCATGCTCATGATGTTGCAAATTTATTTGTTCGTAAATGGTGCTATTGAATTTGAAGACGGTTTACATTTGTAACACTTGGTGAGTGGCACTGCTGGTGGACCAGGAGTCCCTGAGGGCACATGTAGCCAAGTTCGATCAACTACGGTTGGTCGTTTCTTCAACGAATTCGAAAATTTCTGTTATCAAAATGTCTTGAAATTTCTAAAACATGGGTCCTGTAATATCATATCATACCCATCCTGCTACGTCTTTCTGTACATTTTGGGACATAACAACTTTCTTTGTTAATATTATATTGTTTAGATTTAGGAATACTGACGAGGGTTAAGTATCCGAAACGTTCATATCTGGTCCATGCTGCAAATTTATCTGTTCTTAATTGATACCATTGAATTTGAAGACGTTTAACATGTCAAACCTTGCTGGATTACATCTGATTTAAGTGCCACACCCTCGGGATAGTAAAAAAAGGACATAAACGTATAAGAACATCATGAAGTACTCACAAACCTTTCAGTCACTTCAAAATTGCCAATTTCGATCACGAATTTCAAACCTCGCTAATTTACGTCTGTTTTGTGTGTAACGTGCTCAGAATCGCGAAAGAAAATGGACATTACGTACATGTACATTATGAAGTACTCATAAACCTTTCCGTCATTTCAAAATTGACAACTTCGAACACGAAATTTTGCTAATTTACGTCTGTTTTTTGTGTCACATACGAAAGCCGAATAGTGTCAAACAAAAAATTAAATTTATCTCGTTATTACGAGAAAAGATCTCGTTATTACGAGAAAAGATCTCGTTATAACGAGATAATTTTCTCGTTATTACGAGAAAAGATCTCGTTATTACGAGATAATTATCGCGTTATTACAAGAAAATTATCTCGTAATTACGAGAAAAGATCTCGTGTTATTACGAGATAATTTTCTCGTTATTACGAGAAAAGATCTCATTATTACGAGATAATTATCGCGTTATTACGAGAAAATTATCGCGTAATTACGAGAAAAGATCTCGTTATTACGAGAAAATTATCTCGTAATTACGAGAAAAGATCTCGTTATTACGAGATAATTATCGCGTTATTACGAGAAAAGATCTCGTTATTACGAGATAATTATCGCGTTATTACGAGAAAATTATCTTGTAATTACGAGAAAATTATCTCGTAATTACGAGAAAAGAGATCTCGTTATTACGAGAAACTTATCTCGTAATTACGAGAAAAGATCGCGTTATTACGAGATAATTATCGCGTTATTACGAGAAAAGATCTCGTGGATTACCTGTAAAAATTCTTTATTCTTCTTATATATGTCCAATTTAGGTTTGTCTGCGTACTTAACCCATATATGGCTAAGTGTTGTGTCTGAGGAAAGGTCCATACAATTATTTAGATATTGTCTGATAGAGGGTCGTTAAAGTGCAGATAGTTTGATATAATGCATTAAAATAGCAAAATAAACCTTTCTTGTACTTACAAGATTATTGCTTTAAGATGAAGACCCTTATGGTCGGAAATTCTAGGAAAGTTGATTTTGTCGTCAGACCGGTGCACTTAAAGCCATATTAACCGCTGATGGCTACGGCTAGTGACGAATAGAGATTTCAAAACTCTGATAATGAACTAAGAACGCCAGGTGCTTACCGAGATCTTGGTGAAAAAGAATTGTTTTGAAATTGAATTTTATCACGGCAGTGATTCTTTAAATGAGTGGACTGTTTCAGTTTTGTATATTAATTTGAAAAATAAAATGTTCCAGAAGTTTAGATAAAATAGAGATAAGTCGAAAGGATGTTTGGTCTTGAAATAAAAAATACTAGGTTCAAATATTCAAAAATCATTTGAAAAAGAAAAGAAAATTACAATGGAAATTGTTGTTTTAGGCAAAGGAATTGTATGATTCTTTAAAGAAAACACTCGAAATGTAAAAAGATATGAAAAAGATCCAGTTAGACGACTTTGCACTGGCCACAGCGGAATACAACCTCAGGATCGTACAAAAGGACATCAATGTATCAGTACATTATAAAACTTTCCGTCACTTCAAAATTGCACACTTCGAACACGAATAGGATCACTGACGAGGGTCAAGTTCCTGAAACGTGCATGTCTGGTCCATGCTCATGATGTTGCAAATTTATTTGTTCGTAAATGGTGCTATTGAATTTGAAGACGGTTTACATTTGTAACACTTGGTGAGTGGCACTGCTGGTGGACCAGGAGTCCCTGAGGGCACATGTAGCCAAGTTCGATCAACTACGGTTGGTCGTTTCTTCAACGAATTCGAAAATTTCTGTTATCAAAATGTCTTGAAATTTCTAAAACATGGGTCCTGTAATATCATATCATACCCATCCTGCTACGTCTTTCTGTACATTTTGGGACATAACAACTTTCTTTGTTAATATTATATTGTTTAGATTTAGGAATACTGACGAGGGTTAAGTATCCGAAACGTTCATATCTGGTCCATGCTGCAAATTTATCTGTTCTTAATTGATACCATTGAATTTGAAGACGTTTAACATGTCAAACCTTGCTGGATTACATCTGATTTAAGTGCCACACCCTCGGGATAGTAAAAAAAGGACATAAACGTATAAGAACATCATGAAGTACTCACAAACCTTTCAGTCACTTCAAAATTGCCAATTTCGATCACGAATTTCAAACCTCGCTAATTTACGTCTGTTTTGTGTGTAACGTGCTCAGAATCGCGAAAGAAAATGGACATTACGTACATGTACATTATGAAGTACTCATAAACCTTTCCGTCATTTCAAAATTGACAACTTCGAACACGAAATTTTGCTAATTTACGTCTGTTTTTTGTGTCACATACGAAAGCCGAATAGTGTCAAACAAAAAATTAAATTTATCTCGTTATTACGAGAAAAGATCTCGTTATTACGAGAAAAGATCTCGTTATAACGAGATAATTTTCTCGTTATTACGAGAAAAGATCTCGTTATTACGAGATAATTATCGCGTTATTACAAGAAAATTATCTCGTAATTACGAGAAAAGATCTCGTGTTATTACGAGATAATTTTCTCGTTATTACGAGAAAAGATCTCATTATTACGAGATAATTATCGCGTTATTACGAGAAAATTATCGCGTAATTACGAGAAAAGATCTCGTTATTACGAGAAAATTATCTCGTAATTACGAGAAAAGATCTCGTTATTACGAGATAATTATCGCGTTATTACGAGAAAAGATCTCGTTATTACGAGATAATTATCGCGTTATTACGAGAAAATTATCTTGTAATTACGAGAAAATTATCTCGTAATTACGAGAAAAGAGATCTCGTTATTACGAGAAACTTATCTCGTAATTACGAGAAAAGATCGCGTTATTACGAGATAATTATCGCGTTATTACGAGAAAAGATCTCGTGGATTACCTGTAAAAATTCTTTATTCTTCTTATATATGTCCAATTTAGGTTTGTCTGCGTACTTAACCCATATATGGCTAAGTGTTGTGTCTGAGGAAAGGTCCATACAATTATTTAGATATTGTCTGATAGAGGGTCGTTAAAGTGCAGATAGTTTGATATAATGCATTAAAATAGCAAAATAAACCTTTCTTGTACTTACAAGATTATTGCTTTAAGATGAAGACCCTTATGGTCGGAAATTCTAGGAAAGTTGATTTTGTCGTCAGACCGGTGCACTTAAAGCCATATTAACCGCTGATGGCTACGGCTAGTGACGAATAGAGATTTCAAAACTCTGATAATGAACTAAGAACGCCAGGTGCTTACCGAGATCTTGGTGAAAAAGAATTGTTTTGAAATTGAATTTTATCACGGCAGTGATTCTTTAAATGAGTGGACTGTTTCAGTTTTGTATATTAATTTGAAAAATAAAATGTTCCAGAAGTTTAGATAAAATAGAGATAAGTCGAAAGGATGTTTGGTCTTGAAATAAAAAATACTAGGTTCAAATATTCAAAAATCATTTGAAAAAGAAAAGAAAATTACAATGGAAATTGTTGTTTTAGGCAAAGGAATTGTATGATTCTTTAAAGAAAACACTCGAAATGTAAAAAGATATGAAAAAGATCCAGTTAGACGACTTTGCACTGGCCACAGCGGAATACAACCTCAGGATCGTACAAAAGGACATCAATGTATCAGTACATTATAAAACTTTCCGTCACTTCAAAATTGCACACTTCGAACACGAATAGGATCACTGACGAGGGTCAAGTTCCTGAAACGTGCATGTCTGGTCCATGCTCATGATGTTGCAAATTTATTTGTTCGTAAATGGTGCTATTGAATTTGAAGACGGTTTACATTTGTAACACTTGGTGAGTGGCACTGCTGGTGGACCAGGAGTCCCTGAGGGCACATGTAGCCAAGTTCGATCAACTACGGTTGGTCGTTTCTTCAACGAATTCGAAAATTTCTGTTATCAAAATGTCTTGAAATTTCTAAAACATGGGTCCTGTAATATCATATCATACCCATCCTGCTACGTCTTTCTGTACATTTTGGGACATAACAACTTTCTTTGTTAATATTATATTGTTTAGATTTAGGAATACTGACGAGGGTTAAGTATCCGAAACGTTCATATCTGGTCCATGCTGCAAATTTATCTGTTCTTAATTGATACCATTGAATTTGAAGACGTTTAACATGTCAAACCTTGCTGGATTACATCTGATTTAAGTGCCACACCCTCGGGATAGTAAAAAAAGGACATAAACGTATAAGAACATCATGAAGTACTCACAAACCTTTCAGTCACTTCAAAATTGCCAATTTCGATCACGAATTTCAAACCTCGCTAATTTACGTCTGTTTTGTGTGTAACGTGCTCAGAATCGCGAAAGAAAATGGACATTACGTACATGTACATTATGAAGTACTCATAAACCTTTCCGTCATTTCAAAATTGACAACTTCGAACACGAAATTTTGCTAATTTACGTCTGTTTTTTGTGTCACATACGAAAGCCGAATAGTGTCAAACAAAAAATTAAATTTATCTCGTTATTACGAGAAAAGATCTCGTTATTACGAGAAAAGATCTCGTTATAACGAGATAATTTTCTCGTTATTACGAGAAAAGATCTCGTTATTACGAGATAATTATCGCGTTATTACAAGAAAATTATCTCGTAATTACGAGAAAAGATCTCGTGTTATTACGAGATAATTTTCTCGTTATTACGAGAAAAGATCTCATTATTACGAGATAATTATCGCGTTATTACGAGAAAATTATCGCGTAATTACGAGAAAAGATCTCGTTATTACGAGAAAATTATCTCGTAATTACGAGAAAAGATCTCGTTATTACGAGATAATTATCGCGTTATTACGAGAAAAGATCTCGTTATTACGAGATAATTATCGCGTTATTACGAGAAAATTATCTTGTAATTACGAGAAAATTATCTCGTAATTACGAAAAAAGAGATCTCGTTATTACGAGAAACTTATCTCGTAATTACGAGAAAAGATCGCGTTATTACGAGATAATTATCGCGTTATTACGAGAAAAGATCTCGTTATTACGAGATAATTATCACGTTATTACGAGAAAATTATCTCGTAATTACGAGAAAAGATCTCGTTATTACGAGATTATTTTCTCGTTATTACGAGAAAAGATCTCGTTATTACGAGATAATTATCGCGTTATTACGAGAAAAGAAAGAGACTTCATATTTGGCATGCTTACTCTACAAAACCTTTCAGATGACACCAAGGTCGATGACCTTGTGACCTTGACTGTGACCTTTAGTCTAAAAATAGCCATTTTGGACTTCGTTGCCGCCGGGGACATCAGTGTTTCACAAACACATCTTGTTAGCGATTTGAAAGCAATTATGTGTGTTAAAATTAAATAAGTAATCACTTTAATAATTTTTCGGGGGATGGAGGTTATGTATGGAGCGCCGTTTTAACATATTCAATTATTTGAAGAAATCTTCAATTATTTGAAGATATCTTCAAATGAATTAAAGATATCTTCAAATGATTTGAAGATATCTTCAAATGATTTGAAGATATTTTCAAATGAATTAAAGATATCTTCAAATGATACTATTTGAAGATATCTTCAAATCATTTGAATATATCTTCAAATGAATTGAAGATATCTTCAAATGAATTGAAAATATATTCAAATGAATTAAAGATATCTTTAAATATTTGAAGATATCTTTAATTCATTTGAAGATATCTTTAATTCATTTGAAGATATCTTTAATTCATTTGAAGATATCTTCAAATAATTGAATATATGTTAAAACGGCGTTCCAGAGCGCCGTTTTTACATAAATTCAATGATTTGAAGATATCTTTAAATGATTTGAAGGTATCTTCTAATGAATTAAAGATATCTTTAAATGAATTAAAGATATCTTCAAATGGTACTATTTGTAGATATCTTTAAATGAACAAACCCATATATTTCATTCTTCTTTTCAGTGTCGAAATACTTATTATTATTTTCTCAGAATGTGCTAACAATTGAATAATTTCCTTGTTAGTGAATCCTATTCGGAAACAAGTTCTTATGAACTGGTTCAATACTCTAAAAAATGCATATAAATAAATCATGCTTTATTCATACATATTCACCTAATAACTAAGTCGTAATAACGCGATAATTATCTCGTAATAACGAGATCTTTTCTCGAAATAACGAGAAAATTATCTCGTAATAACGAGATCTTTTCTCGTAATAACGAGATCTTTTCTCGTAATAACGCGATCTTTTCTCGTAATTACGAGATAATTTTCTCGTAATGACGCGATAATTATCTCGTAATAACGAGATCTTTTCTCGTAATTACGAGATAATTTTCTCCTAATAACGCGATAATTATCTCGTAATAACGAGATCTTTTCTCGTAATAACGCGATAATTTTCTCGTAATAACGAGATCTTTTCTCGTAATAACGAGATAATTTTCTCGTAATAACGCGATAATTATCTCGTAATAACAAGATCTTTTCTCGTAATAACGCGATAATTATCTCGTAATAACAAGATCTTTTCTCGTAATAACGAGATAAATTTAATTCTTTGTTTGACATTATTCGGCTTTCGTAGTCACACGATCAGAATCGCAAAAGAAAATGGACATCACGTACAAGTACATTATGAAGTACGTATAAACCTTTCCATCATTTCAAAATTGCCAACTTCGAACACGAAATTGTGCAAATTTACGTCTGATTTGTGTGTCTGCGTTTTGATTTCTGCAGTGTTATTTGCAAGGTAATTGCAGTGTTATCGATCATCAGGTGTCGTTAGACAAAAACTTCCTTTGATTATCTTGATTCTTGAATATTAAAAAAGAAAGGAAAAAAAAATGAAAGAAATTGAAACATGACCAAAGACGGTTTATTATTTGAATACTAATTCAGTTTATTATGTACATCTTTATAAATTCTATAACACTGAAATAATTGAGGTTTACACAATTGAAATTCAGATAAATTGTCTGATCACTTTATTTTGATCCGTGAATAATATCAAAAGAAATTAAATATCTACGATCGCAAATTTTAATCTGTTGTCTGCAAATCTTTTGATTATTTCTGTAGATTGGGAAAAAAGTAATGGTACAAAGAAACTTTAGTTTTACTGCTACTGTTACGTAATAAAATCCTTGAAATTCGAAGAGTAGCCCTTGAAAAAATAAAACTTATATCGGCACTTTTAGCAATGGAATCGGAAAAAAATGGGATTCGGTCCTTAGTAAGTAATCCTAGTCTCTTATAGTCTCATTTACATATAGATAATTATTTAAATGGTACCATAATTTCTGACCAAAATCTATAGACTTGGTATAAAAGAGAGCATAAATATTTTGCTTTCGTCTTTCCAGACTCGATCCTGACCTTGTAACGACACCATTAGAATAATTTATCGTGTCTCTAATAAGAAGTCCGAAGTAAGCGCTGATCTAGAGGTGTTTTCGATTGTCAGGACCCTCCTGGAAATTAAAAAAAAATCTCATTTCCACCATTTTCACGTATAATTTTAATTTAAATAATAGGTTACACCCCTTTCTTCAAAACGTCTGGCTTTACGGACCCCCTTCCCCTCCCTTTCTTCGGTAAAACTTTCTAGATCCGCGCATGCGATGGGTAATGAAATTGGCGATATGACAAACTGGACAAGATTTAAGAATTCTATATGGCTTATTGTGTTAGCCAAGGACTGACCAATATATATTGAGGTCAATTCGTATCCTATAATTTACTCAGAACAAATAAAATTTATCAACGTATCATTGATATTTTTGGAAAGCCGTCATAACAAATTGCTGTAAATATATTCATACTTCTTTAATGTAAGAACCATTATCTGAAAAGAAGCATCGCCATCATTCTAATGGGACATGTAAAATTATCAATAAATTCCAGACTAATGCAATATAAACCCATTTTATTTATGCAAACTCCTAATAGTAATGCCGTATTATCTAATATGCCACTTTGATTACAGGAAAATTTCGGTGATTTTTGTGCTTTTTACCTTATAGGAATGCCTGTGTCGCCTGCAAATCTGCTTATTTAAAAAAAATTAGAAAAAATGTGAACATCAAGGTCACTAGGTCAAATTTATTGGTATTAGTAAGAAAGTCTTGTCAAATCAAATTCACGTGTGGAATGTCGGACCTATTACAAACCAATTTCAAATTTTCCGAAAGAAGGTCAATCATCTACGTCGAGGTCACTAGGCCAAAATGTTGTTAAAAAAACAAGGTCTCATTTTTGGTAAAAGCAAGGTCTCATTACAATCAATAATTCGGAAATGTTCCAACTCTATACCTTCTTAAAATAATTTCAAACCAATTTTCATGCACCAGACACTTGTTTCGAATATTAAATATTCATCAGTGATGCTTCCTGCCAAAGTGCTTTTCATACGCCACCCAAATTTATTTCAATAGCGCCCACTGGTTTTATTTTCTGCATTTACTTTACAGAGAGTGCGCGGCTCCAAATTTCCTTTAGGATCGATTCAGTAGCATATCCAAATAAAATCTATGTTCAAAATAGCATTGGAGGGATGGTGCTAAGATGTTAGCCTCCTTTAATTTCGATGATATTTTCGATGAAATGACAAGTTTCCGAAATAGCAAGAAAATATGTATGATGTCAAATTGATAAAGGACCAAAACAAAGCTTCTTTCAGGCGACAGAGCTGGAAAGAAGTAATTAATACACTTAACAAACATCAAGTCAGGGGAACGATTTTAACTGCTCCACACTGCAACAAGAAATAAGTGTTTACATTAATAATTCAGACGTGTTCCAACTCTATACCTTCTTGAAGAAAATTTCAAACCAATTTTCATGCACCAGACACGTGTGAAGAAAAGTTCAAACCAATTTTCATGCACCAGACACGTGTTTGAATATTAAATTCTCATCAGTGATGCTTCCAGCCAAAGTGCTTTTCATACGCCACCCAAATTAATTTCACTAGCACCAATATACACATAAGAAATTTAAATCCCCATCTATTTACCAATCAAAAGATATTGCCCATCTTCATTTTTGTCAAGACCACTAGATAAAAAAATATGGTATCTATAAAATTGTACCATAAGGAATACACGTGTGAAATATCAAAGCCCTATCACTTACAAAACAAAAAGAATAGCAAATTTGATTTCTTTTTCTAAAAGCAGGTCAAATATCTAGGTCAAGCTTATAGATAAAAAAATATTGTATGTGTAGAGGAGTCTTGTTACGAGGAATGCACATGTGAAATATCAAAGCCTACCACTTATCAGTCTAAAGATATTGTTAATCTTAATTTTACTTGAAAAGTAGGTCAAATATCTAGGTCAAGGTCACTAGATCAAATATTTTGGTATGGTTGGAAAGGTATTGTCACAAGGAATACACATGTAAAATATCAAAGCTATATTATTTACCGATCAAATGTTATGGAATGTGATACCCAAAGTGTGAGTGACAGCTAGATGGACAAAGTGATTCCTAAGTGTCGCTATGCTTCGCAGGCGACACAAAATTGGTAAATTCTAAGAGTTCAATTAATAGTTGGCCAATGCGCGTATTTAGAAAACTGTTGTCCAGTCGTCAAGAGTGAAGTCAGCCTATTGATGGTTTTGAGAATATCATTATACATTTATGGAAAAAATCAGAATGTTTGGCAAATTATGGATGGGATAGATCCTTGCCACCCCATAACCTTTCTAGGTTCGCGCATATTTTCCTATTTCTAGTGAAAGTGCTTTAACTATCAAAGCAGCGTAATTTATGTATTTCTGGAGGTAGATATGTGCAATTAAATGGTCATTTACCGATATAAGCATGTGAAACACTTTTATTTAATCCCATAAGTGAGGATGACATTTACAATTCTTTCATCGTCGTGACAGTGATGCAATACTGAACATATGAATATATAGCTAATTTATCATTTGCAGGATTATTTTAACCGAGACATTGTCGTTCAATGCTGATCTTATTAATTATACGACTTCGCCTCGCCCAATACAACTTTTTGATCGACCCAATATTATTAGGTATCCTCCTGTAAATTACTGCTTAACGAATTTATTCTTCCGATGACTTTTTGTTTGTTTATGCAACGTCAGCATATTTCAAAGCTCTGTGACGTCAACATCAACGTCAACGTGTAAAGCGTCTTCGTAGAAGCAGGCTGTTATTAATTATTAGGTTAGGTACTGACCGTCTACAGAGATTTTTCGGGTTGATCAAGCCCATAAAAGACGAGGCGAAGCCGAAGCCGAGTGTTGTTTTATCAAGGCAATGCTCCTGTTCACAAGTCTGTCACTGCATTGACTGCCATTCATGATTGTGGCTTTATTTTGATTGAGCATCCGCCTTATTCACCTGATCTTGATCCATCAGGCTTTCAAATAAAAACACAAACACTCAGATACACAAATTTTCGGCCCCTTGGCCTTTATCAAGTGTAAAAAACGACGATCTATAACATTTTTACACTTGATAAAGGCCAAGGGGCCGAAAATTTGTGTATCTGAGTGTTTGTGTTTTTATTTGTTATCATCCCTTCCCTCTGGAAGAAATATTTGCATCAGGCTTTCATCTATTCCCAAATCTGAAAGGAGCTATTTCTGACACCCCGATGATGACGTCATACTTGCAAGGGATGACATTTTGACCGGATAAGGAGTTCTTTAAAAGTTGTGTTGATGTCCTTAAACACCGGTGGCAAAATCGCATAGACATTGAAGGGGATTATGTAGAAAAAAGCAAAATGTCTCATAAAATTTAAATCCGAGGCTTACAACATATCATTCAGCCCTCGTAGTTTAAGCCTTTGTTAATTTTTCTGTCTTTGTTTTAATTTTTCTTGCAAAACCACATGGAAGCACTTTCATACGCTTGACTACGCGTCTGACCCTTGATCCGCGTTCGTACGATAGTAAGTAATCCTTTCCTTTTGTAGTCGCATGTTTGGTCCATACTGCAAATCTACCTGTTCTTAAATTATGCTATAGAATTTGAAGACTTAACATTTGTACAACTTGGTAGTACCACTGCTCGTGGACGAGAAGTCCCCGATGACACATGTAGCCAAGTTCGATCAACTTTAGTTGATAGTTTCTTCAACGCATTCGAAAATTTCTGTAATCAAAATGTCTTGAAATTTCTAAAACGTAGGTCCTGTAGCATCATCGGTACATTTTCACATTTGGCCATATTGCATTGTTTAGATGGAGGATCGTGCATGTCTGGTCCATGCTGCAAATTGATCTGCTCTTGAATGATGCTGTTGAATTTGAAGACGTTTAACATTATAAACATATATTTAAATGAGATCATATAAGGATCTTGACACGTCTGACCAAAACCTATATACTTGGTATAAAAGAGAGCATAAATATTTTGCTTTCGTCTATCCAGACTCGATCCCGACCTTGTAACGACACCATTGGAATACTTTATCGTACCTCTAATAAGAAGTCCGAAGTAAGCGCTGATCTAGATGTGTTTTCGATTGTCAGGACCTCTGTGATTCGTAAAAATACTCCATTGTACATTTTTCACGATTTGGGGGAGGGGGATGCTATACACACCTTCCCTCAAAGGTCTTTCATTCCTGAAACAAGTCCCCTCCCGCCCACATCCCTTTATAAAACTTTCTAGATCCGCGCATGCAAAGGGTAATGGAATTGGCGATATGACCAACTGGACAAGATTTAAGAACTCTATATCATGTATATGGCTTATTGTGTTAGCCAAGGACTGACCAATATATATTGAGGTCAATTCGTATCTTTCAATTTATCGTTCAAGTCTACACGGAACAAATAGAATTCATCAACGTATCATATAATACTCTCGGAAAGCCGTCATAACAAATTGCAGCCAATCTAATTAATACTCCTTCTTTAATGTAAAGACCATTATCTGACAAGAACTATCGACACCATCCTAATGGGACATGTAGAACAGATTTCATAATCCAGACTAATGCAACATAAACCCATTTTACTTATTTCATCTTAGAATCTTGTATTTCCTTGTATCAATGTAAAATCATAATAGTCATGCCGTACTACCTAATGTACCACTTTGATTTCAGAACATTTTTCGGCGATTTTTCGTATCGTCAAATTGCAGTTAATTTGCTGAATCTAAGCACGGTTACAGATAATGACATGATAACCTACTTTTGAAGAGGTATTTGCACATAATGCAATGCTCTTCTGAATGATCTTAATTAGTCCTAATGTTTAGATAACAGCTAGATATGTGGGATAACAATCCGAGTAATGAATCATTCATTCATGTATTCATAGTTTATGAACAACCAGACATGCCACTAAACAGAATGAGAGTGATGCTGCAATGTACTTTAAAAGAACCTATACTGACAAAGGTAGATGGGACCACTGGTTCGAAATCAGGTTTTAAAAAATTGTAATTGATATTCAATACTTTCAAATAGTTTTATAATTACACATTGCAAAGTAAATACAGACTTGAAAGTATTTTTTAAAGACAAGTCTTTCTACAATGTTAAAATGAGGAAATTTCGCTTTTTCCATATGACATTGATAGGCCACAATATTCAGAGGTATGATATGATATATGATATGATATATGATATGATATATGATATGATATATGATATGATATATGATATGATATATGATATGATATGATATATGATATGATATATGATATGATATATGATATGATATATGATATGATATATGATATGATATATGATATGATATATGATATGATATATGATATGATATATGATATGATATGATATGATATGTTATATTATATGATATTATATTATAAATGATATTATATGATACATGATATTATATGGTATGATGTATGATATATGATATGATATATGATATGATATGATATATGATATATAATATATATGATATGATATATGATATGATATGATACAACGAAAACATAAACAATATGATATAGTTGTTCACAAGAATGAAGGATATTTTAGGTAAGAACCATCCCCAAAACACCGAATTTTACACATTTACAAGTAAAGACTTATTCTGCACGGCCTACGTGACAGATGTTGCTAGAAAGCAGGAGGTGCCTTCCTTCATCGGGCATCTGATCTGAACACTGAATATCTTAGTTGGTTTGTTTTGTGTTATGATTTTCAAGATTTTGCATACCCCTTGGTTGTGCTTTATGGGTTCTGATTTGAGTTTGACATTTATTGATAACCCAAGAGCTACTTTGTAGGGTATTTTTGGGGAAATGAAATACTATAGAGGGCTGAAAAAAGATCATAATTCCATTAAAATGACTGTGCAGAACAAAAGCACAGACGACCTGAGTTACAATCTAACTTATTAAAGCAGAAAATTCAAGGTGTGTAATGAATACCGGTAGTGAAAAAAATATTCTGAGCGGTCCAGTAGACAAAGGGAAGACCAAAGACTATCGATAATTTTAAGAATATTAATTTAAATACATGAAAAAAATCAGCATTTTTGACAAATTGCATATGGCTTGGATCGTGACCACCCCAATCCATTCTACGTCCGCGTATGAATACCTATGTTTGTAAAAGTGATTTTACTTTCAAAATTACTTAATTTATGTCTTTCGTGGAGATGAAATAAGCCATTCAGTAATCATTGACCAATATATGCGTGTAATACACTTTTATTTAATCCCATGGAAGAGGTTAAAATTCTTTCTTTGCTTTGAAAGGGAAATAATTTTAAACATATGCATATAGACTTAATTTATCATTTACATGGGTACTTTAATTGAGACAAAATTGTTTAATACTGTTATATAAGCTATTATTACATACCAGACAATATAAACCTATTCTGAATCACTCTAAAATTGACTAAGCCAGGAAAAGGGCTGTAGAGTCGTTACAGAACTCTATTCCAAAACTTTTCATTTCTACCAAGAGTATCAATATTGAGTATAGCCTTACACCGGATATTGGTTATACATGTATGTATCGGCATCTTGGTACTACTGAGGCGAGACATTTTAACATAAGAGGTGAGAATGCCCCTATTTAACACCGGTTTTTATTTGCGGTTTTTATTTGAATCTGGCAGTTCCTTTCAAAAGCAACTGTATGATGCATTAATACAGAAAGTCATCTTTGAAGTTATGTCTAAGTAGAAAACTTTTTAATTTGTAACAGCAAAATACATCACCTAATACCGTAAAATTTTCCATACTGAGAACTTTATTTGGATTTAAATTCGCGTATTGTACTTTTTTCTAGACTTGCTAACGTAAATATTCAGAGGTATGATATGATATCATACGATATGATATGATATATGATATGATATGATATATGATATGATATATGATATATTATATGAAAAGATTTGATATGATATGATATATGATACATGATATTATATGATATGTGGTATTATATGATATATGATATTATATGATATATGATATTATATGATATTATATGATATACGATATTATATGATATATGATATGATATGGTATGATGTATGATATATGATATGATATATTATATATGATATGATATATGATATGATGTGATATATGATATGATATGATACAATGAAAACATAAACAATATGATATAGTTGTTCACAAGAATGAAGGATATTTTAGGTGCTAACGCGCATTAAATCAAATAAATGCATCTGCCATTGTCATTTATTTCTGCATCAAAACACAAAATAAGACACTTATTATATAATTAAATGATGCTAATGAATTTGAAGACGTTTAACATTTGTACCACTTGGTGAGTGTCACTGCTGGTGGACCAGGAGTCCCAAAGGGCACATGTAGCCAAGTTCGATCAATTTCTGTTGGTCGTTCTTCAAACGCATTCGAAAATTTCAGTTCACAAAATTTTCTCAAATTTCTGAAACCTGGGTCCTGTAGCATCATATCCCGGTCATCTTTCTACGTCTTTCGGTATATTTTGGACATAATTTCCACATATTTTGGCCATATTTCATTGTTTAGGTTGAGGATCACTAACGAGGGTTAAATACCCGAAACGTGCATGTCTGGTCCATGCTGTAAAGTAATCTGCTTTTAAATGATGCTAATGAATTCGAAGACGTTTAACATTTGTACCACTTGTTGAGTGTCACTGCTGGTGAACCAGGAGTCCCCGAGAGCACATGTAGCCAACTTCGACCAATTTCTGTTGGTTGTTTCTTCAAACGCATTCGAAAATTTCTGTTCACAAATATTTCTCAAATTTCTGAAACCTGGGTCCTGTAGCATCCAGTCATCTTGCATCTTTCGGTATATTTTGGACATAATTTCCACAAATTTTGGCCATATTTCATTGTTTAGATTGAGGATCACTGACGAAGGTTAAATACCCGAAACGTGCATGTCTGGTCAATGCTGTAAAGTAATCTGCTTTTAAATGATGCTAATGAATTTGAAGACGTTTAACAATTGCAATATATCTATGCTTAAAGATTTGACCAATGTATCATGATTTCATGGATTTGTAAAGATCTCAGTAAGAACAACATGCATTTTCCCAAAAAGAATACACGCCAGGTGTACAGCATATTACTGGACGAAAAATAATCTACTGTACGGCATGTTGAAATAGGAGAGTACGGCGACTTGGTTTTTGGGTCGGAGTTGCATAGCAATTTCGGAACTTTTGAAGCATCGATTACCATCCACCTACGTGTAACTGTCCGTCACATTGTCCATCATCTGTATTTTTACATTTTTTGTTACGTAGGAGCTAGTTCAGGGGTGTGACTATATTCATAAAACATTGGTAAGTACCCTAATATGCTTATTTTCAGTATTGTTTCTACTCTCTAGAAATTAAATTAAAATGATTTTCTTTTTTCGTCTTCACTTGCTTCTCTGATGTATTGAATAAGACTCAGGTCATTAGACGTAATTTTCGTGTTATGCATGCGTTTTCTTCATATTTATTTATGGGGGCGGACAGGGGTACCTCTCTCCCCCTCCCGCCCCTTTACCTCCCCCTCTTTCCCTCCTTCCTCTCCCTCCCTTTCACCCTTCCCTCCTCCTTCCGCCCCTCCCCCTCCCTCCCCTTCTCCCCTTACCCTCCCTCCTCCCTCCCCATTTCTCCCTCCTCCCGCCCCCTTCCTCTCCCCTTCCTATCACCCTGTCCACCCCTCATTTACAATAGAAGAGAAGGACAGTCTTGTGGTGCAGATATATAAACGTATAATATCAGCGTTATGAAACATATGACACAAAGAGGGTCTAACATCAGCCCTTCTCTCAGTCTTCCATATACAAAAATACTTGACCCTCGCCTATTTACTTTCAAAATACTAGACACAAATGATTTTGGACGAGTTATCAGGTTTGCGGCAAAGGGGCTATAGTCTGGTTCCCGAAACCTCTTTATTAGAGAGGTCCTCTCTAGTAAAGAGGTCTCGGGAACCAGACTACAAAGGGACCTGAAAGATGAAGGGAGTTTGGATATTTGCGCTGCATTATACTTCATGTACCATGCATAGTAAAAAGATAATCTACTGAATTAACAAATAACTTTACTGAATTTACAAAAAAATTGACTCGTTTCTGAGTGGTGGTGAAAAGATTTTGCACAAACACTGCTATCAGCTGCATGAGTAGAATTTGATCAAATGGTACTCTAAAAGGTATTATTTTTCCTACTTAAATAACCCTTCCTTCGTGAGTGCTCCAGTTTGAAACTTACCTGTATTTCAATGAGTGGGTTTTCTTTTATGTCGGGGGGGGTTCTTATATAGAGCAGTCGTCATGAGTCGAGCTACTGTTTTTCGCTTAAAGTTCAAAACTAACAAGACTTCGCCAACATCCAAATTCTTCGATAAATCACCGTCTTAAGGACACGAAATATAGGCACCAATGGCGTTTTGTTGAAACTTGTCGAGCCTTCTTCGAATCAGTGAATGAATGTCAAACACAAAAGCCGAAACCATATTCGACCCCCCCCCCCCCTTAAAAAAACTAGTCGATGAAATGTAGTTTCGACAAAATATCGCGTCTATGAAGATGACCATGCAAATTCTTGCAAATGCAACTTCTCAAGTGTCCGTAATTTCTTACGAGTACTCGAGGCTCACGCATAGTTTTGGAGCTTTGTATAGCATTCATATGCACAGGGACGTATATTTCGTCCCTGATATGCATACAAAGAAAGAAAATTATCACTTTATTTTCATGAGCGAAGTCTTAAGCTTGAGTGAAGTCATTTGCTCGAGAAAACCCAGTACTAGGAATCCTTACAGATAAAATCCTGAATTTTCAACAAGCCGTATAGTTGGTAAACAACATGCCGTACACAAACAAATTCTATGTTGAGCTCGAATGTAAAATATAGATGCTATTCCTACATCACCCTTGATTAATTTTAGATAGTAATGAAATTCTACATAGATTGTGCACAGAATCATGATATGCAATAGTATTTTGATTCATTTAGTGTTTTATTTTTACTATTATCGTCCGATCAAATCCTATACTTTGGGGGTTTAAAAGTGAGCTTACCATCACATAATTATTTGCATGAAGTTTACTCCATATAGAATTATATTTTCTACACAATTCATTGTAAAATGTTAAAAGCAATACCTATATCATACTTGTTTATCGCTTCGATAGTACCAATACGCCGACAAATAGTACCAATATCCGGTGTACGGCCATACACAGTGATTAAGCTGTAATTTGAGAACAACACAGGTCGTGCTCATTTTTTATACACTTAGGAGTTAATACCAAAATATAATTACGATAAGTATCTATGTTAAACGTCTTCAAATTGAATAGCATCATTTAAGAACAGATAAATTAACAGTATGGACCAGACATGCACGTTTCGGGTACTTAACCCTCGTCAATGATCCTCAAATCTAAACAATGTAATATGCCAAAAACAAAGTATGAAAGTTACTATGTCGAAAAAGCGTACGGAAAGACGTAACAGGATGGGTGGGATATGATGCTTCAGGACCCACTTTTTAGAAATTTCAAGAATTGATATTTTATTTTTGTTTAAACCCGATAATGAATACTAGTAAAAATACAATCATGATTATTTAACCAAATATGAGAGTTATCATATCTCACCAAAGGAGGAAAAGTTGTACATAGTAGGTAATTTGCATGTCTGAAAATCTGCTGTCATATGGTTAAAGTCATTTGATATCAATATATACGATACGACGCAGGGAAAATGACTCCCCGGCCTGTATTGTCACATTGTGAGTCCAATGTCTTGTCACATGGTCAAGTATAAAAGTTCAACCCAGTCATGATTAGGCAACATGTATGTAGCCTGACTTTCTGACAAGGACAGAGTCACATAAAATTACTGTATGCAGAGCATAAGCACAACGGACCTGATAAACAATCTACCTTATCAAAGCAGTACATTCTAACACTGCATAGGAAAGTTTACCAATGCTCGTATTTACAAAACTCAATTTTTGTCTGAGATGTCCAGTCGGTAAGGGGGATTGCTAGGCTATGGATGGTTTTGAGAATATTATACATATGTGAAATGACAAATATGGATAATGACCATATCCCTGTCTACAGTACAAAATCGATAATTCAGAAAATCAGAAACCGAAGGCATGCAAAATCAGGATAAAAACAGGAACCAAAGCAAACAAAAACAAAAACCTCCACCATATGAAAAGAAGCGAACTCCCGATATGAGAGTGAGACCAGGTGCCCAGGAAGAGTAAGCATCTCCTGCTTGCATGCAACACCCGTCGCTTCAATTCGGTAGAACTGTCACATCCGGTTACTTCCATTTTGGAAGATATAGAGTACAATCTTTGGTTGGATGGTTCAAATGGTCTATGACAGAATATCATCCACCATTCTGGATAGTGGGACATCATAGTGTACGACGAGTTCCCCATATCGACCGTAGAACTTCCTCAGTGACGATGTTAGTCGGTCACAAACATATCCCTGACTGAGAAGCTTATCTGAAAGACGCCTAGCTCTCAGAACAAAATCCGTATATTTGGTACTTGCTCTGGCATAGCGTATCAACTGAGATATGAACACGCCATAAGCAGGCGATGAAGGGATGTTGCTACTCAGAAAAGGAAAGTTCGTAATGCTGAAATTGAAGTCGTCACGTTTGTCATAGAGTGAGGTGTTCAAGTGACCATCAGATTGGTAGGACAACATTATGTCCAAATAGGATGCTGAATTATTTGTCTCTGTAGTTTCTTTGACTTCAAGCTCCGAAGGATAGATACTGCTCAGGTAATCCGCGAATTTTGGATTATTGATGGACAACACATCGTCTATGTATCTGTAAGTGAATTTGAAGTCAGAAGCCAAGTATCTTTTCCCTTCAGAGACCAAAGATTGAATGAATTCAGCTTCGTTCGAGTAAAGGAAAATTTCGGCAAGGAGTGGGGCGCAATTGGTCCCCATTGGAATTCCGACAATTTGCTAGAAGACCTTTCCTCCAAACACCTCAAAAATGTTGTCGATCAGAAAATTTAACATCTGAATAATATCTGTTTCAGTGTACTTATTGTCAGAATCGGACTTTTCTTTTACAAAGTAGGTTTTGTCATAGTTAACAACAATAAATTTGTATTTGCGATTACCGTTCTTACTTGTAAACGCATTACTTATAATTTTTGCGAGTCTTTTTTTTTCAATTTAGATTGTGGAATTGTAGTGTAAAGTGTCGAAAAATCAAAGGACTCTACTTAAATGAGTGGATTTCAGATGTTCTAAAAGTTCCTTCGAATTCTTTAAAATCCACATCTGGTTGATGCCACTGCGAGAATATACTGTCGAACAATATTTTTGAAGCCCAGATTTGATTTCAGATAAAACTTTGGTGAGTAAGATCGATACAGATTTGGTAGAACATTTTGAGGAACCAGCGATGAAATGTTGTTTGTACGGATTGCAGTATAAGTATGGTAAATCTAAATCTAAATTGTTAGTGTCGAAGCCAAAGGAAGCAAGAGCTGATTTGTGGTTATCTATTATTTCAGACGCAGAAAGGTTTGTTGGGGTGTAAGTTGGATTTTCAGGTTTTGAATTTAAACCCAACTCTTTAACTAGACTGTCGAAATAGTACTTTTTGCAAGTAAATGTGTAATTTTTTTAGGCTTTGTCCGCTGGTGTGATGACATAATGTTCTTGGAGGTAGGTAAGCTCTGTGATAACATCAGGGTCTTTAAATATAGACTCGAATCTGGTGTTCACAGTTGATTTTAATCGGTAAATTCTAGATAAAAGTAGCCCTCTGATTGATTTTATCCATTCGGAAAGGGTGTCGAGCTGTACATCCTCTTTCTTTGCCCAACGTCTTGCATATTCCTCACAAGAGTCCATGATAATTTTGACATTTTGGTTCCATGTTAAGGAAATACTTTCTCTGTATTTGGGACCCTTTTTTAACAATTCTCTCAACTTGTCGTTCTTGACTATACTAAGGTCACCAGTAATAACGTGTCCACAAGGAGAGTAGTTGAAATCCGATGAAGAACATTCGCAAGGAAGTGGATGTAGTGAGGGATTACTTAAATCAATACACTGCAAGAATCGTTTGTAATTGTAAATTTTAGATGCAACTGTTGGTGTGTAGCTGTAGGAAATACAAGGAGTCTCTTTTCTTTTGTTATATGGTGGAATTTTTTTCTGTGACAATTTTGTGATTCAAAATTTGACCAAGATTCAATTTATCAATACCTTTGTTTGCAAATCTTACTTAAAATGAAAGGACGCTTTGTTTTCTCCTCTGATTAATCTGATCTAACTGCTTGAAATAAACGAAAAGTAGAAATGTCCAAGATGACTCCTTGTAGTCTGTATTCTGGGGAACGTGTATCGGTATATGTGAGTTCCTTCGTATATTCGTAGATTTCATGTAACTTCCGTAAAGGAACTGAGTATAATTTGGTACGAATATAATGCAGGCCTAGAGGCTCATTCAAAAATGGAACCAAGTTATCGAAGGAGAAACTATGTATCTCAGGCCTATTATATTTACGAATGCCATGACTTCGAGGTCTTCTTTGTGTTCTGTTGAATAAGCTAGATAAAGATAACATCCTCCTGTGTGTATCTATCATTAGAATCGAATTTTTCTTTCACGAAGTAGGTTTTATTGTAAAACCTGCTGTCATTTTCAAAGTCATACGATATGGAATAGATATGATACGATGCAAATGAAATGACTCTACTATATTGTCACATCGTGAGATCAATGTCCTGTCACATGGTCAAGTATACATTTGTAAAAGTACAACCCAGTCATTGAACATGCATGTAACGTGGCTTTCAACAGGGGATGCTTACTCCTCCCAGGCACCTGGTCCCACCTCTGGCTTGCTAGGGGTCCGTCGATGTTTAATTTTGCGCTCTATTGTAAGTGCTGTTGAGATTATCGTCAGGATCTTCTTTAACTCATTTGTGTCACACTTATGCCCTTTGCCGTGTGGAGCTCGTAAAAAAGTTCCCCGAGAGGGTTTTGACAGTAAGTGTTTTGAATATACTTCCCTGATATTGTCGCCATAGCACTTTCTATATAGACATGGCGTCGGACAGTGCATGAATTATATATGTTTTCATTTTCATGCTTCATAAACATCGGCGGCAGGTGCGGCAAGCCTACAGGGGATGCTTACTCCTCCCGGGCACCTGGTCCCACCTCTGGCTTGCTAGGGGTCCGTCGATGTTTAATTTTGCGCTCTATTGTAAGTGTTGTTGAGATTATCGTCAGGATCTTCTTTAACTCATTTCTGACAAGGGTAGACTTCGCATACTTCGTGTTCTACTGAACACCGTTTTTTATTTCTTTTTTATCTAATCATTTGTATTATCATTTCCATTGACACATTTTGTTCATCACTGCAACCTTGGAGAAAAGAGGTGATCTCAAACAACAGCAAAACAGCAAAACAACCCATGCAAATCACAGAGCAGACAAGATACTCAAAAGGGAAAGGAACACCATAATACAACATAGAAAAATCAAACACAAAAGACTACAAATAAACCAGTGATGCTAATTGACAACTTGTGACAAAGGATGGCCATCTGTTACGCCAATTATACGGATTACGTGAGCAATACCTCCCACTTTTCCGGCCAGCAAGAGGTCTCGAAGAACGCACAATAGTGGTGTAAAATAACCTACTCACTGTAAGATGACCATGCAAACAAGACAGTATAACGCAGTGGCCAGAACAACACACATATGCATATTTAAATGGATGGTAAAATAGAGGCCCTACGAAATACAGTCCATGCTCTGCTGGCTGTAGCTAGTATTCTGTTCTAACAAGGACAGGGCCCGTCATTGAGTTCTGTCGTCAGAGTAAGTCAGAGTGCAATTTTTAAGAATGTGCTGGTACAAGACTGAAGATTGGTAACGTAACCATGAGTGATAGAATGTGATTGTATACTTCTGAATACATTTAAATGACATAATCGTTAAAAACACAAACGATGGACAAAGGAATTCTAATAATTGTTTAACACACAAAAGATGGGAAAAGGAAACAGGAATGACTCCTGGGGTGGTAACATGCATGAGCTCCTCCCTACAGCCGACAGAGCACGGACTGTTTTTCGCACGCCTTCTGTTTTTACATCCATTTACATATTCTCTGTGTGTTTCTTGGGTCCCTGCGTCATGCTGTCTGTTTGGTCATCTTACAGTGAGGAGGTTATTTTACACCACAATTGTGCGTTCTTCGAGACCTCTGCATAATCGAAAAAAAAATGAGTGGGTTGTGCGCCAGTAATCCGGAAAAGTACAACGTTTGCTACTGGCGTGGCGAATGGCCGTCCTAAGTCGGCACCGATTGCGCATTGTTTATGTAAAGTCATTTGTGTTTGATGTTTTTATGATGTGATTTGGTGTTCCTTGTCCCTTTTAGGTCTCTTTATGTAAGTGTCTGCTCTGTGTTTTTGCAATAGGTGCTGCAACCGAGTGGTCTCGATGCATATTTAAATGGATGGTAAAATAGAGGCCCTACGAAATACAGTCCATGCTCTGCTGGCTGTAGCTAGTATTCTGTTCTAACAAGGACAGGGCCCGTCATTGAGTTCTGTCGTCAGAGTAAGTCAGAGTGCAATTTTTAAGAATGTGCTGGTACAAGACTGAAGATTGGTAACGTAACCATGAGTGATAGAATGTGATTGTATACTTCTGAATACATTTAAATGACATAATCGTTAAAAACACAAACGATGGACAAAGGAATTCTAATAATTGTTTAACACACAAAAGATGGGAAAAGGAAACAGGAATGACTCCTGGGGTGATAACATGCATGAGCTCCTCCCTACAGCCGACAGAGCACGGACTGTTTTTCGCACGCCTTCTGTTTTTACATCCATTTACATATTCTCTGTGTGTTTCTTGGGTCCCTGCGTCATGCTGTCTGTTTGGTCATCTTACAGTGAGGAGGTTATTTTACACCACAATTGTGCGTTCTTCGAGACCTCTGCATAATCGAAAAAAAAAAATGAGTGGGTTGTGCGCCAGTAATCCGGAAAAGTACACCGTTTGCTACTGGCGTGGCGAATGGCCGTCCTAAGTCGGCACCGATTGCGCATTGTTTATGTAAAGTCATTTGTGTTTGATGTTTTTATGATGTGATTTGGTGTTCCTTGTCCCTTTTAGGTCTCTTTATGTAAGTGTCTGCTCTGTGTTTTTGCAATAGGTGCTGCAACCGACTGGTGTTGGAGATCACCTCCTTTCTTTCATGTATACTTACCTGAAATTGGACAACTATATTTAGGGTTAAGGTCAGGGTGGCGACTTTTAATAGAAATGAGGTAGAAGAATGATGGATATGTCCACATAGAGGAACATCTCTTCAAATTATTCAGACCAAAAAAATAAAAAATTTGCCCGTCTCGTTTTTTGGCTATATACGTCTATTTTTGGCCTATTTTAACATTTTCGTCATTTCAGAGAATACATGTACCACATCATAACTTTACATACCTCTGCAATGCATGAAATTTCGAAAAGTCATATATACCCTTATTTTTCTGGATTCTCATAGCTTGTGTATGAATTAAAGCCTATTTTGAAAAATTCTGATAAAATAAACAGTTCTAAGGAGTGTATTTTCTTATATATACGTTTCTGCTGGTTGCCATGGCAACAACTTATTTTTATTAATAGCCAGAAGGTCGCCAGGTACACAATTTTTTCTATGTATAGAGCTATGGTATTGCTTTATCCTAAATCAGTCAAACCATTATGTACCCAAATTCGTTTTTGAGCAAAATGACTGTTTCTATAAATAGCACAAGAACTTGTGCAAAAAATCAACATTTTGACCCAAAAACGTAGAGATTTCCTCGAAGTTCGAATTTCTAATTATCTCATTTTTAAAGAGTATAATGAATAGTATATATTCTTATGTTTGAATCTTTAGAAGCAGAACTCATGCGAAAATGACAATTTTTCCTATTTTCGGCAATTTTTCATTGAAAAATATGCATTTTTCCCAGAAATACCCATTCAGCAATGAAAATTTCAAGGAGTATTTTTTTTTCTGAAATAATGCAACAAACTGAGCTGATACCCTTATTCGTCCATGTCGGTTTCAAATATTACATGATATGAAAATAGAGTTATCTCCCTGTAGTCGCAACCCTAACCTTAATTACCCGTAACAATATTATATTTTTCCTTATCGGAAAATTCTTCAAGGAATTTCGTAAATCAAAAAATAAGTAATTGAATAAGATATTCTGCGATGCTGAAATTGCTGAGTTTCTTTGATTTTGAATTTGAACTTCTTTTCTCTCGGGTATGAGACAAGTGCATAAAATTTATTAGTTTCCGAAATGACCATTAGTTTATCGCGCTAACCCCTACCCCACCCATCTCTAGATTCAAGCAGGCGAAGGGTATTGAAATCGGCTACATGACCAACAGGACAAGTTTTAAGAATGGCTAATTGTGTTAGCCAAGGACTGACCAATATATATTGAGGTCAATTCGTATCCTATAATTTATCGTTCAAGGGTACTTGGAACAAATAGAATTCATCAACGTATCATTGATATTTTTGGAAAGTTTTGCTGTAAATATATTCACACTTCTTCTTTAATGTAAAAACCATTATCCTACAATAAGTCTCGCCATCATGGGACATGTAGAACAGATTTCATAAACCAGACTAATGCAATATAAAGTCATCTTACTTAGAATCTTGTATTTTCTGGTATCCTGCGTTATCTAATATGCCACTTAATTCGATTGCAGAACATTTTTCGGCGATTATGTGTTTTATATTTTTTTAGATTTTACAATAGCAGTACATTTGCTGAAGTTTAAACCAGTTCCAAATAGCCATTAAATGCAGATAATGAGATGATAACCTTATTTTGAAGAGGTATTTGCACACAATGCAATACTCTTTTGAATGATCCTAATTAGTCTGAAGGTGTCGATAATAGGTAGATATGTAGGATAACAATTCATGTAATGAACCATTCATCATACTCAAACATGTATTCACAGTTTACTTGCGCAACCAGACGCGTCTGAAAAGATTATGTAACTAGTAACTTCTGAAGAAAATGCAGGATGACCATGTACTGAGATTGCTTGATGGTACAAGTCCTAATGTGATAAATTAGTTTAATTATGAAGTACAAATAATGTGCCTCTGGTCCAAAATCGGGTAAAGGTTTTTAAGATTAATACTCAATTTTTTCTTTTCAAATTATTGCATATTTTGGTAAATGTACCATTTTCAATTTGTGCGACGACAGATTAATTAATTTGAATTGCGCTACCAATAATGATAAAAGTTTTCGTTTTTACACATTGACTCTGGGTATTTTGTCATTAATGTAGTGTTATTCTTCACGTTTTAATGATGTGATGTTATTATTCTCATTGTCTGTTTGTTCTTCCTTTTTATCGTTTGTATGTGTTCCGCTCTGCATATTCATTGCAACGTCATCGTGTAGGAAATATCCCCCTGGTTTTCATGGGTGACCATATAGCTGCGGGGGCTGAAAGATATGTTGTAAGCCTCATATATTATCAGACATTTTGCATTATTCTCCTAAATAATTCCCTTCAGTATCTATACACTTTTGCAACCACGTTTAAGGTCCTCAATACCACTTTTAAAGAACTCCTCATCTTGAATGGTCAGAAAGCAATCAACTGTAAGCATGACGTCATCATCGGACTAAAAGTGGATGCCAGAAATAGCAGCTGCTGCTTTCTGGTTTGTGAATAGATGAAAGTGTAATAGAGCAAGATCAGATGAGTAAGGCGGATGCTTTATCAAATTAAAGCCACAATCATGAATGGCAGCCATGGCAGTGACAGACTTGTGAACAGGAGCATTGTCCTCATGGAACAACACACCTTTAGTTAGCTTTCCGCGGCGCTTAATTTAAGTTTTATATTTTCCCGTAACTGTGTCAGATAAGATTGGAGGGGATATCCAGCAACACTCGGTTGTAGCACCCAAAGCAAAAGCTACACTAAATTTGAATAAGCCAGGGAAAGTCGTGTATACATGTATGTCACTATAAAGATGACGGTATTTTTTTTTTTCTATTATTTTGAATCTAATCAACATGATCATGTTACAAGCCTCATTAATATTTTTATTTTATTTCATTATAATTCTCTAGTTCGGGGTTTAACACACGATAGACGAGAGATTTAACAAAAGCCATCTCGCTTTCATGTATATTTACCTGAAAATTGACCACCATATTGGATAGATTACACGAAACAATATTTTATTTTTCTCCTCGTAAATTCTTCGAAAAGTTTCGTAAAAAAATATGTCACAAGAATAAGATATCCTGTGATGCAGAAATTGCTTTGAATTTCTTAGAATTTGAACTTCCTTCCTCTTGGATATGAGGCAAGTACTTAAAAATTATAAGTTTCCAAGATGTTGGTTAGCTTATCCTGCTTTGGAGCGGACTTACTTCGATAATTGAGTGTAGGTGTATGATCACCGGATGACAGCGTTATCGATACCTTGACATATTCTATTATTAGGGGCCTCTACAAAGCTTAAGGATGTACGAAGATAATATTATTCGATTCTTTCGCGAAATAGGCACACTCTATTCAGAAAGAGGTTTTAGTTTCTCACTCTTGAATCAATTTTCCCACAGTACTTTTACAAAAATGAGGCTGATTTAATTTAATTATCATGAACTAACAGGTTGAATTCATGAAAACCCGACATATGGCATTTGATAGGTCATATGCGACATTTACTTTTACATATTACTACAAAAGAAGATAAAGAATGATACAACAATACCATGTTTTAATTCAAAATATTCTTATAAGAAACATACTTCGAAAAGAATGTTTTGCTCATCCAATTTGTGCCCCCATCATTATATCATTATTACCACCGTTCTATGCCTTCATTCTACTTGTTAACATATCAATAAAAAAGAAACTAATGTAAATTTCCAATTGACTCTCTTTCTCTGATGATCTGTTAATGCCATTTCCTACATCCAATTCGATTTGAGTGCAACTAGAATCAATCTTGTTTTATTATTTTTTATCTTTCCAGATTTAAATACATTATGCGGTAATGAAGAGTTTAAAAACGGAAGGAAAAAAAACTAAGTGAGCAAAGGGACTCCCTTGCCCTCTCTAACATTTAAACGTTTCAATTCAGGGTAATTTGTTTTTTGTGCTATCAATTTCGTTTTGGTGTCCCTTGGGACGTTGGGATCCTAAAATGTATCAGCAAAGAAAAGCAATGTAACTGCCCATACAATAAATCATCCCTCTATGATCAGAGGCATTTTAGTAACAATTACATCGAATTATATTGATTTTAGCTGCAAAATTGCTTTAAATTTGTGCCGCCGACACACCATAACCAGAAATGACATTGATTGAGGACAAACCTAGGGTTATATACTAAAACAAATCCTGTTATATTTTCCTCCAACACTTTAATTTCTTTTTTCAATGACATGTCGTGAACAGATATTGACTGCAATATAGGATGAAAATGCCTTGGGTTGAAGTTTTGATGATGCCCCTCAAAAACAGCAAGAAACAGAAATAGGACATGGTTGTGTCCAGAAATTAATTGTCACGAATAATGCTTCACTGCTTTTGTAAATAAAACCTAGGCAACGAAAAACATAGCACCCCCTTGCATGGCATGTAAATCAATGTACTCTCAGGCTGTATCCAAGGATTTTAAGTATTTCCAATTTGTGACCTTGTCATTCGACCTATGTCCTTGAAAATCAATAGGACTCTTCCTCTTGTCATAAGCAATAACGTATGAATTATGGTTAAGATCCAATAAAACTGCGTTCTCTAGGTTGTATACAAGGATTTTAACTACAATTTATTTGTAATCTGTGACCTTGACCTATGACCTTGAAAATCAATAATGCTCTTCTCTCTGTCAGATGTTATGGGCGGATACAGGACTTTTTTTCAGGGGGGTCCTAAAGTCCATATTTTTGAAGAGCAAAAAAACAATAATAATAAAGTTTTTGTTAGTTCTGTCTCTAATTATTAATAAAACAGGTAACTGGAGAGCTTAAAATCTTGAATTTTCACATTATAGTACTTGATTATTGATTGTCAGTTTTAATATGTAAATACAACAAATGACAAGAGTTAGCGAGCCAGCGAATTTTTTTTTTTTCCGAAAATTGGAATAAAATCCACCGTTCGTGTCATTTTCGGGTATCCATTTTCAGTTTCTTTTCGTTTTCCTAGTGCCCTTGTTTATTGACCTAGGTGAAATGTATATGTGTTGTATATAGGAAAGTGCAGCATCATTTGAAAATAACGTACATGTATGTAATAAATTCTGGTGTCCGCTCGCCAGAGATAATTTTTGAAATGCTGACGGCAAAATATTATCAAAATGAAAGATTTCTAATACAAATTCATGATGCATTTTTCAAATATTATGACAACAAAAGGGCTTTGACAGTAAGTGTTTTAAATATTTTCCCTGACGTGGTCGCCATAGAACTTTCTACATAGACATTACTTCAGACAGTGGCATGTTTTAGATATTGTTTTCCTTTTTCGTGCATGAACATCGACGACGGGTGCGGTTAGCCAAACAGGGGATGCTTACTCCTCCCGGGCACCTGGTCCCACCTCTAGCTTGCTAGGGGTCCGTCGATGCTCCTTTAGGTGCTCTTTTGTGAGTGCTGTTGAGATTGTCGTCAGGATCTTCTTTATTTCATTTCAGTCACACTTATGCCCTTTGCCGTGTGGAGCTCTTGAAAAAGTTCCCCGCGAGTGGTTTGACAGTAAGTGTTTTAAATATTTTCCCTGACGTGGTCTCCGTAGCACTTTCTACATAGACATTACTTCAGACAGCGCATGTTTTAGATATTGTTTTCCTTTTTCGTGCATGAACATCGACGACGAGTGCGGTTTGCCAAACAGGGGATGCTTACTCCTCCCGGGCACCTGATCCCACCTCTAGCTTGCTAGGGGTCCGTCTATGCTCCATTTGGTGCTCTATTGTGAGTTCTGTTGAGATTGTCGTCAGCATCTTCTTTATTTCATTTCACCTATATAGTGTTGAAGTCTGATCGTAAGTCTTTATTTTAACAACAAAAAAAGTATACCTTATGTACCAAAACCGAAAAATAATTACACATGATGTACATAACCCTCTGTTTACGTACATTCTTGCATGCATGGCTAACTCTTAGGACCCCCATAATCAGAATCGTATCGAATTTGATATATAGAATGATTTTACATATGCATTATTTTCTTAAATATCTTCGTATATCCTCAAAGATTATAATGATATTAAATTTAAGTTTATAATGCTTGTCATTGTAGACATTTCATGGTAAACACGTGATACTGTAGCTCTGACGTCATTTTCCGTAACCTGAGGTGTGTTACAAATTTGATTGGCTTATTCAGCCGTGTGACCTGTCATTTTCAAGAAGTACATGGAGTTTGGTAAAGATCCAATCAAAACTGCACCTTCTAGGTTGTATACAAGGATTTTAACTTTTTCTACAAGGATTTTAAATATTTTTAATCTGTGACCTTAAATTCTGACCTATGACCTTAAAAAACAATCGGACTCTTCCTCCTGTCGTAAGCAAGACGCGTAAGTAGTTAGTAAAAATCAAATAAAAAATGTGCTCTCTAGGCTGTAAAGAAAGATTGCAATCATTTCCAATCCATGACCTTGGACACCGATATGGTTCTCCCTCTTGTTATAAGGAATACATGAATGAAGTTTCATCAAGATCCAATAAAAATTGTGCCCTCTAGGCTGTATACAAGGATTTAATCACTTTCCTATCTGTGACCTTGAACTTTGACCTATAACCTTGAAAATCAATGGAATTCTTTCTACTGTCATAAGCAACATATGAAAAGTTTAGTAAAACCAAATCAAAACTGTGCTCTCTAGCCTGTATAGAAGGAATGTAACCATTTTCAATCTATGACCCTGACTTTTGACCTATGATCTTGAGAATCAATAGGGGTCTCTTTCTTGCTATAAGAAATACATATATGAAGTTTCATCAGGATCCAATCAAAATTGTGCCCTCTAGGCTGTATACAAGGATTTTTAGCCATTTACTATCTGTGACATGGGTGACCTATGACCTTGAAAATCAATAGGATTCTTCCTCTTGTAATAAGAAACACGAGTATAAAGTTTGGTCAAGAACCGATCAAAACTGTGTCCTCTTGGCTGTCTTATTTAATGATGGCATAAATATTGAGCACAGTGAATTAACTCTTAAAGTACGGTAGTCCTAACTCCAAGGTAAATGGTTTTATGACGTCAGAGGTCTTGTCACAAGCAATGTATATTTCAAAATTACAAATACCATCGATACTCTCTATATTAAATTGAAACCATAGAATACAAAAATTGCCTTCATTACCGTGGATTAATTGATGAGGTATTCAATGCATATAATATTCATACCAATCAAAACGCTGTTCATTACCATGCAAACATTAGTCCAAAGAACAAAATTATTAACAAAGTCCAAATATTTTGTGAAAACAAAGTTTCCTGACGCCCATGAATTAAGAAAGAGAAACACTTATGTTCAGCAACGATTATCTGTAAAACAATGAGAAAAACACGAATGCGAGTTTATTTCTTGGAATTGTTCATTCGGAAGCCTACGCAATAAGTGACCTCCATTTTCATTGAATGTATTTCGTTTATTTAACGTAGGATGCTATTGGCAATACATAGCGTTTCTTTATTGCCGCTGTATCAACACTGTTTTCTGTGCCCTGCCATTGATGTTTGCTGTGCTTATTTTGGGAGTCAAGAAACAAGTTATTAGAAAACAACTTACATTTTATGGCAGTATAAGTATTGGGAAAGAAACAAGTACTAAATTTAAGTATGTACATTGTTCACAAAGATTTTACCTACTAAAATATGTGTAAACAAAATACCACAATGGAGATTGTAAGGAGAAGACGAAAGATTTAGTTCCTTCATTACGAGAGTCCATGAAGTAAACATAAAAACGCCATCTCATCATCGAGCTGTTTCCTAAAAGACATTTATTGCTTTGTCATTATGACTCCATAATCAAAGGAGAAATAATGAAGAACTAAGCTACTCTAGAAGTTTAGTTCAAACGAGTGCAAAACATAAGTAGTAGGAACTACTTTAAAAGAATTTCCAACCGATTTCCTGTCTTTCTTTCTATGTTTGCATACTACTGCCCCCCAAATGCCTATACACCATACAGCTGCAGAGGATTTATTACACGGAACATGCATGTCATGCATTACTTGAAATTTCTAAAACGTAGGTCCTGTAGCATCATATCCTACCAATTCCTCTTACGTCTTTCGGTACATTTTTGGACATAATAACTTTCATACTCTTTGGTCATATTACATTATTTAGATTGAAGATCAATGGCTAGGGCTAAGTACACGAAACGTGCACGTCTGGTCCATGTTGCAAATTTATCTGATTTTAAACGATGTTATTAAATTTGAAGACTTTTAACATCTACAGTGGGTTGTTTTTGTCCAGAAGGCAGTTCACAGGTAGCTTCGATTTTCTTTCATATCAACATTATCATATTGTAACATATATTCTATCGCAATAATTAAGTGTACCGTATGCGCATTTCAACAATGTATCATCAGTGATGCTCGAGGCCAAGAGAGAGGAAATTAAGATAGAGAATATACGAAGAGCAAAAGTCTACACATGACCTCAAATATATGCCAAAGAGCCAGCTAAGGACAGAGCTATGCCATGAGGTAGATACTCTTTAGTTTTAGAATAATTTATCAAGTTTAGATTCAAATAAATTACATATACATATCAAGACAGCACAGAAGCACAGTAAAGAAAGGCCATACAAGATAAAGATGTCGACATCCAATAATAATTTTGAACGCATTCAAATTCAATAGCACCATTTAAGGACAGATGAATTTTCAGCATGGACCAGACATGCACGTTTCGGGTACTTAACCCTCGTCAGTGATCCTCAATCTTAACAATGTAATATGGCCAAAGAGTGTAAAGGTGACTGAAAGACGTAGCAGGATGTGTGGGATATGATGCTTCAGGACCAACGTTTCAGAAATTCCACGAAATTTTGATACTAGAAAGTTTCGAATGCGTTGAAGAAACGATCAACCGAAGTTGATCGAATTAAAACGATCATAAGAAAAAAATCAACAAGACTATGCTACACACCCATAAGATTCTATAAAAAGACATGTTCAACAAAGAAAATGGGACAACAAAACAACCGAACGAAATGGAATAACAAAGAAATGAAAATACAGAAATGGAGGGAGACCGGACTTTATCCAGTGTTGATTTGAAAGGCTATCCGCTAGAAAATAGGGAGGTTTTCTGGATAAAGAAAAGCAGACAGAATCATGTGAAAAATCTGGACTCTTTCTTAACTGGGAGTACCAAAATGTGTCAAGAAAAAGTTATTCTTCTCATTTGAGCCCATGTTGTGCTCGACTGCAACATGACATTGAAAACACTAAACTGTTGTTACGAAGAATGCGTCTCATAAAATAAAATTTCATTTCTTTTATTTTGGATCAGGCCTTTAAATAGATCTATTTCGAACATTGATACTATCTTTGTTCTTTACTGATTTCATAACATTATCTTATTGTTTCAAGTAGTAATTATAATGGTTTCATTGATCTCCTCTGGCAGCCGTGGGTTGAGTTCGTTTCTAAATGTTTGTATTATACAAATTTGCCGCTGAAATTGGCGTTCCTTCTTAGGTTGTGAAATCAATGACCCAGTTTTAAATACTTACCCCAAATATAGGGGACCTTTTTATCTTGATTGAAATATTTCTATAATTCGTTCAAACTTATCTCTATGATCATGCTGAATCAAAAGGTATGGCTTTTTTAGAATTTAGAATAAACTACCGTAAAAATAGATGAGACTTCAAGCTTAAAACATTAAAAGATTTAAACAGAGCAAAGGAGAAAAGATGCAATATACGTACATCCTAAAAGCAATTGTTCATTTGTAACAATTTGCTGAAAATAACTCCCTCCTAAAAGAGATGTGACAACGTGATAAAGCAGTTGTTATTTGATTTCCTTTTGACTTTGGTGATCTAATTGAGATCTAGTTATCCCATTTGTCAATACGAACCCTATTTCCCTATTCATCTGGTCATTTGTATTTACTGGGATGATAAGACTCTGTTCCACCTCGTGCATTTTCTATCTATCTGTCAATACTCCATTTAATCTATTTCTCCTGGATGAGCACACCGTACCAAATATTTCCTATAACGTGGTGGGAATAATAATCTCTGCCCTTCCTTATTGAAGAGCACTTGTAACTGACCTAACTGATGCAATGATAGATCTGTATTAATAGAAACATTAAGGGAACAAAACGTTACCATACAATTAATCAGAATAGAAAGGAAATATCCCTGAACCAAATTGGTACCAGAATTATAGAAACGAAGCGATCTCCAACAGGACTCGGTGGCAGAACCGATAGCAATGAGTTAAAAAAGATCCTGACGATAATCTCAACAGCACTCACAATAGAGCACAAATTTGAGCATCAACGGACCACTAGCAAGCTAGAGGTGGGATCAGGTGCCCGGGAGGAGTAAGCATCCCCTGTTTGGACTAGCCGCACCCGCCGTCGATGTTCACGCAAGAAATGAAAACAATACATAAAATGCAAGCACAGTTTGGGGTATGTCTATATAGAAAATGCTATAGCGATCATGTCAGGGAAAAATATTCAAAACACTTACTGTCAAACCCCTTGCTGGGGAAAATCACCGAAACAACTTAATGCGAAAACACGGAGTAGACAAACACAGTAAGAGATGATTCAAATATGTAAAGGGAAAAAAATAACAAGTCTTGTCCATCCTTATTTTTAAAAAAGTTCTCAAATCGAGAGCTTTCTGAACCTCCATAGGGTCGATCATCAAGTACAAAAAAGAGCATGACAAGTCAAATGTCATGTATGAAATCCCTACATTCAAAGACCTCTTCTTACTATGTCCCCTTTATCAGAGACATGGTAAAAAGATAGTATCTCTATTTTTTTCATAATTTGTCAATATTTCATGCACATTTCAAGATCTTCGAAGAGTTTCTATGGGTGCATCAAGTAACAAATAACATTTGCATCCATTATTCATTGTATCGTTAAAAACTTCTGCTCTTTTATCAGTTGTTCCTTTTTTATTTATAGCACATCGTAACATTTTCCTCTGTATTAGGTTTCCCATGTCTTTTGAATACTAGTCAAATAACACTGAAAGATCGGGAGTCAGGAGGACTTCACGCTTGAACAATCAAGTGACAATGTTAATGTTGCAGATCCCAAAGGAATTGGAGGGAATAGATAAGACGACAGTTAATTTCTCCCATCACATTACGTTTCAATGGATCCGGAAACACATGTCAATCACACGCTTTTTCACCTCAAATATGAAAATTGATTAGGTTTTCTTTATGGATTGGTTGTTCTCTTTGTTTGATTTATAAATGTTTATATCCCTTCCTTTTTCTTCTGATTAACTCTGCTTATCAATAAATTCCTTTAATGACTGTGGGTGATTTTATTTTCGGATGAAGTCAATTTCGTTATTATTATTAAGGCACCAAATGGTATTTCTTTGATAATTGTTACAAGATTATAGTTTGGTAATTAATCAACTTAGAGCAACCAAATCTCACTCTTTTGCATTCCACAAAACCCTTGCGATTAATAAGGAATTCGAAGCTAAGATAGATTCATTTCATCAAACACTTCAAAGATAAAAAGGTGGACTTTATTCGTACGTTGTGGGCGCTGTTTGTCCACAACAGGTCGGAATGAACAAAAAGTGGAACAGAATGAAAAAATGAGTGAAGTGTAGTGTTAATTTAGGAAAGAAATGTTGGTTGAAATTGATATGCTAATAGACATATACGATAATTAATTATGTAACTCAATAATTTGTTAACGGGAGAACATCAATTTCCAAAATGTACTGTATTTAAGAAATGATCAAATATTCTTTCTCATAGAATATCATATTGGAATTGAAAACAGACATTGAAGGATCAATTCAACGTACTTCTACTCACGAACATTTGAGTTGTTAAATCTCTAGAAATGTAATAAGCGTGATTTTGAAAAGGTCACTAGAGACCAAGCAGCTTCGCTTAATAATTTGTTCATCACTCAAAACTCAAACATAATTGTTGCAATGACTGCATCTGCAAACTATAAAGTAAAGGCATGTCACGCTATAGCACGGATGACCTTGAGGATTGTTCAAGCTATAATTTGCATTCCGTCCTCCCGTCCATTATACTTTCAAGGCATGTCCAAAAGGGCCGATGCAAGGTTATTTTTATGCAAAAGGACAACGCGAATACCTATCCTAAGTGCAGTATAATTTGGGTTTCGCTCTTATTTACGTCGGATCTGAAAGTTGTCGGAAATTGCTGTTGAGTCTTTTGCTTGTTCTTTCCAACTGACGTTAAAAATAAAGTAACTACGTGCATGCAGTTGATTTCTTCTCTGGAGGTGCTCTGGGGATGACATTTTACTGCTGTTCTAATGAATGAATTTTCTTTAACGAATAATATAGAAGCTAATGTATAAAAAAGTATCATTTGTAACGGAAGAATGTCAGAAACACTTTAAAGACTTCAACCCGAATGATTAAGAACTTAATTAACTTTGAATCGTGTACGCATATTTAACTTTTCAGAATAGTTTTTTCGCGAAAATTGACAACTTCTCTTTACTATGAAAAGATGGGATATATACTAAACTAAAGAGCCATGTATAATGTACGGTAAATTGAATAAGACTTTAACGCAAGACATGAACTTTTATTTCAGTAACGATGTCTTACCTTGGATGTTCATGTGTGTATAATTATCACCGCGTGGGATCGAAACGTATGGTGTTGTGCTTCCTTACATAGTTTTTTTTGGTATTTTCTCATTTTCTTAATTAAATTTTACAAAACTGAACAGCGGTTGCAGTAGGGAAACACCTAATAAATCAATCCATATCGTCCAGGTATATGGAAAGTTAATAGTTTTCGCAAACACTTCAATAGTTTATCGACGACAGAAAATAATTCCTTTTCACGAACTCTTGAAGTGTTTGCAAACACTACAGACTTTTCAGATATATAACCGATATGGACTTACTAATTAGACATTGCTCTACTGCAACGTCTCATTAGTTTTGTGCAGTATCACTTAAATGATGAGAAAACATCAAAATTCTCCGTAAAGAATCAAAACATCATACGTTTCGATTCCACGCGCTGATCATGCTTAGTCCTGTGCATCACGAAGCGATTTTCGGGAAAATCGCATGTGTCAGAAAACTGCACGAACTCACCAAAAATTATACAACCATGAACATCCAAAGTCAGACAGCCATAACTTCTATTTACATAATCACGATTCCACATTATAACTTGAAAGAAAGAATTTCTCAAATTATTGAAAATACCTTCATCAAGAATACAGGTACAATGAAAAGTTATTTCATTAAAGAAAATTCTGAATCTAATAATAGATACATGGGAACCAATCACTTCTTGATGATATTTTTCTATACTCATATGAAGCCGAGTTTGTTTAGTCTTGTACAGAAAGAAACACCTTCTAGTACACCCCAATTCAACTAGAGGTGAAAGAAACCCCTAAACTCAGCTTTAGATCTTATCTTTTAATTTCCAGTTGAAGTCTTCACGTTTGTCACATATTGATGTATTCAGGGGACCATTTTCGTCGAAACATAACATGAGATCTAAATTGGAATATTAATTCAGAGCACGCCCTCGATATATCTGTATGCAGAAATGAATTGGGGTGCTATTGTCCGCACGGCTCACTTCGAAAACTGGATAAACGCGATTTTGAATACTTCAATATGTGACAAACGTGATGACTTCAACTGCAAAATTACAATTTTCTAAGTACTACCATTCCTTTGTTTCCTGCTTAGGGTGTATTCATATCACAATTGATACGCTATCCCTGAGAAAGCTACAACAACTTCGTTCTGAGTGCAAGGAGAGTATCTGAAAAACTAATAAGCCAAAAAACATTTGAGGGCGATTGACTTTGTAACTGCAATTTATTTTGAACGATACAATGAAAATATTAAACAAATAACATCTAATTGTCCTCCATTTTGGAAGATATTTTAGGGTACTAGAACTATAAACAAACAACCGAATTTACGAATTGATCGGATATGTCTTTTTTCGAAGAAAACCGAATTCAAGAATTGATCGGATATTACCTTTTTCGACGGAAATTCCTACTCACCCCGGGCACCTGGTATCGTCTCCATTGGGAATTCACTCTTTCATCTTTGCAACCAAGCTTAAGAACTTACCGGATATGATTTCTTTTCTGCTCGTCTTAAGTGATGGGGATGCTTCCTATATCCGGGCACCCTCTATTGGGGATTCACGTTTGCGGAATGTTTTAAGTTGACTGTAATAGATGGGATATTTTATATGTTTCTTACTCTTTGTCGATGTGTTGGTCTTCAATGTTCACTGTTTCTATTTTGTAATAGCAGATTTCATAAAGAAATTATTACGTTTTGAAGGCTTTAGGATCAATGGAACTGCATTTATGAATTATAGTGTACATCATACTTCTTCATCGAGTTCATATCCGCTTTCAATGATTATTTGGTAATTTTCTTGGTCAATGTCATGATTAAGGGGCAAGTGAGCAGAGCTTCCCCCTTTTTTTTTTAATTTTACGGAGAGATTAATTAGATCAGCTTTGACATTAAGTACTACTGACGAGGATTTAATATCCGAAACACGTGTCTAGTACAATAAAATTGGTACTGTAGCACATATATTTCAATACTGACAATTTATATCACTAGGTTGGTATAGCTGCTCGTGGAATGTTAGTCCCCGAGGATATCGCTCACCTAGTTTTAGTGTTTACGCACTGCATTGAAATATATTCTAAATTTTCTGTTGTTGAACTAAGACTCTAAAACTACGGGGTATCTCCCTCATTGCATACTCTGTCCTTAGCTGGGGTTTCGGCATAATGTTTTCGGTCATGTTTAGATTTAAGCTCCATGCGCCTACTCTGCAACGTTGTCTTTGGTCATATCTTTCACATAAATACGCTTCTGAATACACCCTACACACTATTTGGAGGCGCTCATTTTTGGCGAGAAGAAATTAAAAGTCCATATTGTAAACTGCGCCAGAAAAAAAATCACTTTGGCTTTATTCAACTTGTTTGACATTAAGTACTAATGACGAGGATTTAATATCCGAAACACGTGTCTAGTACAATACAATTGGTACTATAACACACATATTTCAAAATTGACAATTTAAGCTTCCATTTTGGTCCTACTTACTTACTGGATACTATAATTACATTAGACATATAACATAATTGGCTTGATGTTTTAACTTTGCAAATTAGCACGGCACGTTTTAAAAGCGCAGCCTACAGTACATTCATAACTTGCACTGGACTCTGGAGATTGCTCATTTCATAAGTTTATCCTTTGTTTTTGTATGGAGCTGTGTTATTGTCTCCGTCTGTTTGTCCGATTGTTCTTTTTTAGTGAAAAACTTCTGTTTTGGTTTTTGTTTCAAGAACTTGTAAGTCTTTTGATTGTGATTTCTGGAATCTGCTTTCTGTGTTTGACTTTCGGCAGAGAACGGACTGTATAACGCATGCCCTCTTTTTATATCCATTTACATATTCATCTATGTCTCTGGGGCCTCTGCGTTTTGCGGTCTTGTTTGTGTGATGTCATCTTACAGTGAGGAGGTTGTTTTACACCACAATTGTACGTTCTTCGAGACCTCTGGGTAATTGGAGAAGTGAGAGGGTTGTGCGCACGTAATCCAGGATAACCACACCATTTGCTACTTGCGTGACAGATGGCCGTCCAAAGTCGGCACCGGTTACCCATTGGTCTCGTCGGTTTATGTGTAGTCTTTTGTGTTTGATGTTTACATGTCGTGTGTCTCTTTTCCGTCTCGTGCTGTACTCGTCTTTTGTGTTTTTGCATCGGGTGTTTTGGTGTTTTACTGTTGATGCTGCAACGGGGTCTTGTTGGAGATCTCCTCCCTTCTTTTCATTCACTAATGCATATTGATGTCATTTAACGTGAAATGTATCTGAAGGTTGGTTCTCCATACTTTCAAAACTGTGACTCAAGCAACAGATGAATTTGTAAATAGATATCAGAGGCATCAGGGTGTAGATAAATTCTGAGCAAAAAAAAAAAAAAAAAAATACCAAGCCAAACCCGGTAGTGAAAATCAATCACAAAGCCAAAAATAGAAACCAAAAATAGCAATCCAAGGAATGCTTGTGTCGCCTGCGAAGCGGTTTGATTATTATTCTAGAAAGTGGATCAAAATTATTGGTATCAGTAGAAAAGTCTTGTCAAATGAAGTTCATTTGAAATATCAGACCTCTTAATTACAAATTAAAAGATATGGTCATTCTCAAATTTTCAGAAATGAGTGTCAATCATCTAGGTCAAGGTCACTACGTAAAAATTGGAAACAAAAAGGTCTCATCATAAGAAATATTAAAGACCTATCACCTACCAATTAAAAGATATATACAACCTTCATTTCTTAGAAAAGAAGATCAAATAGCTAGGTCAAGGTCAAAAGGTAAAAAATTATGGTATGTGTAGAAAGGCATTGTTACAAGGAAAATACATGTGAGATATCAAAGCCGTATCACCTACCAATCAAAACTTGAAAAGATATAGCCAATTTTACTTTTCTTGAAAAGTAGGTCAAATATCTAGGTCAAGGTCTCAAGGTCAAATATTATGGTCTGTGTAGAAAGGTCTTGTTACAAGGAATACACATGTGAAATACCAAAGCCCTATCACCTACAAATCAAAAGATATATACAATCTTAATTTTTTTTTGAAAAGTAGGTCAAATATGTAGGTCAAGGTCAGTAGGTAAAAAATATGGTATGTGTAGAAAGGCATTGTTACAAGGAATATATATGTGAAATATGAAAGCCCTATCACTGGCTAATCAAAAGATATAGCGAATCTTGTCTTTTTTTCAAAAGTAGGTCAAATATCTAGGTCAAGGTCACAAGGTCAAAAATTTTGGTATGTATAGAAAGGTCTTGCCACAAGGATTGCACGTGTGAAATATCAAAGTCCTAACACTTACCAATCAAAAGATATATCCATTCTTAATTTTTTTGAAAAGTAGGTCAAATATGTAGGTCAAGGTCACTAGGTCAAAAATTATGGCATGTGTAGGAAGGTCTTGTCACAAGGAATACACATGTGAAATATGAAAGCCCTATCACTTACCATTCAAAAGTTATGGGCTGTGACACCAAAAGTGTGACAGACAGACAGACGGACAGACGGACAACGGACAAAGTGATCCCTAAGTGTCGCTATGCTTCGCAGGCGACACAAAAATCACAATTAATTGAAACTTGAAAATACAGCAGCAAAAAAAAAAATAGAAGTAGATAGATAGGGAGATCCCCAACAGTGATGACAGCGGAATACACTCGGAGAGATGTTAAACGTCCTCAAATTCAATATCATCATTTAGGAGAGATAGACGAGTAAAAATGGAATAAACAGAGGGAGGCAATTACATCATATGACAAATCGTAAGTGACAAAAGGAATATGCACAGTCAAAGTGTAAGAACTTGATTAATAATAAAAAAAGATTTAAAATGAGAATCAATGCTCACATTGGTTCAGATAAATACAAATGAACATTTTAATGCTAAGAAATTTAGGACATTTTGATGCTCATGCAGTTTCGAACATGTAGATGCTCAGAAAATTAGAAAGTGGTTTATAATTTTAATAGATTCAAAATTAGAATCAATGCTCAAATTGGTTCAGATAAATACAAATGAACAATAAATGCTCTCGTAGAATGGTAATAGAATAGAAACTCGGATAAAAAGTTCCTAAAATTAGTTCTGATTGCATGGAATTAGTTCAAAGGATGCATTCTATCGATGTATCTCAAAGCGTTAAAAAGACATTTGCATGAATTGCCAAAATTAAAACTTTAAAAGTTTTCAGGTTAATTTTTCCAGATAAAAATAAATTGTTATGAAAACATGCCCATGTAGATTTCTCGAGGTAAAATATTAAGTGTTAAGAAAACACGTCCGTGTAAATGCACATTGTCGCTTATATCGTCCGGACTAAAGGGACAAAATAACATATGATCCGTTAGTCCGTTTCCGAAAGCTGTCGTCCGTTGGATCATTTTTGCGCTATGCAAGTTTGTTTCCTGAGAAATCATCCGGACTAACACATTTTCCAGAGTAACGAAATCCGGAATAAAGAATCATCACTGTACACCCCACTACGAATATACAGTATTATAAAATTAGTTATAAGTTTATTACATTCATTCTACAGAAGGCAACCTTTATTTTAACCATTTATTTCAGTAATGAATGCAAAAATCAACATTTTTCAAAGTATTTATAGTAAGACAAAGAATATTCATCAAAGAAGCTAAGTACCTATCAGTTATTCAGTCTCAAAATCGAGAAGGCAAAGTAAAATCATTAGAATTTCCATTTGATCGGTTGCGAACATCGGAATGAATACACATGTAACATTCCGAGGTAAGACCAGATGCCCGAGGAGAGTCAGCGTCTCCTGATTACATGGGACGCCCGTCGCAAAAGCTCCATGAAAACTTGTCAAATGCGGTGGTTGTCTCGATGAACATAATGATGTGCATATCAGGCAAATATATAAAGAATATATTCAAATATATGAAGAATCATTATCCCCCCCCCCAAAAAAAAAATATTTTAATAAAAATAAAAGTGATATGCAACAAAACTCAATTTTCTTCTTGAATAGTGTGGGCACACAATTTATTCAGATAAGTAACTGCTAGGCATGAAAGAAATAGGATACTGCTTGAACTAAGGTGAATACTTCTAAAAGGCAGCAGCATAGGTTATCTCATTGTAAACGATTATTGACTCTGTGTGTGAAGAAAGTGATTCTATATATTTTATTGATGTTATAGATGATAGAGAAATATGAAAAGGTAAGTCTGTGAATCTTTGATAACAATCTACAATATATCTGCTTTAAATAAAGAAAATGTATACCATAATAATTTTGTGCACGTTTTCGGCATGATCAGTGGTGTTCGTGGCCAAAATAGAGGAAATGAAAAAAGAACTGATTTCTGAAATCCATCTAAGAATAAATGAGTGCTTTGATTTGTAGACTTTGTTGTAATAATTGTTTATTAGATAAAGTTGTCCTTCGTTTTTCTATGGAGCTCTGTCATTCTCTCCGTTTGTTCTTTACTCGTGAGAAGGATCTGTTATATTTTGTCAAGAATTTGACAGCCTTTCGATTGTGATTTTTGGAATCTTTTTTCGGCTTTTGTGTTTGATAATTTGGAGCCGCTCATTTTAGCAAGAGGAATTCAAAACTCGGTATTGAAGATGGCACCAGGAAAATTCACTTCGGCTTTAATTAAACTGTTTTGCATGAAGTACTTCATGTACTGACGAGGATTAAAATATCCGAAAGACGTGTCTAGTAAAATAAAATTGGTACTATAGAAAATAAATTTCAATATTGACAATTCCATTCACAGATTACAGAATTTAATCAAAACTAGTTTAAAATTCATAAAGAAAAATGCCCTAATGATTTTAGAAAGATCAGAGTAAACTAGTATATTGTTTTAATTCTTCAATAGTTTTCTTATTTCTAAATCTTTGCTGAGTACAAATGTACAAAGAAGGGTTAACACAGAGTTTGTAAGATTTATGATTAATACAAAGTACGCAATCGTGTAGCAATCACTCCCAATCCGTTAGGGAGATCGACCGTGATAAAACTATCTGAAGTCTTTTAAATGCTGTGTCCTAGAACAAGATTAGTTCTAGCCATAAATAAAATAATGAATTTGAGGATTTCTTTGGGTTGTCAAAGTGCAAGTTGATCGTCCAATATCTAGCTTAGAATGTCACGTCTTCCAATTCATAATATAGCAGAATTATTAATAAATTCAAATGTTCAAGTTTAAAGTTTTTCATCAGATCTTGTTGCTCGAAGGATTGGTACTGTTTTTCATTTATAGCTATTTTCATTTTCAAAAGTCCTTTTTTGATAAATTGGAGAAGTGAAATGCTCATTCTACATGTACAACGCTTATCAGAGAATTTTTTTTCGGGAGGTATTCATGTTTTGTAGGATACAAAACGAGACACCGTCATTATAGAACATTCAAAGTCGAGAAGATGTATTAGCTTTTACTTGAACGATCGATTTCATTGCACAAATAGTTCAGCCATCAATATTGACAGGGGAAGAAATCTTGCCCTTTTGCTATTCTAAACGATTTGAAAAGGAGGAATTCCATACTTTTCTAAATACCTTTGAAAAACGCATTTTCCCTGTTGTTTTACCGTCTCCGTCCGTTCGTTGATGTAGTTGGTTTGTGTGGTTTCTTTAATGGATAGTAACTCAAATGCTGCAAGTTTTATTACAACAGACACATGAAGTGATAAGCTTCAGTTTTGAATTAAAATTTAGAGTGATAAAGATAATGTAACCAATTGAAACTGTAAATCAATTTAAAATTTGAAGATGGAGGGAAAACAACAAGATTGCAACAAAAGATATCACTTTCGTTTCTTCAACTTTAAAATTTCTGTTATCATAATTTCTTGAAATTGTAAAACGTGGGTCCTGTAGCGGCATATCTCACCCATCCTGCTACGTCTTTCGGTACATTTTTGGACATAACTTTTACACTCTTTGGCCAAATTACATTGTTTAGGCTGAGGATCATTGATGAGTGTTACATGTAAGTACCCGAGACTTGCATCTGATCCATGCTGCAAATCTATCTGTTCTTAAATATTGCTATTGAATTTGAAGACGTTTAACGGGTTAAATAATCCAACCAAAAGACTTCGGAAAACAAATGGACAAAATAGAACATCAATATCAAAATGACCTACTAATGAACCAAGCAGAGACAAAGAAAGAAGACGAACGAGCACTGGGCATGACTTTGAATGATAATGAAATACCAATTTATTGGAGCAAAGATCACTTTTCAGATATAAATAGAATAGTACTATTTTGAATACATGACTCTGATTTTTGTGAATTAGTTAGATCTCCAAGACGAGTTTGCTTAATTTTCTTCATGGGGTTGGGTCGTTTGTCTATAGGTCTAAGATTTATCCTCTGAAAATAATCACTGGCTTATATTGATTGGATGTATACATAATTTAATTAAAAAAAAAGATAATTACTTACCATTGAAAGCACTCAATTTTCAAACTTCAGCATAAATTATCATATTGAAATATATGCTCTTTCGTAATAATTTAGTGCACCATACGCGCATTTTCAACAAACAATGTATCATCAGCGATGCTCGATGACGAAATGGAGGAAATGCATATATAGTGAATACATGAAGAGCGAATTTCTAAACATGACCTAAACGTATGCCAAAGAGCCAGCTAAAGACAGAGCTATGTAAATATGTAAAGTTACTTGAGAATATGTGTTCCCTACATAACCATTTTTTCTTATTGAAAGACACAATGTTGAAATATATTATTCATTTCACGAATACGAAAATATAGACGAAAGAATTCACAAGGTTTGTACGCTACATTTAAGCAATTCCATTCGAAAATACAGGAACGAAATGAAAAATAATATAACAACTAATTGTCATTATTATTTGTTTGAAAAACTTCTAAAGAACAACCACTTGGCCAATTTGTGTCAGTATGAACTCCTTTAAATCAATTCCAAACATGGATAAATACATACAAAAGGTCTTTTTCTTGAAATGCCTATACCAATATCTTTTTATCCAGAGGTTTTTGTTTTCTATCGTGTATGTACCACACCCATTGAATTTGTTCTGGTATTTTTCCTTAAGCTTATCATTGGAATCGTGTTAAAAGACGGTGTCACACATGAAAAAGTCATTGATAAAGTACTACAGATTAATAAATTTCAAACATAATTCAAATGTGTAAAATCACATTACATCATGCTTAAAAAACTGGTAAAAGCAGCTGTCATTGATAAAAACACTTCTCAAATATGGATATCGATAAAAGAGCTACTAATTTTCCTAATAGACAATACATTTTAGGACGTTGAATATTTCATCCAGAGGAAAGGGTTGATATAAATAAAAACACAAACACTCAAATACACAAATTTTCGGCCCCTTTGCCTTCATCCCGAAAAAAACATTCATTCTTATTCAAATACAAGCACAGTAATTTTCTACCACTTTAAGAATACTAAAAAAATTGGAATAAGTGGTTAAGATAGTCGGTTTCATGCGAAATGATTTGAACCATTGTTTTGATAACACTAGATGGAAAAATATTTAGATGACCTGTGCGTTCAGATAACTAAGCTAACCATCTTCAACAGGTCAAATATCTTACTTCATGAACCATCCGTCAGAGTATGCGAACTAAAAGGTTGAAGAGGCAGGTACCGGTACCAGGTTTAAAATAGAGCTAAACAGTTTTATTGGAACCATATCATAATTTAAGTTTACAGGTTCCATATGAGCATTCTTTGGATTTATCAGATCTATTAAGTGATAATTAATCATCAATTCATATAAATTGTCTGCATGTTAATATTGTTTTTGCATGAGGCGAAAGAATTACTGCTTACTGACTGCAGTCTCAACGGATAGTCTGATCAAATTTAAGAAAACCGTAAGACATTCCGAAAGAGATAAAGCATGGAATGAAATTGACGGAAGGGTCGAAAGATGTCTATCTCAATTTCAATAAGGAAATGTTTTTCAACGACTAAGTCAATAGCCTTTCAGATATAATAGAATTCCCAACGTTATGGACATGCTGTGAATATACATGTACATACATCTATAGAATTTGGAATCCGTAACCTAATAAATGAGAGAAACAGTTCTAAGAAAGAGGAGATAGATAAAATCTGTAATGATACAAACATGCATCGATAAAGATGTCGATCAGGTCGTATCTATTCCAAGAATATCATTGAATGTTATCTTCATACTCAATTTCACATTTGGTGGTATGCCCGTGGAACTAATAATTTCTCGTTTTGACTGCACGTGGCAAATGAAGTGTTCTATAAACATGCGAAGTTTCAGTATTGAATTTATGAACTTTCTAGTGACTTACAGTAGGTATTCATAAAACGTCATATGTTCCTTTACTGTACGACTTGCAGGCGCGTAGCCAAGCGCACGCAAGTACGTAGATGCTTCCACATCGTTTTGCAAATAAATAAATAAATAAATAAATAAAAGAAAGTGTAGGAAGGGTAATTTCAACTAAACTTCCTCTGAAAGAGAGTTTTGATATTTTTCAGCACTGCTAAAAATCCATCGAAAATCATGCATACACCGATGATTTTAAAAGCAGACACAAATGCTCCCTGTTGCACTTCTGGCAAAAAATCAATGATAATCTTTTCAACAAAATCCCAATCATGATACCTGTATAGAATTTTCAGTCAATAAGTACTCTATAAATAGCAATAAAAACGCTATTACGAAGACCAGTTTTTAATTAAGATTTATCATTGCGGACTCAGATTACACCAAAGTCAAGTGGGAATAGATTTCTGAACATTTGTTTGATGGTTTGATACCTACAAAATGTATGGATGATTTTGTGAAAATTCATGTTTCATTTTCACTTCGCAGCGCTGACTTGGGTACATGTGCACCCGTGTGCTCTCTGTTTACAAACGAGCTTACATACGTTTACATGGAAGATGGACGTCCGAACATCATGTTGAGGTTTGAAAGGTGACACAAACACCTTAGGGCAAAGATCGGCAAAATATTTTTGGTTTTGGTGTTTTCAGTAATATCTAAAGCTTAGAGCAAGTGACCATATTTCGCCGCATTTTTCATATATTTTCTGGGAATTTTCAATACTTGGTGGCCGATTCAATAATTGGTTTTGCTAAAATTTAATTTAACTCCATTCTCGATCGAAATAATACAAAAATTATTTATTTTACTCATTTCATTGTTTCCTAATAAAACGTCAAAATATTTCGTTTCCATGTTTTCGGGGGTGACCATATTTCGCCGTTTTTGCTGATAAGTATCTATTTTGCACACAAAACGGACAAAATTGTGATTTTCTTTTCAGGGAATCTTTCGTCGCCACAACTTCAACGAGATGATGCCAAATAAAATGTTTTCTTCGTTTGGTTTTTGTAAAATTTTTGGATGTTTACGTCTAAAATTTAGTGATTTAGTTATTTTTTTCCTCATTTTGAGGTATTTTTCGTCATATTTGAGTGCAGGAGATGTCACATTATATCAAACATGACTTCCATGGTCATATTTGATAGGATATAGAAAAATAAGCTTGACAAACAATTCCAATAACCAACGAGAAGCAATTAACCATGAAACGGCGAAATATGGTCACCGGCGAAATATGGTTCCTTGCTCTACATTTAGAGTGTTCCCAATCAACCCCAGTCGAGATTTTAAAATAAAATAAGCAATAAGATGAAGGTAAACAGATCGTTGAAGGAAACTGCCTTAAAAACGCCCGATTTATTTCAAAAAACCACAGAATTTACCTGATTAAGTGTTATTACTTGAAAGGGTATCTTTATTGCCATTTAAATCACTTGACACATGCAGCACAGTCAGCATGACGCGTTTTGGATGACGTGGTACATTGTCGTCATAGTCAAAACATTTGTCACGTGACTTGAAGTCGTTTTCAACCTTCAAAGGCAAGTGCCAACTGGTGTTCCGGCTGTTAAATGTATGTCTTGTTATTGTGTAAAATCTATTAGATTCCGGGGCTTCGCCCCTTGAATCGCCAAAAGGACCTTTCCCTGGAGTCATCATGGGCCTTAAAGTGATCCCCAGCCCCCTGACTGAAAGTGCTTCCACTTGAAAAGTACTCTGGCTACGCGCCTGGCAAGAAACATTTATCTGATATTTATTTAGAAGAATATCAAAAGTTAAGGTCAAGATGAAAACGTTAGGAAAACACTTGCAATTGACTTTTTAACATTTAACGATGATAGGACATCAATTCTGACTTACACAACGGATTATGGAGACTCGACCAAATTAAACTGCCTTTGGAGACTTTCTTAGTTTGATGTATAAGAAATTATCCAATCAATTATCCTTGGGCTACCAATGAGTCTGCTATAGGTATCGCCAATGATGATTAATAATCCGAAACAAGCATGTCTAATGTACTTAAAATTGCTACTTTTGTCTCGAAGGTGAATTAATTTCTATTTGGCACCAGACACGCAACACTTTTTTATATCATTTACCTTGTTTTGTTGCAATAAGGGTGAACCTTCCAGCGACTGTTTCTAGCGTTTTTTTTTAAAACTAAATGTACGCCCTTTTTAGACTCTAATGCCGAGGAAAGTCTACATGCATGGGATTCCATAATATTATGAAAATACGGTGGATATATTGAAAAAAAAATGAATACACTTTTCTAAATATAATGTATTCTCAACCCCGAATTTGCTGTCAGTTTTGTTATTTTGATAAAACAAATTAGTGAATAAATTTCACTTATGAATGTGATTGTCCGAATGGGGACAAATCTTGAGTTTAATATTTTTTGCATAATCCCTATCTACAATTCCTATGCGGCGAATGTCCTCAGGTTTTGCACTCAAATCGAAATTTCCTGTAACAAAGTTCTGGTGCTCGGATATTTTTTTTCCGATGGATTGCTTAAACGATGTTAGTATGATTGTTATTATTTTTCCATCGGAGCGTCTAGACATTATTGAAATTTGTAACATTTCATTACATTCCTTTATGATTGCGGATATTTCAATTTCTTGGACAGATTGATCCATCTCCCTCAAATTTATATCTCACGGATTACCTTTATTCCAGCTTTTTACTCCATATGACATCTGAAATCGTAAAACAATCCTTCAGTTACGCTCGTAGTAATAACAAGATGTGTTTGTTAATCATGTTGCCCATAGCGGATGGTTGGAAAAATAAAGTACATACACAAGATGAAAGTAAATCTTTACGCTCCGTGTAAAGGAAATGTAAAGAGAGCGTAAAGATAGCGTAAAGGTACCTTTAAGTCAGCTTTACGCGAGCTTTACGTATATTTACACTATCTTTACGCAACCTTTACATCGAGCGTTTAGGAGCGTAATGACCTGGATTCTTTACGCAGCTCTCTGTCACCTTTACACTTTATTCTTTTATTTTCTTTAAACTTTATATAATTTGAGAGAAATAAAGACGTTTTTTGTAATGGTTGTTTGACCAAAAAAAAAAATAAATAACCATCAACAAAACCCGCACGGATTCGATCCTATTCCCTGCCATGCCCACGGAATCTGAAGTCCACGACCTTACCCACTTGACCACTGCGCCTCTTTCAAATATTCGACAGTTACTAAAGCTTATATGTAAGTAATCACATTGAATCTAACTAGTACTAAAAAGGTTCACAGTTTCATGAGTTTGTAAATCAATATATCGGTCATCACTATTTTTAAACCCGATATTACCTTTGTTTATGTAATTTATAAATAGCCTCGCTAATTCGCCGCTGGCGGGTGGGGGTGAACCTTGTATATTATAATTCACCGGATATTGAACGGTATGTGACATAAATGCACGAGAGTAGCTTCAGGTCGATTTAACATTTTGTTAATTTTCTTTTTAAATCAGAAGGAAAAAATAAATTAATGAATGATTGATAAAATCACAAAAAATATTACCGCATAATTATGAAGTTAGTTAAAGCAAAATACACCGCTTGATTAAAGTAGCATTTGAGAAAATTAAGAAAGATGAGAAAGATATATTTGAACATGCGTTTATTTATTCTTTTTTATCTATCGATGTATTTATTGATTTATTTAATTTTTTGTTACAAATTTTAAATAGTCGGGGATTATGTAAAAAAGTGAAAAATAGAAATGCTAGTATTATTATGCTACCATGTACCGTAAAACTCAAAGTTTATCAAGTTGATGTTAAACCTTCCATTAGGATAATTCATAGTGGATCAAGTTCAGAACAGGTATATACTGCATTAACGGAAGCTCTCTTTCATTTCGCCGCGGGTAGGCAACCCAAATCAAAATTTAATTGGGGCGGGTGTAAATACATATAGTACATAGCCTAATTCAAAACACTTGAACAGTATACGAATATGGTATCGTCAATCGGTAGGGTTATCACCTCCTTTCTTTTAGATTCAAGGCGGAATTTACATATAAAACAACTATTTTACTTTTTATCTTGAAATTCAAAACCTGGATCCCTTCTGTCGGGTTGGACTCCCTATAAAAAAACCATAATAATGTTTTCTTGTTTAGGTATAGGATTTTCCATATAAATAAGGTAAACAGAAAAATTACGAAAAAAAAAACAACTTCCATTTGACGTAATATTCCCTAAAATATTAAAAGTTTAATATTTCAATGCATTTCAGTAAAAGAAGACTGTCATTGGCTATCTTTAATGATTTTACTTTAATTGTTTGTTTCTTTTTTTTTCGGGGGGGGGGGGGAGTGTTTGTTTTGTTTGTTTATTTCATTTCTGGGTTGTTTTTTCTTTCGGTTTATTATTATTTTTATTACATCATTGATATTCTAGAAATACAACGTTAACAAAATTTCTTTAAAATCAAGAAACAAAGAAATGAATAAAAAGAAATCAAAACTAGATGTTACATAAATTGTTTATAAACAGTCGCGTAAGGCCCTCTCCCCTTTTAAAAATCCTAAATGTTCAACCCCTCCTCCCGCTCTGAAAAATATCTCAGATCCGCCAATGGATTGAATAAAGTATCGACTTTCTCTATGTCCATTGCCGAATAAACATCCGGTCGTGTCAACCACACATCACAAGATATGACCGCGCCTTTGATTACCCGCGGGAGACGCGTAAGCGAATCTAGCTGACTAGAGGGTGGGGTGGGGCAGGGGTATCCGATTTTCTAATGATGTATTGTCCATCTCCTCAAGATGTACATAGTTTATTTACATATATGTGTGTGTGCGTTTTTTTTTTACATTATCTTCGCAAGCGAGCATTTCAAATGTCATTTAGGATTTTCTGTCTGTTTTCCTCCGTTTTTTCTCTTTCCGTCCTATTTCTTTCTATTCTTTAAATTCTTTCTTTCTTTCTATTCTTTCTCTATTTCAATTATTTCTCTTCTATCTATTCTTTTTTCTCTCTTTCTATTCTTCTTTCTATATAAATACTTTTATTTTCGATTTGAAAATAAATTAACTTTATTTGTTTACATTCTTTAAATAACATTCTACCTGTACAGGTAAATCAGGTACATGTCATCATAACATGTAACTAATAAGTACAAAAGAGACCTTATAGAGGACCCAATTCACACCTATCATCAAAACAATATTTCCACCTTGTAGACGAACTGTTTAATTCCAAACGTTGAAAATCTGTTTTTTTAAATGTATGAAATTGTATACTTATTTTCTGGCCAAATATCATTTTTTTCTCTTTTGTATATCGAATAAGCTAAAAATACAAAGGTAATCTTCGCCAAATCAAAAGCCCGACGGGATTTGTGATGCTTTGGTGATGTTATAAATAAAATCAATGTAGATAACATTCAATCGTTCCCCTTCATACGTAGGACTTAAGGAGCGAGGGGGAGTGGTTGAGGGTGAGGATGAGAAATAAAAACGTCTCAGAGAATATCATATGCGTGATTTACTCAGTGATTCGCTATTCAATTTTTGCCAATACTTTAAATAAAATAATAAAATAAATTTTCTCGATTTAATGTGAGAATCATTTTCATATTTACCGTTACGCTTTGTCATTTAATGTCTTTGTTTTCTCTACAAACTAATACAAAAATATTATTAATATCCAATAAGTATGTATCAAAATGATACCATTTGAAGACGATAAATAAAGTTAAACGACATAAAAGGAAAGAATAAATTAAAAGTTCAAAATTGCTATTCTATGGGATTCAGTTAATTTTGGAGTATTTCTATCGATACTAAGGTATACTTTAAGCACGTACCTGTATGCTTTCAGAATAGATAACTTGTTTTTTTCCCCGATAGTTTTTTATTTTCGATTTTTTTTCTCCTTAATTCTGAGGAGGGCATGTGCCACTCCTTTTGCCATGAATAATAAAAAAATGATGGAAAAAATAACGTACAAAAGAAAACTGGGACGTACATGTGTACATCTACGCGTATGTTTAGATGTTACAGTAACTGTTACGATCACCCTATGTTACGAAGACATAGTCAGGTGACGTGGTACGTTATCGATTGTATTTTTCCCCGGGTAAATGACACCCTCCGACTGTTAATTCACCCTCACACATAGATGCGAGGGGTGAAGTGTCAACAAGGACTCTTTCCAATATTTATTTGTAAGATTTACTTTGATTCTCCTATTTAAATTTATTTTCATTAGTATTTAAGGGAAACATAAAATATAACAAACGAAAAGAAAGAGAAAAAAAAAACCTCTTCCTACCGAAGGTAAAATACACATACTGAAATAAACGCAACTACTGGATATTAGTTTTCTTTGATTATAGTTTCAACAAATTATCCCCCATTTTCAATTTTAATTATGTAATAGCAGCTTCTGTCAAAGATAACAGCTTCTCATTTAAACATTTCAAAAATGATTGTTTTTTTTCTTTTTTCTTTTTTTTTAATTTAGAAGATAAAATCTTATTTGTCGATTGGCAACAGTATAGATGTGTACAAAAAAAATGTACAAAAACGTAATTATCAAAGATGTTTGTATGTGTAAAGAAAGCGTACAGAAAGCGTAAAGATAACTTAAAGAATCCAGGTCATTACGCTTCTTTACGCGGGCATGTAAAGTCCGCGTAAAGATCCTCCGGTCTTTACGCTGTCTTTACGCTAGCTTTACGTGGCCGCGTAAAGATAATTTTTCATCCAGTGATAGTTGTATTTTTCTATTGGAGACTGGCAATCAAATATTTCGACCCTTTGCAAGGATTGCTATGATATTTCTACGCTGCACTGACCAAAGCGTAATACAGCCACAGGAAACATCAAACGACTAGCATTAGACAACCGACAAAATATACTACATGTATCATACCTAATATGATTAATATAAAGAATAAAGCATTCAAATCTGATTAGCATAGAGACGTCACGTGGGAGGACGACAAAACATCATGTCTCCCTCCAGGGACGTCATATTTCCTTCCAGAGACGTTATGTCTCTCGGCATTACGTAAGATCATTTTCTACGTTAGTTTAAACAATGATTATCAAAGAAATGAGTTCAGATCAGAGTAAACATACAGAAAAGGTAATTAATGGGCAAGTAAACTCGCTCCTGAAAACTCTTTGTTGAGTAAAAGTTGCCTCTCTTGTTAGGTGACTACTGCAGGCTACAAGAATGGCTTTTCACTTGTGCTTTCGGTATAATAAACAATTTATTGCCCATATGTACAACAAGACTGACACATGATGGTACAAATGAGTTGAGAAGATCCTGACGACAATCTCAACAACACTCACAATAGTGTACTAAATTGAGCATCGCCGGACCCTTAGCAAGCTAGAGGTGGGACCAGGTGCCCGGGAGGAGTAAGCATTGGACGGATGATGCTTGGGTGTTAATCTCCTTTAATTTCGATGATTTTTGGATGAAATGACAAGTTTCCGAAAAAGCAAAATAATGTATGATGTCAAATTGATAAAGGGCCAAAACAAAGCTTCTTTGAGGTGACAGAGCTGGAAAAAAGTAACAGTAGTAAGTATAAAAATACAATCACGGGGAGCGCATTAAATTGCTCCTCGCTGCAAAAGAGAATAATTATCCATAATAGACCCTTTCACATTATCTGCGGTACTAAATTAGAATGCCAGTTCCGGGGGACAACGAATAGATTGCGCATGCACCAGTGACGTCATTTGATTGTTCTAGGATGTTTAGCGCGGAATCATGTTTCGCTTGTTCCGCGGAAAACATCTTGGAACAATCGAATTACGTCACTGGTGCATGCGCAATCTATTATTTGTCCCCCGGAACTGGCCTTCAAATTCAGTACCGCAGATAATGTGAAAGGGTCTTATAGTTCTAACTCTTTACCTTCTTTAAGAAAAATTCACACCAGATAAAGCAGCGTACACGTGTTTCGGGATCGGTATTTTCAGACACAGCCTACTTTATTTTAGTAGCGCTCTCTAGTTTTATTTTTTGAATTAAATTTTTTCATTTAATTTTCAAAGAACAATCAGCAGCACTATAGAACGTTTATATGCAGTGTAGATACATTGTACCGTGACACTCGCCCAAAGGTTATTTCTTTATTTTTTACCCCCACGAATCAAGGCGAATAAAGTTTCAGGCCCAAAAGTACGAAATTTTAATCCCAAAAACTAAATGATTTTACAGTATCTGAAACATGTTTAGTATGTTCGTTCCTAAATTCTTTGGTCCGATGATTGTTAACTTTGCTTTCTTCGGTGAGAATATATATGCATATTTAAATCAGTGATGGTTTAGGAGTGAGCGTTCCATGTTAACTCACTTTGTGTCGTTGGTATGTTTTTTCACTGCAAGGGAAATTCATTTGAATAAGAATGTTTTATTTTACATAGAAATCTTATAAACCAATGGAATAAAGCCAGAATTGCACACATAAGTCATTTTGATTACCCAAAGAACTGTTCAACATTAATGCGATTGAAGCTGCATTTCTCGGAAATTCCATTTAGTTAACGGATAGCTGTAAGGTGTTTTTATCCTTTATTGGAGACACTATATTGAATCAATTAAACTTGGTGACTGCCCTGCAAAATTCGCCAAGTTTCCTTCTTAGGAAATCCTTGTTTCCGTCAAAAGTACCGTCTGAAAACTGCAAATGGTGGATAAAAGAATAAATAAATCCCTCTAGAGTATAATACATCTTGTTGAAGTCTAATTTTGGTCTGGATTACAATAACGGTGTCAGAGGACAGGGCGATCTGTTATTTATGAACCTCCTTTTCTTTCATACAAAGTGACTTGAATGGTTAATGAGATACCAGTCATTTTGACCGATGATTTATCACATTTTATTGAATTAGTTTCTATGCGGTCAACTGAGTAAAATATTGTCCTTTCATTTGCATATCCATGTTTGGGGATGTTTTATTTTCTGAAACTCGATTATACTCCTTTAGACCAGAATTCCATCTTTGAGATTGCAATTTCTAAGAAATAAATGAACCACAGCGCAACTGATGAGCAGTTTTTAATCTAATATGTTGCAACGTAAATCAAACACAATATCCATTCACCGCGGCGTGTTCATTTATGCTGAATGTTTTATTGATACTGGATAGTCTCATGTGGATTTTTTTTTTACTTTCAAACAAAAATGACATATTAAACATTCCGTTTCCTTTATTGAGCATGCGAGTGTCGAAATCTAATAAAAGTTTCCTTCGGAAATGTTTCTGATAAAAATATCTGACTTCTATGCATCATTTGATTTTCTGTGTAGGACTTAAGTATAAATCTTTTTACGCATAACAAAGCTTGACAAGTTGTGTTTGTGAAACACCGATGCTACAAAAGAGCAAGAATTTCAAGCCTAAAGGTCAAGGTCACAAGATGAAAAAAATGTTACATTGTACCAGTAGAAGATATAAACACGTTTACATCCAGCCCTATATCACAAAAAATATGTTAATTTTTGTAAAGTAGGTCAAATTCGAAGGTCAAGCACATTAAAAATGTGCATCGTTAAAAAGTTGACGTAACAAAGAAAATCAATATAACGCACAATTGTGAAATTTCCATGTCCTACACCAATTTACAAGTTAAGAAAAATTGCCAATGTTTATCAACATTACGGAGTTTTTGGGCGAAGGTCAAGTGAGCTATTGTCGAAGCGTCCCGTCCCGTCCGTCCATTGTTTACTTTTAGCATTCTCGAGAACTCTGCAACCGCTGTACAGAATTTCACAAAACTTTACAGGAAGCGAGAAGTCAATGTCCTCTACCATTTTTTTTTTTTTCGTGCCGAGCGGTCAACAAATATGGCCGCCGAGGGCTCTTATTGGATGATGCATTTTCGTCATCTCTCATGGGCGGATCCAGGAATTTTTTTCAGGGGGGGGGGTCCTAAAGTTCGAATTTTTTGAAGAGCAAAAAAAAAAAAAAAAAAAGAGAGAGAGAGAGAAGGCAAACGCAAGAAAATAGTTATTGATTGATGATGTTAGTTCTGTATCTTATTATAATTAAAACAGGTGACTGGAAAGTGACGGCGAACGGAAAGCTTTAAATCTTGAATTTTCACATCGATCGTAGTACTTGATTATCAGTTCTATTATGTGATTACAACAAATTGCGAGCAATAGCGAGCCAGCGAATTTTTTTCCGAGAGTTGAAATAAAATCCACTATTCGTGACTTTTTCAGTTTCTTTTCGTCTTCTTAGTGCCCTTGTTTATAGGAAAGCGCAGCATCATTTGAAAAACAACGTACATGTATGTACATTTGTAACAAACTCTGGCGAGCGGCAGCGAGCCAGAGAAAAAATTATAAATGTATTATCAAAATGAAAGATTTCTAATACAAATTCATGATATATTTTTTCAAAAATTATGACAACAAAAGGGGAATTGGGACTTAATCTTTTGAAATATGTATATTAATAATAAAAAAGTATGTTTTGAAAATTCCAGGGGGGTCCGGACCCCCCCCCCCCCCCCGACCCCCCCTTTGGATCCGCGCTTGTCTCTTCTTCACCCGTTGCACAGAATGTCACGAAACCTTACAGGATACAATTATTCTCGGTTTTCTACCAAGTTTGTATTTTTCGCGACGAACGGTCAACAAATATTGCCGCCAAGGGCTCTGATTAGCTAACGAATTTTCAACATATCCTCTACAAACGCTGTACTGAATATCACGAAACATCACAGGGAGCAAGTACTCAAGGTACTCTACAAACGTTAAACATCTTAAATTCAATAGCATCATTTAAGAAGAGATCATTTTGAAGGATGGACCAGACATGCACGTTTCGGGTACTTAAACCTCGCCAGTGATCCTCAATCTAAACAATGTAATATCGCCAAAGAGTGTGAAAATTATTATGTCAAAAAATGTACCAAAAATGTAGCAGGAGGGGTGGGATATGATTCTACAGGACCCACGTTTTAGAAATTTCATAATTTTTTGATAACAGAAATTTTCGAATGCGTTGAAGAGACAGACGATCAACCGAAGTTGATCGATCTTGGCTACATGTGCCCTCGGTGACTCCTGGTCCACCAGCAGTGACACTCACCTAGTGGTTCAAATGTTAAACGTCTTTAAATTCAATAGCATCATTTAAGAACAGATCAGTTGATCACACTTGGCTAGTTTGTGTTTGTTAGTTCCGATCGGTCAACAAATTAGGCCGCCAAGGGCTCTGATTGGCTGACGCATTTTCAACATATCCCCTACAACCGCTGCACGGAATTTAATGAAAATTTACTAGAAGCAAGTACTTTATGTCCTCTACAAAATTTTGTTTTTCGTACCGATTGATCAACAATTTGGCTGCTTATGGTTCTGGTTGGTGAAAGCATTTTGGACTTCTTTGTTACTGCTGCAAAGAATTCCACGCAACTTTACAGGAAGATAGTACTCTATAGTAACCTTTACGAACATAGTATAAGTGAATGATGATTGGCTGACGTATAGTACACTGTAGGCACAGCTTCCTACTCAGTAGACTGAATTTAGAAGAGGAAGAGTTAAATAGGCGGTTGACAAAGTAAAATGTAGTAAATCATATCTTCCGCAAATGATTAGATCATTTAGCATGCCATGTCGACAACTTTTCTATTAGGTCGACAATTATATCAAACACTTTTTCTTTTCAAATTTTCCTATTTTGATCTTTATTACTAAGACTCGCCTCGTCATTATGACGTATGACTTACGTTTATAACCACAGTTGTGAGATTGACAAAAAGGCTTCATCCTTGGAAAGGGGTTTCGAAAGATAATAATGATATACTATCAGGAGTATGGCATTATTGATCTTTTATGGGATTGATGAAATCAACCTGTCATAGGAAAAACGCATTTCCATGTAGCGTTGTCGTCGGTTTATTCAGAAAGGCTTCACAACTTTTCCTGTGATGAACACCATTGAGTACTAGTCATTATGCACTGAATGGCTGGAAATGTAACGTCTCTTTCACTTTCTATTATGACAATTTACGTGGGCTTGTAAACACTTCGAGGAAGCAGCCATCCAATATGAAAAAGTGATGTAAGATTCATTTCTGTAGATAAGATGATTTGATGACATCTTTATCTAGGTCACATATTGAAGATACGACAATCGAATCACTATAAATCTTATTTAGTCTTTGCAATTAATTTTGTAGCCACCATCCCATGTGACAGGCATTCAATAGCCAACATGAAAGGAAGGATGTCTGATTTTTTGGTTTCCATGGCATGCAGACCAAATTCTTTTCTATTTGATCTTATTATTCTTTTTTTTTCATGATTTTGTAAGTATTTGTAAGTTTTACGGTATCTTTAAATAAAACGAATTCCAATTCCTTACCCATTATGATATAAAATTCAAACCAATTGACCCTTCCGAACGCGGGAAAAATTTGAGAAATCCCATGACGTCACAATGAATTTCGATGTTTGACCGAGGTTCGAAACTTGTTTGTCCGAGGTAAAAGCATTGTGACGTCACGACATTTTGCATTTTTTCCCGCAATCGGAAGTGTTAATTTTAATGCACCACACACGTGTTTCGGATCAAATGACGAAGTAATTTTCTTACATAGCCATATGTATTTCAGTAACGCCCTCTGGTTTTATTCTTTGAATTTAGATTTGTGCGTTTACTTTGCAGAGAGTGTGCGGCTCCAAAGTTTATGTAGGGTCGATTCAGTAGCATAGTTAAATGGGATTTATGACCAATATAGCATTGAAAGTATGGTGCTAATATGTTGATATGATATTATTGGATAAATGACATGTATCCGAAATAGCAAAATAATAAATATGATGTCCAAAACAAAGAAAAAAAAATAAATAAGGGCCAAAACAAAGAATATTTCAGGCAAAGATCATTCACAACTTGTACATTTTTGGACATAGCAGACGAGAGTTAAGTACCTGAAACGTGCATATCTAGTCCATGCTGTACATTGATCTGCTCTTAAATGATGCTATCGAATTTGAAAACGTTTAACATTTCTATCAAATTTCGATAAAGACACCTGACGATCACTGATTATAGAACCCGAAACATGCATGTCTGGTCCATGCTGCAAATTCATCTGTTCTTAGATGATGCTATGAATTTGAAGACGTTTAACATTTGTACCACTTAGTGAGTGTCACTGCTGGTGGACCAAGAGTCCCCGAGGGCACATGTAGCCAAGTTCGATCAACTACGGTTGATCGTCTTTCTCTTCAACGCATTTGAAATTTTCTGTTACAAAATTTCTTGAAATTTCTAAAACGTGGGTCCTGTAGCATCATATCCCACCCATTCTGCTACGTCTTTTGGTACATTTATGGACATAATTTTCACACTCTTTGGCCATATTACATTGTTTAGACTAAGGATCACTGACGAGGGTTTAGTACCTGAAAAGTGCATGTCTGGTCCATGCTGAAAATTTATCAGGTTCTAAATGATGCTATTGAATCTAAAGACGTTTAACATTTGAACTACTTGGTGAGTGTCACTGCTGTTGGACCAAGGGTCCCCGTGGGCACGTGTAGCCAAGTTCGATCAACTACGGTTGATCGTCTGTCTCTTCAACGCATTTGAAATTTTCTGTTACAAAATTTCTTGAAATTTCTAAAAATTTTCGTCAGCGATAACTTTCAAAATTTTCGTCAGCGATAGCTTTCAAAATTTTCGTCAGCAATTGCTTTCAAAGTTTTCGTCAGCGATTGCTTTCAAATACACTACCCACCATAAATAAGTACCCACATAATACATTTCTATTGTTTTCACTAAAGTGAAGATATATGTACATCAAAAATTTTGAAAGCTATAGTTAACGAAATTTTCGTCAGCGATTAGCTTTCATAAATCTTTAAAGGTATAGCTGAAGAAATTTCGTTAGCTATAGCTTTTAAATTTTGTAAAAGCTTATCGCTGACGAAATTTCGTTAACTATAGCTTTCAATTTTTTTTAAAGCTATCGCTGACGAAAATTTTGAAAGCTCAGGGAACGCTGACGAAAATTAGTTAACGAGAAATCGCTGACGAAATTTCGTCATCTCTCGAGTTTTCAAACTTATGAAAGCAATCACTGACGAAATTTTGAAAGCTAAGCTTTCAAAAAGTTTTCAATTCGTTTACGTTTACGTTTACGAATTGAAAGCGAATATTAAACTTTCGACTGGTCGGGGCTGTATGTCCTTTGCCGTGTGGAGCTCGTAAAAACGTTTCCCGCGAGGGATTTGACAGGAAGTGTTTTGAAGATTTTCCCTGACATGGTCGCCATGACACTTTCTATATGGACATAACCTTAGACAGTGCATGTATTATATGTATTGTTTTCATTTTTCGTGCATGAACATCGACGGCTGGTGCAGCTAGCCAATAGGAGATGCTTACTACTCCCGGGCACCTGGACCCACCTTTGGCTTGCTAGGGGTCCGTCGATGATTAATTTTGTGCTCTATTGTGAGTGCTGTTGAGAATGTTGTCAGGACCTTCTTCAACTCATTTTTGTACAGATTAGGGGAAACTTCCTTTTTTCTCCTAACCATCCAGTGTGGTAGACAGAAAATACCAAAAGCACCAAATTGAACATCGACGGACCTATAGCAAGCTAGAGTTTGGACCAGGTACCCGGGAGGAGTAACATCCCCTGTCTATATATATAGAAAGTGCTATGGCGACAACATCAGGGAAGGACATTCAAAACACCTACTGTCAAACCCCTCGCGGGGAACTTTTTAACGAGCTCCACACTGCAAAGGACACAAGTGTGACACAAATCACGAATCTTCATGCATTTTGTCAAAAAAATTCTCTACATATGCGTACTTGAATGAAAATAAGAATAAAAATCATTGCAGGTATATTACAATGATGTAAGTTTTCTCTATTTTTATTAAAATCTAGATCTAAATATAGCAATTCTTATATAAATACATATAATTTGAAACGACATCGTAGTTTCGAGCAATTCAGTATATAGTTTCTACTTACTTGCTGTTGTTGGAAGTCTGATTGTGGAATCGGGAAAAAATGCTCTCGATAAGAACGAATGGGATAGGTAAGTATCTCAAAGGTGCTGTAAAGCCCCCTTCACACTTTCACGGATCGGGCAAAGGATAGCTACGGATCAAGAAAAAATTCACATCCGTAGCTATCCGTAGCAATCCGTAGCTCGATCTGGCACTAGTCACGACAAGTCGTAGCTATCCTTGGCAATCCGTAGCTATCCGGGATGAGACAGAAAATTTTTGAACATGTTCAAAATTTCCCACGACTCCGCTACGGATAGATTTGTCGTAGCGGAGTCGTAGGGGAGTCTTAGCAACCCGTAGTGGAGTCGTGGCCATCCGTAGGGGAGTCGTAGTAACCCGTAGCGCATCCGTAGTAATCCGGGACCATTTTTGTGATAAAAATAGCAATACGACTCTGCTACGGATTGCTATGACTCTGCTACGACTCTACTACGGATTGCTACGATTCTGCTACGGATTGTTACGACTCACCTTCGGGTTGGAACGGATAGTCAAGGATTGTGTCTTATATAAACTTTAAATTTATTAGGTTTCTGTGCGTTTTTCGTTCAATATATGAGTTAATACTTCAACTATTCAATTTCAGGTCATGATATAAAGGCATATATAAAACCTCAATACTGTTATAAAACAAGTGAGACCATCTCAATTTGAAAATATTCGGTTTTTAGTAAATGATTATGGATTAAAAATGCATAGGAAATTCAAGCCAGTCCTACCAATCCGTACTGAAGTCATAGCTATCCTTGTGCGAATCATGGCTATCCGCACTCGATTCGTGGTAATCCTTAGCAATCCGTACCTAGCCGTATCTATCCGTACTCGTGTCGTAGCAATCCGTATCTATCCATACGATTGTCGTAGCAATCCGTAGCAATGTCGGGACGATATCCGTATCAATCCTTAGCTATCCGTACTCGATTCGTATCAACACGTAGCAATCCCTAGCAATCCGTACTGGAGTCGTATGTTCATGGTTCATCGAACAATTTGCGTCCCGACTCGCCACGGATAGACCTTTTTTGGAGTCGTAGCTAGCGGAGTCGTGGCTCGATCCGTGAAAGTGTGAAGGGGGCTTAAGAATAGTAACATCTGCACTGAAATAGTCGAAATTTCAAAACGTAAAATTTAAGAACATTTGGCATGAAAAATGTCAACTAACTTGGTCCACATCTTTATCTACTGTAATGTTATATTTACTATTCATAATAAGGCCGATATTTGGCCTAAAAAGCTCATTTCTTGCATAGAAATCAATGTGAAATGGAAAATTTTGTCTGCAACATTGTTCCACCCTGTAGTATGCAATTTTCACTAAAAGGTGTATATATCACTAAAGCAGATTTTCTTACAAAGTGGGGTTCTGTAACTCGGGGTATAACAATGTACCACAAGCAAAAACGAAAAAAGGGAGGATGGGTTATTTTTCTACAATGTTAAATTGATTAGAGTTGCCGATTTCTTCTATTTGATTAGTGGAATAAACCATTCTGGGTGCAATTTTATGAAATAGACAACAGTTCCCATTGAAATAAACGATACAAAGTTATCTATTTCTACACATGGTGTATTATGCGCAAAAAAAGCTTACAATGTGGCTGTTTTGTACAAAATAGGACGGTTTTCAATTTCCGGATTGCGGATTTTTTGGATGTTATATCTTCAAAATTACTTTTTCTTTAAACAAGGGTATCAAAACGTAACAAACATTAATTTCTTGTAAATTCATGCATTGTCTGTTTATTTTCGTTCGTTATTTGGTGTTTTCCGACACCATTACCCCCTACCTCTTCAAATCGTAATTAAAAATCTTGCAACCCATCTTATTAAATAAAATACCCATAAAATCTTCTTATACATTATTCTTTTATCCTAACCATCTTCTACCTTCAAAGATAGGACACCACATGAGAACTAATTGAGTGATTTGAGGGCTAAATCAGGCCCTTATTCTTACAGCTCCTTATCAGTTCACGTATGGTTAAAACATTTAAAAGCGTCTGTGGTTTTACGTTTTTGTTTTAAATTCATTTATGGACAATTTCTTCTCTTGCACTTGTTTTTCATCTTGCAATGATGCAAAAGGATCCATATGTAATTCACATGTCACGGGAACGCATTGGTATACACCAATAAACCTCGACGTGACAGAATGTCTTAACTCTAACGCTGTTATTTTAAGGTGAAGTCGTTGTCGACAATGTTGTAAATCGTGTTGGCTTATGTAATTGTAATTTTGCACATTGTATGTGACATGCAGTAGAACCCTTTGACTGGAGTTAAGACTCCTTCTTGAACTCTACTTGTCTAAAGAAAAGAAGCAAAGATATTAAAATACAATGCTTTGCTAAACACATTTCAAAATGACGGATTGCAACAAAACTAACTGAGATTGAGTTAGAATGATATTTTCATTTGAAATTTGTAAGTCTTTTATAATCATAATCTTATTTGTTTATGAGCTGTCCGCATTATGATGAACTGGATTTTTTTTCTTTGAATATTGTCAATCTTAGATATCAATGGAGTTTTTTACTTGATGAATGGCACAACACGGGTAATTATATCTATTAAGAGGCATTGATGTGTTTTACGCGCCTAATATACTGGTATTCGTGATTAAAAAAGCTAAATTTTGCATACGAGTCCATTGAATAAATGATTTTAATCTAAATTAACCGACGTTTTCTACTGTTACATTACCTCTTCACAACTTTGAAATACCGGTAAACCACCGAAAGCAATTGTGCCGCGCTTTATATTTAGATTTCACGTCATCTTTCGAGGACAGTGGTCACATAGATATTTCAATACATCTATACGACAAACGTGACAACTTCAAAATGACAAATTTCCATTTTCTGAGTAGTAACATTCCTTCGTCTCCTGACTTTGGTGTATAAATATCTTGATGAATCACCGAAAATGATAAGATCACAGACTTTACGTCCAAAGTGACGTGAGTTGCTTAAAAGAAGGAGGTGACTACTCTCGCTGGTCACTGATCCCATGTTAAACGTCATGAATTCAATAGCATCATTTTTGAAAACTACAGATAAATTTGCAGCATGAACCAGGTTCAAGTTCTTTTTGCCAATGACAAAACAAAAATCACAAATTATATATACAATATTTACAAAATAAGGACAACAAAACAAAAAGAGAGTGAGTGATATAATAACCAGACTCGTACGAAGCTGAATTTATTCAAACTTTGGTCTCTGACTTCAACTTCACTTACAGATACATAGAAAATGTGTTGTCCATCAATAATCCAAAATTCGCGGATTACCTGAGCAGTATCTATCCTTCGGAGCTTGAAGTTGAAGAAACTACAGAGACAAATAATTCAGCATCCTATTTGGACATAATGCTGTCCTACGACACTGATGGTCACATGAACACCTCATCCTATGACAAACGTGACGACTTCAATTTCAGCATTACAAACTTTCCTTTTCTGAGTAGCAACATCCCTTCATCGCCTGCTTATGGCGTGTTCATATCTCAGTTGATACGTTATGCCAGAGCAAGTGCCAAATATACGGAATTTTGAGAGCTAAGCGTCTTTTAGATAAGCTTTTCAGTCAGGGATATCGTCACTGAGGAAGTTCTACGGTCGATATGGGGAACTCGTCATACACTATGATCTCCCACACTCCAGAATGGTGGATGATATTCTGTCAGAAACCATTTGAACAATCAAACCAAAGATTGTACTCTACGTCTTCCGAAATGGAAGTGACCGGTTGTGACAGTTCTACCGAATTGAAGCGGCGGGTGTTGCATGCAAGCAGGAGATGCTTACTCTTCCTGGGCACCTGGTCTCACTCCCATATTGGGAGTTCGCTTCTTTTCATATGGTGGAGGTTTTTGTTTGTTTGCTTTGGTTCCTGTTTTATCCTGATTTTGTATGCCCGCGAGGGGTTTGACAGTAAGTGTTTTGAATATATTTCCCTGACATGGTCGCCATAGCACTTTCTATACAGACATAACCTCAGACAGTGCATGCATTTTATATACTGTGTTCTTTATCGTGCATTAACATCGACGGCAGGTGCGGCTAGCCAACAGGGGATGCTTACTCCTCCCGGGCACCTGATCCCACCTCTAGCTTGCTAGGGGTCCGTCGATGCTCAACATCGTGCTTTATTGTTAGTGCTGTTGAGATTATCGTCAGGATCTTCTTTAAGTCATTCGGTTTCTGATTTTCTGATTTATCGATCTTGTACTGTATACAGGGATATGGTCATTATCCATATTTGTCATTGAGGAAACCTTCATTGAGGTTTCCAATGTGTTCCTTTTCAAAAAATATAGTTTTGTTTTTTCATGGGTCTTGTTTGCCTATTGATAATAATTTTAACACTCTCATTTTTGGTTTTGTGTTGGACTTACTCACTGATTTTATGCGCTGTTACAAATAGTTGGCTCAACGTTAAATCAAAATAATCCACTTTACATACGAAAAACTTTGAGTATTTTAACCCGGGTATATTTTGCGCATTATATCGAGTTACAATGTATGGACAAAACAGCAGACCAAATGTATTTTCCTTAACAGTCAGCAAAGCGAAAATTGAATATGGACAAACACAATATAATGGTTTGACGTATGAGCAGAATTGAAATCCCAAACCCTTCGACATTATTGGAATGAGACTGAATACCCAGGAAGAGTAAGCTTCTCCTATAAACATGCTATTCCCGTTACCTCATATTTAGCATTCCCTCTTTGTTCTTTGTCAATCTCAAACCAAAGTCCATCGAAGAATAAGAGTAAAACGAATAGCAGAATTCTCATTTTACCGACCATCTTAATTCTTTTCTTTACCCGCAGACATGAATATTATTGAAATTCATTTGCGCCTCCCACTTATTTTGAGGATTTCTGGCTTTCTACTTGATGCAATGAAGTTCTTTATACACATTGAATTGAATATTACATCGATTCAAAATCATTTCCTCGGTTTAGGAGAAGGAATAGCTCTGTGGCTAAGAAAGTGTTGAGGAAGAAATGAGTCTGGAATTCGTGTTCATTTATTGTGACACGAAAACGTGCAAAGCAAAATAGCATCCGTTCTCATTACTGTATTCATAATGAAATACATATTTGACATTCTTCTCATATGAATGTTTCTTTTCATATTTTCCCAAAACAGCAATAAATATATTTAACATACCTTGTATTCATTTCGTCCTCGTTATTTCGGAAATAAGAAGATATTTCTTTTTCTATGTATAAAAAATATGTAATTTATTTTGTCGAGAATATAATTTTCTTTTTCATAAAGAATATGGTGGAGGTTTTTGTTTGTTTGCTTTGGTTCCTGTTTTATCCTGATTTTGTATGCCCGCGAGGGGTTTGACAGTAAGTGTTTTGAATATATTTCCCTGACATGGTCGCCATAGCACTTTCTATACAGACATAACCTCAGACAGTGCATGCATTTTATATACTGTGTTCTTTATCGTGCATTAACATCGACGGCAGGTGCGGCTAGCCAACAGGGGATGCTTACTCCTCCCGGGCACCTGATCCCACCTCTAGCTTGCTAGGGGTCCGTCGATGCTCAACATCGTGCTTTATTGTTAGTGCTGTTGAGATTATCGTCAGGATCTTCTTTAAGTCATTCGGTTTCTGATTTTCTGATTTATCGATCTTGTACTGTATACAGGGATATGGTCATTATCCATATTTGTCATTGAGGAAACCTTCATTGAGGTTTCCAATGTGTTCCTTTTCAAAAAATATAGTTTTGTTTTTTCATGGGTCTTGTTTGCCTATTGATAATAATTTTAACACTCTCATTTTTGGTTTTGTGTTGGACTTACTCACTGATTTTATGCGCTGTTACAAATAGTTGGCTCAACGTTAAATCAAAATAATCCACTTTACATACGAAAAACTTTGAGTATTTTAACCCGGGTATATTTTGCGCATTATATCGAGTTACAATGTATGGACAAAACAGCAGACCAAATGTATTTTCCTTAACAGTCAGCAAAGCGAAAATTGAATATGGACAAACACAATATAATGGTTTGACGTATGAGCAGAATTGAAATCCCAAACCCTTCGACATTATTGGAATGAGACTGAATACCCAGGAAGAGTAAGCTTCTCCTATAAACATGCTATTCCCGTTACCTCATATTTAGCATTCCCTCTTTGTTCTTTGTCAATCTCAAACCAAAGTCCATCGAAGAATAAGAGTAAAACGAATAGCAGAATTCTCATTTTACCGACCATCTTAATTCTTTTCTTTACCCGCAGACATGAATATTATTGAAATTCATTTGCGCCTCCCACTTATTTTGAGGATTTCTGGCTTTCTACTTGATGCAATGAAGTTCTTTATACACATTGAATTGAATATTACATCGATTCAAAATCATTTCCTCGGTTTAGGAGAAGGAATAGCTCTGTGGCTAAGAAAGTGTTGAGGAAGAAATGAGTCTGGAATTCGTGTTCATTTATTGTGACACGAAAACGTGCAAAGCAAAATAGCATCCGTTCTCATTACTGTATTCATAATGAAATACATATTTGACATTCTTCTCATATGAATGTTTCTTTTCATATTTTCCCAAAACAGCAATAAATATATTTAACATACCTTGTATTCATTTCGTCCTCGTTATTTCGGAAATAAGAAGATATTTCTTTTTCTATGTATAAAAAATATGTAATTTATTTTGTCGAGAATATAATTTTCTTTTTCATAAAGAACAAATCAAATAAGTAACTACATTGTACATCTGACATTTATAATAGAAATAGCAGATGTTTGTCATTTGAGGGATATTTCATTGTTTTCTGTAAAACCCTCTGAAAAAGTCACACGAAATATATGCTCTGGCCTCTCTTTGAGCGTAACATATTGGTATATTTAGTCATGTAAATTATTACATATATGTAAATATAGGATTGGAAAGTAAGCTTAAAAATTACACTCTGCAAATTAAGAATATTTTTTTAGTTTTATTCTATACAGCTTCGGACATTACTGAAAAGATGTGGGTTTTTTTTTTTCAAAAAGAGCATTTTGTTAAGGTAGATCGGTCGCATCAAAGTTCCTTTATTCAAGATAATATTTTATAAAGGTTTATCCTTTAATTCTGAGAAAATCTATACAGAAAGCAATTAAGCACAGTCATTTTACGATGGATTAATGCAGGGCAAACGCAATAAAAGCATACTGAGGTACCCTCTTATGAGGCGATTAAATGCATTTCCTGGAATCTTATAATGTTGTTTCGAGACCAGAAAACATTAGGGTAGCACTGGATTAAAGAATAATCATATTTTATACAGTGGCGATAAAGATACCAAATGCCACTTGAACATGTTGCAGATATAACTCTTGACTTAATAGTTTTATTTAGAGGTTCATTAACATTAGTTTCGCATTAGCCTACATGCTTTATTTCCCATAATGCAATATTGTCTTCCGGATTGAAGTAGACTTGTAGGATGGTCTCCGGTTCTTTTATGCTTGGCATAAATGTCAATATTATGATAGAAAGAACATGCTAGTGTTTGAATATTTACAACGACGAAAAATAAGCAATGATAATCAAACAAACATAAAATCGATAGCTAATATGCAATAAATAATATATTATGCATAATCTTATGATGCACTGTTTAGGATTAGATCTTCCAACTACAAAAAGTAATTCATCAACCCCAATCCTCTGCATTTACTCTTCGAAACAGGTTTCCGTTTTACTCCTACGAATATTTGGGAAATCGGGTACCTTGCGGAAACGTGCTATCTATAGACTTGATAGATCACGCAAGTGGTTTAATTCCCTTGAAAGTACATGCGAATGCTAGTACCAGGTACCTGAAGCATATGATGCTCTTGGCTGGGAACAGTTTTTTACTGGAAAATTAATCCCTACGTGAAAGTCAGTCATTTTCAATGAGTCTTAGAAAAGATTGAGCAAATGTGAAACTTTAAGGAAAAATGATTATTTGAAATGTTTCATTGGTACTTTTAGGTACCTGGATGATAATCTCACTATCGACGATCTTGTTTTTGAAAAATATAAGAATGTAATATATCCATAAGAATTGACACCGCACAAAACAAACGTTACAAACACAGCATCACCATTTTTGGATCTTAATATCAAAATTGTAAATGGAGAGATTCATACGAGTGTGTATGACAAAAGAGATGATTTTGGATTCAAAATGGTAAATTTCCCCTGGCTTGGCGGTGATGTTCCTAGATTACCGCCATACGGTATTTACATTTCACAGCTCATACTGTACGCTAGAGACTGTACTTATATTTTTGGATTTTCCTTATTGAAAACAAGAAACTTTAATGTCACAGGTTTCTATTTCATATACAAGTGAAGACTTTCTGGAAATTTTACAGAAGTTATTGTCAGCTTCTATTAAAATTCGGACCCATACAAATAACAGAATATATTACGAATGGTATTTCACAACCTGTTTTTTATGATAGAAAAGAAAGGAGGGGAGCACCCAAGGCAAAAATACCCATGCAAAAACACAAAGTTGACATACCCAGGGTTGAAAAGAGACGCAAAAGGGATTATGAACACCCAAAACAACACAGAGACGTCAAACACCAAAGACTACACATAAAGCGACGAGACCAATTGGCAACCGGTGCCGACTTAGAACGGCACATGAGGACTTTTGGTAATCGGAAAAGTGGAAGGGTTGTACGTAATCCGGATTACTAGACCATTTGCTAGTGACGTAACAGATGACCGTTCAAAGTCGGAACCGGTTGCCCATTGGTCTCGTCGATTTATGTGTAGTCTTTGGCGTTTGATGTTTCTATTTTGTGTGTTGATGTTCTTTGTCCCTTCTGCGTCTCTTTCTTTTCTTGTCTAATCTGTGTTTTTGCATGGGTGTTTGGGTGCTGCAACCGAGTGTTGTTGGAGATCCCCTCTTTTCTTCAAACCATGTATTTACGATTAGCAGTGTCTCATTTTCTATTAGAATGCTTTTCATTATTATTGCACATGCTTATGGAGATTATTTCATTCAATTCGATTATTTTTGATTATTTCTGCAGCTCAAACGCATGGTAATTTCCTTATTTTCAGTAGATTCAAATTTTTTTTCCAGAGGGATTTGAGTGTTTTTGCTTTTACTAATTTTTTATCGTTTCTTATCGTATTTTCCTTTTTTTTATTGAAAAGACTTATATATCCTTTTATATATTGTTACAACAAAAGTAATCCCTTCATTTACAGATCAACAGACATTGATCAAACAGTTTCTTTACAATAGAGAAAGCGAGATATTTGAGATTTCTCATTGTAATTCAAATGGTGATTCTTCTAATTACACGTTCTCCAAGATAGACATAAAAGGAAACTGGTACAATACATATGCATAAAAATCCTTCTTGAACGCATTACAGTAATAGGGATCAAACAATCCCGCACGAATGAATGAAAAGATGATTTTTGTACAGCACAGGAAATTGTCCAAGACGCGCAATAGCATAGCTTTTATCTACATGGAGAATGAAAGTTCAATAGTGCATAGACCTCATTAAGATTTTACCATTTGATTTTACTAATTAGGGGTATCGTTTTAATTCCCTTACATGTAATGATGATGGTATCTTGGCTAAAACTCACCTTCTAATTAAGAAAAAAAAATAAAGGTAGTCTTCGAGATAGAAAAGAGCTTCCTTTAGGATCTCAATTAAGTAAGTGAATTGGATATCCATCAATGTTCCGGATATCAAATTACCAATGTTACCTTCACCTTTAAAAGAAAAGGAAAGGATCCCCACTATAACCACCCTGCGCTGACCTAGCGAAACAAACCCACAAAAAAGTGACATAAAAATGACATCAGACAAAACTACAACCCACCATAGGACATAACAATATGCAATTGAATATTATACAAAACAGTCGAAACAGACGTGGAGTAAGTGATAGTAATGAGTTAAAGAAGATCCTGACGATAATTTCAACAGCACTCACAATAGAGCACAACATTAAGCATCGAAGGACCCCTAGCAAGCTAGAGGTGGGATCAGGTGCCCGGGAGGAGTAAGAATCTCCTGTTGACTAGCCGCACCAGCCGTCGATGTCCAAGCATGAACATAAAAACAACATACAAAATGCATGCACTGTCTGATGTTATGTCTATATAGACAGTACTATGGCGACAATGTCAGGAAAATATATTCAAAACACTTACTTCAAACCCCTCGCGGGGAACTTTTTTATTAGCTCCACACGACAAAGGGCATAAGTGTGACACAAATGAGTTTAAGAAGATCCTGACGATTATCTAGGCAATACTCACAATAGAGCACAAAATTAAGCATAGAAGGCCCCTAAGTAAGTAAGTGACACTTGACTGGCGAGTTACATTTTAGCTTGTTCAGTTCACATTTGGTGTAAAGTCGACATGGTTCTATTTATCCTAATATCTTTGATCCATATTAGTGAGATGAAGCAACATGCTAGAGTCTATGACGAACGGTTGAAATATTGATAACGAACCATGGTTTAGATAATCAGTGAGTGAAAGTCAAACAGAAGGACCCATAATTCGAATACAAATAAATCATATAACTCAAACATTCTGCAAAAGAGAACAAGTAAATACATGTACTCAATGTAAATTAGATTTGGAATGCCCGGGGAGAGTAAGCATCTCCTGTTTGCTGGCAACAACCGTCACTTTAGCCTTGTTGAAATAGTCAAAAATGGTGAATGTGTTACATTTTGGATTTCCCCAACCCAAAATATCGTTCAACATTGTGGAGATCAAGATTTTTGTATCATCATTGTATCGTCTAAAACTTTTTTGAAAGGACAAAATCAGTCGCTAAAAATATACCCTTCCTGTAGTAGTTTTGATGGTTATGCAATGTCCAGATACATGTATATAACGAATCGTGATGTTAATTAGCTATTTGTCCATTTTAATCGATTTTAGGTCCCTTTTAATCGATGTAGCCGCGTTAACTGTATATTCAAATATGATTTGAGGTTTTCTCCCTGTATGTGCTATAGAGCTCAGCCATTGTCCTTTCTCCAACAAAATTATGTCAGATAAGCCGCGCCTACTCACATGCATGTAATATGCAAATTGATTTTCTGAAGACCTGTCATTTTCTGAAAACTACTGCAACAACACTACATGTTGTCTGCTACATGTATATTCGGAATATATTAGAATAGAAATAACAACTAACTAGTTGTTATTTCTTAATTATGCCGTTTCAAAATACATTTTGGGTCTATATGTTAAAAATGTAATTATGAAAAGGCGCATATGGGGTAATGGGATAGACCATGCTACGATATTGTAAAAATAAGTGTCCATGTCTAAAGGGATGATTGTTTTTTGCACTTAGCAATATTTTTGTGATGTCAGCTTTTCATTGTACTTTGGCATTAAGATGTTCGGGTCATTTATCAGTCTGCTGGTTCTTTTTCGATGTGTAAAAGGGACATTGAATGTCATACCAGACAAAAAGCTTGTATAACTCGATTCTATTCCCAATAGGATATAAAACAAGGATACTGGTATACAACATGCAAGTACGCTATGTCGTTACATGATTTTGATTTGAAAATAATCTTAGAGCATAGACAATATTCATTGTTCTCTCTTTTCTATGACTGAACCTAAAATCTATAATGAACAGGAAAACATTCAACGAAAATATTGAGATGGAAGTTCAGAGGCTCAGATGATGAAGGAAATAAGGAAATAACCGAAGAAAAGTAAACATGACAGAATAGAAAGACATTGCTATTCAAAATGCAAAAAGTTATAAAATTTTCTTTGGTTTTTCATTTGACAACATACTTTCTACTTCTCGATCAATTATCCATTTGAATTTTAAAACATGCCTAATCAGTATTTCATCGAACCTTTCTCAATTTCTCATTTTAGAGAAGCTCAAGTGAGCTAATTCTAATTTCACAGCGCGTCGTTCGTCCGTCCGTCGTCTGGCGTAAACTTTTAATATTTTCGACATCTCCTCTGCAACAGCTGCACAGAATTTCAAGAAACCTTACAGGAAGCAATTATTCTATTATTCTATTGCCAAGTTTGTGTTTTTCTTGCCGATCGGTCAACAAATATGGCCGCCGAGGGCTCTAATTGGCTGACACTATTTCGATATCTCCAAAACTGGTGCTCATAATTTCACGAAACTTTAAAAGAAGCAAGTACTCAAGGGCCTCCACCGAATTGTCATCTACCATTCTTTTGTTTGCAACTCAGGTGAGCGATGTGGACCCCTTGGGCCTCTTGTTGATAGCAGTATTCATTATGATCATGTTTTTTCTTGAACCCAATCATCATTTCAACATTCATGAAAAGTTGTTGACCTTCTGTTCATTGGAAAGTGCCGTCATTCGTGTTTCTATTGTGTTGTGCGTCAGACAGTGCATGGATTTTATATATGTTCATTTCCATGCTTCATTAACATCGACGGCGGGTGCGGCTAACCAACAGGGGATGCTTACTCCTCCCGGGCACCTGGTCCCACCTCTAGATTGCTAGGGGTCCGTCGATGTTTAATTTTGTGCTCTATTGTGAGTGCTGTTGAGATTATCGTCAGGATCTTCTTTAACTCATTTGTGATATTGTCTTCGACTGTTTATCCGTTTGTTCTTTTCTTGTGAGAAAGTTCTGTTTTATATTTTTTCAAGAATTTGTATGCGTATTGTAATTTTTTGGAATCTGATTTATGGGTTTTGTGTTTGATTGTCAGTCATTGACAAGTAATTTCTACCGCTGAATATCTTAAGATATATCTCTGTCTACAGAATTGCCCATTTATTGCTTTACTTCACACATTTATAAAATGAACCAAATGGTGATAATGATAAAGTATGCTTATGTTTCATCGAATTTCATGGGGAAGTTGGACAGAAGAGTCATTCACTCGCCAAAGAATAGAGCAAGAATTAACCTCTAATTACTATTTGTACACACGATCACACAATAATTACGTGTTATCTATCACCATGAATATGTTAACCTAAAAAAGATAATTTTCGCTTTCTAGAATTTATCTACGATAATGCCCAATTGGAAATACTTAGAAAACGGTATTGTAATTGATTTTTGAATTATGAGTTAAAGAAGATCCTGACGAATCTTGAGTTTCAAAAGTAAAATCAAACGATTACCATTGACTGATCGTCAAGATATTTTAAGACTGTAAAGCGCATCATCAATCCAACAGAATCAGAAGGTATCAAAACCATTTGTGCTATTTCAGTGTCAAAATCTAGGCGAAATTTTGGCTTCATTTTTAATGTTTCACTGAAATGACATAGACAATAACCATATCCCAATACACAATCCAAAATCGATAATTCAGAAAATCTTAAACCGAAGGCATACAAAATCAGGATAAAACAGGAACCAAAGAATACAAACAAAACCTCCACCGCAAGAATAGAAGCGAACTCCTGATATGGTAGTTAGACCAGGTGCCCAGAAAGAGTCAGCATCTCCTGCTTGCATGCATCACGCTTCCATTCGGCAGCAGTATCATATCCGGTTGCTTCCATATTCTGTGGTTGGATGGTTCAAATGGTCTAAGACAAAATATCATCCACCATTCTTGACAAAGGGACATCATAGTGTATGACGAACCTCAGTGACGATGTTAGTCGATCACAAATGTTTCACTGACTTAGAACCCTATCTGAAAGACGCCAAGCTCTCAGAACAAAATCTGCATATTTAATTGGTATTTGCTCTGGTATAACGTATCAATTATCGTCAGGATCTTCTTTAACTCATTTGAGATATGAACACGCTATAAGGAGGCGATGAAGGGATGTTGCTACTCAGAAAAGGAAAGTTTGAAGTCGTCACGTTTGTCATAGAGTGAAGTGTTCATGTGGTCATAGGACAGCATTATGTCCAAATAGGATGCTGAAGTATTTGTCTCTGTAGTTTTTTTACTTCAATCTTCGACAGATAGATTCTGCAAAGGTAATCGGCGGAATTTGGATTGTTGATTGACAGCACATCGTCTATATATCTGTAAGTTAAGTGAAATGAATTTGGGCGGCTTATGAAAAGCACTTTTGCTGGAAGCATCACTGATGAGAATTTAATATTCGAAACACTTGTCTGGTGCAAGAAAATTGGTTCCCTATCAATAAAGTCAGAAGCTTTTCCATTCAGAGACCAAGAATAATTTAATTCAGCTTCGTACAAGTAAGAAAAATATCCGCAAGGAGTGGGGCACAATTAGTTCCCATTGGAATTCCGACAATTTGTTGGAAGACCATCCCTCCAAACACCACAAAATGTTGTCGATCAGGAAAATTAACATCTCCATAAGATCTGTTTCAGTGTACTCATTTTCAGAATCGGACTTTTCTTTTACAGAGTAAAATTTATAAAGTAAATTCCTTTAAAAATCAAATTGAAATAACTCAACGTTTTCATCAGATTTCTGATGAGTTAAGCTTTTTGAAGCCAATCACCATTTCGAAGAAAGGCGGGGATCTCCAAGAAGACTCGGTTGCAATACCTACAGCAAAATATGAATACTTTTGATAAAATTTCAAATATTCCATACAATATTTACATTACTAGTGTATTCCCCCATGTAAAACGCCCGTTAGGCAATTAGATTTATATTCCAATAACTTTGGTTGCTATTGTGACGTCACGTTCATGTTTTGCATGTAGGGAAAATTTACCAACGTTAAAATGCATTTGACGCTATTACAGGCAAAATACGATATGTATGCAAATAAAAATGACCGATGCGTAGAATAAATGCAAATATAAGTAATGACTGTCTTACTTTTGGTGTTCATGGGTGTTCCGACTCCATACCTTCTTTAAGAAAATTTCAAACCAATTTTCATGCACCAGACACGTGTTTCGAATACTAAATTCTCATCAGTGGTGCTTCCAGCCAAAGAGCTTTTCATAAGCCGCCCACATTCATTTAACTGGCGCCCCTGGTTTTAAATTTCTGCATTTACTTTACAGAGAGTGCGGTGCTCCAGATTTTCTGTAGGGTCGATTCAGTAGCATATCCAAAAAATCTATGTTCAAAATAGCATTGGAGGGATGAAATGGCAAGTTTCCGAAATAGCAAAAATATATATATATCATGTCAAATCGATAAAGGGCCAAATCAAAGCTTTTTTCAGGCGACAGAGCTGGGAAGAAGTGATTTTAAAATGCACTTAACAAACATCAAGTCACGGGGAACGATTTTAATTGTTCCACACTGCAACAAGAAATAAGTGTTTGTATTAATAATACGGAAATGTTCCAACTCTATACCTTCTTGAAGAAAATTTCAAACCAATTTTCATGCACCAGACAACGTATTTCGAATATCAAATTCTCATCAGTAATGCTTCCAGAAAGAGTGCTTTTCATAAGCCGCCTAAATTCATTTCACTTTTATTTTTGAATTCAAATTTCTGAACTGACGTATGGCATATAATTGTAGAAGGCGTGAGATTTCTACTCTTCCGCGATAACTGCTCTCTCGTCATTGTTGGGCCTCACTTATCGACAAAACATAGAGGAAATTGGTCTTTTTCGTTCATTTCATTTCATTTCGCATTTATTTTCAAATACGTGATGTATTGAGGAAATATTTACTTTTTATTTCTTTACAATTACAAGAATAAAGAAATGATCTTATATGAAGATGAACGACAACATATAAAAGAAGGGATATAGGCCAATGTGCACCGGCTCTGAACGGCCATATGATTTATACATATGGTCTAGTTATCCGGATTACATGCACACACCCTTCCCCCTTATCCGCATAATCAAGGTCCCCCAAAGTGATTTTTTATCAACGAAAAGCTTTCTCATTGTAAGGTTACATTATATGGTCTCGTTGGTTTATGTGTAGTCTTTTGTGTTTAATGTTTCTATGTCGAATGTCTCTTTTAGTCTCTTGCTGTGCTTGTCTACACTGTTTTCGCATAGGGTGTTTTGGTGTTTCACTGTGGGTGATGCAACCGAGTCTGGTTGGAGATCCCCTCCTTAAAGTTTCTATTTTATTAAGAACAAGGCAGTAAGTCGCAGGGACCTACTTTACGCAAAAAATCTGTTAGTGGATATCGAAAGCATTGGTGTTATTATAAATAGAGCCAGAGTGCGCTCAAACATTCATAATCTTTATTAAAATATTCTGCACCTAAAGTACCCATATGATCTAGAGGACCTCAGTATGAAACTCATTTTAATGGCGTAGGGTATGGATACGATTTATGTACCAATAATAGGAAGACCATCATAAAAGAAATGACGTGAGACAATGCTTTATTAATTTTCGTGATTAAAGATATTAAGCAAGGTTCCTTTAAAACCTAAGCTTCGCATGTTTTAATGCAGTTGTTCCCGAATGTCTTCAGATATCATGACGATATCTCTGGGAAGTTATTACAGCAACTCTTTTTCACACTCCATAAAATAGCACTCTGATAGAGAGACAAACGGATGTTTATGAATAAGCAGAGCTAATATTCATTCCAGCCAATGCTTTGCTCCAACATGGTTGAAAAAATAATGACACTGAGTATACATTGTACCGACTTTGGTCTGCCTTGTATAGGTGTTGATGAAGAGAGATGACAAACTATTTTGAGAATTATTTTCCAAGTGCTTGTTGAGCCTGTTTATCATTCAGGAACAGAAATTGAAGAGGTATGTGAAGAGAGAAAGAAACACGTTCTTGCATGTTGATTATTAATTATTTGATTGTTATGATATAAAGGGTTCTTAATGATTTGTAACATTGAGATAACGAATCCCAGTTTTCCGTAACAAATATGAATGTGCTACTAATTAAGCTAGTTTAAGAACAGGAAATATTCATTATAGTTTGCCTGATATTTGATCTTTGAGTCTAGTTTTTAATAGTTGAAAGGAAGTAATATATCTAATTCTAAGAATGATGTAATTGCTTCCTCGTATAACAGGTAGGCCTCGAGAATTCAGACTAGTCTTTTTAAGAAATAATTGATATAATACCTCATATACTTGAGGGTCTTTTTAGAGTCAGTTGGTCAAACCGATTTCCGCAGTAGGCTAGCTTTCGCTGGAGTCTTCATATTTCCGTTGGAACTAAAACATTCCTACTTCATAGAAACCTAAAAACGCATGAAAACAAATTATTAATAAAGAGAGAAAGATCGAATGAAAAATTCACCAAATAAAATCATTGCTCAAACGATTTGAAAAACTTTTAATTTGAATTTTTACGAGATAAACAGACTCCGAGACGGATGGTCCTCTACGACATATGCTTTACGGTCATACGACAGCTAAGTATCCGAATAAGTGGGGGTTTATGCCCACATAATCTCGACAAACACATTTAGAATTGGTTTATCTCTATGTATTGATATACAGTGTGTCTTTTTACCATTAGGTGTGTGTACCTTTGTGCATGTTGATTGTTGAAGTTGTTTTGTCTGCGTCGTGTGTACATTGTAGCTGTTTCCAAATTTAGCATTTCGGGCTGTCCAATACACATGCATTGATTAAATACATTTTTAAAATCAATATATTGACACGGCGAACTTTTCTGCGACTGAAATTAGAGACACAACAGAAGATCATTTAGTCTGGACCATTTACTTTCACGGTGTTTTTGAACTGTAAAGGAATATAAAAAGTTCAATAACTGAATTTGCTTAATAATCTATAAAACGAGGAATATCCCCAACACGCAAAGCTCGGTCCTTAGCTGGCTCTATGACATTTAATTTTTTTTCTAAAACTAAGGGGTATCTCTCTGATGGTAAAGCTCTGTCCTTAGCAGGTTCTTTGGCAGAAATTGAAGGTTCAGTTTAGATTTTTGCCCCTTATAATGTCATATTATTGTATTTCCTCTTTTTCGGCCACGAACATCACTAATGAGACATAAGTTGTTGAAATGCGTATATAGTCAACAATTAGACAGAGGAAAGGAAATTAAAAATATTTCTGAGACGATCAAGCAAGAATGCTAAAGGGTATCTCATTCTGTGCGTCCCTGCTTTGTGTTTTTGCAGTGGGTGTTTTGGGGTTTTGCTGTTGGTGCTGCAACTGAGTGTTAGTTGGAGATCCCCTCCTTTCTTTTGAAACAGTAAGGACCATACATACAACTTAAGGAGAACGATGGGTTGGTGATTGAAAATGGGTTGGTTATTGAAAATGGAGATTCCCTCCTTTCTTGTAATTATCGCTTCTTCAAACGCACTAGAAAATTCATTTATACATACAAACTTTTCTCAAATTCTGAAACCTGGATCCTGTAGCATCATATCCCAGCCATCTTGCAACGTCTTTCGGTATATTTTGGACATAATTTTCATAGATTTTTGCTATATTTCATTGTTTGAATTGAGAATCACTGACGGTGGGTAACTACTCGAAACGTTCAACACTGATGTATTTTTCCATGTTTTGTTTCCCAATTAAAAACTTTTTTCTGTTTTGCGGATTCATTTGTCATAGATCGATATTAAATTTGATACATGTACATGTACAATGTATCTTGATCTGGATAGTAACACAGCATGTTTGAGTTCGTTCGTAATTAAAAGTTTTGAAGAAGTTGTGCCCCTTGAGAACTTCTGAAACTTGGGAAAATCTGAATTTTTTTATGTCTAGAAGGATGTTCTCTGGAATAAAATCGTATGAATTTTAAAAGGAATAAAGTATCTGTATCTGTCTGGAAGCGGAGTGAGAACAGCAAATTAAGATATTTGAAACGAAATAACTTGTGAAAATCTGAATTTTTACACCTTTGTATAAAAAATTTAATAGTCTTAAATTGTTGCATAGCAAGTTCGGATGTCCTTATTGTTGGGCTATACATTACCTGCCTTAAATAGATACATGTAGAAATATTGAGATAAAATTAATAATACATACGTAACTCTGTCTTTGATCGTTTCAGAGTTCAGGCTTAGTATTGTTAAACCTATGTTTGGGGAGGGATTTCGCCAGCCCCCCCCCCTCCCCACACACACACACACAGACACCTTACGACTCTACAAATTTACTTAAAGCAAGAAACTTTGTAATATAGCTTATTTCACGTTCATTTAGAGTGAGAAGGGTAAAAAACGTTTTAGTAGTTTATATCTCTAAGTGGAGTCCAATGGAGTTTCGATGTACATTGAATGCTGATGATTAAATGTATTAAAGAAATTATACAATTATAAAATATGAAGGTGTTGATATAACAGGAGCTTAATGTATTATTACACTGATACTTTCATACGGATCATAACGCCTTTGTAAACATGGTCAAATGACTCTCAAACGAATTTACATTTTATTTATATCTGGACTTATTCGGAACAAACAAATAAAGCTACTATATCAACCACTTCCGAGACCAAGGAATCCAATATATAATTAAGTAATTCCAAAATAAGTCATTTATAAGATCCTTTTCCCTCTCACAGCACCAATATCATTGTCAATACATTTAAATCAACATGGGAAAAATTAAATAAGCACTTTACATATCCGATGTATGGAAGTCATTCAAATGAAAACTCAATGACCGCATTTCGCGAAATCTAATTAAAATAACAAGTAGCAAAAAGGTGCCGATAATCAATGCTTCGCTAAATTGAAAAATCGAAACAATAATACCAGGTCAAACAAAACAAAGCATCCAGATCGGTCAAGTGACGTTGGTAATGTTTTGCTTCCGTTTCACTTGTAATTGGAACGTGAATCCATGCGTTAAGAAATTTAAATTACAAATATGAGAGCTTGGAGCTAGTAGTCATCGGTTGTTTTCAACAAAAAATAACACTGAAATTCAAATTGACCAGACCTGTATGTACTTTAAGTCGTCACACATCTCAAACTGTCATCTATCATTTGCTTGCTTGAATATTTCAAAATGAAAATGAGGGAATCTTAGAAAAAAAAAATCCAAGGAAGGAGATCTCTATCCGAAAATAAGAATCTAGCCAAAGATACCGAGATTTTTTATACGAAAGCTAGGTATTTATTATTATTCCCGAACACCCCCTCCCTTTCCTCTTTCATAGAACCGCACAGGGACAGCTTGATTATATGACAGAACGAACATTGCGATGTCATCCCCAATCAACTTATGTCCTTTTTATTATGAATTCACGTATGTCCGTATTCGTTTCTAGATACATGTATACTAAGCTCTTAATGAGTATTAATTGAAAAATCTATCTTTACTGAAAAAACGCATATGGTCCAAAGTCATCAAATTAATCAATCGTACATTATATCTTGTTGGTTATTAGCTCTGATACTTTAAGTTCACCCCAATGGGCAAACTAGATTCATTGTCGTTTTAATTTTCGGAGGAAAATACTCGAGACAGTGTACAAACGGTCTACTGAAGTAGAAAACAGTTATTTTCATTTTCGAGTCGGAGGACTTGGATGAGAAATAAATCTAATAATTTCGGTCTTTTTCAGACATTGGCATTTTTTCTGGATGACAACATCAAATTTCATTCCGTCTTGTGTTAAGTTGGACCTTGTCGATACTAACATCAACGTAATCAAACGGAAATAAGAAATAAGTCTCAGTTAATGATAGGGGATAAAAACAAGTGCCTTGGGGTAAGAAAAGAGATTACACTTTGCTGAGACCATAGACATTCAAGTAAGGTATAAATATCATATCATACGGAGACAGGGTGGACGCTTAATTCGTTCACTTGTTCATCGTAAACCTGTATTATTCAATTTCACAGTGTAATATCAATAGATGATAAATAAATATACCATAGAGACTTGTTTTGATGAGGGATTATTCGATCGTTAGACTAGTGAGTAAAATGAATTCTCCGAAACTCTGGTAAGTACGATCTATGTATGTATCTGTTTAAATGCCATACTCTTCTATCTTTATCGTTGTTTTACATCTTACATTAAATACTTTCGAGATCAAGATAATGAAATTATGAAAAGATTGATCGGATGGCAGTTTTATTGCCCAAATATCCCTCCAGAACAGCTTTAATTTCAACAATGCTTTGGCTTATTACAAGTTTTGATCTACCGCACCAGTCGTATTGTCGGTTTGATACGGCTTTTATTATTATTTACATCATGCGCAACAGTTGGAATAATTTAGTTTTTCCTGATAATAATTATTTTAAGGACTTTACGCACACTTGAGTCGCGTGGATTATTGCCTAACACCAGGTATGTTTCTCTTTGAGCGTGATGACTTGTGACGTTTTGAAGTATTCTTTAACTTTTCATTCAGCTTTTTTTATTTGCACTTCAGTTATTTATTAGACAAGATACAAGATACCACACATGATAACTTGACATAAAATTACGATGAAATAGCTTCTGCTTAAGATCCAAATTTTCACTCTATATGATCTCTCCTTTGTTAGTTAGAAGAGAAAAATAAAATCGCTCTTGAAAATTTGTTGATAACATATTTTATTCTGCTCTGACGATCTAACTATAATTTCCGCTTTTCTTTCTTTTGCAAAAGAGGAAATATCTCAACTAAGTTAAAATATTTTTAATTGGAAAAATTGATATTTTATTCATCAATTTTGCTGGTTTTTTTTTTTTTCTGTACGATTTTTGAAGAATGGTGATGTAAAATATGAAGATCGATTGCTTCTATGAGATCCATTTGCTCTGTGATTGGATGTAGATATATTGCATAGTCCATGTAAATACTGACTACAAGTATTGTTTTGTGTATCCGAACAAGCTACAAATCGTAGTATGTTCTCGTATTAGATTGGTCAGGAGGATTCGTTAATGGGGAATGTTTATTTACATGTATATAGGTGCGTATATTTTTGTGTATCATATCATAATCCAGCCATGCAGTTATCACGGAACAGAACATGAATGCGAATTTGCGGTGTCCGTCCGTCTGTCAGTCCGTCAACAATTTGGTTTAGCTGTAGCGTTTAGGTTTTTAAAATCTAACTTTTTCCAAATTTTATACATCATGGACTTCTTTATACATACTATTAGATATAAGATAGAATCACTATAAGGAAATATATATGTATCATTTTTAACATAACATGTACATGAATAACATTTTTCAAATGTGATCTAAAATTTGAATTCTATACCTACATTTTGTAGACTTGATATTTAATTAATATAATATTTTATTTGTAGATTTTTACCATGAAAACTGTCCTTGGCAATTCGTTACTGACATAGTTTTTTTTTCCAAAAAGTTCCAATCAAGTAAATACTTATATGCGTCGAAAAGTAACCTCATGCCCAAACGGTTCATTATTTATCTTAACTCAAAAATATAAAATTGTGTATTACAAATCAAGCATCTATGAAATAAGCAAGATTTTTTTTCAATTTGGATAAATCATTAATGGCAAAGTTAATATGGAATATTTGGTATGGAAAAAGGTCCCCAGCAAGACTACCCTGCATCGACCACAGCGGAACACACCTATAGGATGTAACAAACATCAGTCAACACAACTTCCACAAACAACAGGGGATCTAACAAAATATCCAGTAACACAGCGGAACACACCCACAGGATGCAACAAATATCGAACATCATACTAAACAACTTCAACAAACAACAGGGGACAACAAAACATCCAGTAACACAGCGGAACACACCCCCATAATACAACGAACAACAGACAAAACAACTTCAACAAACAACAGGGGACAACAAAACATCCAGTAACACAGCGGAACACACCCAAATAATACAATGAACATCAGACAAAACAACTTCAACAAACAACAGCGGACAACAAAACATCTAGTAACACAGCGGAACACACACAGGATTGTAAAAAATAACGAACATTAGACAAAACAACTTCAACAAACAACAGGGGACAACAAAACATCCAGTAACACAGCGGAACACACCCCCATAATACAACGAAAAACAGACAAAACAACTTCAACAAACAACAAGGGACAACAAAACCTCCAGTAACACAGCGGAACACACCCACATAATACAATGAACATCAGAAAAAACAACTTCAACAAACAACAGGGGACAACAAAACATCCAGTAACACAGCGGAACACACCCACAGGATGTAACAAATGACGAACATAAGACTAAACAACATCAACTAACAACGAGACACATAACAACATCAAATCATACGCACGAAAAATTAAAACTCGAATGACAATGCATAAATTAGGAAGATCAATTTTGATGCCGTGCCGACTTTGGTCGGTCATTCGCATTATAATAACGAACGGTATAGTTATCCCGATCACGCGCTAACAACCCTTCCATTAACCCGAAAAAAAACCATCTATTACATGTAGGTCTTCGGAGACGTATACAACTCTTACATCAATGAACGGCCTTCTCACTGTAGATGATACCCCAAACAAGACGGCAACTGCAGTAAAATACCGTCAAAGTAGTAATCATTTTAAATGCAATGCGTTCGTTGACAGGGTTCTATAAAATCTTTAATCCCGACACATCGAATCAACCCATTGGTATCCTAAGGCCAAGAAAATGTAGTATAATGCTTATAGTCTTCTGTCAATTAAAGAATGCAATGGTTAAGTGAGAAGATGCCAAGCTTCGCTACCAATTGCCTTAAAATATATCTTATTGCTAAAAAAAATAGTTATAATCTAAATTCAATTTTTCCGTAAAGTCAATTATGTAAATATATTTACGAAGTGTTACCAAGATGTTCCCTATGAATGGAACTCAGACCTCTTCAAGAGTACATGAAACTTCAAGAAATCATGTCTAGTCTCTTCTCCATCAAAAAACTTGAAAGCTAGAATTCCTTTGAAGTTTTTGATTAGAGTTTTCTGTGGAAATGTCAGACAAGCTAATTACTCGGAATACCTAGAAGTCAAAATGATCTGAGTAACAGTAAGAATACTTGGAGAAAAATCATACTTTTTTGTATGTGGATTGTATTCTATAAAAAGAGGGGTTGAGATGGATATTAATTAAACTAATATAATTTTGCGATGCGATGTAAAACTCTTTAATGGCCTCCATCCTCCCCTTATAGCCATCCAACTCCGCCATTTATTTAAATAAATGCTGATCCGTCAACCATAGTTTTGTGTGTACGAAAAGGAAAATAATAAGGGATTTGTCCGACGTTAAATTATTAAAGGAGATACTTTTATACCCCCTAAAACTCTATTTTGTCATCCAAGAGAAATCTAAAAGAGAACTTAGAATATTATTGACTGAACCGACAGTCAGACACTGGAACACATATGTTTAAAGATACAGATATCTCTGGATATTTGGTATAAAATTGGCTTTGACCTAAAACCGAAAAAAGTTGCGAAATGCCCCGCTGTGGACTTTGAAGCTAAAGAAAATTGTGTAACTTATAATACCAAATTGTAAAACCTTGATAGAAAGACCTTGACATTTTACTATACTGACCTAAAAGGAATTATCCTCATGCAATAATGTATGGATAAAGAGAAAATACATTTAAAATAGCTTACACCCGGTTCCTGTTTCGGCGACATTGTTCTTTTTAAAAGATGCCAAAAATGTTGCATTTCGAGAGTCAAAACGACTTTTAGACTGATGGGTTTTCTTGTTTAACATAAGAAAAACTTAATGAACCGCACTCTCTCTCTCTATATACTTGTGATTTTTTTTGTCAGATTATAAGGTAAAAATTCTTCGTTCAAATAAACGGACAGGAACTGACCTTTAGTAAACTTATGATATACAGTCTAAGCTTGAAAAAATTGCAGCGGAGGCGTAGTGAAGAGAAAGGCTTTGGTCTTTGATGATTTTACGTTTTACTTTAAAGAAGAATTTAATTAACCCTTTTGTACTCATTAAAAGAGAAAATATCAATTAGGTCGGGCGTCATCTTGACATAACAATCAAAGTCCGAATTATTTCTGACACGTCATGTAATTTGCCTTATATCACACATATAATATAGATTTTGCGAATGTTCTCTGATGTTCCGCTAAAGTAGGTTCTATAATACGAGCGTTTAAATGGTGGAAATTCCTCATTAACGATAACAAACGGAATCCCTATGACCGGTAAATTACGTTCCGATAAATCCTCTACTTTAAACAACGTAGGATTTGCATCTTGATATATTTGAGTATATTAGCAATAACCCAGCTTGACTGAGACGCAAATGATTTGAAGCAAAAAGACGAATGTTGAAATACAGAGAAGTGATTATTTTAATGTTGTTTTATGGGATGACATAACTTTGATAATCAAAACCGCATTACTACTTCATTTATAATGAATAAAAAAGATATAAACATCCCTTTATAACACATGCTTCTGTTGGTGCCATTCCATGCGTCTGTTGCAGGAAATATCTTGATGGTATCCTAAGGAGCTTGAGGTTAGAGGAAAAGAAAAATCGAACAAACAAAAAAATCGTAGAAATTTATGTTTATAACTTTAGGTTTAAGATATAAAAAAAGGGAAAAAAGTTAAATCTATAAATTTAGGATAGTTTTGGGGGATATTTGTAGCGATGCAGCAAGAAAAATTGAAATAATAGTATGTTCGTATGAAAAGTATAATTACGGCATTGGAAAAGAAACAAGATAGATCACAAGTAATTCAAAGTTAAATTGAAAAGAGACTTCTAATAATGTTATTGTCCGACTTCAAGCAGCATGACAATAAAAATCTAAACAAAAAATTTTCACAAAATATGACTTCAGCGAAGGGCGTAGCTACCATGTATCCTTGTATGCCAAAACATCCAAGTTTTCTTTAATTCTGAATAAAAACGATGAATTCGTCTTAAAATCGAGTTTTTAGAAATACTCCAATGGCCTAATTCTGCAGAGTTTTCGGGGGCTTCATCCTCTGTGCACCCATCAAGACATTGCATGCATGTGATCTACTAGAGGTCTCAGCTAGGCACTGGAACCCCTGCATCATGAAAAGCATCTGCTTAATTTTGCTTTAGCTACGCCACTGTGTATGCTAAGACACCTCGACAACTTCCTTAATAAAAGTCCTCAGATTCAGTACATCAAACATGCAATTTGAGGGTGTCTAATCGGAGGTTCTTCACACAAAATTTAATGAAGTAGCATTACGAATGTACAACTACTTATTATCAAAGCGATTCTGAATCATTATTCTTGATTATAGGCTGTAATGAATTTCGTAGATCACAAGTGGTTATTTCTTGACTTCATTCACAGTAATACCCGATTTTAGTTTTATGAACTATTTACGAACTGTATCCCTATGTACAGTGACTGTACTTCTTAAATTGGCACTTTAAGCCTTCAGTGAACTTTTCTTCCTAGTTCATCAATTACAGCCTTTTTCTTCAGAATCTAAGTACATGTAAACCGGTGCTGAAGACTGAATGACTTTGAAGCAAGACAAGTTTGTCATGGAACACTTAAAGATACACCAAGTTATTGGTGGTGAGGGGGGGGGGGGGGTTCGACACAAATTTATGAACTTGCTTTATTGGTGAACATACAGTTAATACTCTGTACAAAATCGTTAAATTAATAAAATCAAGTTCAAAAGGGAGGCAAAATATGGTTTCTTAAGCAACAAATTATATATTTGAGAATACTTTGAAAAATGTTGTTAAATTTATGATAGAAGAAGAGTATTTCTTCTTTCTATTTTTTCTCTCTCGCTATTTTTTGTTTTCGGAACATTAATACCGAGAATAATAATTCGAAAAAAAAAAATCAACCCCACCCCCTTCCCCTTTTTCTCATTGCATGCGTGTGTGTTCCGCTATGAACGTTGTCATCTTTTTTGGTTTTGTATATATTGTTATCTTTACATTGAAAAAAAAATATACATTCAATTTGTACAATGTATTCTAATTTGTAGCTTTTTCTACGTCTCTATCTGTAGCAGCGCTGTCTTAATTTGTTGAATACGAAGATTCTGCGTCGCAAAAACTATACAAATATGAGAACATTGGTTAAGAATAGACGGTCTTTGTTGTCACAGAACATAATGTTTCTTTAGAGTGTGATGTTTCCTACAGATCATAAGAGCTTGACAATACTTTATCTTTTCCCGTAAGGCGGTAATAGGATTGGGGTGGATGAATTTAATCACGTTGACCGTTTCGTTCAACCACAAGCCCCAAGCTTGATCTTTTTATGTATGATCCGGTGATTGTACAAAAAACACAATGAATAAGACAAAGCACTTGACTTTATTTGCGTACTTTTTATCCCTTTTCATACATTTGACTCTACCGATTTTCTTATTTCACGCAGAGTTCACGGCTTCGAGAAAAAGAAGCATTATTTCTCAACAACAATAATTTTTGAAATATTTTTAAAATCATACAACAGCTTATATTTTTTCCTTTATTTTGCAGCAATTCAAAATGAAGAAAAAGTAAAAGACAAAACTGAAAATGGATCAGGAAATGGAGGTAATATCAAATGGCAGCCATGTGTCGTACAACGTGTCCGCTTCTGAAGACACTTCGGGCACCCCTAAGCCAGGTCACGTGCCCTTACTGACCCCAGTGTACATCCAAGCTATTCTCATCACCATGTACTCTATCATCATTGCCTTGTCCGTCGGCGGAAATGGTATCGTCTGCTTCATCGTCTTCCGTGCTCGAAGGATGCGCACCGTCATGAATTTCTTCATCGTCAGCCTCGCTATGAGTGACATCACTATGGCCGTTCTGTGCATACCGTTTACATTCATTGCCAACTTGCTGTTGAATTTTTGGCCTTTTGGGGACGCCATGTGCCCAGTTGTTTCCTACATGCAGAACGTGACTGTTTTTCTCAGCTCATATACCTTGATTGCCATAGCAATAGACCGTTATTTTGCTATCATATACCCACTACGGCCTAAAATGAAAAGACGAAAAGCCTTTTTGGTCATAAGTGCCATCTGGCTTTATTCTTTTGTAATTAATATTCCCACTGCATTAACAGCACGGTCACATCAGTACGTCAATGTTTCAACTGCACCCAGATTTTGTGAAGAAATATGGGAAAACAGTACTTTAGAATATGTGTACGGGGTACTCATCTTGCTCTTACAGTACTTTATTCCGTTAATTATTCTCATCTTAGCTTATGGTAGAATCATTGTTTCCATGTGGATTCTAAAGGCTCCTGGTGAAGCCATGCAGTCCAGGGACTTACGAATGACAGAGTCCAAAAAGAAGGTGGGTATCATATTACAGAAATATTACTAAATAATAATCTACTTTATTGTTTACATACACATAGCTTAGAGTTGTTCATCTTGATCATTTATACATGAAAAGCATATGCCTCGTACATATAGAATGAAATTTTGTGATTGTGAATGAGTTAAAGAAGATTCTGACGATAATCTCAACAGCACTTACAATAGAACACAAAATTAAGCATCGACGGACCCCTAGCAAGCCAGAGGTGGGACCAGGTGCCCGGAAGGAGTAAGCATCCCCTGTTGGCTAGTACAAACGCACTAGGAAGGGTTAAGAAAATAGAGCCAACAAAACAAGAATACTGTCTCATTCTGCACGAAATAACATAATTTTTGTAACATTTCATCGTTCCATATAAATGTTCCCGTCATTTTATGACTAGTTATTCTTTGAATATTACATCCCTTGTGTGTTTTTGGCATATTTGAAATGGTTTTATATGTATACTAAGGGTACAACTTTCTTATCAATTATTTCGTCTTATTAAATTTCAAGATGGTACCTTGGCATTTCAAGATTTCAAGTAACGAACAATTTATTTCGAGAAATTATATATAATGATACAAATTGACGTAATTCATAGAGACTAATGATTAATATAATGTTTGAAATTGCATCCAATCTTTTCAGTTCCATTTAATAAAACATAATTTTTGGCGAATTATGACATTTGGGGTTTTAATCTGTTTCATATATCTTGAATTATTGCTAATAAAAAAGAATTTTGTTGCGTAAAAACCATGCATTGATAGTTTTCCCTTATTCATTTCACTGATTGCATCGAGAGTACATGTACATGTATACCCGAAATATATGCGACTTTCTTCATTCAATGATGAAAAACTGACAATTTTACCAGGACGATACTTCAAGGGGGCGCCACACTAAATTTTTTTTTTCAACTTTGAATTATTGTGGCTTATTTGATAATGCAATCAAGAGCTGACTCTCCCCGGGCACCTGGTTTCACTTTCGAATGTTGTTCATTCCGGGGTTCGCAACCGTTCCGATGGAAATTCTCACGATTTGGCCGTGCCTTCTCGACTTTGAGACTGAATAACTGTTAGGAACTTCTTTGATGTTTATTATTATTGATACTGATGATGATTTATTATCAGAAGCCTTTGTACGTCTGGTATACCGAATTTAAAAGGCTGCTCTTTGTCAGCAGAGTTAGACAATTCGTTTTTATTTTTGTACACCACATTCATTCATTATCCCAATTGACTGAAGAATATCCTCGATGACACGTCTGTCGTCTGCAACAAATCTTTGACAAATCAGCTTCTCTGAGAGACGCCCTGTCCAAGAACAAAGTCAGCGTAATCGGGACAACCTTGACGTTTGAATATACGTATTATAACGATGATTGATATATTCTGTGTTTGAGCATTATTAAATGAGACCAATCCTTTCAAAATATCAGCTGCAGGTCAGTAAACCCAATGCCGTGCCGATCTATACTTCACCATCTATCACTTGTGTTATGTTCTGAACATAAATTTTGTGTTTGTAGCTAGTTTTTGTTGTACATGTATGGTCAAGGAAAGCCAATACTATGGAACGCCATCGCTGTCTTATGATGAGATATTTCAATATATTGGATGGTTTAATCAATATATGCGGTCGTAAGTACATTATATGCGGTGTTAAGTACATTATAAGCGGTGCTAAGTACATTATGTGGAGTGCTTAGTACATTATATGCGGTGGTAAGTACATTATATGCGGTGCTAAGTACATTATATGGAGTGCTTAGTACATTATATGCGGTGCTAAGAACATTATATGCGGTGATAAGTACATTATATGCGGTGCTTAGAACATTATATGCGGTGGTAAGTACATTATATGCTGAGCTAAGACAATTATATGCGGTGGTAAGTACATTATATGGAGTGCTAAGTACATTATATGGAGTGCTTTGTACATTATATGCGGTGTTAAAAACATTATATGGGGTGGTACGTACATTATATGGGGTGCTAAGTTCATTATATGGGGTGGTATGTTCATTACATGGGGTGGTTAGTACATTATATGCGGTGCTAAGTACATTATATGCAGTGCTTAGTACATTATATGCGGTGCTAAGAACATTATATGGGGTGGTGAGTACATTATATGCGGTGCTTAGTTCGTTATGTGGTGATTTCGTGATGTGGTGATAAACATTCTGATGACCAAGATTAAACATTTTTGAGACTCGGTTTATCATTAACCCAAAAGGACACATAAACACAAAAGGATTCAAAATTTTTCCCAGCTCTATCATTGGGGGTTGGGGGGTTGGAAGAAAAGGCCGGTATTTGGGTCAAAATAAGCATTTTTACACAGAAAACAATGGAAAACGGAAACGCTTTTACACAACAGCGTTCCCCCCCCCCTCGCTTTACTGTGACAATGCCACATTCACCAAAGGTGTATATCAAGAAAACACATTTTCTGGACAAGTGGGGATCTGAAGCGAGGGGGGGGGGAACAATGTCTACAGGCAAAAACTAAAAAAAGGGGGATGGATGACTATTTTAAAATTTATCTCTAGAGCGATATTAAAAGTAGGTTATAATTGCCCTGTTTTTCTTTTTATATCATGGAACAATCTATTCATAGTGTGTTCCGATCAAATATTTAACCGTTTGGAAGGAAATAAATTTGTCTATATCTACACCGTGTGTATTTCGCGCCAGAAAGCTACATAAGTGGCCGAGAAGAAAGAAATACAACTGTTTTTTTCAGTTTCTGGATTTCAGAGATTGCCGATTACATTGATATTCTATATCATTATTTTTTTTTTATTCTAATTTTTAGAATTAAAAAAAAATAATGATATAGATTTTTCACGTCACTCTGTTTTTTTTTCATCTCTCTCTCTTAGACCACGTAAATTGAATATCACAAGCTAAAATAAAAATTATAATTTATATATTAGGAACGTAGTGTTACAGAATTAATCTACTCTTTACTAATATCACATAATTTTTCTGTACTGTACAAAGCTCTTCTAATAAGTATAAGCATATACAAAGTGCCTCTCACTTTGAAAAAAGCAAGAACTTTGTAAAAATTTTGAAAAATAAAATATACCCGCAGCCAGGATCGAACTCGCGACCTTGGTATTTGCAGTCCTGCGTCTTCACCACTACGCCACCGCTCCATTGTATGAAAGTGATGAAATTGTAGAATAAATCTGACTGATTGCCAAAGATTAAATTTTTTCACTTTTTTGATTAAAATACAATGAAATATACCTCCATTAAACAGCATAGTATTTATTTTATCTTCTCATATAAATATTTGTGTTTAAAGGCCACAAAAACGTAAAAACGAGTAGCTGCGATCCGATTCTCAGAAATGTTTAATCTTGGTCATCAGAATGTTTATCATAACGAAATCACCACATAACGAACTTAGCACCGCATATAATGTACTCACCACCCCATATAATGTTCTTAGCACCGCATATAATGTACTTAGCACTGCATATAATGTACTTAGCACCGCATATAATGTACTAACCACCCCATGTAATGAACATACCACCCCATATAATGTACTTAGCACCGCATATAATGTACTAACCACCCCATGTAATGAACATACCACCCCATATAATGTACTTAGCACCGCATATAATGTACTAACCACCCCATGTAATGAACATACCACCCCATATAATGTATGTAACACCGCATATAATGTACTTAGCACCGCATATAATGTAATAACCACTCCATATAATGTACTTACCACTGCATATAATGTTCTTAGCACCTCATATAATGTACTTAGCACCGCATATAATGTATTTACCACTCCATATAATGTACTTACCACCGCATAATTATGATGTTCTTAGCACCTCATATAATGTACTTAACACCGCATATAATGTACTAACCACCGCATATATTGTTCTTACCACCGCATATAATGTACTTACCACGGCATATAATGTACTTACCACCGCATATAATGTACTTACCACCGCATATATTGATTAAACCATACCATATATTGAAATATCTCATCATAAGACAGCGATGGCGTTCCATACAATACTTAAAACATTTGTCCGGTGCTTTTCAATTTCGAATTTTCTGCAACATGTTTCCTTGATTTTGAGAAAACGGTTCAGGATGCAAACTTATAATTGTAGATACTCTAGCATATATTGTAAAGTCACCTTTGTACATATATGTAGCCAAGTTCGATCAATTTCGGTTGATCGTCTCTTCAACGCATTCGAAAATTTCTGTTAATACATGTATCAAAATTTCTTGAAATTTGTAAAATGTGGGTCCTGTAGCATCATATCCCACCCATTCTGCTACGTCTTTCGGTACATTTTTGGACACAATTTTCACACTCTTTGGTTACATTACATTGAGGATCACTGACGAGGGTTAAGTACCCGAAACGTGCATGTGTGGTCTATGCTGTAAACTTATCTGTTCTTAAGTTATGCTATTGAATTTGAAGACGTTTCACATAGAATAAGGATTGAGCAACAAGTTTGAAACTTATGCTAAGCTCTCTCCTGTTTGAATGACGGTTGTCGCTAGTAAGTTGGAGATTCTTGCTTTCCCCGGGCATATGATCTAGTTTCAATTGGGGATTAAAGTTTGCTCATTTGCAGAATCCGTTGGTAATTTGGTTTGGTTCTGCTTTCTTTTCTTTTTTTTTTTTTTTTGTTTCGTATCCCAATTTGATGTGAGAATTGAATTCGGATTTGGAAATCATGTTTTTCATTCATTCAATTATTCATAAACAGATTCACCATTAATCTATGCAATATTAATGACCAACATTATATATATTTATTTGTATCGACATTTTTTGCAAACATTATTCCCGACGACTTTTGCCATAATTTGATATGTATTATTTCTCGGTAAATCACAAATAAAGACAGAAAATTACAGTAAGTTGATCCAGAAATAAGAGAAAATGAGCTTTTCCTGAGTGTGTTACGGGTCTTACAAAATCAGTGATGTATAAAGATAAGGCAGAAAATCTAGTAATCCGCACTGTTCAATATTCAGGAGGGCATGCCATGAGGTCATGTTTCTTTTTATTCACGATTCATTGATAGCACGATGATAAATGGATGTATTTCGTATTTCAAAATGTTGATATATTTATAACTTCTGAGGCAGAGAAAGAAATTATGTATCATATTTCATTTTTGTGCTCTTTATCGTAAAACCTTGCGGTTGAAATAAATCATTTCTAGATTTGCAAAAAAAAAAAAAAAAAAAAAAAATAGGAAAGACGAAGAAAATTTGTATGATGAAACGTCTAATATTTAGAAAAGATTTCCAAGGTACATGTGCAAGATAGTGTAACAGTAACTGAATATTCCTTTGCTTTGTTCATGTACGTTCTTTAAAGATGAACTGAAAATTGACAAGTCATCCTAAAAATTATCCCGCCCCCTGCATAAACAAAACAAAAACTCTGATTAGTAACTTGATAACTGTGCTTTCATGGTCAGAAGGAAATTATTTTCTCTCAGAAGATCCCTTTTTCTACATCGTCGGCAAGCCAAAAAATAATTTTTAAAAAGCTTTTATTCTGTGATACTAAAATCTATTTTCAGGCGGGAATGACAAAGGATTACCGTCTGTTTTTAGAATCAAGGTGATTCATTAATTAGGAATTAAAGGACAACATCAATTTGTGAACATCATGGTTTTGAGTTTTAAAATACTTTATCCACGTGAATACACTAAAGACAGCGAAAATAAAGAATTAATTATCATTAAGAAATAATTATTATTAATTATATTTTTTAAAAATATATTGTTTCGGTTATATACATTAGTATAATGAAGTCGGACTCTCATTCCCAAGGAATTCGACATTGCCTTGTTCAAAAGCTCTTGCTATGTTGACGATGCTGAGATAAATCGTAATTTTTATCCAACAAGATTTTATAGTCACTTCATCAACAAAATATTAAAGAAAAAAGTAAAAAGAAATACCCTTCAGAAAAAAATTGGCGATTCGGCTGAACCCTAAAAATTAAGCAACGAAGCTTTCGGGATAGCAGTAAAACTATGCCCAAGCATCCAATTCTTTATACTCGACTCTTACCAGACACCGAACTTGAACGAAAAGTTTGCGAAAAGACTTCTATTCAGTGTAAAAATCTTAGCCAGATTCTCTTTGGATGAAAGGGAAGGAAACATACTGCCTTAAAGAAATGTTACGATTCGATTGAAATCTAAAAAGCAAAGAAGAGGCATACTGTAGTTTCTGAGAAGTCAGTAAAACTATGTCTCTCCAAATAGCTATACTGGGATATTACCATACCAATGTTATGAATGAAATATTTGCGAAAGACCTCTATTCAATTAAACTGTCTTGTTCGCCAGATTCTCTGTGGTTGATTAGTGATGAAAGGGAACTCTCTCATTGTAAGTAGAGTAACACAACAAAACATAAAAGTAAAAAATATGTGTATGTGAAACACGAATGCCCCGGTGGCATCTTTGTTTGCATTAGAACCATTTTCTGTTAAGTAGGTGAAAGGTCAAGGTCAGGTTCACAAGGTTAAAGAATGTTACATGTAGTATCACGTGAAAGGCATTGTTATAAATCATGTGAAAAAATCTTAATTATCACTTACAATTTAAAAGTTGTCCCAAATGTTAAAGTTTTGAAAAGTAGGTCAAAGGTCAAGGTCACGAGGTTGAACATTTTTGTATCAATGGAAAGGTCTTGTCACAAGAAATGTACGTGTGAAATATGAAAGCCCTATCACTAACCATTCAAAAGTTATGCCCAATGTTAAAGTTTTTGAAAAGTAGGTTAAAAATCAAGGTCAAGGTCAAAAGGTCAAAAATTTTTTGGTACCAATGGAAAGTTCTTGTCACAAGGAATGCACATGTGGAATATGAAAGCCCTATCACTCACGATCAAAAGTTATGCCCAACGTGAAAGTTTTTGAAAAGCAGGTCAAAGGTCAAGGTCACAAGATCAAAAATAGAACAGTCTTGTCACAAGGAATACACATGTGAAATATGAAAGCCATATCACGTACCATTCAAAAGTTATGCCAAATGTTAAAGTTTTTGAAAAATAGATCAAAAGTCAAGGTGACAAGGTCAAAAACTGTGATATCAATGGAAAAGTCTTGTCACAAGGAATACACATGTGAAATATGAAAGCTCTATCACATACCATTCAAAAGTTATACCCAATGTTAAAGTTTTGCCTAAGTAAATGCAAAAATAATAGAAAGATCATACACAAGTCAACTCTATAAACAGAAGTTGAGTGGGAATAAACAGAAAGTACCTCTTCTTTTTCCACATGTTTCACTATCAGTCTTTTCAGTGTTCATAGATTTGAATGACATTTCACAAAATCTTTTAAAAAAGGCACTTTAATGACATAAACAGGTACAAAATGTACTTATTGCTAAATGGTGTAGAATTTTTCATACAACCGTTTCCTTGAACCTTAGGATGTGAACTACTTTTATACTTATATAAGTGGTAGGTGCGAAACGATATATACACCAAAAGTGAATCGCGAAGGCAAAAATCGCGATATTTAAGAAATGACTGTCTTAATTTTGGTGTTTCTGGTTGGTCACGTGCAAATTCCGTGAATCACGGAGCGATTCTAGGAATTCTGCACTCGTTTATTTACATTTTTACTGAATATTAGACATCCTAGTTTTGCAGGAACATCCCTTATACAGCGAATTACAGCATCAAAAATATTCTAACGTTGGTAAATTCTCCCTTCGTTCATAACTTGGACGTGACGACACAATAGGCCACCTGATTTATTGGAATATTTTAGTTGCCCAATGGGAGCTCAACATGGGACATCTACTTGTAATGCAAATATATTGCGATATTCTATTAGCTGTATTGAAATTTATGGTTTCTTCTTTATTTTTATCATTGTTGATGTAAAATCAGGTTCCTCTTTGTATTTTTATCCGAAGTGTTCATACTTTATACTGTCAATGTCATTTGCTTGAAAGAAACAATCACAAGTCATTGAATCATTTGAATTTCTTTTATCATAATTCATTTAAAATTTGAGCAATGTGGACCATGGATCGCTTGTTTTTAATTAAACTGATTAAAATCAAAGTGATTCAATGATTATTTTATTCATAGGTATTGTTTTCATTTTCGTGCGTGAACATCGACGGCGGGTGCCGCTAGAAAAACGGGGATGCTTACTCCTCCCGGGCACCTGGTCGCTCCTCTAGCTTGCTAGGGGTCCTTCGATGCTCAATTCTGTGCTCTATTGTGAGTGCTGTTGAGATTATCGTCAGGATCTTCTTCAACTCATATAATCTGTAAGGGCGCGATATATTGCGATACGCATTTCGTCTTGATGCAGATCCCCTCTTATTCGAAATGAAACTTTACAAAACAATATAATTTGTCTATTTAGTCAACTTTGAACTCAATTTTTACATTTTCCATTTTTTCCCCAATTTATTTCAATGTTCACCATTTCCCCTTTCAGGGTATAAATAATTCTTGAATTGCATTAGAATAATCGTTCCATTAGTCGATACTTTTTACACATACATGTATAGGCATGACTAGACAAAACCGCAGTATACATCAAAAAGAAGGAACCAAGAACGCCTGCGCAGTGATACATTATGCATTTAATTTTTCAATAGAAGATTCATCATGGCTTCATTTGGAAATTCTAAACTATATTCTTTCATCGTTATCAAATCCATTCAGTAATAATTCATGAATTTTGAATACTCGAAGAAGCCATTTCGATGCGACAGAATGTTTTGATGCAAATCTTTGGTTTTCACAAGAGAGTCTTTAACAGTTTTGTTAAGGAGAGATCACAGTTTATATGATTTCTTTTATCATATATCAGGAGCATTTTATCAGTTTTATTCGTGTTATTATCATCATCTCTTGTTAATGATCAAACGTAGGTAGATATGTACATGCAGTTACAAAATTATTACTCGCTGCAAGGTCGGTATTGATAAGGTCGAAACTGGTATATCCTTGTCATTGAAAGGAATGAAATTAATACTGAAATAAAGCCTGTTTGTGAAACACGAATGCCCCCGTTGGCATCTTTGTTAGTATAAACACTGTTTTCTGTTAAGTACATGAATGTGAAAGGTCAAGGTCAGGGTCACTGGGTTAAAAGGTCAAAGGTCAAAGTCACGAGGTAAAAAATTTTGGTATCAATGGCAAGGTCTTGTCACAATTAAGGAATAGACATGTCAAATATGAAAGCTATATCACTAACCATTCAAAAGTTATGCCAATTGTTAAATTTTTTGAAAAGTAGGTCAAAGGTCAAGGTCAAGGTCACGAGGTCAAAAATTTTGATATTAATGGAAAGGTTTTGTCACAAAAAATACACATGTGAAATATGAAAGCCCTATCACTTACCATTAAAAAGTTATGCCCAATGTTAAAGTTTTTTGAAAAGTAGGTCAAAGGTCAAGGTCACGAGGTCAAACATTTTGGTATCAATGGAAAGGTCTTGTCACAAGGAATAAACATGTGAAATATGAAAGCCCTATCACTTACAATTCAAAAGTTATGCCGAATGTTAAAGTTTTTCGGACAAACAGTCAGACAGACAGACAGACAAACAGACGGACAGGCCAAACACTATATGCCCCCGAATCTGATTCCGGGGGCATAAAAATAAAGCCAGTTTCCGTGAAAGTCATTAAAACTATGCGTTTCCGATTCTATACTTGACTCGTACCCGATACAAATCTTTGATGATACGAAAATTAATCGGAACCAGTAACATGTAGTGAAACATATCTCCTTCTGCATACCACAATCTCAATAATTGATCACATTTATCAGACTTTATAGTAAGTAAATTAATAAAAATAATACACAAGTAAACCCTTTATACGTAGCAAATTACCATTTCTATGTCTTGTCCGTGCAAAGTACTTTTACCATCTTATAGCTTTGAATTATACACACATATTTATTGTAGGCTTTTCAACGACCGCTAGGTTTCGACTGAGAGTAACGATAACTCGTACTCTAAGTGTCAGAAATCGGGACATTTCGAGCTTCTTCATAAACATAATGGGCAAAAATCACTTCAAATCATGAAATTTCTCATTTATTTATCTCTTTTTGGTTGTTGGACAAAGTTGGTATGATTAAGCACAATACTTTGATTTGTTTCATGTACTTAAAACAATAAATGGAGAGAGAAAGATAGCACAAATTTGCACATTCGATTTTTAGACCGAAAAAGAAAATTCCTTGTGGTAAAACATTTGAAGGGAGGTAACTCCTTAATAATATCTGTAAAACTCGGGGGCCTTTAAACTAAGAAATGAAATGAAAAGAAACGAAATGAAACGAAAAATATATATATTATATGATCTCAAATGAATTTTCATTTCATACGATGTATTATGAAACGAGTTGCGAGTTTTATATCCCCGAGCCTTGGCGAGGGGATATAAAACGCACAACGAGTTTCATAATACATCGTATGAAATGAAAATTCATTTGAGATTCTTTTTATCACATGATATTGCCTAAAAATGTGTATTTCTAACGTGAAATCAACGTTTCCGAGAACTTCAGAGGCGAACCACGCCATGATCTAGGAGTCTTCTGCTACGCCATGAGAAGTAGTGTCCCTATCTTATAGATATTCTGTGCGTAAGAGAAAAGTATTTCAATTTTAAATAGTATTTTAATGCAAGAATTAATTCAACAACAACAATTTTAATCATTGATATTGACTCCGGGTCTGAATTTAACAGTTGACCGATATTTGAAAGGTCACATTTGTCAAGGTTTATGTGATTAGGTTCCAAACTTGACCAATCGCATTCAAGCAGAGCGATATGTAACGTGTTATCATATCATATATTTATGAAATGGCTTTATGAAACTGCATAACGGGTGTATCATGTGATAAATATATATATTTTACCGTTAACTCATTCGTTTACGATCAAATAGCGGTGATATTTTCCCTTGTATTCTCCTCCCGTGTGCCGCGGGAACCAGAGCGTATTATAGTTGTGTTTTAAGAAAGGCCATCAAATAAACTAAATGACAAGTTTTAATCTAGGCATAACTGAAACTGATTTCGTTAAAATTTAACGAGGAGCTCTTCGTATATAAATGGGAAAATAATGGCAAAAGTTGAGCAAACGAAAAATAAACATTAAAAATAGAATTGGCAGATTACATGTATGTATCTAGATAAATGTCATTGACATAATATTGTAAAAAAAATTACATGAAATGTGTAGATAAGCACGCATAACGAAGACAGCATCAATAGTGATCGGAAACTAGCGAGACAAATAAAAAAAAATGATAATAATAAATTCTAAAAAATAATAATAAAAAGTATTGGCCGTACAGACTAACACTGTTAGTTCCAAGACTTCGAGATGTATCCCCTATACATGAATTTTAATCAGAACATTTGCCGACAAAGTAGAAAAAAACTTCATTTTTTTCTGATTTGTGAGCTGCGTGGACAGTAGATGCTGACGTAATGTTTGCGAACGGCAAATACTGATTTTACGGTGCAAACATCCGATAATGTGTTATAGTATTTGAAAATATTTCAATGTTACAAATCTTCTTATCAAAATGAAATTATTTTGTAATTTAACCCCTTGCTAATTAAAGATGTAGGGTGACCCCCCTGCCCTATCCCCTGCGATAAATGATAAAATCTGCGAATATGCATGATATGCATTGTCTTTTTCTAACATTCATTTTGTTATATTTTCTTGTTTCAATACTTTATAGATTTAAAGAACGCTATATACATTTTTATAAGTTTGAATAGAATAAACGTATACTAAAAAAACATGTCACCTAAACTTGCAAGCGTGGATCTAGAGTGTGATGGGTTGGGGAGGGGGTAGTCTGTACCACCCCAACCCATCCGCCGTGATGCTTGCAAAAAAGATGAGACTTTTCCAGATTTTTATTTCAAAATCATAGGTATGACAAAAAAGAATTGGATGAACCTTCATAATGGATCATCGATTACATACTGTTGGTGATCAGATGCGATTTTATCGATTATCAATCGGTTACGCAGAATTATATCATTTACACTCTGAAAGGTGATTTTTTTTTTACGACAATAATTACTGCAGCACCTCAAATGTGCTTGTATTGATACATTTTAAGGCTTAATGTTGAAATACACTTTCTCTGAAAAAGAATCAGGTTTTACTTATTTATATATATTCATTTTCTCAAGGCATATGGGGCTCGGTACCTCTCATTTTCTTAAAGGTACGGTGTCCCTGAAAATTGATTAATTTTACAAAATTCTGTTATGCAAAATCTTTCTTTTCATATGAAAGTCTGCATTCTCAGTTGTATAAATTCAAATTTTCAGACGAATCTAACGCATACATTCGCAGTTATAGCCGTTTAAAAACATCATTTTGAATTTGGGTTGCGCAACTCTATAATTCATTCCACTGGCGCCACCTACAATGTATTGCGTTTTTACAAGAGCGATATGTGGAGATTTAATTATACAAATTCGGCAATATTATGATCGTTACTGCATATTTTCAAATAAAACTGTTCATGGCTCCTTTTTTCCTCAATCTAGACCCTTCGAAATAAAATTTACGTTTTAAAATAAATTTATTTTCAGGGATACTATATCTTTATAAAAACAAAACAAAGCAAAACGAATTAAAACAAATAAAAAAACAAAATATAGAGCATGGAAAATGAGAGAGAGATTGTATTCTTATGACAAATGTAACCATCTATTCCCAAAATTTTACTGTGACGGCTCGCTCCGCTCGCCAATTAAGAATAAAGTTGTATATACATGTACATGTATGGATGACTGAATTAAAAAAAAACGAAAACTTCATATCTGAAACTTTTTTCCGGCTCGCTCCGCTCGCCAGTCTACCTATAAACGTAAAGTAAACGTATCAAGAAACTCTATGTCTTGTACATGCAGTTGGAATGGACCCCCCCCCCCCCACACACACACACACACACTTCTTGATTAGATCATCAGTCTTGAGATTCAGGTGGGTTTTTTTTTTATTTGCTTGTCAGTTTTTCTGTGAATACTGGTCGAGCAGATATTTCCGAACTGAAGGTATTTCCGAACGATTCGCTAGTTCGGTTACTTGGAGATACTTTTTCACAATTTTGGTGATACAGATGTCTAGATATTCAGAAAAATAACCGACATGCAAAAGGAAATCTAAAAATAAATTTATTATTAAGTATAATTTTAGCGTTTGTTTCTCCTGCTGTTTGTAACTTTCGTCTCTTTGGGAGCTGGGGAAAGTGACGTGATTGTGTTAAGAACATATCTTGACCTAGTTTCGGAGTCATCTATTTTCAAAAAATCTATTCTTGTCAACAGATTGATGAAAACCTGCATTGAGAGGGACCCAGAGCAGGATATTCACGAAAAAGCGTATACATTTCATGTGTTAGACTACCAAAATCATTGGAAATAAGTGGGAAATAAACGTACCTCATCATGGTTCAGAAAGTCACCTTAGAAATAAATTTTGTAAAAGTTTTATGATATATGTTGACATAGAATTCTTCAATAAGGATTAAAGGATAAAATAACAAAGTTTTGAAACACTTGATTTATATTTGACCCCAGGACAGACTAAAATGCAAATCGTTCGGAAATACCTTTAGTAACTTGCGTAAAATGGCCGTTAGAGGGGGGCATTAAAACGCCCTCAAATCAGCATTTATAGGTCAATTTTCAAAATTATTTTTACATAGGCATTTGTATGAAGGGTGAAGCATTATTTGTTCCGAGTTTCATTGTGATTGGACGTATAGGAGCCGAGTTATTGATAAAAACCCGCAAAAATCGTTCGGAATTATCTGCTCGACCAGTAGTGTCTTCGAGCTGAAACCTTGGGCCCCTCTTGTTCTGAAATCCTAGATCCGCCACTGAAACCGGTTCTTCTTGCATTCCCATGAGAGAAAGTGTCGTAGATGGCGCCACTGAATGACTTTTATGTCTACCATGAGACAATTCAGAGTTTGTTTTTTTTTTCATTGATTTTCATTAGTGTTGTATAATCGTACAAATTTCATAATCAGAATTCTAATCGATTTTTTAAAATTCAATTGGGTTTTGATATTTGATATTTTCACAAGAAAGTAGCCAAAAGGGATGATATAACTTCAATGAGTAAGATACTCCTATGCATGGCAAAACAGTCTAGAAAATATTTCTACCACAAAATGATAAGAATTCGCTCTTTAGTACATGCAAAGAACGGGTGAATTGGCAAAACTAAACTATCACTGAGCTTGTCCTTATTTCTAAAAAAGCTCTGTTCTCTCGGCATAACTGTTTTCTCGGGTAACTCCGTAAATGTTTAATGTTACGTATTGGGGGGAGGGGGGGGGTCCATCCAACCAAAGCGTCTTGTTTATGTAAATTTATGGGAACAAAGAAAAAAATCCAAGCAATTTTCGAGCGAATGAACATCAATGACCTACATGTATTCTTTGAATTCTAAGAAGCGTTTGGTGGGCATAATTTTTTCCGTTACGCATCTCGAGTTGAGGCCAGGGAACTTCGTTTGCCGTATCAAAGTATCTTGAGAATCCTGATCCAATTCATGGTATTCCTGGGCTTACAACGAAACTGACAGAAAATGTACCTGACCTTTCAAATTATTTACGGTACGCATGTAGGTTGAACTCATGGATACCATACCCGAACGTACATTTAAATTATCCGGTTACTTTTCCTCCTTTTCTACGTTTTGAATTTCCAATAATAAAAATCTGTATACATATTTTCTTTGCTAAAGAAAACAATATTTCGTTTCGTTTCGTTACTTTTCATTTCTTTTCTTGTGCGTTTCACAATTTAAAGTAGCCCGTTAAACTCGGTTAATCCAGAGGTGTCCCGGGAAGCAAGTGTTTGTCAAATAGTACAATTTGAATTGTTTCCCTTCTTAGCAGATTTTATTTAGAATTTGGAATTTAAAATTAATCAATTTTCGAAAATTCGCACGTCTTTATAAATTCAAAGTTCTTTAATGCTCTCCAGACACAGATTCAAATGTCATGAAGCACTTTTAAAGGAATATTCTTGGATTTGAAAATTTAGTTGAAAGGCCTATTTATTGCCACATACTTCTGAACGTTTCATAGAACCGTTTACTTGAACATTGGGATGTGCAAGACTTCTGTTCAATGTCATTGATAAAGATGTAAAATCTTTTCCTGTTCTTATCGATAACGTAATCCTAAAACAGAAAGTAACTTTTCCAACAATTAATATATAACTAAAACCGTAGGGTCATGGCATAACATAAGGGTCATATATGCAGCGAATGAAAGTCAAACACAACAAATGCCGAAAACAGATTAAACAAGGCTTACAAATTCTTGAAAAATGTAGAAAAGAACTTCTTTCTTGTGTCATGGTCGCAGTGTTTAGGGATAGCAAATCTTTTCATTCTGTGCATGAATAATTTATGAATTTTTTGTACAAAGTACAAATTTTGATAAAGACCCAAGGGTGTTTCATTGCCTATCTGAAATAGAAATATGTACGTCAAGGTCAATGCCATAGTGCAAAGAATTTCTTTAAATTAAATAAGTATCTTAATTAGCCTCCCCTTGTATTCAAAATGAAATTCCACCAAACGATATTAAACTTTGATCTCAATTCTTACAGTTTTATTTATTTCCATATATACTGTGTTTCAGCTTAAATTATCTGATTTACCTTTACACATTTAACAATGTCTAGACAAAACCGCAGTCTAAGCAAGAACGCCTGCGCAGTGGTACATTATGCATTTAATTTTTCATTTGAAAATTCACCATGGCTTCATATGGGAATACTCAAATTTTAAAACTATTTATTTGCATCGTTATCAAGCCCATACCGCCATTATTCCTGAAATTTGAATTCTCGAAGAAGCCGTTTCGACGCGACAAAATGTTTTGATGTAAATCTTGAGAACGTATGGTTTTCACAAGAGGGTCTTTAACAGTTTTGTTAATGAGAGATCACAGTTTATATCGTTTCCTCTATACATGTATGAGGAACATTTAATCAGTTTTATTACCATCGTGTCTTGTTATTGATCAAACGTAGGTAGATATGACGCCTTCTTTACTACATTTCCAATGAACATTCAGTTAGAAAATAATTACTTGCCGCAGCGACTTTTCTGGTAGGATGGGAACTTACATATATTCACGTTTATGCGTTGTTGAATGCGATAAAGAAGATCCTGACGACAATTTCAGCAGCACTCAATAGAGCACCAAATTGAGCATTGACGGACCCTCAGCAATCTAGAGGTGGGACCAGGTGCCCGGGAGGAGTAACCATCCCCTGTTTGGCTAGCCGCACCCGCCGTCGATGTTCACGCACGAAACTGAAAAAAATATCTACAAAACATGCACTAGCTGAGGTTATGTCTATATAGATATAATGTCGAAGGGATCCAACTCTATACCTTCTTGAAGAAAATTCCAAACCAATTTCCATAGAAAGAAAAAAATAACAAATTACTTACTTGAGGTCGAACTGATATTTTATTGAATTCTTAATAAAATGTTTGATCTCTTTTGTAGATATTATATTTCGTTCAAATAATTATTTTAAACGTGGAAAATAGAACACTTTTAAATGACTGACAGCTGGTATGATGCTTGGTTGGAAGTCAGGTGTAGTTGTCTGCTACACATGTGCATTTGTTTACCAAATCTTGAATTAAGATTTGCCTCTTATTTAGTTCTTATTTTCTGGGCTTTTTGATATAAACTTTGAATACATGTGTACGTATCAAAATCCTGTGAATATTTTTGTATACACAACAAACTGATCAGTTTCAATGTACGATTGTCCCCTAAGGTCTCCAACTGCCAAATGCCCTGCTAATACTAATTCTTTCTTTCTTTTTATTGTTTATTACATTTCTCTTCTCTGATTCTGATAATATCGATTGTCCATTCCTTTTCTTTCCACGTGTTATCCGTCCGCCATGTTTTGTTACAATACTAGTCTTATGCAAATAATGGCTTACACATGTTCCATTCGCTCTTCTTCAGAGAAAACTAGGTTATATCAGGGTACCCATTTTACAAGCAATTATTTAGCATATTTCGGTTGCGAAGGCATAAGTGATTGATGTAACCAGATAGTTTCTTATGCTAGACTCGCTTCCAAGAAAAAAAAAATGACTAAATACTTTGATCATTACGAGACCAATTTTAACTTTAAAAGGTAATATGTCTGGTCCATGCTGCGAATTCATCTATTTTTAAATGATGCTATTGAATTTGAAAACGTTTAACATCTGAAGGGCCAATGTCATAGTTCATTGAGTTCGTTAAATCAAATCAGTAACTGAACTTATCTTGACTCCCTTGTATGTAAAATAAAATTCCTCAAAACAATGTCAAACTTTGATGCCAATTTCATCATTTTCATTTATTTCCCATTCCTCTATTTCCATAAAAGAAAGGATCGAGGGGATCTCCAACAACACTCGGTAGCAGCACCCATAGCAAAACTCTAAAACACCCGATGCAAAAAACATAGAGCAGACGCCCATAGAAAGAGACGCAAAAGAGACAAGGAACACAGCCAATAAATTCGTTCTGTGAAACACACAGATGGATATCTAAATTGATATAAAAAAAAAAAAAAACGGAAGGCATACTAAATAATTCCGTGCTCTCAACACCACTTTCCCTTTCAGAGAGTAGATATTTCTTGCTTTAAGATAATCGCCCTCTTTGGGCTGTACTGGTTTCAGCTAAACTATTTTAATTCAGCTTTATCTACACAAAATCGCAGAAGAACTCCTGCGCAGTGATACATTATGCATTTAATTTTGCATTTAAAGATGCGTCATAGCAAAGCTTGTACGAGAAACTCAAACATTCAAATTATTTATGTACATAATTCAATCCAACAAGCGTTCACATAGCCTAAGTATGCCAGCAAACCTTAATTTGAATTCTTAGAAGCCGTTTCGACGCGACAAAATATTTTGATGTCAATGTTGAGAACGCATGGTTTTCACAAGAGGGTCCTTAAAAGTTCTATTAAGAAGAGATAATCATTTATATGGCTTCATTTATACATGCAACATGAACATTTCATCAGTTTTATTATTTATCATTAACTCTTCTTAATGATTAAATGTAGGTTGATCTGACGCCTTGTTTATTTCATTTTCAATACATGCAGATAGAAAATTATTAATCGCTGCAACGACTATTCTGATAAGGTCAAAGCAGATATACATGAATATTCTCGTTTATACCTTGAAGTGTAATGAAGCCGTAGAGTGGAACAGAATAACGAAATTAATAAATGATTTAAAACCAAGAACATGATACTAATACTGACATTGTAAACTTTGACTAAGGATGCACATTGATTCTAATTTAGTCCATTGCTACACATGTATTTGAAAAAGCAAAATTCTCAGTAAATTTAATGGATATTCCCTATTCGATTAAAATTAATCCCATAATCAAATCTTTTAAAGACCTATGGATCATGACCTTTAAATTAGTCATATATAAGGAGCAGGATCATTATTATTGTCAGGAAAGGAGATCTATTGCGTTTTTAAAATTATGCATTGATCTCAATTAAGTACAGAAATGTCGCTCAGCATAAAGTATTTTTTAAAAAGAGAAAAGGAAAAACCGTCATAACTGCAAAGTCAGTGTCGTAGGGCAAAGAATGGGTTATATTAAACAAGTCTTAACTATGCTCCTCATTTATTTGAATATAATATTTCACATAATAAATTTTCATTTTGACAACGCTTATTAAAGCTTCATTATTCATTTCTAGGCACACCATCATATTCTTTCGGCGTTTTTGCCATGGGATATTCGTCCCGCAAGAGCTTTTCTGGTTTTAGCTAGTTTCATTTACTCTTAAAACTTGTTTTGTCTAACACTAATTATTAAGGATAAACCGCAGATGACTCCTGAGAATTGAATCAAAAATACAAGCGTTCTTACACATGTATATCATTAAAATACATTTTGTATTGAAAGATAAAATGAACAAAAAACATCGACACAGATCCATGTTGTTAAAACAGTAATACGGAAGTGTTGCAACTGTTCACCTTCTTGAAAATTTCAAACCAATGTTATTGCAGCAGACACGTGTTTCGGTTAGTAAATCCCCATCAGTGATGCTTCCAGCCAGAGTGATTTTCAGACACAACCAAAATTCATTCCATCGATGACTAAAATAGCATTGCAGGGATGTTGCTCAGATGTTAACCTCCAATAATTTCGATGTTATTCTTGGATGAAATGACAAGTTTCCGAAATTGCAAAATAATATATATGATGTCAAATTGATAAAGGGTAATAAGAAAGCTTCTTTCAGGCGACAGAACAGGTTCTATTTGGGATTACTCAAATTTCAATCAATTCATTAACATTGTTAAATTCAAGTATAATATCCACGCAATCAGTATTTATAAAATTTGAATCCTTTGAAGTCGTTTCGACGCGACAGAATGTTTGAATGTAAAATCTTGGGAAGACTTTTTATCCACAAGAGGGTCTTTAACGGTTTTGTTAAGGAGAGATCACAGTTTATATGGTTTCTTGTATACATGTTTCAAGATCATTTAATCAGTTTTATTATTATCATGTCTAGTTAATGATCAAACGTAGGTAGATTTGGCTCCTTCTTTACGTCATTAAATTATCCGATTTACATGAAGTTTAAAAATTATTATTCTTTACAGCGACTGATAATAATCATGATAATACGGCTCATTAGAAAGGAACAGAATTGCTAAAAAATAGATAATTCTAAAACAAAATAGATACAGGACTGTGAAAGAATGCACATACAATCTCATTCGACTCATTACTACACATGTATTTAAACAAAAAGCGAAGTCACAAATCATTTAATTGCATAAATCGTATCAACACTATAGCTTTTTTAAAAAGCTATCCAATCAGAAGTTCTTCCTAGATTCAAACCAAATATCTATGGATCATGACCTTGGAAAATATAGTCATTACAAGCCACAACAGAACACACACCAGCTGGACATATCAAACGACGAACATCAGTCAAACGACGAACATCAGTCAAACCACATCAACAAACAACACGGGACAAAGAGACATGTAATTGTCAATGATTGACAAGTTGTGCAAACTATATAGGTTATGAATCAATTGGACTTTCGTGTCATCTTAACGTGAAAAATCTTACGCTACAATTTTCAATTTTCCTTTTCATATCCCTCCTTTTAGGAAAACAAATATTGTATGATGCCACATGAAAGTAAACAGTATGCAGTCACGGTTTATAAAAGTATTTAAGTCATATCACTTTTTTGTCGTTTGTCTGGGGTTTCTGTATGATAATATTCTTCTACTATTTCAGCACATCGAAATATGCTTCTCAAACTCATAAATTCATATGAATTACACGACTTTCCACAAATATATCACTTGCGGCCAAACAAGTTTCCACAAAAAGGTCAATTACCCATGTAACACGATTTCAGACAGTAGTCTCTCAACACCTTCACTCTATATTCAGTTATTTTTCATAGTTAGATCTCTTTCAATAGCTTCCGGACCAATCAAGGAGTCTCATTGAAATTCTTGTATCTCTCGAAGCGTTCCATTAGCATTGACAGGCCAACTCGGAACCATAAATATTCCAAATAGCGTTTGAGCAATAACATTTCTGTAGTTCATTTCATTCGATGTCGTTTCTTGATTGTCCATACCCTACTGTAGGGTCAGACGATGAAATGATTACTGTATCCTACAATCTATTAGATAGGAACAGCAGTAATTGCTTTGGACTTGGACAATTCTTTTTTATCCCCTAATATGCTCTTGTGCCTCGGAATAAAAATACCTTTCCATACAGTTTGAACAAACACCAAAGAAAATACTGATAAAAATATGCTCATTTAAATGTTTGTAGCTTGTCATCAAATTAGACCTAAATTTCTAAAACTAAGGGGTATCTCCCTCATTGCATAGCTCTGTCCTTAGCTGGGTTTCGGCATAATTGTTTTTCGTTCATGTTTAGAATTAAGCTCCTTGCGCCTACCCTCCAATGATTTTTCGCCATATTTTTCACTTTTAAAAATACGCTTCTGAATAAACCCTACACAAACTTTGGAGCCGCTCATTTTGTCAAGAGTAAATTAAAGCTCTGTATTGTAGATGTCGCCTGGAAAATTCACTTTGGCTTTATTTAAACTGTTTGGCATGAGGCACGTGTACTACTGTCGAGGATTGAAATATCCGAAACACGTGTCTAGTACGACAAAATTGGTACTATAGAAAATATATTTCAATATTGACAATTATTTTGAATAAAACATTATTCACATACTTCATGCTTTATTTGGATGTTGTTGTTGTTTGCGTTAGCCTTGGTAATAAACATGGATATTTTAGAATCTATTTGAAATTCTTTTTAATGAACACAGGAATAGGATCAACAGAAATTCAAGAGTATCTGAGTTTGTCCTTCCTTCGGTACATTTATAAGCTTATAAATACATTTTTGAAAACAATTTCTGTCAAAATTTAAATCACTCTGGTTATACGCCTTTAATTTCATTTTTTTTCACTTTTGTTATATGCACCTCTTTTTGCTCAAATTAAAGCTTTCCCCTTTCTTTCCATGAAATATTTTTATATTGTAGAAATAAGGTTTCTATCGCGGCATGAACATATTACACTTTGAGATATTCTAAATAAATCCTAGATGGGATCGTATAAGGGGAAAAATTACACTCGTTCTGCAAGTAATTACTAATCTGGTACGAGCCATTTCACCGCTTCATCATATTAATCAAATATCTTCCTAATTCTGTTTATCCAAGAGGTATATAACGATATTGCTTTCAGAGACTGCCTATGGAATTGTTACTGGATTTAGAAATAGAGAGGGGATGAAGTGCAGTGTAGAATTAAGACTGATATCCACAAAGTATTTATTGAATAGAAAGGTCTCCGACCCAATTATCCCAAAGAAGCTCAAAGCGAATGATAAAAATACATTGTCAAGAAAATATATTTTGAGTATCACTCAAAAAAGTACACAGAAGAAAATAGACACAAAGGGAAACTCGAAACAATAACGGTTACCGTTGATTTGTTAGTTATTTGCTTTAAAGTACATTTACCAGTTCCCATACATGTACTTATCCGGACCTTAGTAATTTTTATTTCAAAACTAAGGAGGTACAGATTCGGATTTCTGAGTTTTATTCATTTTAGCAATAAGAAAAAATACTATGGAACACCCAGATTGGATGTAAACCTATTGTGTCGAAATTAAAAGTCGACATTTTTTCAGTCATAGAAAATATCACTTGACATGTCAGCAACGCAAATACGAAATATATCACAATACGCAACGACAACAATAAAACACTAAAAAAAAAAAAACGCTTTATATATAACACGATGCGACAACAAAAACACGGAATACGAAAATACTCAACAGGTCCTACTACGGAACGACAAAACAAACAAAACCAAGCAGGTTTATACATAAAGCACATATGACAAAAAAGGACAATAATAAAGTGTTTAACCAATAAACTATCTCCGAAATTAAAGGAGGTTAACATCATAGCACCATCCCTCCAATGCTATTTTGAACATAAATTTTATTTGGATATGCTACTGAATCGACCCTGCAGGAATTTTGGAGCCGTGCACTCTCTGTTAAGTAAATTCACAAATTTAAATTCTAAAAAAACCAGAGGGTGCTAGTGAAATTAATTTTCACGGCTTATGAAAAGTACAGAAAAGCTGGAAGCATCACTGAATAGGATTTAATATCAGAAACACGTGTCTGGTGCATGAAAATTGGTTTGAAATTTTTCTTCAAGAAGGTATAGAGTTGGAACTCTTCCGCATAATTTACAAGTACGTTTTCGTATGATTTAAAAAGGTGCCTGATACGAATTGATACGTTTCAACACTTTGCATGGATAAATTCAAAGATATACTGAGTCAATGACCACATTGCTAAAATCATCGCTTATTTGAATTATCTCTTGTAGTATGAAAAAAGTATTTCAGGGATAGACATTTCAGAGGATCCATTTCACAGCTTCATAAAACTTGACACAGTACTAGGACAGATTGTGTCAGTCAGACGTTCTGGATGGTCAAAATCAATCAGAGGGCATTGTGAATGATATTGGCTTTAACAAATGATGTCATCCGGGAATTTCTTATTTCTCTGATTTCCCTAGAAAAGTGTAAGCTGAATGCGAGTTGATGATCCGATGTTTTTGACACATTTCTTTTTTCAATCATTATTATTTTGTATGAGAAGTCTTTTTTTCTACAAATATTTTTCTTTTCTCGTTTTTTTTTCCTCCTGTCATTAAAATATATTTTCCTCTGATTTCGTGTTATTTTCTTGTTTTAAAAAGAAACGAAAATGTTTTAGCCTTTATTACATATATAGACGTCACCCCAGACACAATTCCCATTCATTCCTCTCATCAACTGTGTTTGTCCTTCTGTCTCAGACACCAGCTTCTGGCTAACTGAACTAATGACAAATGCAATATGAAATATTTGTATGGATTCCTAACTCGCCTCTAAGCATTATTTTCTTGACGTAATATGAACGTACAGTTTTACAAGGGGTATGACAGATGTCAGGCAGTTATGCCATTTTCATTCTTTCGTAACACTTTACTTGTTAGACGGCATTCTGCAAGTGTTATTTACATAAGCTAATTACATGTATCCTTTCTAGAAACCATTCATATTTCAAGACAGTGCATCTATCTAGCCCTGTTCTGAGATATGTCAGAATAATGTGTTAAACAATTAGCATCATTCGTTGACCATCTGGAAAAAAAGTTCCTGGTGTACTTTATAAAAGTTTAAGATAATACACAAAAGTGCTAAGACTTCCAACGCAAGGTACATAGTAGCTATAAATACTTTACAAGATTTCATATTTCATGTAAAACAAAAAAAAAAGATATTGCGTATATTTTGCCTATAAGAGTATGTAAGAAAATGACTGGAAAAGGAGCAATTGTTAATCGTCTTCAAATTCAATAGCATCATTTAAGAACAGATGAATTTGCAGCACTTTACCTTTGTCAGGGTTCCTCAATCTAAACAATGTAATATGGTAAAAGAGTGTGAAAGTTATTGTATTACAATGTAATATGGCCAAAGAGTGTAGAATAATACTCTTTTTATCAATTTCAGATCTTTTTGTTTTCTCAAAATGACGAGAAAATGTTATAAGACCTATATTAATATATTAGATAGAGATAGATGACAACGCAACTGCAAGGTTCTACAATTATGCAAAAATTTAAGGTTTAATTTCGGATCACAATGATCACAGAAGAAAGTGCTGAAACAAACTTTATCGATGGCACAGAAAAGAAAAATTACGACATTTTTATCGACATTTCAAAATTACTTTAAATATTTCTCGATTGTTTCGTTCATTTTTACTGACAATCATTTGACCTCGACGCAAGAAAGCAAAGATTAATGACACGTTTTAGCGATTTTATCACTAAAAACTGGTACGAGTTATAAAACGAAAATCAAAGGGTTAAAAAAACCAATTGCATAACAGCGAAATTACATAGCAGAGTTTAGGGTTTGGGGAAATCTTTTGGTGAAAAGATTTATCAGTTTGTCATACAATTCAGAGGGTTTTATTGTTTATGGACATTCCCACGATCTGACATACGTGTTTGGACGTCAAATTTTCAGTAGCTTTTTGAACTACAAATGTCTTGTAATTACTTCATCAATCCACCATACTCATCTATCGAAGAATTTCTTACTACTATTTCAGACAACATAGTTTAAGAATAAGATTTGTAGTGAGTAAATATAATTTTAAAGTCCTTTGCGTTCCTTTGAAGTTTTCGAAGTCAACGTATCATTTTTCAAATTGTGTTTTATTTAAATGATTATACTTTGTATCATAAGAAGAGAAAAAATATATAATTCATACAATAGAGCAATGTTGTTTTTTAATTTTTCCTTTTTTTCAGATTATAAAAATGATGCTTACAGTGGTCATTATCTACGCTATTTGTTGGCTACCCTTAAACATGATTAACATTGCTGGTGACATCAATCCCAAGATATACAACATCACCGGTATGAATTACATCTGGATGTCTTTTCATTGGCTGGCAATGAGCAACTGTATGTACAATCCCTTCATATATTGCTGGATGAACGCTAAATTCCGAAACGGATTTCGGAAAGTCCTAAATCATTTTACCTGCGGTTTAATCAAAGAGGGAAATGACATAGAAATGACACGTTTCCGACGTAACGACACTGTGACGACTTCAGTTGGAAGGAACGGAAGCCTATTGCGGTACCCATCAAAAAGTAGATCGGACTCCTATAATGACTACTCCAGTATGATAGATAAATCAACCAAGGGTAATAATCTGGAATTCGATTCAGATGATTTGAAGACTTAAAAACAGGAGAAAGAATCATCTAGCAGAATTCCTTAGTTCTCAAGAATTTAAATCCGGTGGTTACATAGATGTATTCATGTGTATTTTGTGGCGTTGATAAAGTAAAATTCAACTATTGTCATTTTCCTTTATTAACTGTATCATGTTAATACATGTATAACAACATACATTTATTCTATTGTATACAACTTTTAAATCACCCAGCCATAAATTCGCCATACTTAGACACAAGACTGAAAATCGGCTTTATTTGCAAAAAAGTTAATTAAAGCAGATGTGACGATCTGCATGTTTAAAATAATGTAACCATCAAACCTGTAATGACCATAGATTACTTGTTACATAATTATCCTAAAAATAAAAGGGAAATCACTCAAAACAACTTTAGCAAACAACAGGGGACAGCAAGACGCAAAACATCGACAAAGAAAGGTCCAACAAAGCAGACGTACAAACTTGAAGCACGAATGACATCACAAACAGAGGAAGACAAATGCGCACTCATTGCAACTGAACGGCTATTCGCTATGTAATATCGATTGGTGCCGTTATTCGGATCAGGTGCGCATAACTTACCTACTTACTCACATACACACAGTTATTCGGATTACGTGCACACAACCCTCCCACTTTAACGATTACCCAGAGGTCTCGAAGAACGCAAAATTGTGGTGTAAAATAACCTCACTGTAAGATGAACATACAAATAATACAGACAGTATGACACAGGGCTCGTCTCTAAAGAGGTTTGGACGGGGCCCACTGTAGAGTCCTGTCGTCACAGTCATTCAGAGTGCAATTCTTGAGAATGCGCTGGTAAAAGTATGTAGATTGGTCCAGTACCAAGCCAAGTGTCCATCTGGTGACAACAGGATCATATCCACGGTATAAAAGGCGTTTGATGATTCTTACACAATTTCGATGGTAATTCTGTCTACCTTTGATCCTTCTTATTTTGTTTATCATGTCACCATAAAATGCAGGTTGCGAAATACCCAAAGTAAACATATAACAAAATTACATATCACTTCGGGAGCGTGGTCTTTGGATGAAGTGCTCCAGATCCTTCCAAAAAAGAGGAATATAACACATTAACGAAACCATCAAAATAACTTTTCAAAACATTCTGCACGTGATATCACTTCCATTGAGTATGCACTTCTGCATAATGTTTTTAAAAGGTATTTTGTTTGGTTTTAGTGTTTTGCTGTGGATGCTGCAACCTGGTGTTGTTAGATATCCCCTCCTTTGTTTTAAGGTTTTGTATTCTTGTTGAGTATGATTCTTGATCTTTTTCGGTATGAATTTTGTTTTTGTGAAGAAGCTCAAATTCCAAGCCAGTTTAACGAGGTATGATATATAATATATATTAATATTAGAATATATATAGAATTATTCATATGAGGTGTAATCATATAAGAAGAGCATGAAGTTAAGTGTCCCTCAGGCGTATTACAATAAGTTAGAATAAGACACAAAGCCAAAATTTGAATCAAAAATCATACTCAACAAGAATTATAATAGCATTTGTATTGAATCAAGAAACTCCTAATATAAGAACTATTTGTTTTCTAAACGTCCCTTTTCCTGTTCAGCAAATATACAATAAGTCCAATGGTAATCCATGTCGATCTACAACGTTTCTCAACATTCAAATTATTCATCTAGAATCATTAGGCGGCAGCTTGTCTGAAACACTTTCAATCATTCTCAACCCCCGTTTAATTCAAATCTTCCTTTTCCTGGAAAATAACAAATCTGCGTGTCAAATTAAGATTACTTCAAATCATTATGTTTCTTCTCTTTGTCGATTTGTTAATTTTAATTAGGCGCCTCAATATCTGCCAGAAAGAGGTAGAATGATTGTTTATCACGCTGAAATACTTTTAATCCTTTTTCACAACGCCTTTACCTGTTTTATTAAGCACAATCAGTAAGCTAATTGTATGTGCAAGGAAGTTTCTCTATAAGCATAGCTCTTTCACAGTATAATGATAATTATGTTTCGGTTTTGAAACATGTACACGTACTAAAACATATTTAGCTCATTTTACGAAGAGTTCCATATTGGACATTTATGTTATGAGGACGTTAAAGTTGCCTTCCATTAATATTTATCTGTTGTAATAATATCGAAGGGTTCCAACTCTCTACCTTCTTGAAGAAAATTCCAAACCAATTCACATGCACCACCAGACATCATCTGTTCATTGTTTTCTTTTGTTTTGTTTGTATGTATTTTACACCTTTATCCACCAATAAATTGATCTTGTTGAAAAAAAGACATTTGCATAGTGAAGAATGTATAAAAGTGAAAGGAAGACCCTTAAAATGAATATGTTTTTTCATAAATTATTTTCTTAAAATTAAGTTGATTACTTATGAAAATTAATGAAAAGTATATGGTCGCTACAAAGAACTCATTGCACATTACGATATTTGCTTATTAAATATGAATACGGGCATTCTTGAGTACGACCGACGGTCAATAACCTAATGTATTTGTGACACGTTTGTTGATATAACATTGTATAGATTGAGGATCACTGACTAGGGTTTAGTACCCGTCCATATTGAAACTTTATCAGTTCTTCAATGGTGCTGTTGGATTTGAAGAGTTTGATATTTCTATTTGGCATTCGCGGCGGGTGTTGCATGCATTCATAGGGCGCTTACTCCTCCTTGGCACTTGTTCCTGCCTCCATTCGGGGGCTCGCGATTGCCTTTTAATGAAGGCTTACACAATTATGCAATATTCCCCTAGATCTTTAACTCGTGAACTACGATTGGTACTTCTCTGGTAAATTTTTAATAGTATTTTCCTGGTGCAATGTGTTTGATCGCACTCCCATTATGTGTGTTAAATTCGCTTACACGGTAGCCACTTTCTTTTTGTTCAATTTGTTTTCCTTTATGCCTGGCTTTATTTCAATACTAGCTTTTCTGCTAAAGCATGAGATTAAAAGAATAAATTTATAAAACACATATTCGTTCAAGAGGTATTTTTCTTATATCAGTAATCTTTTTATATTCACCTGTACACCAGAAATCTGTCAAAATAACAAAAAGCTACTGTACATAGAAATTTAAAAACATTTTGCATTATATGTAATTGTCGCCCTCTTCTTCTCGAAATAAATATGAAGTCCTCAAACACCCCCTCCTGATAAATTTCTTGCATCCGCCTATGCCCTTTCCCCCAGACCAATATGCATGTATAATTATAAAAAACTATAGAATCAAACGCAACATTGCAACAACTTTGCGACATTACAAACTTCTGCGATGTGTGCCGGTACACTCAAAATGATAAACTAAATATTATCGCCGGCAAGTTGATAAAATAGGTAGTGAGAGCAGGGACAAATACAAACGTGGGAGGTTCCAAAGCATATCACTCCCGTATCGGGAGTTCGCTTCTTTTCATGTGATGGAGGTTTTTGTTTGTTTGCTTTGGTTCCTGTTTTGTCCTGATTTTGTATGCCTTCGGTTTCTGATTTTCTGAATTATCGATTTTGTGCTGTATACTGGGATATGGTCATTATCCATATTTGTCATATACATGTAACATCATCAGAACAACTTAACATGACTACTTAGTAGGTCATGCTTATGTCAACCTCGACCAGGGATAAAACCTGTATTGAATATGGAGGAGGACCAAACTATTATAATCAGTGAATGGAAGTTAAACATCAAACCCGAAATTATGATCAAAAAACATACACACAACCAAAATGCTTAAAAATTCCAGAAATAGAAATAAAACAGCTACACATGAAGAGATATAAAAGAAAGGAGGGGATCTCCAACAAGACTCGTTTGCAGCACCAACAGCAAAACTGCAAAATGACGGAAACAATAACAAACCTCTATAAAACACAAAGAACAACTTTATCTAATGAACAATCTCCATAATACTATATTATGATGATGTGCGAGAAAAGATATTTTCTTGTCTTTATTTGGGAGTGGAAAAAAACAAACTTTTGGTCATAAGTGGGTGCTCAACACCTGTAAATGGAAATTTGTCAGGTAAAGATTGATATGCACGTTTCAAAGGCGCCGAAAAACATAAAAGAACTCCGTCATATCTTGACCATTACGAACTAGTAATTCGATCGAGAAACTTCATTCAATTTTGGTATGATATTCCCTTCACGTATCAAGAATCAAAATAAAAAAATTAAAAAGAAATGGTCAAATATAAAAAAAAGGATATTTAATGTGCATTACCTGGATTCCCTCAGTGTATAGAGAGTTTTGGCAGGTGCACGTAACGGTCCCAAAACTAAAGTTACGCTGTAAGAGTGTGTTAATGTACTTTGAGACTCATTGCCTACGATGATTCTGTTTCTCTCTATATAGGCATAACCTCCGACAGAGCATGTTTTTTAGATAGCGTTTTCATTTTCGTGCGTAAACATTGACGTCTGGTGCGGCTAGCCAAACAGGGGATGCTTACTCCCCCGGGCACTTGTCCCACCCCTGGCTTGCTGGGGGTCCGTCGATGCTCAGTTTTGTAATCTATTGTGAGTGCTGTTGAGATTATCGTCTTGATCTTCCTTTAACTCATTTGGACAGAAGTTGCGAGACATTGCAATGTCAGGATTTAATAAAACTATATATGGAGTTTGTTAGCATTAATGTATGCCCTGTAATTCACATTCATGGTTTCCTGGAGGGAAAGCGTATAACAACCTCAATTTTACTTTTTGTTGATGAACGCAGCACTAAAATTTATCGGAATGCGTTTCAGATTTTTGCACGTTATAATGTTTGTGACATTTGGATTATCTCGCCCATGAAATTATATTGGACAAAGGAGGTCAAGTCACGCCGTAGGGGTCCTGTTGAAGAAATACATTCTTGAAGTATTGAAATGTTTATGGTATTGGTAATGGTAGGTAGTATGTCTCCTCAATGTTGCTTTTATCCAATAGACCACTTGCCGAAATTCATAATGGCTGACAGAATGACGGAAATGTCCGAGGTAGGCGATTTCTGCGCACTTTTTCATTGTTATGGCTCAATGGAGTTGCGTCTTTTCGTGACGTCATAATGAAAACAACACCACAAGATGTTGACTCTGACATTTTGTGCTTTCTAACAAGATCGGAAAATGGTCTATTGTAGTCGATTGCAAGGCTAAAATTTTAAACTTTCTAAACATAACGAACAAAGCGCATGCGCTTAATAGGACCGCCTTCAACTCAGTTTTAATTCCACTTTCCCAATAGTGTGCATGCCTTTTGAATTATAACGTCTTCATATTCATTAGCATCATTTTAGAGCAGATAGATTTACAGCATGGACCAGACATGCACGTTTCGGGTTTTTAATCCTCGTCAGTGATCCTCAATCTTAACAATGAAATATGGCCAAAATCTGTGAGGATATGTCCTAAATATACCAAAAGACGTAGCAAGATGGCTGGGATATGATGCTACAGGACCCAGGTTTCAGAAATTAAAGGAAATTTTGTCAACAGAAATTTTCAAAGGAGTTTGAAGAAACGATCAACCGAAATTGATCGAACTTGGCTACATTTGCCCTCGGGGACTCTTGGTCCACCAGCAGTGACACTCACCAAGTGGTACAAATTATAACGTCTTCAAATTCATTAGCATCATTTAGAGCAGATAAATTTACAGCATGGACCAGACATGCACGTTTCGGGTATTTAACCCTCGTCAGTGATCCTCAATCTTAACAATGAAATATGACCAAAATCTGTGAGAATTATGTCCTAAATATACCAAAAGACGTAGCAAGATGGCTGGGATATGATGCTACAGGACCCAGGTTTCAGAAATTAAAGGAAATTTTGTCAACAGAAATTTTCAAACGCGTTTGAAGAAACGATCAACCGAAATTGATCGAACTTGGCTACATTTGCCCTCGGGGACTCTTGGTCCCAGCAGTGACACTCACCAACTGGTACAAATTATAATGTCTTCAAATTCATTAGAATGTGACTTAAGGATTCTGATTTTGAGTGCTTTGTTTAACTTCCTTGATAAGTCCTGTAAATCCCTACAAAAAAGGTACTAGTACAATGAAATGTGGTATGTGTGTCGTTTGAGGGAAGAATTATCAAAAGTTTTAACTAGATAAGTCGACCTTGAGATGTTGAAAGAAAGATGAAAAAAGAACAAGTATGAAGGAACAGAACATTAGAAAGACAAATGAAGAAGGTAACAACAACAAGAAAAATATAAGATATAAAAAGAATAAAAAAAACAGAGGAAAAAGAAAACATTTAACGTTTGTACGACAACTCAGGTTTTGATACAGATGAAGATGCGCGTTCAATATGTAACACGAGTGAGTTCCAAGGGGCGGGTATTGAACTCGGCTTTATGAAAACTAAATATGATTGGATGATCATGTAGCAACATATCTCACTCATCCTGCTAAGTCTTTCAGTTTTTTTTACACATAACATTCAGTCCTCAACTACATCTCATTTCATTGTTTGGATTGAGGATCAATGACGAGGGTTTAGAACCCAAAACGTCCATGACTCGTCCATGCTGCAAATAATTATGTTCATAAACGATGCTGTGAATTTGAAGACGTGTATTAGATGATCTTAATATAACTTCTCAATTCTGGATCTGTCAGCTTCATTGGTGATTGTGTTCTTTTGGGATTATAGTTTTCCTTGTAGTGTTTGCTTTTTTAAATTATCAAACAAATATGTCGTTTTGATATAATTTATACACTTATGAACAGAATTTATCCGAAATATTCAAAAGCAAGTAAAGCATAATGATTTGAAATGATTAGATCATTGATACCACATTGTTGTTGAAATGTACATAATGTGTAAAGGAATTTTTACCATAAAATATATTTCAATATATATTTCATTCACTTCGAAGGTATCTCTGTTAGTAGACTGTTAGTCCTCGTGGATATCATTTGCTTAGTTCCAAAGTGTTTCGTGACTTGATTATAATCCAGGATAACCTACTGACGTGGCAGATGGCGGTCCTAAGTCGGAACTGATTGCCGATCGGTTTCGTTGGTTTATGTGTAGTCATTTATGTTTGAAGTTTCTATGTGATTTGGCGTTCATTGTACAATTTTCGTCTCATTCTGCGCTTTTGCAGTGTGTGTTTTGTTGTTGGTGCCGCCAAAGAGTGTTGTTGGAGATCCCCTCCTTTCTTTGACTTGAAATATATCTTTCAAATTCTCTGCCACCAAATTTGACAAATTATTCTAAATTTTACACATCCTCCTTGGAGAGTAGCTCTTCCCGAAGCTTGATCTTAGATTCTATAGAAAATTTAACTCTTATACATGTATATTAATTATTAAGAATTTCGATTTTCGCCGTCTGGTAAAACTAATATGACATGAAATGTCACTTAATAGTTCATTGAACAGACAGTATTTAATATTCACTATATACAACTTCAAATCTTAAATGGAATATTTAATTCAACATTACAGAAATATATAACCATACTTTCTATGGTCATGATAAAGTAAATATTTCTACGATTACTGTTTAACAAAAATGTTCCACGCCTAAATAGATAAAATCGACTATCAAGTAAAAGAAAAAAAGTAAAAACACATATAGAGATTGTTTTTGTACTACGCGTAGGATAGTCAATATCATGTACATGTTATGTATGTCGCTTCCACTCTTCGACATATTTTTTGCACTGCTATATTTCTATGTCATAAAATCTTATTTCTAAAGGTTATAAATCCTACATAAAGCGGGTGTCTCTAGTCTCTTGAAACATTTTTATCAAGTATTGTATAAAGGATGCTGCCAACTAGCGTAACCAAGGTGCGCCATCAGATGAGACAACCTCATTAGTTCATCACGATAGCCCATGATAATCATATTGCAAATGATGTTGAGACTTCGTAAGCAATAGCCATGTAGGTGTACAGAAAAAAGTCGTCTTTCTCTACTGAACTAAATTCGTGGACATGTCTATTTGAATGTTAACAGGCAAACTCATATTGTAAATGATTTTGAGACTTCGTATGTCATGTGGATGGACTGTAGAAGGTTATCTTTCTGTTCTAAACAAAATTCTCGGACATGTCTAATTTAGAAGTAAACAGGAAATAGATTTAAGGAAAGAAATCATTTTGTGACAGCACTGCTAAATGAATACTTATAAACATGAAAAAGCCAAAGAAATGATGAATATGAAGGTTGTCAAACACTATGATATGCCATTTTCTGAGCTGTTTTGACATGATAAGGGAATTATCAAGATGGATAAATAGCTTTTCTCTCATAAAATCTACTTTGTTGATTGAATGATACAAATCCTATTTGTCACTCCTAAGGTGATATGAAACTGTTATCTATAGAGAAAGAGTGAAACGGAAACCAGGTGGTTTAAGGGAAAGATATCGCTGCCTCTAGAAAAATCGGTATCGCCTCCAAAATAGGTATCTCAAAATATATTCTAAATTGAAAAATCTCCCTCTCGCACTAATTTGTTAACAAAATCATTTGAACTAAAACTCGTAGGGTTGTGCGCACGTAATACAGGATAACCATATCGTCGGCTACTTACGTGGCAGATGGCCGTCCTAAATCGGCACCTGTTGCCCATTGGTCTCGTTGGTTTATGTGCGGTCTTTTATGTTTCATTTTTCTATGGTGTGTGTGTTGGAGTTCCTTGTTCCTTTTCAGTCTCTTTCTAGTGGGTGTCTGCTTTTTTTTGCATCGGTTGTTCTGAAGTTTTGCTGTGGGTGCTGCAACCGAGTACTGTTGGCGATCCCCTCCTTTCTTTCATAATGGTGTGATTTTAGTAAGGTTTTGTACATCTTATCATCTGGAATAAACATCAAAGAAGTACCAATCAGTTATCCATAATACGGAAGTGTTCCAACTCTATACCTTCTTCAAGAAAATTTCGAATCAATGTTCATGCACCAGACACGTGTTTCGAATATTAAATTCTCATCAGTGATGCTTCCTGCCAAAGTGTTTTCATCCATCACCCAAATTCATTTCATTAGCGCCCTCTGGTTTAATTTGATGAATTTGAATTTGTACATTTACTTTACAGAGACTTTACAGAGAGTGCGCAGCTACACATTTCCTGTAGGGTCGATTCAGTAGCATATCCATATAAAATCCATGTTCAAAATAGCATTGGAGGGATGGTGCTAAGGTGTTAACCTCCTTTAATTTTGATTACATTTTTGGATGAAAGTTTCTGAAATAATAGATAGGGGAACGATTTCAGCTGTTCCATACTGTAACAAGAAATAAGTGCTCAAAGTCGAGAAGGTAAGGCAAAACCATTCGCATTTCCAATGGAACAGTCGAGATCCCCGGAATATGCAGGAGTAAGTATGTAGATCAAAGGCGTACATTGTGTCCCAAAATTGGAAAATATTACAACAATACATGACAAATATGGATAATGACCATATCCCTGTATACAGCACGAAATCAGTAATTCAGAAAATCAGAAACCGAAGGCATACAAAATCAGGATAAAACAGGAACCAAAGCAAACAAACAAAAACCTCCACCATATAAAAAAGAAACGAATGGGAGTGAGATCAGGTGCCCAGGAAGAGTAAGCATCTACTGCTTGCATGCAACACCCGCCGCTTCTATTCGGTAGAACTGTCACATCCGGTTACTTCCATTTCTGAAGACATACAGTACAATCTTTGGTTGAATGGTTCAAATGGTCTATCACAGAATATTATCCACCATTCTGGAGAGTGAGACATCATAATGTATGACGAGTTCCCAACATCGACCGTAGAACTTCCTTAGTGACGATGTTAGTTGGTCACAAACATATCCCTGACTGAAAAGCTTATTTGAAAGACGCCTAGCTCTCGAGCAAAATTCGTATATTTGGTACTTGCTCTGGTTTAGCGTATCAACTGATATATGAACACGCCATCAGCAGGCGATGAAGGGATGTTGCAAACACATCTAGGTAATATACACCAGGATGTTGCATACACAGGTGACCTCTGGGTAATCGGAAAAGTGGGAGGATTGTGCGCATGTATTCCAGGATAACCACATTTTCTGCTATTCCCGTGGTAGATGGTCGTCCAAAGTCAGCACCGGTTGCCCATTGGTCTCGTTGGTTTATGTGTTTGATGTTTCTGTGTTGTGCGTTGACGTTCCTTGTCCTTTGTGCGTCTCTTTGTGTGCTTGTCTGCTTTGTGTTTTTGCATAATTATTATGGTGTTTTGGGGGTTTTGCTGTGGGTGCTGCAACCTGGTGTTGTTTGAAAAACCCTCCTTTGTTTAAATACACAGAAATAGCAAGGAATGAGGTGGTTCTAAACTCAAAACGACAAAATTGCTGGACATCTAATGCAACATGGCTTGCAGTGGCGGATTTAGAGGGGGGCCCAGGGGGCCCGGCCCCCCCCCTTTTTTTTCCCAAAGTTATTGATTCAGAGTTCTCTTTTCATGCTTATTCTCTTTACTTTTGGGGAAATTTTCGGCTTGCCGCACTAAATTTTTCATTAGTTGTGTATTTTTTCGTCTTCACTTTATCTTCAACTTCCTTTGTCATCGTGTTTGAACGGATTCATATGTCATAAACATATGCTTCATTTTCATGTCAACCAGGTTAGACAGGTGGGTAGTGGGGATGTAATGCCCTAATCTTCCCAACCTTCCCCAATTGGTCAAACAAAATAGAGCATGAAAAATGAGAGAGAGATTGTATTCTTATGACAAAATGTAACCATTTATTCCAAAAATTTTACGACTCGCTCCGCTCGCCAATATAAAATAAAGTTGTATATATACATGTATGGATGACTAAATCTGAAAACAAATGAAAACTTCATATCATAAAAAATTTTCTGGCTCGCTACGCTCGCCAGTCTACCTATAAACTATAGTAAATGAATCAACTCCCCTCCCCTCCCCACTTCTTAATTAGATCAGCAGTCTTGAGGTCCACGATTTTTGTGTCTCGACCTTTTTCTTTCTTTCTTTTTTTTTTTTTTTTGCTTGTCAGTTTTTCCGTGAACAATTTTCTTCGAGCTGAAAGTGAAACCTTGGGCTCCCCCTTTTCTGAAATCCTAGATCCGCCACTGGCTTGTAGTTTTGGGGATCAGGAATAAATAACAATAAAAGAAAGGAAGAAGAGAGAAAAACTAATTCAGAAAAACCACCAGACAAATGCACAGAAGTTAGTAAAATAGGTTATTAATTATTTAAAAGATTCTTTCAAAGCACTTGTTCAATGCACTGTGAAAGTTGAATGTATTAATTGCAGAAAACTGGCCATCAAATTGATCTGCTCTTAAATGATGCTATCGAATTTGAAGACGTTTAACATCATTTTGTTGAGATATTGGATAGAACTACATGTACATATAGACAATATGATTACGATCAAAGTGTTCAATGGAGCTACAAACAAGTTTCCATGTATCTAATATGTGTACGTTAAGATTATCGTCAGGATCTTCTTTAACTCATTGATAGTGGCATACTACCATTGTCAAGAATTTGGACACCCCGTGCATGAGAAATTCGTTTTCATCACCGAGGACCAAAAAACATGATACCACCAAGCGATGACCTTTTTTCACGGAGTGTTAAAATTGACACTCAAATGTAATTTTCTCACGGAGCACTACATGTAACATAATACAGGAGTAAAATTAATTTAAAAGACATAACTATGTGCCAGAAAGACATAGGGTTTCCTGCATAAAACAATTTTGGATCGTGTCTTGGAAAGAGAAGTTGGCGTGCTGAAAAGATGCATTATCACAGAAGTGAAAACAAGGAAAACTATGGTTTCGAAATGCCACGTGATCCTGTGAGTATGATAAGAGGCAGTAATTTTATTCTAGCTACTGATGGAGGCGGAAGGTGCAACCATTATAAATGTGACTTTAAGCACCACAGATAAGGATTTATTATCCAATGATACGGAAGTGTTCCAACTCTATACCTTCATGAGGAAAATTTCAAACCAATTTTTCCTGCACCAGACACGTGTTTCGAATATGAAATTCTCGTCAGTGATGCTTCCAGTGGAGCGACCAAAATCAAAACACGTGTCTGGTGCCTTAAAATTGGTTTTAAATTTTGTTCAAGAATGAAACGAATTTTCTTATGTTGGCGTAATGAAAAATAAATATAAATCAACAGTAGACAGAATTTAAATCGAAACGGCGTCAGAATCAGCAATTGCCTTTGTACTGGTACTGTTTATATGATCCTGGTGTCACCAAAAGGACACGCTGCATGGTACTTAACAAATCTACAACCCTTCACATTCGTAAGAAATGAGCTCTGACTGACTATGACGATGCGACTAAATAGAAAAAAGATGGCCCCGGCAATATGTCTTCTCTGAATTTTGGTAGGATTCTACGGGTAATTGCATGTATGAGGTATCTCTAGCGAGCAACGAAAAGTCGACTTGCAGACAGAAAGGGCAATTTAACTTGTCAATTCATGACTCATTAAGAATAAGAAAACGAGACTCGAAACGTATGTTCCTTTCTACGGATATCGCTATTTACGATACAGGAATACCCGATGAATTAAAACAGAGCATAGTTTATTTTTAGTATGTCCTTGGTGGGTTTTTTTTTATTTGTTCGATAATCTGCATATCGTGATTATCTAGATTGTTTAGTCAATCCTTTATTTTCTACAATTAAAGGGTAACTAAACACCAAGTGTACATGTACCTACATTCATGTTCTCGCAATGGTACAACTATCTGCACTCCTTCAAATCATCTGAAATAAACATCAAAGAAGTGGCATTTATTCAGTCTCAAAGCCGAGAAGGCAGGGCAAAATCATCAGAATTTTCATTGGAACGGTAGCAAGTTAAAATTATAAGTCTTCGATGTATTATCAATTAATTTAAGAGAAAAACTCTCGAAACATCCAACATATCCGTGGCTAATGTCGACATTTATATTCCCTATATCCTCGCATCGCCATTATCCACTGTGGCGTATCACGTGATACGCAAATGATATGTTCCACGGGAATCCCCTTTGATTAAATCATGTAAATACTGTTTAAATCATTCTTTATATGATTTTACTTTAGGCCTATCATATGGCCATTATCATCACTGATATGATGGTTATCTATTCTTGTCAAGAATAGACGTGTATTCGGAGAACACCTAACAAAAAATTTTCAATGCTCACCACATGTTATGATATGGTGCACGGACAGATACAAAATTTTCTGTTTAAGTCTTCTCCAAATATACGTCTATTCTTGACCAGAATAAATTACCCTAATATAATTAATAATAATGACCATATGATAGGCCTAAATTAAATTCATAAAAAGTAGATTGAGACAGTATTTACTTGGTTTAATCAAAGGGGATTCCTGTGGAACATATCATTTGTGTATCATGTGATACGCCACAGTGATTATCGATGAGCATGAAATTATCTTTCATTCAAATCTTGAGTCATTCATTCATAGAAACATTTAGAGGTTTTAACTTGGTACTGGGCTATATGATAACAAGTGATAAAGTATTAGATTTACAGTATTTGTATCTTGCCATCTCTTTAAGGGTAGGACCTATACCATTACAATAAATCACAAGCATCACCGGCAGATGATTCACCGATCACACTACGATAAAATAAGCTTTTTATGGCAGCTTTCTTCGACCTTAATGTCTATAAAAATATGTCGGCATCTTACTAAAGGCATATTTAGAAACGAAACATGTTCGTCAGATACTTCTCATACATAAAAATGTCATAACTTCATTTTTTATAAGCTAACAAACATGCCTAAAGATATGTAAAAAGGAGTGTTCGGGAGTCATTCTTCCTGTTTACATTTACCGATTTACATTTACCAATTTTTTTACTTTTATTATTTAGATTCAGAGATTTCGAGAACGGAAATGATTTACTCTGTTGTTTTCAATGATCAACATTGAAATGGAATTTTGAAAATAGAGTTAAAAGATAACCCAAGTAGCACTGAACACGTTGTTACCAATTACTCATAAATTACACTACTTAAAACGTCAAAAGAAGAATAACTCCGACCATAAAACCGAACTGTCTCATTATTGGGATTTCATAATTCATTCTTTTATTTCGTAACAAAGTCTCAATCTTGCTTCAAAATTATTTGGCGTGTTAGGACAAGAAAACAATTTTGTACTCATTTGACTTAACTTTTCTTACTTTACTTTGTCCATGCTAGACAGTCTATAAGACGTTCTAAATAAATAGTAGGTATTTTTCTCTAATACAGAAAAAGAATTGTTTGTACATTGCCCCTTCGAAATTAGGTCAATCTGATGAATTTGGAATTTCTCTATAGCAGATAAAGATGAATTCAAAAAAGGCGACTGATTAAGTTAAAGACATCTGATTCAGTAAATAAAAATTTCTATCAAACAGATTGATAAATTTTAAAAGAAATATAAACAAAAGTCATGTATCAAAAATATCTATAATAGAAACATGAATGACATCATACACTTTAAGAAAAAGGTTTTCCAAAATCATAAGTTACACAGCAAACAAGTTAGAGGGAAAATCAAAATAAAAAAGGTAAAAAGTAAACATATGTCTCCCACACGTATTGAGTTGTCTGTACATGATCTGGAATTAGTAGCAATTCTCTTCCCTTCTTTTATATCTACACTTATTTCGTGTTGCAGTGTGGAGCTGGTAAAGCAATTCCCGGCGACCCGATGTTTAAAGTGTTTTAATTTCATTGTGTTCTCTAACTTGGCTTTGTTGTAGTGTCTTCTACGTAGGTTGATGCTGCAACGGGGTCTTGTTGGAGATCTCCCTTCTTTTATATCTACATTTATTTCGTGTTGCAGTGTGGAGTTGGTAAAGCAATTCCCCGCGACCCGATGTTTGAAGTGTTTTAATTTCATTGTGTTCTCTAACTTGGCTTTGTTGTAGTGTCTTCTACGTAGGTTGATGCTGCAACGGGGTCTTGTTGGATATCTCCTCTCTTCTCTGTAACGATTTAATCAATTTCGGCACGCATGGTCTCCGATTTCATGAAATTTCACACATGAGTAGGGACCAATGAAAAAGGGTAAATTTGACCAAAATTTTATTTCTAGGTCATCTGCTTACCATGGCAATGACCTTTAAAGTTGAGAAATTGGCAAAATTGAGCTCCTTTGAAGCTCTATAATTTTGTCTGTATACGACATTTATGGAAGATTTTTTATGCATCCTTAAGATTAGGGCATACAATTTAAATAAGCTCACTAGTAGTGTCTGATATCGTCAAAAAGGCTGGTAACAAAATGTACCATGACAACATAATTAGTTAATTTGAATATATTGATTTCTAATGGCTGATTGTACTTTCAAATTTTCCTTTCCTCTTGATAGGTATATGATAAGAAAATGGAATTTATTTTATAAAATGAGCAAATTCATAATAAACCCACTTGTTGCTATGTACATAAGTTACCTTTGCAACTGTAATTATGGTTTACTAATTTTGCAACTTCAGAATTATTTTCTAAAAAATCCATCATGATGAACAGATAAAAATTGTTGGAATACATGTATATCCAACACAAAGAGCTCTTTCAAAAAACCGTGAAAAAGTTAATGGGAACATATGTTACCATGGCAACCATTTTTTATCATTTTTATGAAACAATTATTTAAAATCGAAGAAAGTTCAAATTCAATATCAATAAAGATCAAATAAGCCTCTATCAAAATACAAGAAAAAACTTTCAAATAATTAATGGTTGCTATAGTACAATCTAAAAATAAGCATTTTTGCTGTTTTTCGAAGCCTTTTATCAAAAGAAAAGAAATAGGCTTACACAACTTTTGTTTACATACATGATAAAGCAAAGTCTAAACTTTATTTAAGATTTAAAAATTTCTAGATTACTTAACTTTTGATTACCGTATCCGAGGACTCAAAGAGGACTTATGTACAATTTTTAAAAATCATTCGTTCCCATAGCAACGGGTTATTTCCTGAATATTTAAAAAGAATGCTTTCATGTAACGAAAGATCTACATGAATACATTCATTAATTATATGATATTCTGCATCATGATATTTTGTCTTAGACCATTTGAACCATGCAACCACCATTCTCTGTCTTCCGAAATGGAAGTAATCGGTTGTGACAATTCTACCGAATTGAAGCATCGGTGCATGCGAGCAGCAGATTGGGAGTACGCTTCTTTTCACATGGTGTAGATTTTTCTTTATTTGCTTTGGTTCCTGTTTTACCATGATTTTTTATGCCTGATCGGTTGCCCATTAGTCGCGTCAATTTATGTGTGGTCTTTCATGCTTCTATGGTGTGAGTTGGTGTTCCTTGTCCCTTTTGCGTCTCTTTCTGTGGATGTCTGCTTTGTGGATGCCTGCTCTGTTTTTTGCATTGGGTGTTTTAAAACTTTGCTATGGGTGCTACATGTACACCTGAGTTTTAAAGGAGATCCCTACTTTCCTTTGGGATATGGCCGTTATCCATATTTGCCATTTTAATTATTCTGAATTAAAATTCAATTGTCTAGTAAAAAAGGACCCTAAATATTGTCTAAGATTGCTTTCATATCACAAACTTTGTTTCTATGTGAATGCTAATAATTTATTTGCATAAACAACTAAAAAATGTTAGTAATTTATCACTGAATTTTGAAAAAATGCTAAAGACACCTTTTTTGATAGGGTGACTGTGTTGTTGCTATGGACACTTACAGATAAGACCATAAACCCAACACCATTATTACTTAACTTGAAAAGCAGTAATATTGTACTGATAAATCATTAGTGTTTGTTTTAGATTATGCTGCATAAATGATGTATGTGACTTCAAAACGCCCAAAAATGTATTTCTTCAATATTCAACGTCCGTTTCCATGGCAACCGATGTGGTATTACGAAAAATTTAAACATTTTCTTTAATTTTGAGTCAAACCCAACCTTACGTATATATTTTATTAATCTGAGACTCAAGAAAATAACCTTATATTTTTTTCTTTTGATGCAGGTATCACCCAAAAAATTGGACAGAAAACAACAGTTTTCTATCCATTTCTTCGGGTGATACCTGCATCAACAAAAAAATAAAAGATTCATTTCTGATCATTTTATATTATCTTCTTATGGAAAACAAACTGTTTTCTGTGATCTAAAAACAATCAATCACTGCACTATATTTCGTAAGTTCGAGGGATTGCGCAGTGATAAAACTGCCTCCAAAGACTAAAACAAGTTATTGCAGCCGGCATGATTCAAAAAGCGAACGATCGTTTCTCTATACCTTTGGAATAAGGACCAGTTTGAGCAAATCCTACATGCACAATTAAAATTTTTAGTAAGTAGAAAAGAAATGGTACCCTTGAAATGTGAAGCAAACAACAACAAATGATTTAAAGAAGATCCTGACGATAATCTCAACAGCAATCACAACAGAGTACAAATGACAAATATAGATCATGACCATTTCCCTATATACAACACAAAATCGATAATTCAGAAAGTTATAAAAACCGAAGGCATACAAAATAAGGATAAAACAGGAACCAAAGCAAACAAACAAAAACCTCCACCATATGAAAAGAAGCGGAGTGAGACCAGGTGCCTAGGAAGAGTCAGCATCTCCTGCTAGCATGCAACACCCGTCAGTTCAATTCGGTTGAATTGTCACATACGGTTGCTTCCATTTTGGAAGATATTAAATATAATCTTTGGTGGGACGGCACAAATGGTCTATAATGGAATAGCATCCACCATTCTTGAGAGTGGGGCATCATATAGTGTATGACGAGTTCCCCATATCGACCGTAGAACTTCCTCAGTGACGATGTTAGTCGGTCATAAACGTATCACTGGCTGAGAAGCTTATCTGAAAGACGCCTAACTCTCAGAATAAAATCTGTATATATGGTACATGCTCTGGAATAGCGTGTCAACTGAGATATGAACACGCAATAAGCAGGTGATGAAGGGATGTTGCAACTCAGATAAGGAAAAAGAAAATTAAGCATCGACTGACCACTAGCGAGCCAGAGGTGGGATCAGGTGCCCGGGACGAGTAGCATTCCCTGATTGGCTAGCCGCACCCGCCGTTGATGTTAACGCAAGTGTATTTTCAGCAACGACTTCATTCGTATATGTATGTGTATTTTCACGCAAGTGTATTTTCAACAAAGATTCCATTCTTAATTGAAGGAACCCCCATTCTTAAAATAGTGTTAGGAATAGACTCCCCTGAAAAATTTTGTTGATCGATGTATCAACAAAATTTTTTAACCAATCAGAATCTTCGTTTCTTGAAAATAACAATGGAAATTAAATAATATGCCCCGCCATGCGTCCGTCATAAAAGTGCAAATGCTTAGTACAGAGAATAGCTAATAATCGAAATTAAAGGAGCTGTAAAGATAAGGGCCAGATTTAGCCCTGAAATCACTCGATTATTTCTCATGCGTTGTCCTTCTAATTTAGATAAACGTTGGTCAGGATAAAAGTATGAAGTATTATGAGATTCATTGTAGGTATTTTATTTTAAAGAAAATTGGTGAAAGATGTTATGATTAAGGGTTGAAGAGGTAGGGGTACAGATGACGGAAAACGTTGAATATCGTTCGAAAATGCACAAAAAATGCATTATTTTACATATTTTAACGTTCATTATGCTTCTGTTACCTTTTCATGACAAAATCGTATAAGCGAAATTACCCTTGAGGTTATTATATCAATATAATCGGCAAACTCTGCAATCCGGAAACTGAAAAACGGTTTTATTTCCTTCTTCTCAGCCACTAATGTAGCTTTCTGGCGCGAAATACACACGATGAAGAAATAGACAACTTTCTCGTTTATTTCCTGTCAAACGGTTAAATATTTGATCGGAACACACTCTGAATAGATAGTTCCATGATATGAAATGAAAAAGATGGCAATATAACCTACTTTATCGCTCTAGAGGCAAATTAAAAATATTCATCCATCCCCCCCTTTTTTTCGTTTTTCGCCTATGGGACATTGATCCCTCCCTCGCTTCAGAACCCCACTTGGCCAGAAAATGTGTTTTATTGATATACACATTTGGTGAAAGTGGCATTGTAAAGCTAGGGGGGAACAATGTTGTATAAAACTTTACCTTTTTCCATTGATTTCTGTTTATTTTGATCCAAATATCGGTCTTATTTTGCATAAATTATCCCATCTGACAACAGATTCATACGTGGACCAAGTTACTTGAACTTTCTACCGAAAAGGTTATCAAATTTTGCATTTTGAAATTTCGACTTTTCAGGGTAGATTTTACGCCTTATCTTAACAGCTCCTTCGTATATCCAAGTGTAAGTTGGCATATTTTTGCCCATTTATAATTGATTCATCAGGAGACTGATTATGGAATCAGCACATATCGTAATGGTACCCCCCATCTAAAAGAAGGTCAGCAAGTACTCGGAAGGCGATACGGTTAAGAATAAAAAGTAAGTCATACGGAATTCGGTATAATAAATAATAGTTCAGGATATGACGATTCATTTAGCCTTGATACATCTTATCGCCTTGGCTAATGTGAAATAATGCATTATTGCCCTCATATTGTAATTTATACAAAGTATATGAAGTTTAAATATCACATTTGGTGTTCAATTCGGTAAAATTGTCACATCCGGTTACTTCCATTTTGGAAGACATAGGGTACAATCTTTGGTTGGACGGCACAAATGGTATATGACAGAATATCATCCACCATTCTTGAAAGTGGGACATTCTTGATAGTGTATGACGAGTTCCCCATATCGACCGTAGAACTTCCTCAGTGACGACGTTAGTCGGTCACAAGCGTATCCCTGACTGAGAAGCTTTTCTGAAAGACGCCTAGCTCTCAGAATAAACTCTGTAAATTTGTTACTTGCTCTAGCATAGCGTATCAACTGAGATATGGGCACGCCATAAGCAGGCGATGAAAGGATGTTGCTACTCAGAAATGGAAAAAGAAAATTGAGCATCGACTGACCTCTAGCAAGCAAGAGGTGTGATCCGGGAGGACCACTAGCAAGCCAGAGGTGGGTTCCGGGAGGAGTAAGCGTTCCCTTTTTAGCTAGCCGCACCCGCCGTCGATGTTCAAGGAAGTGTATTTTCAGCAACGAGTTCATTTGTATGTGTATGTTCACGCAAGTGTATTTTCAACAAAGAGTTCATTCGTGTTTGAGGTAACCCCCATTCTAAAAATAGTGTTAGAAATAGACTTCCCTGCAAAATTATGTTGATCGATGTATCAACAATATTTGTCAACCGATCAGAATCTTCATTTCTTGAAAATAACAATGGAAATTAAATAATATGCCGTGCCATATGTCCGTCATAAAAATGCAAATGCTTATAGAGAATAGCTATTAATCGAAATGCTAAAGGCAGCTTTAGATAACTATACCAAATGATGGTGTAAATCGGAAGGAGTCGAACCGCATGCTCTGAATGACTGGAAAAACCTCATTTTGGATATTACCAATATTCGAATGGATAACTACCACACAAATCCTCATCTTTTTGAAAATCCAATTTCTAAATCTGAAAGATATTTCAAATCCAAGTTACGTAATTTACATGAAAAATATGTCTTCGCGCCTGCAGACAAAGCAGCCAACAACACCATAATTATTTGAAAACGCTACAACATATCAACGTTAGTTTCGGAACTTTCCTCTACTAATACTTATATCGAAAGCAACGAAAGTGTTCCCAATATTTTGAACAAACATAACAGTGGGATTTTTTCTTTTAACATCCCTTTTTCTAAATTGGATCTCCCTACAATATACTGAATACCAAAACTTCACAAGTCTCCTTACAAGTTTCGATACATTGCTCATTCTAGCAACTGCTCAACAACAATTTTGTCTAGAAATCACGTCAGCACTCACGGGTAAAGAGGAACACGTGGCAAAATACCGTGAAACTGTCATGAACAGGAATGGCGTAAACTTCTTTTGGTCTATTAAAAATTCAGGGGATGTGATTGACAAAATGAAATCAAGAAATTTTGAAGCAAATACGATATCTTCATACGACTTTTCTAATATGTACACCACGCTTCATCACGACAAAATAAATGCCAGACTGTCCAAACTCATTAAATGGTGTTTTGATCGAGAGGGGAAAACTTATATTTGTACTTCTGAATCGAAGGGTTTCTTTTCCACCAAATATTACAAATCATACAAATCATGGACATGTGGTGACCTGTGTATTGCCTTGTCCATCCTTTTGGACAATATTTATGTAAGATTTGGTGAGAAACTCTACAAGCAGGTTGTAGGGATTCAAATGAGTACTAACTGTGCGCCTCTTGTTGCAGATTTATTTTCATACACGTATGAAAAGGAATTTATCCAAACTCTTCGAAAGCAAAGAAAAAATGATGATGTGAAATGCTTCATTGGTACTTCTAGGTACCTGGATGATATTCTTACTATCAAAAATCCTGTTTTTGAAAAGTATAAAAATGTTATTTATCCACAAGAATTGATTCTAAACAAGGCAAACGTTTCAAACACAGAAATACCATTTTGGACCTAAATATTAAAATTGTTAATGGAGAGATCCATACAAGCGTGTATGACAAAAGAGATGATTTTGGATTGAACATAGTAAATTTCCCCTGGCTTGACGGTGATGTTCCTAGATTACCGTCCTGTGGTATCTTTATTTCACAGCTCATCCGGTATGCTAGAGCATGTACTGATATTTTGGATTTTCACAGTAGAAATTTTCAAATTACCAAGAAACTTTTAGAACAAGGTTTTCGCTTTCACAAACTAGTAAAGACTTTCTGGAAATTTTTCAAAAATTATTGTCAACTTCTTCTGAAATTCGGAGTATATTACTTTGGGTATTTCACAACCTGCATTTTATGGTGACATTATTAACAAGATAAGAAGGATCAAAGATAGACAATATCACTATCGAAAATGCGTCAGAATCATCAAACGCCTTTTATACAGTGGATATGATCCTATTGTCAGCAGACGGACACTAGGCTTGGTACTTGACCAAGCCTACAGTCTTGTACAAGCGCATTCTTAAAGCTTGCAGTCTGACTGACTGTGACGACGGGACTCCATGACGGGCCCTGTCAAAACATCTTTAGAAAAGACGGGGGCCCGACCACCTGTCCTCTCTGAATGTTAAACGTCTTTAAATCCAATAGCATCATTTAAAACCTGATAAATTAACAGCATGGACCAGACATGCACGTTTCGGGTACTAAACCCTCGTCAGTGATCCTCAGTCTAAACAATCTAATATGGCCTAATTATAATGTCAGTCGGACTCCTCGGATGATAACATACATGAGCTCGTGGAGGCAAAACACGGATTGTTTTACGTACGCCCTCTTTTATATCCATTTACATATTCATCTGTGTTGCTTGGGCCCCTGCGTTTTGCATTCTTGTTTGTGTGTGGTCATCTGACAGTAAGGAGGTTGTTTTACACCTAAAACTGTACGTTCTTCGAGACCTCTGGGTGATCGGAAAAGTGGGAGGGTTGTGGGCATGTATTCCAGGATAACCACACCTTCTGCTATTTCCGTGGCAGCTGGCCGTCTTAAGTCGACACCGGTTGCCCATTGGTCTTGTTTGTTTATGTGTAGTCATTTGTGTTTGATACTTCTGTGTTGTGCGTTGACGTTCCTTGTCCCTAATGCGTCTCTTTCTGTGCTTGTCTGCTTAGTGTTTTTGCATTGAGTGTTTTGGGGTTTTGCTGTTGGTGCTACAACCTGTTGTTGTTGGAAATCTCCTCCTTTTTTTGAAATTTTCTTCAAAAAGGAACCCTTCTGTTGAATTGTTGGGGATCACATCTCATCTAATGTTAATTTTCAACAAAAAATTTGTATGGATGGCGCACCTATAAAAACATGGCTGAGCCTCATAGAATTTTCATGGAATTGAAAATATGTCAAGAAAAAGTTCTATTATCTCAATTTGCGCAACTATGATGAATCTTGCTTTAGGAACATTCTATTAAACAATGTCTTTGAAGGAGAAATCTAATTTCAGATTTTTGCATTCGCAAAATCTATTAAGATACAGCAGAGTTTTCTTTGACGTAATCAGATCTTTTAAAGACCTTTTCAAGTACTCTGAAATTTATCAATTTCTTAACATCTCCTTTTTCTCTCCGTGTTATCTTGATTTTTGTCTTTATTGAGCCTACACAAATTGTAAAACCTACACGAGGGTTTTATATCCCTGCGGCTTTCCTTACTGTTTTTATCGCACTGCTATTGAAACATTTGTTATACAATATGAATCAAAGAAACTTTTATATCTTCGCTTTCTCTTTTTGACAATTCCTGCGTTTGTCCGTATCAAGTTCAATAGATGTCAAGGAGTGTGAAACAGCTTTGAGGGATACAGTCGTATTATAATTGAATAAAAGATGTAGGGCAAAGAGTTCTTTAATTCCATTCCATTTACCTTTTTTGAAAGATAAAATTGATTGATCGTAGAGAAAAACAATTGCATCCTTTTGAGTTAGAGTAAAAGACGATTTTACCGTTGAGAAATCAACATCGAATTTTTCTCACAGTAAATTAGATAGTTGCTAAACGATCTCAAATAGCAAAAGCCAATGTGAAAGGTAACTTTTTTTACGTTCTTAGAAATGAAGTAATTTATCGCGTTATGTCCTGATTTTCAAATTTTTAATCATCTCCATGCAGCATAATTGCTTATAATCATAGATAAATAGATTCTATCACGATCTACTGAGTGAGGCATTATATTTACACGAGTGACGGAAACGTCATGTTTTCCTCAGTGGAACGAAGCGGAACGAAGGAAAAGATGACAAATTTTCCTCACGATTGTAACTTTCATGTATCACTCAGTAGAAAGTGAAAGAATCTATTTCTTCATTTCTAAGTAGCTACGCTCTTGTCCTCACTCGTTGACAACTCATTGTCGGAACAAAATGCTAGTCGGTAGAAAAAAAAAGTGGTGGACTAGATAACGCTATTGCTTTTCTAACTGATAAATGGCAATAGTTTGCCCCACGTCTCCAAAATCACATGATAGCCCTCCGACGTCAACCTCCAGCTCCATTTACGGGAAATACTTTCAAAAGCAGCACGTGTCTTTAATACGATATCCCTGATTGGTCGTTTGGAACAGCTGATTGGTATATAACGTTTAATCATTGGATGACGTAGCCTTTGAGACAACTTATGTGTCTCATATTGGCTGTCTCAAAGGGTACGAACAAAACTGAAGAAGAAAAATACATTGTAATTCTAAAAGTCATTTTTTCTCAATAACATAGGACATCCAAATTCTCATGCCGAAAGATAATTACAATTTTCAGCTTCTTCCTAATTAATATGTATAGTGGCTTTCATGTACCACTTGTGCTCTGGTTAAAAGGATGTTCGATTTAACATCCCGGTGTACTTTGGATCCACTGATTAAATATAAAAAAAAGTTGTCAGACTTCGTCTATGAAAAAGATTGATCAAAACAGTTTAACAGGTTATATTACTCAACTGTCATGTTGAATTTATCGTTAATGTCCATTAAAATGATTTAATGTGATTTTAATCTAAAAGCGTGCATCTGAGAGCGATATATCATATCAAATAATAAGGAAAAATTAATTATAACACTTTAGTGGTACTTAAGAGTTTTTCTGTTCGTGTTAATTATCGGAGACGGCTATTAGTCCGACTTAAAGACGGCACTATGAAAATATGCCATGAATATGATTGGAAATGACATAATTGCTCTTTTATGGAATTGTATTATACGCTAGGATTTTCCTGCGAAAATCGTCACATAAATCATATTCCAACAAATCATAAGAAAAACATCGATCTAATCAGTATTTTATGCTCTAAGACTAGATTACAAAGATATATGATTCAAGAAAGTAAAGAAAGGAAACACTTGAACTCAGCTACAATTACGGTCTCATCATAAGTTTATTTTTAAAGAATAATTAAGCCTAGTAAATAGTACGATTCAACTTGACATAAGCATCCATGTATGGTTTCTAATTTTTTTTTAAACGGAACAAAGTTTTCATTCTACTGTCACGTCTTACTTCCGACTACCTTGATTATCAATTCAAATTTTGCAATGAAGACATATTTCCACGCATATAATTGATATTTAGAACAAGAATGATGCATCAATATTTGTTCTACTGGTATCATTATGATACCTGTTCACAAGAAAGGAGGTGATATCCAACAACACTCGGTTGCAGGACCCACAGCAAAACCCCAAAAGACCCATTGCAAAAACACAGCAGACACGCAGGGAAAGAGACACAAAAGGGACAATGAACATAATCTAACACCATAAACATGAAACAGAAAAGTTCACACATAAACTAACGAGACCAATGCCAACCGGTGCCGACTTAGGATGACCATCTGCCAGGCAAGTAGCAGACGGTGTGGTTATCCGGATTACGTGCACACAGCCCTCCCACTTTTCCGATTACCCAGAGATCTCGAAGAACGCACAACTGCATTGTAAAATAACCTCCTCATTGAAGATGAACATACAAAAAGACAGCATGGCACAGGGCCCAAGAGACACACAGATGAAATGCAAATGGATATAAAAAACAGTAGTCGAGTTATTACACAGATGCTCATTACACTTAATTAAAGGTATCGTATGTCAGTGAATAATAATCAAACACATTGTTGACAAGATATAAAAACGTAAACTATCTCACGAGAAAAGAAACGCGGGACAAATAAACGGAAACAATATTAAACACAACATCATAGAAATACGAAGGCCAACTTAATCCAATGTTAGTACTGAATGTATTGTGCATGGGTGGCGCTTGGTGTTTTTAAAGTTTATACATATTCAAATATCACATTTAATTATTGTATATACGAGCATATCAAGAAAGTTATAATATCCAGGTAATAAGGACCGAAACGCATGCTTCAAGCTTCTTCTTGTGTCTCTCTGTATTATAAAAAGAAGGGGGTCAAACATAGGCCTGTTGATCAGACCTATCAAAGAAAAAATACAGGATGATATTTTCATTGGTGCCATCTTGAACGAAATCAATGAATAAATGAGATATACATTTTTATTTAAACAAACGTAATTTCATTGATCTCAATTATAATTATTTGTGGAATCTGCTATTACAAAATAGGAACATAATGACAACTGACGACTAGCACACCGACAAAGAGTTTGACATAGAGAAAATATGCCCTAAACAAAGAATGCAAAGATTAATTAAGAAACTTATATTTTATTCCAAGTTATCCGATTTCCCCTGCACTTCTACTACAAATACAAAGTACAATACATCTGATATGCAAATAAAGTATTTATATGTTTTCCTAATACATTCAAAACAAGCACGTATTGCCTAGAATCAACCATTTGTTCACATTTAAAATCGGTCTTTTATGTGATAAGAATATGAAAAATCACTTTTTGTTATCAGCCTTTGTTTGAATGAAAACGGAAAGGGGTAGGGCTACGAGACCCCTAAATCGGCCCTCGATTTTTCTTTAGAAATAAATTTCATGGGGAATACTTTATATCTCTCATGAAAATACACCAATGTTTACCGCTTTTAATGAAAAGAAAATTATCACCAAACATAGTGCCATTTAACTGTACTGACGTCATGAATAGACGTCATTTTGACGTTAATGACAAAATATGGCGAAAATTGCTTGGAATTTTGTCTTTTGTGGAAGAATTCAAACGTTTATGACAACAAGATATAATGATAATCTTTCATATATAATTTTTTCATACTAGTTAATGCATGCGGCCATTGCTAATATTTCTAGAAATATGTAGTATATTGCATCAATTTCGCGGAATACATGTATGACCAATTTTGGTGTTTTCAAAGGGCTAAAATCTATTGATAAACGCAATGTTACAAAAGATAGATTCGTGATTCAGTAGAGAACTTTTCAAAATGTCAAATCGCAGTTAAAAATTCATGAAGTTCAATGTTCAAAATTAGGGCCAATATGATATCGGGCTTCGAGGACCTACCCCTTTGTAATGGTATCGAATGGAGCAATTTACGTGGACAATAATATCACCATGATAAATGTTCTACCATGTTATATTAGTTTATGGTAGCAGAGTTGGGACACTTCATTTTTAGGCAATAGTAATGAAATATTTTGTTTTACGTCCGCGGCTACCTTTTAAGGAAATTGCTAAGGGAAAGAATACACACAAACATAAATTTTCCACTATTTTAAAAAAATATCCAGAAGTGCCAATTCAAATAAAACTTTATATCAGTTAATGATCTTGAATATCATAAAATGCCTGTACGAACAATAGCATCTCGGTTCAAAAGAAAGAAGGGGATCTTAAAGAAGAACCGGTTGCAACACCAACAGCATCATACCCAAAGTGAAAACACAGATAAGAGATGCAAAAGGGACGATGAACATCAAACACGAAACGAAACACAAGAGATGACACATTTATATTTTAAAGTTCCCATCATTGTCATCCGAGTGAATATTTTAAATACGCTGATCTAGCACAAGATTAATTTCTCTCCAACATGACTACGTTGAGTGATCACATTGATGAAGGGATTGATTTGCAAAATTTTGTACACTCGGGCTGAGAAATTGCTATCGCTCCCTCACGGTGGTGTTTTATTGTGTGTCTCCCACGTCGTTTATTGGGAAAACACATTACAATGTATGCTATAATCACCTGTTTGTTACCTTACTTCCATAACGTCGCTTTGATAGCAATGACGTCACGGGGTGAGATAGATGACGTCAGTTGGTGAGATCGATTTATCTCACCCCAGGAAAATTTGAGAGTTCTCAGTCTCAATTGGGAGATTATTTTCTCTCCAACATGACTACGTTGCAATGATTACAGCGGGATAAACAAGAAAAGAATAGACAGAAAAAGACAGATAAAGACAAGACGAAAAATCTGATATCACATGATTGAAACATTAAAGATTACATGACGACTTTTACTCCAAAGAAATTTTAAACATCAATGAATTCTTGACAGATAATTGTGATAATTTTATGCTTACAAATCGTTGTACAGAAGAAATTTTGCATGATATTCAGATCTGAAAGAAAGGAGAGGATCTCCAACAGCACTCGGTTGCAGCACCCACAGCAAAACTCGAAAAAACCCAATGCAAAAATACAGAGCAGACACGCCAAGAAGGATACGCAAAAGGGACAAGGAACACCAAATCACATAATAGAAACATCAAACAAAAAGACTACACATAAACCAATGAGACCAATTGGCAATAGGTTGAGACTTAGGACAGCCATCTGCAAAGCCAGTAGCAGACGGTGTGGTTATCAGGATCAAGTGCACACAACCCTCCCCCTTTTCCGATTACCCAGATGTCTCGAAGAATTGTGATGTAAAATAACCTCTTCACTGTGACACAGGAGCCTCAGAAACACACAGATAGACCAGTAAATGGATATAAAAAAGAAGGCGTAAAAAAGAGTATATTACTTTGGAAAGTTTACATTCTGTCTTTTTGTGACTCAATAAACAAAATAAGGACGATAAAAGGTAGACCGAATTACCATCGAATATGCTTCGAATTCCTCAATTGCCTTATATAACTTAGATATGATCCTGGTGTCACCAGAAGGACACTCTGCGTGAAACTTGACCAATCTACAGCCTTGTACAAGCGCATTCTCAAACTTTGCACTTTTACGGACTTTGTCGACAAACTTCATGACAATCCCTTAGAGAAGGCAGTCCCTATCAAAAACTCCTTAGAGAAGGCAGGGCTCCAACCACTGCCCTCTCTGAAAGTTGGTGGGACTTCTTGGGTGAATGCAAAAATTTCTTCGCTCTGGTCAGCAAGGCACGGACTGTTTTCGTACGGTCTTATGATTTTGATTTCTTTTACACATTCATCTGACGTGTTCGTTATTTTTGTAGCTGTCTTGCGTGTGTCATCATCTTACAGTGAGTAGGCTATTTTACATATCGGTTGTTCTTTGAAATCGGTAACCGGATAAAGTTGTGAGTACGTAATCAAGAACTCCAATTTGTGCTTCTTGATGTGAATGTGTACTACGTGTTTTCGCGCTGACGTGTTTCGGTGTTTGCTGTTGCAACCGAATTCTTTTTTATTCATCTTTTTCATTGACATATCCAGTTCCCTAAAATTAATGAAGTTGCATGTTTATTCGATTTACATAAATTCCTCACATCGGACTGTTAATCAATTTGTCTTTGGATATAGAGCATGGACGTGTATGTTTGATGAATGGGTCCACTGATTATTATTTTATGGTTGAGATGATAAGCAATTAGGCTTGCAACTACACGGATAGGTTTAGACATCTTTTCATGAATGATATTGAACTATAACCTTGAATAATATGTCAATGTAATGGTAATTGATATGCATGTACCTGTTTTAGTGCAATTTCTGGATGGTAAAAAATAAATCCGCCTTTAATAATTGATGCATTGTGATATTGAACAGGAGTATATACCTCTGAAAAAATAAAATCATGTGTACCTGAAACATGTCCGTCAAAGTAGCACATTGTGGTTGATACAATTTGTGGAGATCTTGAGATCATGCTAACTACAAATAAAATAAGTCAAAGAGTCAATGAACAACTCGGTGATGAATCAAATACATCCCTTTTCAACACTTCGATTTTATTACATTTTCATATGAGCAACATACACGACCGTCTTCCAACAAGCTTTGATAATATTGCAATAAATCACTTAAAAATAAGATGTGACAATAATACGGAGGTATTAGCCAAGGTGATTTGAGGAGCCGCCGTAATTCATTTCAGTAACGCCCTTTGGTTGGTTTTTTTTTTAATTTTGTGCATTTACTTTACAGAAAGTGCGTGGCTCCAAATTTCCTGTAAGGGTCTATTCAGTAGCATATCCAAATAGAATCTATGTTCAAAATAGCATTGGAGGGATGAAGCTAAGATGTTAACCTCCTTTAATTTCGATATTATTTTTGGATGAAATGACAAGTTTCCGAAATTGCAAAATAATATATATGATGTCAAATTGATAAAGGACTAAAACAAAGCTTTTTCAAATCATCAAGTCACGGGGAACGCCTTTAACTGCTCCACACTACAACAAGAAATAAGTGTTTGTAATTATATTACGGAAGTGTTCCAACAAGTACATTGTAGTAAATAGTAGATATTATTTTACTTTGATGTAATGTGGGTTAAATTGTTGTCTCAATTCTGGAGACATTTGTAGAAAGTACATAAAATATTATGGTCGGACAGGACTGTTTTAAAATGATTGGAAATCATTCTTTTTACAAATGTACATGAAAGAAATGAGGGGATCCCCAGCAAGACTCGGTTGCAGCCCCTTCAGCAAAACACCACTATGCTACACAGAGAGTAGACGAACACAAGAAGAGATGCAAAGGGACACCAAACATGATACCAAAACACCAACTACACTTGACTACACACAAACCAACGAGACCAATGGACAATCGGTGCCGACTTAGGACGGCCATCTGCAACGTTTTGTTTGCAAATAGTGCGATATGATTACAAATGTATCAGATTCCATGATTCAAATTGATGTTGTAGAAATTGCTACTCACCTATTTCTTGACAGGAATTAAAAATAGGGAATGGTACCAATTATCCAGCTAGATCGAGTTTCATATTCTGATTTGTGGCTTTAATATGTCCCTTCAAGGAATTCCTATTTCTTTCAAAGGAAGCAAGACAAGAGGAAATGAAGAATGTATTTATGCTTAAGATTAAAAACGGTCACTCGAGGTTTGTTTTATACATAAAAGGATACAGACAATTTTAATCGAAAGATTGATTATTTCTTGCAATGTCTCTGACATATTTATTTAGATCACTTTGATCTCATTCGGCACAGAATCTGACTTGTAATTTAAAGATTAAACAAATGCGTTATAAATCCTTTCATTCAAACAATTTTGAGAACTTGACCTATAATGGATTAGCGTTTTGCCAGTACTGCCAGAAAAATCCATAAGCCAAGTATATATATTTTGATGGAGGATATGATGATTAATTGCTAATTTGATTTCCCTTAAGCACAATTCCTTTTTTTCCGTCTCATTCTAAACGCACTGATTACTAATTGTAACTTTCATACATAATTGCCATGTAACATAGCTTATATTGTTATTCATTGGTCGTTTTATTTTTGAAAAAGGGAATACATGAAATGACAAATATGGATAATGACCATATCCCTGTCTACAGTACAAAATCGATAATTCAGAAAATCAGAAACCGAAGGCATACAAAATCAGGACAAAACAGGAACCAAAGCAAACAAAAACAAAAACCTCCACCATATGAAAAGAAGCGAACTCCCGATATGAGAGTGAGACCAGGTGCCCAGGAAGAGTAAGCATCTCCTGCTTGCATGCAACACCCGTCGCTTCAATTCGGTAGAACTGTCACATCCGGTTACTTCCATTTTGGAAGATATAGAGTACAATCATTGGTAGGATGGTTCAAATGGTCTATGACAGAATATCATCCACCATTCTGGATAGTGGGACATCATAGTGTATGACGAGTTCCCCATATCGACCGTAGAACTTCCTCAGTGACGATGTTAGTCGGTCACAAACATATCCCTGACTGAGAAGCTTATCTGAAAGACGCCTAGCTCTCAGAACAAAATCCGTATATTTGGTACTTGCTCTGGCATAGCGTATCAACTGAGATATGAACACGCCATAAGCAGGCGATGAAGGGATGTTGCTACTCAGAAAAGGAAAGTTCGTAATGCTGAAATTGAAGTCGTCACGTTTGTCATAGAGTGAGGTGTTCATGTGACCATCAGTGTCATAGGACAACATTATGTCCAAATAGGATGCTGAATTATTTGTCTCTGTAGTTTCTTTGACTTCAAGCTCCGAAGGATAGATACTGCTCAGGTAATCCGCGAATTTTGGATTATTGATGGACAACACATCGTCTATGTATCTGTAAGTGAAGTTGAAATTAGAAGCTAAGTATCTTTTCCCTTCAGAGACCAAGGATTGAATGAATTCAGCTTCGTACGAGTAAAGGAAAATGTCGGCAAGGAGTGGGGCACAATTGGTCCCCATTGGAATTCCGACAATTTGCTGGAAGACCTTTCCTCCAAACACCACAAAAATGTTGTCGATCAGAAAGTTTAACATCTGAATAATGTCTGTTTCAGTGTACTTATTTTCAGAATCGGACTTTTCTTTTACAAAGTAGGTTTTGTCATAGTTAACAACAATAAATTTGTATTTGCGATTACCGTTCTTACTTGTAAACGCATTACTTATAATTTTTGCGAGTCTTTCTTTCAATTTAGAATGTGGAATTGTAGTGTAAAGTGTCGAAAAATCAAATGCTTTGATCGAATGGACTCTACTAAAATGAGTGGATTTCAGATGTTCTAAAAGTTCCTTCGAATTCTTTAAAATCCACATCTGGTTGATACCACTGCGAGAATATACTGTCGAACAATATTTTTGTAGCCCAGATTTGATTTCAGATAAAACTTTGGTGAGTAAGATCGATACAGATTTGGTAGAACATTTTGAGGAACCAGCGATGAAACGTTGTTTGTACGGATTCTTATGCATTTTAGGTATGCAGTATAAGTATGGTAAATCTAAATCTAAATTGGTAGTGTCGAAGCCAAAGGAAGCAAGAGCTGATTTGTGGTTATCTATTATTTCAGAGACAGAAATGTTTGTTTGGGTGTAAGTGGGATTTCCAGGTGTCGAATTTAAACCCAACTCTTTAACTAGACTGTCGAAATAGTACTTTTTGCAAGTAAATGTGTAATTATTTGAGGCTTTGTCCGCTGGTGTGATGACATAATGTTCTTGGAGGTAGGTAAGTTCTGTGATAACATCAGGGTCTTTAAATATAGACACGAATCTGGTGTTCACAGTTGATTTTAATCGGTTAATTCTAGATAAAAGTAATCCTCTGATTGATTTTATCCATTCGGAAAGGGTGTCGAGCTGTACATCCTCTTTCTTTGCCCAACGTCTTGCATATTCCTCACAAGAGTCCATGATTATTTTGACATTTTGGTTCCATGTAAAGGACATACTTTCTCTGTATTTGGGACCCTTTTTTAACAATTCTCTCAACTTGTCGTTCTTGACTATACTAAGGTCACCTGTAATAACGTGTCCACAAGGAGAGTAGTTGAAATCCGATGAAGAACATTCGCAGGGAAGTGGATGTAGTGAGGGATTACTTAAATCAATACACTGGAGGAATCGTTTGTAATTGAAAATTTTAGATGCAACTGTTGGTGTGTAGCTATAGGAAATACAAGGAGTTTCTTTTCTTTTCAAATATTGTGGGATTTTTTCTGTGACAGTTTTGTGATTCAAAATTTGACCAAGATTCAAGTTATCAATACCTTTGTTTGCAAATCTTACTTTAATGAAAGGGCGGTTTGTTTTCTCCTCTGATTTATCTGATCTAACTGCTTGAAATAAACGAAAAGTAGAAATGTCCAAGATGACTCCTTGTAGTCTGTATTCTGGGGAACGTGTATCGGTATATGCGAGGTCCTTCGTATAATCGTAGATTTCGTGTAACTTCCGTAAAGGAACAGAGTATAATTTGGTACGAATATAATGCAGGCCTAGAGGCTCATTCAAAAATGGAACCAAGTCATCGAAGGAGAAACTATGTATCTCAGGCCTATTATATTTTCGAATGCCATGACTTCGAGGTCGTCTTTGTGATCTGTTGAATAAGCTAGTCACATTTACCGATTGACAACCGGGACTTGTTAAGTTTCCTATAGTGCTGATGTTATCGTTGCACCCATAGGGCGCTGCAGTGTTAAGATTTTTTATCCAGAACTCTTCTCTGTTGCGACGGAGAGGTGTGCTCAAATTGGGATTGTTTGTGGGGTGATATATTTTCTCCAGGATTCTGACTCTCATAGATAAAACAGAATGATCCGCCTGGTCAAAATGACGGTAAAGGAGTTGACTTCCTTTATTATTTATTTTTGACCGGTGTCCTGACATTCTTTTTCGGAGCTGGCCTTTGGTTTCGCCCACATAAATCAATCCACAAAGTGAGCACTCTATTCCGTACACAACATTAGATGTCATGCAGTTAAGGTTTTCAAAACTATGCGTGTTAAATGTTTGTTTTGTGAGATTACTTGAGAATGAAGTGTCTGTTATTAGGATGTTACAAGTTTTGCAGTTCTTCATGCCACACTTAGAAATTGAGCAATCGCTTGGTGAAAATAGGTGCTCTTTTAGTATATCGACCACTTCAATCTTACAGGGCTTGATTTTAATATACCCATCTGCATGTTTATACCAAAACTCATGGTTGTTACTAACTACAAATGTTTCATCTCTAATGTCGTGTAAGCTAATTCTAGGGACACCTAAGTTACCTGTTGCGTATGTGTCCGTAGACGCAACAGGTTGGGGCCTTTTTATAGTGGGCGACGCCCCAGCCACTTTGTAGGTCTCTTGAGTTCTATCCATTTAAGCAAAAGACTGCTCGACAAGTGCCCTCGGGGACAATTTGTCCACCAGCAGTGACACATGAACAGTGGTAAAAATGACAAATATGGATAATGACCATATCCCTGTCTACAGTACAAAATCGATAATTCAGAAAATCAGAAACCGAAGGCATACAAAATCAGGACAAAACAGGAACCAAAGCAAACAAAAACAAAAACCTCCACCATATGAAAAGAAGCGAACTCCCGATATGAGAGTGAGACCAGGTGCCCAGGAAGAGTAAGCATCTCCTGCTTGCATGCAACACCCGTCGCTTCAATTCGGTAGAACTGTCACATCCGAATCATGAATCAAATCATGAATTAACAGTTTAGTTAACATCAAATGCAAGACAATCAGTCAATGTAAAATAGAAATAGCACAAGGAGCATATAGAGACGATTTACTGTAATAAAATATGCATTTTAACATCACTGAGGGAAATTCAAACACTTGGTCACGTGGTTGTTTATGTGATTTGTGAGAACGAACATGATTTTCCTCATGACAACCCATGTAAGTAATGATACTTTCTTTTGTCTGAAGTTGTGCGTTCTTCGAGATCTCTGGGTAAGGGCTTGTTATCCGGATAATAACACCATTTGCCACAAGCGCGACAACGATTACCATTTGGTATCATTGGTTTATGTGTAGTATTTCGGTTTGGTGTTTTGATGTCCCTTTCTGTTTGTCTTCAGTGTTTCCATTTTGGGTAATTTGCTTTTGGTGTTGCAACCGAGCCCTGGTGGGGATCCCCTCTTTTATTTTAGAAAAATGAAAGAATTTATCGCCGTTTTCAAACAACAAACCCTAGTTATTTTTTGTAAGAAATGTTCATTATATTTATTCTATAAAACAGTTACATGTGGCAAAATTATGGTCTTGGGTCAAAATATTCAGCCTTGAAAGATTCCTTCAATGTTTGAGGAGCTTAAAGGATGTCATGTAATAGTTGATTGTTTTATGTTCTTTTGATCGTTTGAACACTTGCAACAACTGATAAACAAATACATAAAAGCAGCAAAAACTATATCCCAGAATCACAGTTTTATCGTTACAGGTGTCTTGGAGTGTAATAAAACGTACCTAATATATCGGTGAAGAGATGATGTTGGAATTGAGTTGTGATAATTTATGAACAAATTTTGCGGCTCTTATTCAATAAGTGTACCGTACTGATTCATTGAATAAATAATAGTTTATGGAAAGCTTAAATGCTGTTGCTACCTATATGTGATCTATATCTTGTTAAAGTTGTGTTTCTTTTGCGTTCAATTCGAATGCCAGGATTTGCATCAGTTGACAGGTTGAAATTTTAATAGAAAAAAGGCGTCATTGTTGTGTAGCTGTCTTTTGGTACAATTTTTGAACATAATAATTTTCATACTTTTTGGCCATATTACATTGTTTAGACTGAGGATCACTGACGAGGGTTTAGTACCCGAAACGTACATGTCTGGTCCATGCTGTAAATTTATCAGGTTTGAAATGATGCTATTGAATTTAAATACGTTTAACATTTAAAGAGTATCCGTGATGGATCTCTCCCTAGCCTCAGAAGCTACCAGGCAATTTATAAAAAGAAAAGACGAAAATGACATCTTCAAGAAGCACTTGGAAGTCTTTATCAATAGCGTTCCAAATTGCTTCCTTAATTTGTATTAAACCGAATTCAATTTACTTGGTAACCTGAAACATAAAAATGAGACATGTATGCTATCATGCGGCTGGTGTAACGTAAAATGACAGATAAAGCTAATTACATTCAGAGCAGAATCAACAGATTTGTCAATTTGCTAGCTGGTTGCCAAGTGAAAACAATCCATATATATCTGAAAACACAACGAAGAACTTGATAGATGGATAATTGAAAGTACTAAACAGAAACTAATATGTTTCCTTGTATTGAGATTTTCTTAATTTCTCATATTGAAATATTTACATTTATTGCGTTCGCAAATTTTTGGTCTTAGATATGTTTATGAGTGTGGTCATCGCAAACTTACTTTTCCAAATTAAACACGTATTCCTTCCTCAAATGCGTCTTCGGTCCGTTGCAATTCAGCTAAATATTATGGGCTTTTTGCTTCTCATATAATTCGGTAAGCCAGGTCATGTACCAAATATGATGATTAGAGCAGAACGTGTGCAAGGGAGCTACTAGTTCAGGGTTATATTACACAACAGCTGGAAGCTCATTGGGCATTACGGGAATGTTATAAAAGGAAATCAGATCCCTCTTATCCCTCTTTCCGAATGATCAGTGACATTCTATCTGAATTGCGATTAAATGGCTGTCAACATCACCAAACAAGACATCTTTACCTGATACCTGTACTGATATGTAAATCGAGACAATCTCCAAACACGTTTTCATGGAGCTGTTGCGACGAGTTTCCATGGAAACGGGAGACGCCGACTTTCCCCTCGTATCACTTCGGAATATTGTTTATTCCTAGGTTCAGAGCTGTTCAAATGGAAATTCTGATAATTTCTCATAACTTCTAAAGTCGGCACCGGTTACCGATTGGTCTCGTTTGTTTATGTGTAGTCTTTTGTGTTTCATATTTATATGTTGTGTGTCTCTTTTCCGTCTCTTGGTGTGCTCATCTTTTGTGTTTTCGCATCGGGTGTTTTCGTGTTTTGCTGTTGGTGCTGCAACAGGGTCTTGTTAGAGATACACTCCCTTCTTTCATCTTACCTTCTCGACTTTAAGACTGAATATCTGATGGGTACTTCTTTGATGTTTATTGTATTCTTCAAGAAAAGAGGGATCTCATGTTTAGCAGAAGCACCAGCTTTGCAGTAAAATTCAAATAAACTACTGCACTTTCATTAAAAACCACATATGAGATACCACTAAAATAGATGAAAAGGGTTTCTCAAATTATATCAGGAAATATCATTAATGAAGAATCAAACCTCTTAGTATATCTCGGAGACTGAATTTGCCATAGGAAAAGGAATATTGAAGTCACAATCGTCTTAATGAAACCTATAGGACCGGAGGAATCGGATTATTATAAAATTACGGACGTTCCGTCGAGAATTATAACTTCAGGCCAGTTTTTGTTCCAATTCTTCAAGATGTTAAGTTTGTTCAGTGTTTCCTCATACGCTTTGCTTATTATCTTTCAACTGACAATTATCTCTTTCATGTCCAGAAGAACTGTGGCCGCTGCTTAAATGTTAAACGTCTTCAAATTGAATAGCATTATTTAAGAACAGATGAACTGGCAGCATGGACCAGACATGCACGTTACGGGTACTTAACCCTCGTCAGTGATCCTCAAATCTAAACAATGTAATATCCCAAAAAAGTATGAAAGTTACTATGTCGAAAAAGCGTACTGAAAGACGTAGCAGGATGGGTAGGATATGATGCTACAGGACCCATGTTTTAGAAATTTCAAGAACATTTGATAACAGAAATTTTAGAATGCGTTGAAAAAAACGATCAACCGAAATTGATCGAACTTGGCTACATGTGCCCTCGGGGACTCCTGGTCCACCAGCAGTGACACTCACCAAGTGGTATAAATGTAAACGTCTTCAAATTGAATAGCATCATTTAAGAACAGATAAATTGGCAACATGGACCAGACATGCACGTTTCGAGTACTTAATCTAAACAATGTAATATGCCAAAAAATATGAAAGTTAATGTGTCTATATACCCCTCAAACTTTGTTTGTTGGGTACAATGACTACAAATGAGTTAAAGAAGATCCTGACTTTAATTTCAACAGCACTCACAATAGAGCACAAAGTGAGCATGGAAGAACCCCTAGCAAGTTATACTATACTGTTTGCGTAAATGCCTTTGCTTCGTAGTCTCCAATGGTATTGTTTGCCTCTATTTGCACTCTGGAAACAACAATAGATACCCTTCCATGTTAGCGTCTTGCCTTAAATTGCCATGGCAACTAAGTGCATCATAACGGCATATTTCGCTATTAAACTGAGCGAGTCGGAAATTATACGATGATCAAATTCTCAAAAGAATCGATTAAAAAAACAAAAATTTCATTCAAATCAAATATCTTACGAGATGAAAGAAGAATTTCAAAATATCATTATCTTTAGTGAGATGCATACTCAAGATTATTTAATACTTTAGTATTTTGCAACTTTTTTCACACCCCTGTGCGTGTGTCCGTCCAACATGAAGTTTCCGACATTTAAAGGAACACCATTATATTTCATATATTATCATTCCTTGGATATTAGTCGAGGATGGGATTGAGGCGTTAGCCGAGGTTGGGACGTTGACTAATCCCACCCTCGACTGATATTTTTCTATCCGGAACTCAAAGTGGTGTATAATTATTTTTCTCGCACCTGAAAAATGTTTAACGTCGTCAAATTCATTTGCATCATTTTAGAACAGATAAATTTACAGCATGGACCAGACATGCACGTTTCGGGTAATAAACCCTCGTCAGTGATCCTCAATCTAAACAATGTAATATGACCAAAATCTGTAAAAATTATGTCCTAAATATACCGAAAGACATAGCAAAATGGCTGGGATATGATGCTACAGGACCCAGGTTTGAGTAATTTGAGAAATTTTGTAAACAGAAATTTTAAAATGCGTTTGAAGAAACGATAAACCGAAGTTTATTTTAAAACATAAAAATCAGAGAGACCTATTTCACAAACTGCATCACCTCTTCTATTGACGTAGTGTTCACCTGTCCCAAATAATATAAAGAAATATGAAATTCATTCCACCCGCAGCTGAAAGTTTTCCTTCCAAAATTGAAATGTGATGCTTCATAAATTTTCACACCTGGAAAGCTTTTTATTATGTTTGTTTATGCATACATAGAGTGACCTTTGGACCACATCAACTCCGTTGAGTTCATCTGCGCAAATTATATACATAACAAGTTAAAAGTCATGTTTGTAAAACATTAATGCCCCCCTACCCCTTCTGTGATTAAAGTCTGTCACAACTTTATACTTGCATTGATACAACCTATGGGGGTTTAAAGTAACAGTGTAATAAAAAAAGTCAAAGAAGTATAACTGTTAGGAGGACCTGTATGTACAGCATTTATGCTTTGTTAAAGCTCTTCTTCTAATAAACTTCTACAAGGTAATTAATATGAACTTGACCTAGATTTTCATTTGATATGTCTGTACACAAAATTTCATTCCAATTTGTGAATCCACTCCAGAGGTATTGAACGGAAACTGATGTCGTGGGCGACCGAAGGACCAACAGACAGAAAGTCAGACAGCGGCAAAGCAATTTGTCCCCTCTTCTTCAAAGGGGAGCATAAAAATTTTTGATTGAACCCAAATATGAACTTGACCAAGATTTTTATTTGATGTGTCTGAAACAAAATTCCATTTCAATATGTAACTCCACTCAAGAGATATTGAACGGAAACCCTGAAATTTTGGTATTTTTCGAAGTGCAAGGGGCATAACTCTGTCAAAATTTTGTTCATCGGACCTAAATATGAACTTGACCTAGTAGATTTTCATTTGGTGTGTCCGTATACAAAATTTCATTTCAATATGTAACTCCACTCAAGAGATAATTTGAACAGAAACCCTGAAGTTTTGGTATTTTTCAAAGTGCAAGGGGCATTACTCTGTCCAAATTTTTTTGATCGGACCTAAATATGAACTAGCCTAAATTTTCATTTGATGTGTCTGTATACAAAATTTCATTTCTATATGTAACTCAAATCAAGAGATATTGAACGGAAACCCTGAAATTTTGGTATTTTTCAAAGTGCAAGGGGCATTACTCTGTCAAAATTTTGTTGATTGGACCCAAATATGAACTTGACCTAGATTGTCATTTGATGTATCCGTATACAAAATTTCATTTCAATATGTAACTCCACTCAAGAGATATTGAACAGAAACCCTGAAATTTTGATATTTTTCGAAATGCAAGGGGCATAACTCTGTCAAAATTTTTTTGATCGGACCCAAATATGAACTTGACCTAGATTTTTGTTTGATGTGTCTGTATACAAAATTTCATTTCTATATGTAACTCCATTCAAGAGATATTGAACGGAAACCCTGAAATTTTGGTATTTTTCGAAATGCAAGGGGCATAACTCTGTCAAAATTTTTTTGATTGGACCCAAATATGAACTTGACCTAGATTGTCATTTGATGTATCCGTATACAAAATTTCATTTCAATATGTAACTCCACTCAAGAGATATTGAACAGAAACCCTGAAATTTTGGTATTTTCCGAAGTGCAAGGGGCATAACTCTGTCAAAATTTTTTCGATCGGACCTTAACACGAACTTGACCTGGATTTTCGTTTGATGTGTCTGTATACAAAATTTCATTTCAATATGTAACTCCATTCAAGAGATATTGAACGGAAACCCTGAAATTTTGGTATTTTTCGAAATTCAAGGGGCATAACTCTGTCAAAATTTTTTTGATCGGACCCAAATATGAACTTGACCTAGATTTTTGTTTGATGTGTCTGTATACAAAATTTCATTTCAATATGTAACTCCATTCAAGAGATATTGAACGGAAACCCTGAAATTTTGGTATTTTTCGAAATGCAAGGGGCATAACTCTGTCAAATTTTTTTTGATCTGACCCAAATATAAACTTGACCTAGATTTTTGTTTGATGTGTCTGTATACAAAATTTCATTTCAATTTGTAACTCCATTCAAGAGATATTGAACGGAAACCCTGAAATTTTGGTATTTTTCGAAATGCAAGGGGCATAACTCTGTCAAATTTTTTTTGATTGGACCCAAATATGAACTTGACCTAGATTTTTGTTTGATGTGTCTGTATACAAAATTTCATTTCAATATGTGAATCCATTCCAGAGATATTGAACGGAAACTGATGTCGCGGACCGACCGACAGACCGACAGACCGACGGACCGACAGACCGACAGACCGACCGACAGCGGCAAACCTATATGTCCCCTCTTCTTCGAAGGGGGGCATAAATATATGTATTGAATCATTTTGAACAAATCTTATACAATAAATATGTAAGCAACAATCAATTAAAAGATAATAGAAACAATGTACACCAACTTTAACGGGTCCAAAACAATCCAATCAAAGGGCCCTTGACCCCCATCGAATGTGTCACGTCACTTTCAAAGAAGTGCTGCAACGCGGAAAGTTCATCACTTTCGTTATAATGACTCCTTGTCGTTTTGGTGGAAAGGGCAAAATTATTATTGAAGACATTGTATTACGGAGCCACCAAGACAGATTTGGAAGCTTATTGTGTAGACTGGGTCGCTGTGTTGCAAGTGACATCGTTCACATGTGTACTAGTAGGTCCTGAGCGAGTGTAAGGGGCATATGTACTGTGTGCAAGCGCCGTGTCTGTGTGGATATTACCATTTGAAGCACTTAGCAAAACAGAAATCTGATTCTTCTGAACATTAGATATTTGCCGGTAATTTTTTAATGAATTTAGATTTTGTGCCCGGTAATTTGGACAGCCTGTGTGTCGGGGACTTGATTTTCAAGATTTTTTTGTCACATGTGTTTCCTTACTGACGTGTTTGTCTGGCGACGATCGGTATCAAGGTGCACATTTGCCACCATGGTTTTCATCAGACTTTTTTCTTGTTTTCACCAAGCGGACAGTGCGCAAACCATGGTCGGTAATTTCCTGGATTTTTTTTACGAATGTGGCTGCGATATAGAAGGGGTGTACTTAGCTGGATTAGTCCGAGGGCCTCAAATCACGATAAGTTTTGTAGATTGTAATTGGGCATCGATTTTGTGCTTCCAGATTTGCATACACTCGCGGCTTTGTAGCGAAAAGAGAAAGATCAGCGTTCAGTGCGCGTCTTTGCATGTCGCTCATTGTATTTGAGTGAGATAAAGAAGATCCTGACGACAATCTTAACAGCTAAGGGATGCTTTTGGATTCAACATAGTAAATTTCCCCTGTCTTGACGGTGATGTTCCAAGATAACCGTCATACGGCATTTACATAGCACAGCTCATCCGGTACGCTAGAGCATGTACTGATATTTTGGATTTTCACAGTAGAAATTTACAAATTACCAAAAGAACTTTTAGGTCAAGGTTTCCGCTTTCATAAACTAGTTAAGACTTTCTGGAAATTTTACAAAAATTACAGTCAACTTCTTTTAAAATTCGGATCTATACACGCAACAGAGTACATTACTTTGGGTATTACACAACCTGTCTTTTATGGTGATATGAAAAACAAAATTAGAAGTATCAAAGGTAGGCAGCATAACCATCGAAAATGCGTCAGAACCATCAAACGCCTTTTATACCGTGGATATGATCCTAATGTCACCAGACGGACACTAGGCTTGGTACTTGACCAATCTACAGTCTTGTACATGTACAAACGCATCCTTGAGACTTGCATTCTGACTGACTGTGACAACGGGACTCCATGACGGGCCCTGTCCAAACCTCTTTAGAGAAGACAGGGCCCCGACCACCTGTCCTCTCTGAATGTCAGTCGGACTTTCCGGGTAATTACATGCATGAGCTCGCTACAGCCAGCAGAGCACGGACTGTATTACGCACGCCCTCTTTTTATATCACTTACATATTCATCTGTGTTGCTGGGGCCTCTACGTTTTGCGGTCTTGTTTGTGTGAGATCATCTTACAGTGAGGAGGTTGTTTTACACCACGATTGTACGTTTTTCGAGACCTCTGGGAAATTGAAGAAGTGAGAGGGTTGTGCGCACGTAATCCAGGATAACCACATCATTTGCTACTCGCGTGGCAGATGGCCGCCCAAAGTTGGCACCGGTTGCCCATTAGTCTCGTCGGATTATGTGTAGTCTTTTGTGTTTGATGTTTACATGTCGTATTTCTTCTCATAATATGCTCGTCTTATGTATTTTTGCATCGGGTGTTTTGCAGTTGATGCTGCAACATGATGTTGTTGGATATCCCCTCCCTTCTTTCACAATAGAGCACCAAATGGTGCATCGACGGACCCTTGGCAAGCTAGAGGTGGGATCAGGTACCCAGGAGGAGTAAGTTTCCCCTGTTTGGCTAGCCGCACCCGCCTTCGATGTTCATGCACGAAAAATGAAAACAATATCTAAAACATGCACTGTCTGAGGATGTGTCTATATAGAAAGTACTGTAGCGACCACATCAGGGAAAATATTTAAAACACTTACTGTCAAACCCCTGGCGGGGAACTTTTTTTTTAAAGAGCTCCACACGGCAAAGGGCATAAGTGTGACTGAAATGAGACAAAGAAGATCCTGACGACAATATCAACAGCACTCACATTAGAGCACCAAATGGAGCATCGACGGACCCCTAGCAAGCTAGAGGTGGGATCAGGTGCCCGGGAGGAGTAAGCATCCCCTGTTTGGAGGTACTCTTTGTTCAAGTCGTAATCGTAGCCAATGCGAACGTCGCCCCAGCACAGAGCACGATGCTCTTCGGCACCACCTCTTATTCCAAATAATAATGTATTATGGAACCACCATGTGTTCAATATACTGTTTGATGATGACACACCGAGCTCCCCACTCTCAAAAAGTTGATCAATTTCCAGCATCTGTAATCAGATCGGCAGAATTCACCTTATTACCCAGTCCAGATTTCTTTTTCTTTACTTTTCAAAGCCGCCCATAGACTAGGTTTTGCAAATTTGATGGATTCACAAGACTGTCGCTATTTTTGCAATCTCGAAGCTCACGTTCGAAACTTGACAGCATATTTCTCAATGTTGTCGGCTCATAATCGCTGCCATTCTTTTGGCGGACAGACACACAAAATTGTGAGAGCAATTGATCCAATTCATCTGGGGGAATGTCATGTATATCACGGAATTCACCTTGAACCTCGAAAAACTCACGCAACAAGTTCAGATGACCTTGTGTTTTTCTTTTTGTGTTTTTGTTTTCATTTTCTATCATGATTTGGTCTACATTTACGGTTGCAAAACGTGTTTGTTCTACCATTTCTGAATTGTTCAACATTTCCTGAAGGACTTCAGAAGGGATGTCCACATTTTCAATGTTCATATCAGATTCTACAAACCCCCTTGTTTCTGTTAATGTAAAAGGCCGACTTGTGGAATTTAGCAATTATCTAAATTCTTCGTCCGATAAACATTTCACTAACTGAGACTTCCCCAGCATATGTATGTGCAGTCTATATCTTATATGATCCAAGAGGCTTTGTAATTTGTATAATTTTTCCTTTCCCCTTTGGTGCCCTAAGTTTACAACATCGCCGACATGAAAATCATTTTGATCCGCCATGTTTACAACCAATGCAGACGATGCGCGTAGGAATACAAAGTGTGCCGGATCATGGGTGCCAGATCTAACTTTTCAGCACTGGTAAAAAAACGGGATGACCTTGGTTCAAGATCATGACACACCCTTAGGTCCCAAGAAACATTTTTGTGAAACATTATTGAATTCCATATACAGGAAGAGGAGTTATGCTCTTGACAAGGTTTTAGTAATGGTTATTGTGACCTTGACCTTTGACCTACGACCTTATTAGTTCAAGGTCATGGCACATTGTAAGGTCCCAAAGAACATTTCTTTGGAATATTATTGAACGTTCAGACAGGATGATCCCTATATACCCCAAACTTTGTTTGCGGGGGTACAATGACAACACACAAACCAAAGAGACAAATGGGCAATCGGTGTCGACTTAGGACGGCCATCTACCGCGCCAGTAGCAGATGATGTGGTTATCCGAAATACACGCGCACAACACTCTTTCGATTGCCAAGAGGTCTCGAAGAACGCACATAACCTCCTCACTTTAAGATGATCATTCAAACAGACAGCATACCACAGGGGCCTAAGATATGTAAATGGATATAAAAACAGAAGGCGCACGTGATACAGTCCTTGCTCTGACGGCTGACTGAATGCACAATTATGTCATCGAAGAATTGATGATCGTTATTTGTAGCTCTATATATTTACCCTTCCAATCGCGGGTTTTCAGTGCCTATTACCATGACATAAAAATGATTTTACCTCGGACAAGCAACTTTCAAACCTCGTTCAAGACAGTGGAATGTTACAGTTGCTATAAATGTTAAACGTCTTTAAATTCAATGGCATCATTTAAAACCTGATAAATTTACAGCATGGACCAGACATGCACGTTTCGGGTACTAAACCCTCGTCAGTAGCTATAAAGTTGGAAATGAAGTAAATCATGAATAATAACCAGTTTTAATTTCATATGTCTTTTTCTTAAGTATCACTGTGAATAATTTTCGGTAAAATAAATCCCTCTGAAATCGTCCTCTCCTGTTTATCCATTCGTAATTGACATAACGAATTTTTATTCCTATTTAAATTTCCACTTTTAGATAATTTTCCTACTTTTCTATTTTTGGTTTGTCGAAAGTCGTGAAAATCTTCGTTTGAGTCACATGCTTTTAGTTTTCGTGTTGTACACTTATGAAAAGCAAGACGTAACCCTGATCTAAACTTTGGACTCATCCATATGTAAATCAATGGATTATAACAACTATTGCTCATTGCTAGCCAATGAAAGAACACCCATAATGCCGGCATGTATGGTTTGTTGTAAATGGTTTGATCGTGATCTCCCACCAGTTGTAGCACGTGTATAGGAAGCCAACAAAGAGCGTAGAATATCACAACTGTCAGCATCATTTTGATCATCTGAAATAAGAAAGGGAAAGTGATAGAAAAGAACGAGTTTTCAATCATAAATTTACAAATTACGAAACATGAAGAATAATAAGTCAATCGGAGGACATGTGCTCTCTCCAGCCGGCTTTTTCATATGCCCTTATGCTATTGATATCTATCTACATATTTATGTTTGTTACAGTGAGGAGGCTATAATCCAAAAGAATTGTGAAATCACTAGTAATCGTAAAAGCGGGGGAGGGGGAGGGGGTGCGCAAGTAATCCAGATAACTACACGACATCAGTTGCTACTAACGTGACAAATGGCCGTTCTGAGTCGTTACCAATTGTCCATTTGTCTCGTGTGTGAGGGTGTGTGTGAGAGAGAGAGGGTGAGGGTGTGTGTGTGATTGGTACTTGAATATCACTTGGTTATGTTTGCCCTTTTGCGTCTATTTTTGTTCCTATTTACTTTGTGTTTTAACATGGGGTGTTTTGTTGTGGGTACGGCACCGAGTCCTCTTGGAGGCTCTCTCCTTTGTTATATACCTCAACAACCAAACCAAACCGTATTCCATCACCAGATTTCTAATCCATGTTTCATTCAAAGAAATCTTAAAGACAAAAATTGCATTTAAGTAGTACGTCCGTTTTCTTCAAATAATCATTATATCAAAACTATAAGCTTCGAAACACTTGTAAGCCTTATTACAGAAGAAGAAACCATTCGTCTCGACAAAATAACTCTTGTAATCTATCAAATAACCCATAATTCGGATTTCGATGGCTTTTGTGATTACTTGTATGGTGGGACAATATGAATTTTTACTGCTGTCACCACAAATCCACAAAGATAGTCATTTGGCAGTCTGGAAAATCAATCTATATTCCAATAAATATTCTTAAATTGCCATACAGCTGTCTATTTCTAGTGAAGATAAGAGGATTTCAGGATACATCAAGGTGCTTTATATTCATGCAAAGCTATTTCTAATTCTATGTCAATATTTGGAACCATTAGAATTCTGATGACTTCTAGGCCAAGCGTGGGATTCTATGTGACGTCCTCTTCTTTCTTGCCTTGTTGTGTTCTTTTACATATCGAATCAAGAATATATTATCATAAAGTTTAACTGTTTCTGTATCATACATACCAATATAGAATTAAAGATAAATAAAAATAATTTGATCTTTTTAAAAATCAGTTTTATGGAGCATGTTCCATATCTTTGAAATGACCTTTCTTTGGTCGCAAATTGTACATAAATTTATTTTTAAAATCGCGAAAATGATTTTAATAAAATTCCACGAGACTTCAGCTAATCTGGTTAATGCTAGTCACATATAGAATTGATGGGAGGAATTAATTATCACACTATTTTAAAATGTAAAAAAATCACACTTTCATTTTGTAATACGCCATAACACTATACTCAATCTATAACCTGTCAATGAAGTTGATTTACCGTATAACGTATATATTTGACAGAACATGGCTGAAATAAATTAAGCGATTTCACATTCCGAAATGTCTCCAACAAGTGATACATTACCGGCAATCTGTTATGAATGAGTTTCTTATATCTATGGTGTGAGTTTGTGTTCCTTCTCCGGCCCTTTAATGTCTTTTTCTGTGAGTGTCTGCTCTGTGTTTCTGTGTTTTTAAATTGGGTATTTTGTGGTTTTGCGGTTGGTGCTGCAACCGAGTGTTGTTGGAGATCTATCCCCTCCTTTCTTTTTAGCATACAGGTCAATAGAACAAAAATAATGCCTACGCTCACGTAGCAAGATACGCCCGTTGGGATTTTTTTTCACAACACCAAAATATCTATGTCCTATAACTCCATAAGGATAAATCTGATGAATCTGAAAATAGAAAGGCGGCTTTCTCTTCAAAGTCTGATCACAATGTACAATTATCATGAAAATCCGTTGACTCATATTCATGTTATTGCGATCCATGCACCTATATTTTGTCCATAGCTTATTATGTATGTGAATATATCCCCTCCCATTACAAATAATTTCTATAAAAAAAAAATACATGTCAAAGAACGCGTTTCCTTCATAAAGTCTACAAATTTTCAAATCATTTCACTCAAAAATAGATAATAGATAAAGAATTTTTAACTGCTTAAGGTATCCATTGTACAAATAAATATCAAGTATATTATATAGTTAGAATCATGGCATATTTTTACCTTTATATACCCAATACAACAAAAATAATGGTTTCTATCATCAAAGGTCAACATGCCGTCCGTCACTTAAGCTACGGAAACTACCGAGACACTGCCGAAGATTACCGAGATAATTTAACACAGTTTAAATGGACGAGACGTCCGCGAGATCTTCATTTGTACATTGGATACGTTAAGTATATTTTAATAGTATTATAAAATTCTAAGTCCTATAACTGCGTAACGACAAATGGGATGTATCTGAAAATCGACAACTGGCTTTCTCTTTACAGTCCAATCACAATGTATAAATATAATGAAAATCCGTTGACGCGTATTTAAGTTATTACGCTCAATGCATCAAAAGTTTGCCCTTAGCTTAACATGAATGTGCATATAACACCCACTCCCATTACTCGACAAAAAAATAAAAACCCGTTACATTTGTCAAAGAACATCCTTCCTTCTTAAAGTATGCAAATTTCACATGTCAGCAAAAATTGATTTTTAAAGAATTTTTAACTGTTTTAGTACATTTTCGCAGTATTTTAAAATTCTAAGTCCCATAACTGCGTAACGTTAAATCGGATGAACCAGAAAATGTACAGATATCATGAAAATCCGTTGACGCGTATTAAAGTAATTGCGTCCCATGCACCAATATTTTGCCCTTAGCTTAACATGTATGTGCATATAACCCCCACTCCCATTTCACATTATTTCTCGATAATGCGACAAAAAAATATAGAAACCCCTTACATATGTCAAAGAACATCCTTCCTTCCTAAAGTATGCAAATTTTCAAAACATGTCACCACCAAATAGATGTTTAAAGAATTTTTAACTGTTTTAGTACATTTTCACAGTATTTTAAAATTCTAAGTCCCATAACTCCATAACGACAAATCGAATGAACCTGAAAATCAAAAGGCGGCTTCCCCTAGACAGTCTAATCACAATGTACAAATATCATGAAAATCCGTTGACGCATATTCAAGTTATTGCGTTCCATAAGCGGACGGACAGACAGACATATTTCGCCATACCATAATACGTCCCGTCAAATGACAGGCGTATAAAAAACAACCCGGAAGAAAATATATTATATAGCCGAGGAAGGCTTTGTTAGGAAAATATGAATTCTATTTGATAACTTACGACTTACAGACGATTTGTTAATGATTCGAGTACGCACAGTGCTTATGGAACCTTGATTTCTATTCTCTTTTTATAAAAAATACAATGCCCTGTTTAAGGGGTCAACATTCACAAAGCCATACATTGATACATGTGAATTACCGGTCAAGTGAGAGATTGTTTCTTTGATGTTTTGACAAAATAATCGATTTTCTTCTTTAGTAAAGAATAATTCCACGTGGAAAATTAATCTGGATGCAGGTCAGTTTTATTTTTAAGTTCCCGTGGGAGTTATCTCCCAAGAATAAAGTTTGCACCCAAGGCGTGTTATTTCGTCTTTATTGTCAATGATAATATGTTGACAAAGTTGATGAACGCCGATGAAAGAGACAGGTAAGAGGGAAAAAATCGAGATTTGTCTATCAAAAAGAAGCGATTTTGTTAACGGAAAAGTAGCGTTATCGAAGGGTTTCAATTTCATTTATTTTGGAGGACTTTGAAATTTTAGACGGACTGTTTGTCGATATATGCTTCTCTTCTGGTGAAGTTTGCACAAGTCTGTTATCTGACCTTTCGTCACAACACTGCTACATGTACGTATTGTCATCTTGTTTCCATTGCATCCAGTGAAAAGACCATACTACTTTAAACATGTGTGGTCGTGGATGTGAACAGTCTCATTTGTATCTATTACCCTACGTATCTGTGATGATAAATATAAAAAATTGGACTTGAATGATACCCTTCTAGTCGTAGAAAAAGACTTGTCTGGTGCATGAAAATTGGTTTGAAATTTTCTTCAGGAAGGTATAGATCTAGAGTTGGAAGACTTCCGTATTGTTATTCTAAACTTATACAAAACATAATAGACACAAGGGGTGTTCTAGTTGCAATGATCATTAAGCATGATGACCATGGTCGAAATGTGACGAGGTCTTTACAATCTGTATAATAAAGCGTAGATAAATAATTGTGGCGCTTTCCATCATGAAATCAGCGGGATAAGTGGGAATCGACAGTGTCCAGCATGAAATCATATTCAAATGTTTTCTGACAATAAAATAGCAAGCATATGACACGGAAGCTTGAGTTCGCACGCAATTCCTGATCTAGTCAGAAAAGTGACAACTTCTTAGGTTAATGTGAATAGATATTCAAGACATTTCTCTTTTATTAGATCCAAATATTTCATGTAATATCAGATCCAAATGTTTTATGCAAGAGTGAAGAAAAAATAGTCTGAACTCTGAATGTACTACATGTAGTTGGACGAAGAAAAGCGGTCTTTGCATTTTAGATCGAGGACTTTAAAGTAATTGGAAACTTAAGTCAAGAATGTAAAATGTCATCGGATTTGCTGATAGACTTTGCTCATTACACAATTGGGGAGGCAAATACATGCAACTGTCAGAGGTAAGGTTGATAAGGCTGCCAGTTTTTGACAAGGTTGTAGATCATTCCTATTTCCCCTGTCTAACTATAGGAACTTGACAATCCTGCTTTTGAATTTATAAGAATGAACTTTATCCACAAGAATTAACACTGTTAAGTGTTAATTTTTGTGGATAAAGTTCATTCTTATAAAATGGAAAAATGGCGTTTCTGTATTTGTAACATTTGCCTTGTTAAAGGCAAATGTTACAAATACAGAAACACCATTTTTCCATTTATGGACCTAAATATCAAATTGTAAACGGAAAGATTCATACAAGTGTATATAACAAAAGAGATGATTTTGGATTAAACATAGTAGATTTCCCATGGCTTGACGGCGATGTTCCAAGACCATCGTCATACGGCATTTACATATCACAGCTCATCCGGTACGTTAGAGCATGTACTGATATTTTGGATTTTCACAGTAGAAATTTACAAATTACCAAGAAACTTTAAGGTCAAGGGTTCCGCTTTCATAAACTAGTTAAGATTTTCTGGAAATTTTTCAGAAATAACAGTCAACACGTTCATGTCTGGTCCATGCTGCCAATTTATCTGATCTTAAATGATGCTATTCAATTTGAAGACGTTTAACATTCTTTTAAAATTCGGATCTATACACGCAACAGAACACAGCTTGCCTTTTATGGTGATATGAAAACAAAATTAGAAGGATCAAAGGTAGACAGCATAACCATCGAAAATGCTTCAGAATCACCAAACGTCTTTTATACCGTGGATATGATCCTAATGTCACCAGACTGATACTAGGCTTGGTACTTGACCAAACTAGTCTTGTACCAGCGCATTCTTAAAACTTGCACTCTGACTGACTGTGACGACGGGACTCCAAGACGCGCCCTGTCCAAATCTCTTTAAACCACCTGTCCTCTCTGAATGTCAGTCGGACTCCTCGGGTTAGGTCATAAATGAGCTCGCGTCGGCAGAGCACGGATTGTATTACGTACGCCCTCTTTTTATATCCATTTACCTATTCACCTGTTTTGCTTGGGCCCCTGCGTTTTGCGGTCTTGTTTGTGTGTGGTCATCTGACAGTGAGGAGGTTGATTTACACCACAATTGTACGTTCTTCGAGACATCTCGGTAATTAGAGAAGTGAGAGGGTTGTGCGAACGTAATCCAAGATAATCACACCATTTTCTGCTTGTGTGGCAAATGGTCGTCCAAAGTGCACCGGTTACCAATTGGTCTCGTTGGTTTATGTGTAGTCTTTAGTGTTTGATGTTTAAATGTCGTATGTCTCTTTTTCGTCTCTTAGTATGCTCGTCTTTGTGTTCTTGCATCGGATGTTTTGCTGTTGGTGCTGCAACAGGGTCTTGCTGGAGATCCTCTCCCTTCTTTGAAATCGAACTTAACCTGCTCGTTATATATTAAGTCCAAGATGTGGATATTCAGAACGTAAAAATCAGCGGGAGAGAAACAAACTTTCTGGTGACACACGTTGAAAGCGGTGAGTTTTTATGTATTGCAAGGGAAGGTTGCGGAGGATAGAAGGCAGTAAATTCCCACCTCTTTCTTTAACTTTAATATCGTTAGTAACTAGTATATGCAATGCGTACATGTATCAAATAAGTAGTCAAAATTATACAACTTCGAAAATGCGAAAACTGAGTATGCAGTCACGGTTAACAATGATGCAGATGGCCTTGTGAGAGTTCGCGTTATTAAGAAATGGAAATGTTTTCTCTAGATAACGTATTTAGACGATTATCCAATGGTATTTTGTAACAACAGTCGGCTGATGTACCAACATAGCCTAGGTTTTATGAAATCTCGATTACAGCCGATACCCTTGCGTATACACTGATGGATAATCTTACTTGGAAACAACCTAATGGCTAGAAATTTAATTGCAAATGAGTGTTCGATCATTTGTCATCTTAAATTTTTTATCAGTTGCAAATGAAAGATCTCAGACAGGGGGATTCTCTTTTACGACAAAAATCGAAAAGCAACAAGATGTAATACTGAAATATCGATGCATCAAAAAGAGATAATAGATGATGTATGATCCTCCCAGAAGTTTGCGTTGTCAAGTTAAATCGGAAATATTGTTGGCAATCGTTCATTTATTATGATCGATTAATATAGACAATGAAAAAAATCAACGGATTTTGACAGCTTAAGGATACATTGAAGACCTAAATGGCGATTATATACTTATTTGTGTTTGATTCCCAATATTTGTAAATGAGTTAAAGAAGTTCCTGACAACAATCTCAACAGCACTCACAATAGAGCACAAAGTTGACCATTGACGGACCCCTAGCAAGATAGAGGTGGGATCAGGTGCCCGGGAGGAGTAAGCATCCCCTGTTGGCTAGCCGCACCCGCCGTCGACGTCCACGCACGAATTTGAAAACAATATCTAAAATTATGCTTTGTCCTAGGTTATGTCTATATAGAAAGTGCTATGGGGACCATGTCAGGGAAAGACATTCAAAACACTTACTGTCAAACCCCTCGCGGGGAACTTATTTACGAGCTCAAATGGTCTTGATTACAGACATTGATTTATTGATGAAACGGAATTTGAAAAAAAAAACCGGAATTACCTGATGAAGTCTTCAAAGCATTCCGACACAATTCGAAGAATCCCTGTCAAAATTCTAAACATCTTAAATTGTGACGTAACTCTGACGAAAATAACACCGTGACCCCTTTTTTTCTTAATTCCACATATTAAGCTTTAATATTCCTTGGATTTTGTTGATTCTTTTGTTTTAGATTTTAAAAAAAATATTCATCCACAGTAATCTAAATAATTGTCAACTCATATATCGAACTTAATTATAGAATGAAAGAAGCTTTACGATAAATTGAAATAATAATACAGAAGTGTTCTCTTTGAAACGAAACGAAACAGATCGAAACGAAACAAAACGAAACAGATCGAAACGAAACGAAACAAAACATAAAACTTAAAGAACTTGAATAAAAAATAGATAAAGAGAAATCATTGCAGAGAACAAACATTTAAAGACATATTTGCATGTCCATAAGTTCTAGTGGCTAGAGGGTATCTTGAAATGGTCGAAGTTGACCTTTAGAAACATAAATGTTAAATGCCACAGATGTATTCTGGTGGACTAAGGAGGAGAGGATAAATGACCTCGTTATGAGACCGTAAAAAGAAAATATATCGGGGGCACATTTCAGGGATAAAATCTTATCCCTTTTCAAGCAAAATATGCCACCCCCTAACACCCTCATTTTTCTTGATAAATGACAAATATGGATAATGACCATATCCCTGTATACATCACAAAATCGATAATTCAGAAAATCAGAAAGCGAAGGCATACAAAATCAGGATAAAACAGGAACCAAAGCAAATAAACAAAAACCTCCACCACATGAAAAGAAGCGAACCCCCGATATGGGAGTGTGAACAGGTGCCAAGGCTGAGTATGCATCTCCTGCTTACATGCAACACCAGCCGCTTCAATTCGGTAGAACTGTCACATCCGGTTACTTCCATTTCGGAAGACATAGAGTACAATCTTTGGTTGGATGGTTCAAATGGTCTATGACAGAATATCATCCACCATCCTGGAGAGTGGGACATCATAGTGTATGACGAGTTCCCCATATCGACCGTAGAACTTCCTCAGTGACGATGTTAGTCGGTCACAAACATATCCCTGACTGAGAAGCTTATCTGAAAGACGCCTAGCTCTCAGAACAAAATCCGTATATTTGGTACTTGCTCTGGCATAGCGTATCAACTGAGATATGAACACGCCATAAGCAGGCGATGAAGGGATGTTGCTACTCAGACAAGGAAAGTTTGTAATGCTGAAATTGAAGTCGTCACTTTTGTCATAGAGTGAGGTATTCAAGTTACCATCAGTGTCGTAGGACAACATTATGTCCAAATAGTATGCTGATTATTTGTGTCTGTAGTTTCTTTGACTTCAAGCTCCGAAGGATAGATACTGTTCAGGTAATCCGCGAATTTTGGATTATTGATGGACAACACATCGTCTATGTAATTTTGGATTATTGATGGACAACACATCGTCTATGTACATGTATCTGTAAGTGAAGTTGAAGTCAGAAGCTAAGTACCTTTTCCCTTCAGAGACCAAAGATTGAATGAATTCAGCTTCGTACGAGTAAAGGAAAATGTTAGCAAGGAGTGGGGCACAATTGATCCCCAATGGAATTCCGACAATTTGCTGGATGACCTTTCCTCCAAACACCACAAAAATGTTGTCGATCAGAAAATTTAACATCTGAATAATATCTGTTTCAGTGTATTTTTTGTCAGAATCGGACTTTTCTTTTACAAAGTAGGTTTTGTCATAGTTAACAACAATAAATTTGTATTTGCGTTTACCGTTCTTACTTGTAAACGCATTACTTATAATTTTTGCGAGTCTTTCTTTCAATTTAAAATGTGGAATTGTAGTGTAAAATGTCGGAAAATCAAAGGCTTTGATCGAATGGACTCGACTAAAATGAGTGGATTTCAGATGTTCTAAAAGTTCCTTCGAATTCTTTAAAATCCACAATTGGTCGATACCAATGCGAGAATATACTGTCGAGCAATATTGTCACGATGAAAAATGTTACATTTTGTAACACTTTTGTAACACACTGTTTATAAATGTAAAATTTGTAAAATAAAGGATTTTAACCAATTTACATTTATAAACAGTGTGTTACAAAAGTGTTACAAAATGTAACTTTTTTCATCGTGACAAGTTGTCATGTGCTCACTTTCATTTTATAAAAAGGAAAGTAAGAAAAAGACAATAATTTTGAAGCCCAGATTTGATTTTAGATAAAACTTTGGTGAGTAAGATCTATACAGATTTGGTAGAACATTTTGAGGAACCAGCGATGAAACGTTGTTTGTACGTATTCTTATGCATTTTAGGTATGCAGTATAAGTATGGTAAATCTAAATCTAAATTGTTAGTGTCGAAGCCAAAGGAAACATAAGCTGATTTGTGGTTATCTATTATTTCAGAGGCAGAAAGGTTTGTTAGGGTGTAAGTGGGATTTCCAGGTGTCGAATTTAAACCCAACTCTTTAACTAGACTGTCGAAATAGTACTTTTTGCAAGTAAATGTGTAATTATTTGAGGCTTTGTCCGCTGGTGTGATGACATAATGTTCTTGTTTTTTTTTAAGTTTTTTTTAAATACAGAATTGAACAGTCCCATCTCCTCTGTACTGGATCTTGACTTTACGTAATCGGTCTCGGCGGCATTTCCTTCTCTTCGTATATGGCATTTTTTCAAAGTTCTTTAAGATGTATGTTTTGTTTCGTTTCGTTTCGATCTGTTTCGTTTCGTTTCGATTCGTTTCGTTTCGTTTTTGTTTCGTTTCGCACTTTACAGGGACCCAATACTCTTTACCTTCTTGAAGAAAAAAATCAAACCAATTTTAAGCATGCCTTTCGTAAAGTAAATCCTTATCATCGGTACTTATTAGATACCGATGATATTTCCTGTCACATCCAATTGTATTCCAGTAGCGCCCTCTGGTCTTATTTATAATTATTTTCTTCAATTAATTTTTTTGCATTTACTTTTCAGATTTGTACCAAGGTACGTGTATGTATCAGATTAATCTCTATCATAATCATAAAGGCACTGCATATCACTTTTATTGAACTTGTCTAATAAGAGTTACAACAATATCCTTAGTGGTTCTATCTATAATTAATACTGCTACGATATACAAAACTCATTGTAAGGCGTTTACATTTCGAATATATGTAATTTGAAAGTTGATTTAATATTGATGAAATAGATCAACACGATGTTACTTTGATAACTATCGTAAATCCGAACATAAGAGGTGAGATAATTGTATGAAGGGATATCAATACTTGAAAAGATAATTGCTTTGTAATGTTTCAAACCTTTGAACGCTCATTGCGAAATTAATGAAGAGGATAATGGTAAACAGTTTGATTCCGTAATAAAATGTTGCCTTCAGCTTCTTGTATGTAACCTTTTAATAGCACATAATGAATTTCAGCATATCATATGTCATTTTTAATGTCCATACCTCAATGTTATTTTTATTTCATTTCAGCAATGTATCCGCTCTGAGGAATCATTGCAGGAAGAACGCGTGCTGAAAATTATGCTTTTTAATGCAAAACAAAGTTACTCGAGGCATATCCTGACTCAGTTTTTGAGGGTTACTTCATCAGACATGTGCTAGAAATGATTGATTGAAGACCAATTATGCAAATAAAAATATGATGGTATTTATAGATTATGAAATTATGTAGCGATCAAATACTCATTTATTGTAGACGTAACACATTTGACTAGATACATTTGCTTCTGACACCGATTTAAAAAATATATTTATGTGTCGGTACCTTAATTGCTACCGGTTGGCAACAAGGTGTATTACGTACATTAAAACCACTTCAATGATAGTTATTACGAGATATACAACCAAGAGTTCTCTGAAATATATTTGTAGGTAGCTAAAAAGCTTATAAATTTCCTTAATTTTTTAAAAACCGAAGATCCCTGAAGGAAATTTAAACACAAAAACAGAATCAGAATCAATAAATCAAAACAAATACGCTTACAAATTCTTGAAAAATAAAAAAAATTCTAAACAAAACATGAAAAAGTGGACAAACAGACAGACAATATAATGCAGCTGCACCTAAGAAACACGAGGGACAACATTAATTAAAAATTTCCAGGGTCCAGCTGAAAAACGGATTTTTTTGTAGGTGGCGCTTATGTTATACTCTCGGCAGAGACACAGGGATTTAATTTATAGCGTTGTGTATCAATATTGAAATAAAACACATGTCCCCGTTAGCATCTTTGTCAGTAAACAGCTGAAAAGTAGTTAACATTTTGAGGTCAAGGTCACAAGGTCAAATTTGGTATCCATGGAAAGGTCTTGCCACAAGAAATTCATACATGAAATATGAAAGACCTTTTACTTAGCACTAAAGTTTAGATTTTCGAAAGTAGGTCAAACTCCCAAGGTCAAGGTCACAAGGTCAAACAATTGGTATCCATGTAAAGGTCTTGTCACAAGGAATTCACATGTAAAATATGAAAGCCCTATCACTTACCATTCGAAATTTATGGTCAAGGTTAAAGTTTTTCAAAAGTAGGTCAAACTCCAAGGTCACGTCTCAAGGTCAAAACATTTGGTATCCATAGAAAGGTCTTGTACGTCACAAGGAATACACATGTGAAATATGAAAGCCCTATCACTTACCATTCAAAAGTTATGGACAAGGTTAAAGTTTTTGCGGACAAACAGAACCACGGACAGACAGACCAAAAACTATATGCCCCCGAATCTTCGATTACGGGGACATAAGAATATAATATCATTAACATAAATAATATCAATATTGAAACATATGTCGTATTATTATAGCGAGCGGAGCTCGCCCTTATGGTAACGCGTATACACATACCTTATTGAGAAAATATGCTGACTCAAAGAATGAGAACTTTCAAAAAACTTTCGTCCCCTCGCAGACAGAGTTGCTGCGGAGATGCTGGATATTTAAGAGATTTCATTTGTACTAAATATCAGACACCCCTTTTAGCATTACCAATAAACCTATTGCATATTATAAAGTCAAAAGTGTCTGAACGTTGGTAAATTCTCCGTACTTTCAAAACTAAAGCGTGACGTCATTGTAGGCAACCAGAATTATAGCTTTAAAATCCGTTTGCCTAACAGGCGCCATTTTTTTCGACTCCAAGTAGACGTATATATGTTATACCCAATTTTTGTTTATAAGTTGAATTTATTGAAAACATTTTTCGTAAATCAGGTAAAGACAAAGCATCAATAAGGCGGCGTAACCACGGAATCTTTTTTTTTTTTAGGGAATCCGACATTTCCGGTTTTAAACGAGACGTTTCGCTCTGATTGCTCTGGCAAAATAGCGCTCAATTTATTCATATATGCAAATGTATTCATATGACGATTATATTACGTCATATACCTTTGTTTGAAACGCGCCAAATCTTAAACAAGAATGACCCGACATGCCAGGAAAATCAACTACATTTTAAATGCATCAGATCAAATAAATACAAAGAGCAGAATGCGCCCTTGTAAAATAAAACTGTTTCTAATCCAATTTAGCTTATTTATTACCAAAAAAAAAATTACCCACTCTACGTATCTTTATCCTGTCAAAGCCGATAAAGTGATTCCATCAATATGACAGGCCTATTTCTCAAAATATCGATTTTTCAACCCAAAAATGACAGAACTAAATTTCATTTTATGATTCTCAAGTTGACCAAATCCAGAATTTGATATCGCGATCTATCCGAAACGATGTGGAAAAATACACAGCTCCCTTGATTTCCTACTGATAAACAAAGTTAAAGTGCGGCTATTGACAAGTTTTGGACTTTCTTAACATTGAGGGTATGGGCAGTATCGCCTCGAATTTTCACCTCAAAAATGACAGAAGTAAAAATTCGTTTATTTATCAAAGATGTGGATTTATAAATTCAGATTGTTGTAGAGTTTCTTCCTATATGTGGACAAATTTGATTGGTGTCATGAAATGGCCGCTATGCAAATTAGGAAATTGAGCGCTATTTTGCCATATGTCTCGTCTCGGGTGGTTTCGTACTTTCAGAAGTCGGAATATGTTTTGTTTTTCTTTTGTTATTTTCAGCTAGCCTAAACACTATTCTTACAAAATTGAAATGAATTATAAAGAACCATATTTTAAGCCCCCCCCCTTAAAATGTTCATCTGCTGGTCTAGATCAATTTTACACATGCTTCCGTGTTTCCACTCGTCTTTCACTACTTTTTTGGCAATCATTAATTATTAAACAGAAAGTTTTGTAAGATAAGATAAACCAAGGACTTATTATAAGTCCTTGGATAAACCATCATAGTCTATAATGCAAGAAAATAAAAATAAAGATCTTTTTTTTTATTATTACTTTATATAATCATATTTATTTTCTCTCCGCTTGCTCAAAAAGGCTTTGCCTTGATTCATATTACATTCGTTTCGCATCTGTAAACTTCCGTTACAAGAGAGTGCCTACCGATCGATATTCAAAGAAACTTTTGATTTCTTGATTAATGCTTGTTGTGCTGGGGAATTATTTTTCTAAGCTGTATTTTGATAAAAGAGGGTTGCTAATGTCCGATTTATAAAGGTAAGTGATGTGTAAGTGTAAAAAGAAACGATTTGTATAACAAGATGGCGGCCCAACTTGCGCGCCTTTCTTCTTTCTCCTTTCTTCTGTCTATCGGCACTGTGATGTAAACATATAAACAGCTGACCGGGAAACCACCGTAGGTTAAAGTACAGACAGAAAAAAATTATCTTTGCCACGAGCGCCTATGAGCACGACATAGAAACATGAAACACAAAAGACCAACATAAACCAACAAGACCGACGGGAAATAACTGCAGACTTAGGACGGCCATCTGCCACGCAAGTAGCAAATAGTGTGTTTATCCGAATTACGTGCGCACAACCGTTCAACTTTTCCGGTTCGAAGAACGCACAATTGTAGTGTTAACCTCCTATCTGTAAGATGATCACACAAACAAGACAGTAAAACGCAGGGGCCTTAGCAACACAGACGAATATGTTCAGTAAAATGATAAAAAGGTGGGCCAACGAAATACAGTTCGTGTTCTGTCAGCTGTAGAGAAAGAAGGGGATTAAAAGCCCCCTTCACACTTTCACGGATCGGGCCTCAGCTAGCTACAGATCGAGAAAAATTCTACATCCGTAGCTCGATCCGGCACTAGTCTTGACAAGTCGTAGCTAACCTTGCCAAAATCCGTTGCTATCCGGGATGAGACAGAAAATGTTCAAAATTTTCTACGACTCCGCTACGGATAAATTTGTCGTAGCGGAGTCGTAAGGGAGTCTTAGCCACCAGTAGTGGAGTCGTAGAAATGCGTAGGGGAGTCTTAGCCACCCGTAGCGTAACCGTAGAAATCCGGGACAATTTTTGTGATAAAATAGCCCTACAATTAATTCTCATACGAATTGCTACGACTTACCTACGGATTCGATAAGGAAAGGATACGGAGAGCCCTAGATTGGGTCTTTTATTAATTTCAAATCTATCAGTATTCTGTGCTTTTTTCAGTCAAAATATGAGTTGATTCTACAACTATTCAGTTTCATATAGTAGTATGTGATATAAAGACATGCTTAAATCAATACTGTTACAAAACAAGTAAGACCGTCTCAACTTGAAAATATTAGATGTTTTCGTAAATAATTATGATTAAAAGTACAATGGAAATTCAACCCAGTCCTACTAATCCGTACTGAAGTCGTAGGTATCAGTGTGCGAATCGTGGCTATCGGTACTGGAATCGTGATAATCCGTAGGTATCCTAAGCAATCCGTACGCATGTCGTAGCAATACGTATCAAAATCGGAACGATATCCGTAGTAATCCGTTATATGTACTCGATAAGTATCAAACCGTAGCAATCTGTAATGGAGTCGTAGGTTCATAGTTTATCGAACATTTTGTGCCCGACTCGCAACGGATATATATATTTTTTTAATCGTAGCGGAGTCGTGGCTCGATCCGTGAAAGTGTGAAGGGGGTTTTAGGCTTTAAATGATAAAAAATTATACTATTTTGTGACGGAAAATTTACAAGTACATGTATATTTCGAGTAAAGTGCCAAACACTGTAAAATTAGGCGACTACATTCTTGTGCTTTACGATGTACTCAAAAATCTCAAATTCAACAAAACTTAAAGAGTCACAATATTGAAATAGTTCTTCTACATTATTATAAAACTCAGTGCACCAAATGCGCATTTGCAATAGTCTTGGGGATACATGTTTGATTTTGATTGAAGGTTACAACATACCAGAAAACCATGAGATTCATTGTAGATGTATCAAGTACATACTTATATTGTTAATTGTTCAAAGAAGTAATGTTTCAATTTTGACTTTGTAAGAATTTGTGCGGGGGAAACCGCTTTAGATACATTGTACCACTGAACCCTTTGTTGCACTTTCATTTACCAAGAAAAAAGAGGGGATTTCCAAGAAGTACTCAAGAACTATTAGAGATCGAAGTTGCTGATGTCTTTATATGACGTTCGTCGACGGTGTCTACACTTTGAGTTATTTTCATGTTACCATAATAGGTATTCATTCAGACTGATCCCTTAAACATCGTAAATGGATGTAAGGAAATTATATCATAATAAAAGTAATGGAGTCCGAGCCCGAGTAAATAGACAGACTTCATAATGTCAAACTTACGAATCGAACCAATATCATCATTTAATGAAGTCTTTTAAGAAGATTGAAAGGCAAAGCCTCTACAAAAGAAGTACAAGATCATGGAATATGGAAGAGAACCTTGCTGTCACATGTCCTCTAAAGGTAATCATGTACAATCTTCATATGACGAGGAAATGTATATAAAATATGACATGTCAGAAGGCAACGTCGCTCACCGTGTAGGTTTTTGGCATTTTTTTTTTAAAGTGATATAGCCAATGCCAGATTTTTTTTATTGAAGTAGGTCAAACTCTCAGATTAAATTCACCCGGTCAAGGTCCCAAATAAAAGGCTGGGTTATGAGAAATCTACATGTGAAATATCAAAGCCCTACCACATAAAGTTCATGAGATAAAGACAAGGTTAAACATTTACTTAAGTAGGTCAAACCCCAATATCCAGGTTACTGGAGGCGAATGTCAAGGGCCAAAATGAAAGGTGGTGTCACCAGAAATCTACATGTGAAAGAATAAAGCCCCAACCCTTGTAGTTCATGAGATATAGCTCAGGTTAAAGTTTTTTTAAAGAAGATCAATATATAAAAAGTCATGGTCCTACATAAAAGGTCTGGTCACGATGATCCTACTTGAAATATCAAAGCCCTTCCTCTTAGAGATCATGATATATAGCTCAGGTTGAACTATTGTAAGTGTACATGTTGGTTAAACTTGACGGTCAAGGTCACTTGTTCAAAAGTTAATGTCCCAAATGAAAGGTCATGTCATGAAGAATATACATGTGAAATAGCCTAGGTTAAAGTTTTGTCCACACAACCGACGACGCCGACGCTCAGGTAATAACATAAGGTATTATATATTATGCTATTGCGCACTACGACCAACATCATTTGATGTGTTTTAATTTGTGTTTTTAGAACACATTAAGGAAGTGAAGTAGTAAAGCTGAGAATTACATAAGCTCCCCGGACATGCCTAACGACTCGCTTAAAAATCTAATTATTCGAATGAATTTAAGATGTCAAGTCACATGAAGAAATGAAGTCTTGATATTAACGGCGTAACTACGAAAACAGTTGATGGATAAGTTCAGTGCGCAGCAGGCCAATGTTAAGGTAAAGCCATGCCCCTCAACAATGAGTTAAACTAACATATAAGTACGTAGGTAACATGTGTTAACTAACCTCATATGAATTGTGATCTCGGGTAATGAATTGACGTCATTAGTCTATTGGATCTGAAGTTCTTTCTAGAAAATACATATCATGTGATCATTTTCGTGAATAAAAACATTGTTATGAACAGTTAAAAATCCTACTATCTTTGAGATACTGATACATGATCGGCGGTGATTCTGGAGTGAAAAAAGCGCAATGAACTGTGTCATACACTTAATGGTCCTTATGTACCTTAGGCCACACTCAAAGAACCAGTACTTCTAGTTCTTTACTCAATTACGTTTCCAGTTGGTTCGCAGTTATTTGTCAATTTTCCATTAGTGTTGACGGGATTTATTTCCATTCTATTCATACATTGTGCTCTTAAACTTTACGTCTTCTGCATATTTATAAGTCTTTACATGCATCAAGGCTTTTAAGATGGAAATAATGCTGCAGATATTATATGAGATGTGAAATAAAACAAATACTGCTCTCCTAGTCGACAACACAAAGATATATGGGCATCATGCTCGTCTTCTTATCTGATCGATGTACATGTAATCAGGTTCATCTTTTCACCAAATAGAATAATGCATAATTACAGCTACCATTTGTATCTTATATCTTCTGTATTAAAAGCACATCCGGCGACGCATAAATTTTGAGGGAAAGACAACACACACAAAAAACAACATCCGGTTGCAATACCAACAGCAAAACGCCCATTGCAAAAACACAAAGCAGACACGTTACTTGAAATTTCTAAAACATGGGTCCTGTAGCATCATATCCCACCCATTCTGCTACTTCTTTTGGTACATTTTGGACATAATTTTCATACTTTTTGGCCATATTACATTGTTTTGACTGAGGATCACTGACGAGGGTTCAGTACCGAAACGTGCATGTCTGGTCCATGCTGTAAATTTATCAGGTTTTAAATGATGCTATTGAATTTAAAGATGTTTAACACGCATACAAAGAGACTCAAATGGTACAATGTCATAGAAACATCAAACATAAATGACTACACATAAACCAACGAGACCAATGGGCAATCGGTGGTTCCGACTTAGGACGGCCGGCCATCAGTCACGTCAGTAGCAGACGGTGTGGATATATCCGGATTACGTGCGCACCTATAATGAGTCTCGTTTTTTGTTTTACAATTACACTATCTGAAGGTTATTCATCTCTGTGAAGATGAAGTATTCGTGAATCGAAGAATTCAGAGCTCAATATTTACCTTTGTATCGTTTCTGATACATGTACCTAGATATGTTTCCAAAGCATTTTCATTTATCTCGTCGTCATCCAATGATGTTATCCTTAATTTTTCACAAAGTGGTACAATCAATGGTCCTGGCTTGTCGAATTCTTGAAGTGAATGACCATAAACTCGGTTCAGCCAGCAAAGTAGGACTGTTTCCCGTCCCCATTGCCATTGATAACCATTAACATAATTTTTGTGTTTTCAAAGGTCCCTACGCTTTACTGCTTGTGATCTTACAGTAAGAAGTTTTTTTTAATTATGGTATCTTACCGTACGAGGGTAATTTATTATGGTATGTAGAAAGATCTTCGTGTATCCGGGTTGTGCGCATGTAATCTGATTAAAAGCACCATTTACTGTTAAATAGCGGAAATCCACCCAAAGTAGGCGCTGTTTATATATTGGTCCCCCTCAAGTTTTGTGTTTGGTCTTTTAAAGTCATAACATATTATGTACTTACATGTATTTCTGTATTTTCTCGATAAGATCTGAATCAAATAAGGACGTCTGATAATTCAATGAAAACTGAAGCTAGATTCATACACTTGGCGGTAATTATCTATCAGTAAATAAAAAGTCCGACACAAATGAGTTAAAGAAGATCCTGGCGATAATCTCAACAGCACTCACAACAGAGCACCAAACCCAATATCAAATCTAAAACTCATGATCAAATGAGTTAAAGAAGATCCTGACGATAATCTCAACAACACTCACAATAGAGCACAAAATTGAGCATCGACGGACCCCTATCAAGCTAGAGGTGGGACCAGGTGCCACCTGGTTGCTTCCCCTGTTGACTAGCCGCATTCGCCGTCGATGTTCATGCACGAAAATGAAAACAATATATAAAATTATGGGCTGTCTGAGGTTATGTCTATATACATGTAGAAAGTGTTATGGCGACCATGTCAGGGGAAAATATTCAAAACACTTACTGTTCAATGGGCATACAATACGGAGATAATCACCAGCAATGAAAACAGCGGAACGAATTCTCATGAGACGAGAAAAAAGTCACGGATATCAAAATTCAAATATAATTTTTTAAAGGTGTGAGATTCAGGCACTTAGTGATAAAAATCTATAGTTATTAGAAATGAAATATATTGAACATACAGTATTCCTTTATTTTGAAATAAAGGTGCATTATGACATCTTTTTGCGCCTCAATTCACGAATTTAATGACGTAAGACCATAGAATCAAAGCCATTTACGACATCTGTTACAACTTTTTTCGGCCCTTATCATAGTTGTCTTGGCTCATATACATTTCATTGATGTGTCCTCTATTAGAGTTTCCATTATTTGTTATGAAGTTTATCAACAAAAAGCTATTCCACTCCGTGATAACTCCACTCATTGATATTTTACTGCATGCAAAAACGCTATCAGAGTGAAATAATGCTACTGATACAACAAAAGAGAGTAATTGATGCAAAAACATTTCATCTTTTCAAATTATTTGCGAAAAAAAATAATGTTGAAACAGAACACTTAGAACAAAAAAGATTCGGTAAGATTTATCGTCACGTGAAATGCAAATACGACAAAAACACACATTCTTTTTAAATTTCCGTAAAGCATTTTTTATTTCCCAGATATGAATAGATAATTATAGTCATACTATTATTTCTATTAGTTTATTAATCGAACAATTATTTATCTACAAAGGGAATATACTGGCCTTTTTAAAGATTCTTCGCTAAATGGCTAAGAAAGACTAATTTATGTAATTGTAAATTGACATTCATGTAATTTATAGGCATTGATATGTTTGCACAGAAGGAAATCATTGTAAAAGTTATAAACATAAATCAGAAAATCAGAGTAAATGCATACAGATGTGGCAAAATATCCATAAACAAATTAAAGTTCATATTTGATGTCAGAATTACTTGAAAAAGCAAGAAGATTTATATGTTATGTTTAAAGGAAATCGAATATAGTTACTGAAATTTACAAAATAAGATTCTTGCGACAAAACAGCAATTAGAAATTACGAATTAAATGACATTGTGTTGCTACATAGTTCGCCAGGGTATTGTCAAGAAACCCACATTTTTTTAAATTGAAAAATAGATGAAAAACTTCCGTTCATTTTACTGCTAGAGAAAAATAATTAAATGTGTAGAAATATAAATGATCCCCAGTGCAAGTGCGGAAGGTATTGTAGAATGCATTTTAGATGGCGCTGTTAAAACTCGTCCTTATTATTTCCATATATCACAAAAAAATGTTTTCTGGTGGTTTTTTTTTTATTTCTGAATTAAGATACGTGTAATGTAGTTCGACAAAAATAAGACATGGGTGATGAATTGACGGAGGTTATTCATTTAGCACACATACCATTTCTAAAAATAATTCTAAAAGAAAGGAGGGGATCTCCAACAACACTAGGTTGCAGCACCCACAGCAAAATCCCAAAACACCCATGCAAAAACACAGAACAGATACCAACAGAAAGAGACGCAAAAGGGACAAGGAACACCAACTCACAACATAGAAACATAAAAGACTACACATAAACCACCGAGACCAATGGGCAACCGGTGCCGACTTAGGACGGCCATCTGCCAATTAAATAGCAGACGGTGTGGTTATCCTGGATTACGTGCGCACAACCCTCTCACTTCTCCAGTTACCTAGAGGTCTCGAAGAACGTACAAATGTGGTGTAAAACAACCTCCTCACTGTAAGATGACGTCACACAAACAAGACCGCGAAACGCAGAGGCCCCAGAGACACAGATGAATATGTAAATGGATATAAAAAGAGGGCATGCGTAATACAGTCCGTGCTCTGCCGGCTGTAGCGAGCTCATGTATGTAATCACCCGAGGAGTCCGACTGACATTCAGAGAGGACAGGTGGTCGGGGCCCTGTCTTCTCTAAAGAGGTTTGGACAGGGCCCGTCATGGAGTCCCGTCGTCACAGTCAGTCAGAGTGCAAGTCTTAAGAATGCGCTCGTACAAGACTGTATATTGGTCAAGTACCAAGCTTAGTGTCCGTCTGGTGACATAAGGATCATATCCACGGTATAAAAGGCGTTTGATGACTCTGACGCATTTTCGATACATATGCTGTCTACCTTTGATCCTTCTTATTTTGTTAATTATGTCACCATAAAATGCAGGTTGTGAAATACCTAAAGTAATATACTCCGTTGCTTTTATGGGTCCGAATTTCAAAAGAAGTTGATCATAATTTTTGTAAAATTTCCAGAAAGTCTTTACTAGTTTGTGAAAGCGAAAACCTTGACCTAAAAGTTTCTTTGTAATTTGTAGATTTCTATTATGAAAATCCAAAACATCAGTACATGCTCTAGCATACCGGATGAGCTGTGAAATGTAGATACCGTAAGACGGTAATCTAGGGACATCACCGTCAAGCCAGGGGAAATTTACTATGTTGAAGCCAAAATCATCTCGTTTGTCATATACACTTGTGTAAATTTCTCCATTGACAATTTTGATATTTAGGTCCAAAAATGGTGTTTCAGTGTCTGTAAAGTTTGCCTTGTTTAGAGTCAATTCTTGTGGATAAATAACATCTTTATACTTTTCAAAAACAGGATTATCGATAGTAAGAATATCATCCAGGTACCTAGAAGTACTAATGAAGCATTTCACATCATCATGTTTTCTTTGCTTTTGAAGATTTTGAATAAATTCCTTTTCATATGTGTATAAAAATAAATCTGCAACAAGAGGCGCACAATTTGTACCCATAGGAATCCCTACAACCTGCTTGTAGAGATTCTCACCAAATCTTACATAAATGTTGTCCAAGAGGAAGGACAAGGCACTACACAGGTCGCTACATGTCCATGATTTGTATGATTTGTATTCTGTAGCGGAAAAGAAACCCTTTGATTCAGATGTACAAATATAAATTTTCCCCTCTCGATTATAGCACCATTTAATGAGTTTGGACAATTGATCATTGATCTTGTCGTGAGGAAGCGTGGTGTACATATTTGAAAAATCGTATGAAGCAATCGTATTGGCTTGAAAATTTCTAGATTTTATCTTGTCAATCACATCCCCGGAATTTTTTATAGACCAAAATAAATTTACATCATTCCTGTTAAGAACAGTTTCACAATATTTTGCAACGTGTTCCTTTACCGCCGTTAGGGCTGACGTCAGATGTCTAGACAAACTTGTAGTTGAGCAGTTGCTAGAATTAGCAATGTATCTAAATTTGTAAGGAGATTTGTGCAGTTTTGGTATGCAGTATATTGTAGGAAGATCCAATTTAGAAATAGGGATGTTGAATGAAGAAATTTCACTGCTATGTTTGCTCAAAATGTTAGGGACACTTTCATTGCTTTTGATATAAGTATTTGTAGACGAAAGTTCCGAAACTAAAGTTGATATATAGTAAAGTTTTCATATGATTATGGTGTTGTTGGCTGCTTTATCTGCAGGAGCGAAGACAAATTTTTCATGTAAATTACGTAATTTGGATTTAAAATATCTTTCAGATCTAGAACTTGGATTTTCAAAAAGATGAGGATTTCTGTGGAAGTTGTCTATTCGAATGTCAGTAATGTCCAAAATGAGGTTTTTCCAGTCATTCAGAGAATGCGATTCGACTCCTTCCGATTTACACCATCGTTTGGTATAGTTATCTAAGGCTTCCTTAAGTACTTCGCGACATTTAATAAAATCTATCTTGGACGGGATTCTATACTTAGGTCCTTTTTTGAGAAGACCACGGAGCTGCCTGTCTTGGATAATTGAAAAGTCACCTGTAATAATATGACCAGCTGGTTTATATAGATATTCAGATGTTGCACATTCTCAAGAAGTAGGACATGATTCAAGTATTTTAGGATCTGATTTTAGGATCTAAAGCATATCCATTATTTGTCAATCAACCTTATGCACAAAATTCATAAACTGAGTATAAATCATTGCTGATCATGAATATACAAAAAGATCGACGACAAATATTATCATTCATCAAATAACTTTATTTTGTCATTAGGAGTATTCATTCTAACGTATTTGCACTGAAAAGATGGATGGATCGTTTTCATAATAAAACTTAATTATGTCGTTGTGATCAAAGAAAATGTAGACTGAAGTTCCCTGACGTTGAATATTATCCTTATTCACTAAATGGAACGCACATCAACTCTAAAAGAACCTCTGAGAAGTATAAAAAATCTGGAAGTAATTTGACATTTAATCGATAATTACTAAGAATTTAAAGAACTTTTTGAGATAAAGGGCAATGGCCACAGTAAGATGGCAACATCACACTGTTACATTTAACAAAAAGAAAATGGTTTGGAAATTAGTTTGTAATTTTCTTCAAGAAGTTATAGAGTTGGAACCCTTCGACATTATTTAATAAAGCGAGGGAGTTTTTATATATATTGAAATTACAAGAGATAGATTAGGACAGGTTTTTTTTTGTGCATTTTTCTCTGAAGTGATGTAAATCGGGTAAACTACAATATTTAAGAATAACAATAAACATCAAAACAGTACCTACCGGTTTTCTACAATACCTACCGGTTTTCCGGTCTCAAAGTGGAGAGTAGGTATTTAAAGCAAAATCATAAGAATTTCCATTGGGACAGTTGCGAAGCTCGGAATAAACATTCCGAAGTGACACCAGGTGCCCGGGGAATGTCAGCGTTTCCTGTTTGCATGCAACGCCCGTCGCAACAGCTCCATGAAACCTTGTTAAATTCGGTGATTGTCTTGATGAGTGTGTTTGGTTGTGATGACAGCCGTTCAATGGTAATCAATAAAAACAACTTATAATACATTATCATTGATTTTCACTTTTATCTTGAGACCAAGGAAAGTACATAGACGTGGCATTGTAAGATTTTCTCGTCTCACAATCCACCTGGAGTATGAGATAACAAATTGTGACGTCATCATTAGCTTTTTGCACGTTTTGCTTTAATTCTTCTAAAATCATTGTAATGAAAAAATCATGGTAATAAAGTAATTAAATGATTGCAATAAAATTGATTGATAACTAAATAAGGTGAACAAGAAAAATAATCAAGACAATTGTGACAGAGAAAGTAGAATCTCACTATTTTATAACCGTGTTTTGCAAATCTTTCACACTCGCATGAACTTCCCTTGTCTCAGTCGCAACGTCGTATTTTTCTCACTCCTCATTTTATCATCACTATAAGGATTTAAAAAAAAAATAGAATCGATACAAAAAACTACACAAAGCTAACGATGGCGTGACATGACTTCTATGACGTCATAACAGGAGTCACGTAGAGTGTGAGACAAGGAAATCTCAAATTGCTCAATCTACTTTTTTGTTTCACGACGTAAGTGGGTGAGAATGAAAATAGCGTTGCTGTCTTGTTTGTGTGATCATCTGACAGTGAGAGGGCTATTGTACATAAAAAATTTGCATTAATACCAACTAGATAACACAACAAGATGGTGTACCTTTCTTGAAACATTAAAGAGAAACTTGGACAGATGGAAACCTATACAGCCAGAGGATACCCCAAAACAAACCCTGAGAAATTGTTGGAAAGAAAAACATGTATTAGAGGCATACATTTATATTAAAGGAGAATGAACCCAGAAATTGTTGTCGTATTTCCTTCTTAGTCACAGATGCTCCTATTTTGAATAGATTTTTGAAGCTCTTTCAGATTGAAGGCCCGCTTGTCAATATATTACACCAAGAACTAAAGGAAATCCTTCTAGGTCAGCAATAGGTGCATGTGTACAATGTACCTAGTTCTATATCGAGAAAAACTAAAACGTGACGGTTTCAATTAAGTCAGTCAAAAAGCGTTCCATTTACTTGTAATGATATTTCTTTATCGCCTGCCAATAGTGTATTTATCCTATTATTCATTTGTACATGCATGGATATTTCAAATAACAAGACCAATTTCTGAGAACAAAACTAGTTTCAGGTAATCTAAATTTAAGATCATGTGATAACTTCATGCTGATTTGAAAAACGTTGAAGGTAAATAATTATTGTGACACATATTGTCTAATCATTCAACTTTTTCAGATTTTGTTCTAGAAAGTGTAGACGTTCATACGAGACGTAACAAATAACTGTTTTTGATTGTAGCATGGGAAGTTTGATATGTAAATGTCAAACAAAAAACCCAAATCAATTTATACACCGCAATTAATGGGTTTACAGGACATGAGAATTTGCAAAATTGCATTCCCCATAGAAATAAGATTGGGTCATGGTTGCAATATTTTTTTAGAGATTATATCCCTTGATATCTAGCAAGTATTTCTTACTTTTTTCCGAGTGGTTGATGGGTGTTTTTTTTTTTTTTTGAGTTTGTTCTACAACATATGTATCTATACTACTAAAGGAACGAATTAGCCGATTCTCAACCGAAACGAAGAGGACAGAGATAAATGGTGTAATATGAAGATATAGCAAAATGTTATGACAATGTGCATGTGATAATTATTAAGAATCAAGTATTTCTAAAAAACGTGTCATTAATTTTGTCCCACCGTTTTCCTAAAACAAATCTTAGAAAATCTAAAGCACAAAACCGGCGTCAGACACTAACCATTAACTGAATATTTTCCACTGATTTATGCCCCCATTCTAATCCCCGACTTCTTACGTATCACTTTATTAGTAAGACGATTCTTGCAAGGCGTTTCTAATGTTAGTAGAAGGCTATATTTCGCCCCAGTTCCATATTCATTGTAAGAGAAAAACTTTGAGTTAGGGCATTGTTAATCTACCTTTAATTTAGAATCGCAACTTAGTTGAAATAACACATCAGCAGTGTTTACTAAATCACTAGTGTTTTTTAAAAAGTAACGCATCACGTCATTGTTTGCAGTAGCTAATTATATACCATTGGTGACTTATTCGGACACACATCCTGTCTCTGTTGGTTGGAAAAATTAAGATATGATTTTTTTATCGAAATACGAATAAAGACAAAAATTAAAGGGTAGAGGCGGATCGAGAATCTAGATTTAGGGGGCATGTTCAAATATAAATATACATAATTTATGTTATAGTAGAGATACAAATTTAAAATGTATTCGTATTTTCTCTGAAAAGGAGTCTTTCCAAAATTTGACCAGAAATACACCGAACAAAACATACAGGATTTTACTATATTACGCAGCATTAAAGAATGTATATATAATGTCGAAGGGTTCCAACACTATACATTCTTGAAGAAAATTCCAAACCAATTTCCATGCACCATACACGTGTTTCGAATATTAAATTCTCATCAGTGATGCTTCTAGCGGAGCCACCAAAACTCTTTTCAGTAGCGCCCTCTTTAATTTTTTGTACATTTACATCAGAGAGAGAGAGAGCGCGGCTCCAAATTTCCTGTAGGGTCGACTCAGTAGCATAAACAAATAAAATCTATGTTCAAAATAGCAATGGAGGGATGGTAAACACAGAAAAGGTGACATTAGCAAATAAAAGGTCGATTTCGTGAAAAGAGCACAATTTTGGCATAAACTAGCCTCCTCGTTTTGGACAGAGAAAGATAATTTGTGTTGGACATAGTTATCACAAAGGCATTTGACATATTTTACTTTGCCATAGAAACACGTATGTACTCTATTCCTTCAATGTATCCCATATATGGCAGTTAAAAAGCAATTAGTTTTTCGGTTCAATTTCTGATACAGATACGTTATATGACAAATATGGATAATGACCATATCCCGGTATACAGCACAAAATGTGATTCAGAAAATCAGAAACTGAAGGCAAACAAAATCAGGATATAACAGGAACCAAAGCAAAAGAACAAAAGCATCCACCATATAAAAAGAAGCGAACTGTCGATATGGGAGTCAGACCAGGTGCCCAGGAAGAGTAAGCATCTCCTGCTTGCATGCAACACCCGCCGCTTCAATTCGGTAGAACTATCACATCCGGTTACTTCCATTTCAGAAGACATCGAGTACAATCTTTGGTTCAAATGGTCTATGACAGAATGTCATCCACCATTCTGGAGAGTGGAACATCATAGTGTATGGCGAGTTCCCCATATCGACCGTAGAACTTCCTCAGTGACGATGTTAGTCGGTCAGAAACCATATCCCTGACTGAGTAGCTTATCTGAAAGACGGCTAGCTCTCAGAACAAAATCCGTATATTTGGTACTTGCTCTGGCATAGAGTATCAGCTGAGATATGAACACGCCATAAGCAGGCTATGAAGGGATGTTGCTACTCAGAAAAGGAAAATATGTAATGCTGAAATTGAAGTCGTTACGTTTGTCATAGAATGAGATGTTCAAATGACCATCAGTGTCGTAGGACAACATTATGTCCAAATAGGATGCTGAATTATTTGTCTCTGTAGTTTCTTTTACTTCAAGCTCCGAAGGATGTATACTGCTGAGGTAATCCGCGAAATTTGGATTATTGATGAACAACATATCGTCTATGTATCTGTAAGTGAAGGTGAAGTCAGAAGCTAAGTACCTTTTCTCTTCAGAGACCGAAGATTGAATTCAGCTTCGCAAGAGTAAATGAAAATGTCGGCAAGGGATGGGGCACAATTGGTCCCCCTTGGAATTCAGACAATTTGCTGGAAGACCTTTCCTCCAAACACCACAAAAATGTTGTCGATCAGAAAGTTTAACATCTGAATAATATCTTTTTCAGTGTACTAATTTTTAGAATTGGACTTTTCTTTTACAAAGTAGGCTTTGTCCATACTTAACAACGATAAATTTGTATATGCGATTGCCGTTCTTGCTTGCTTGTATCGAGGTCTCTTTCAGGTATTAATCCCACGATCGTGACTTTCTTCTTTAACTCATTTCTTTAAATGACTTATCATGTAAACTTACAAATAAGCAAACCAGGACAATTTCACCGCTTCCCAGTTAGCTTTATAGTTTTTTATTTCCTTAATTGTTACATGTACACCAAAACGTATAATTATAGGTAAACGACGAACTTGGAAGTTTCAATTTATACAGGAAATAAGAACTTATCATTACGATTCCCTACGATAATAAAACATATTTCAAGAACTGTATATACACTGTATTTCAACGAAATTTACAAACTTGCAAGAAAGAATTATACCAATTTTATTATTTTAATATAATTTTTTCCAAAAGAAATCAAAATCGATGTTCAGAGTAGATTGGAAAATAGTCTAAGCCTCCTAGCAAACACTAAGATGTTGATAGTAAAATAATAATTCAAGAAAATATCTGTGGGGGATTCATACGGCATATTATTGTGATAAATGTGTAAAATTGGTTGCTAACAAATATACATTGACATCTTAATTGTGACTGTACGTCAAATTTAATTCAATGAAGCTAAGGTATTGTTAGATCTCGTGTCTAGATTTAATTAGCTACCATCTGCCAGTTGTATTCACAAGAAAGGGAAGTTTGTATGCTAAGCTGAAATCAATGAAACAATCCTTACAGCATGTTCGCATATCAATCAAGTATTATGTACTAATAAAGAAATAAATCAAATTTTCTCAATTTATTTTTCAATCGATCAAGTCGAATAATGGATATTCCTTTTCGCTCTTGATACTAAAATACAAAAATGAAGTTTAAGAATAACATTAAAGTAAAATCTGCCGGAAATAATTAAATTTGGCAAATTAAAAAAAACTCCCAAATTACATCTTTAGATCAAATACAAATTTTCATAAAATGATGACAGATATAAATAGTCATCGCTGTTTAGATATACGAAAACACACAACAAATGTATATAATTAGCCATACTTCATCTTCCTGAAATTTAGGATACTGTTGGATATGCGCGTTGTTAGAGTACCAAATGCAGTTGTTGGATTTGTATTTTCATACATTCATGCCTTTTTTACACACTTGCGTAATTATAATTCTTTTATAATCATATATATGCACAGCTGGTGTAATTTCCTTAGATGAAACTATTGAAATGAGTTAAAGAAGATCCAGACGATAATCCCAACAACACCCACAATAGAGCACCAAATTGAGCATCGACGGACCCCCAGCAAGCCATAGGTGGGACCAGGTGCCCAGGAGGAGTAAGCATCCCCTGTTGGCTAGCCGCATACCCGAAAGTAACGTTTTGCGTTTCAACATGTTGACGTTGGTGACGCCACGATGCATACGCAACAGAAACATGCCGGGAATGCTGTTCTAACCTGCAAACTGAACCAGCGGTGACTTAAATTTTAACATAACCCTCTTACCTGGAAACGCGATTTCAGAAAGCAGGAATGGAACTGTCAATTGTTGTGCACATATATAGAATAAAGGTCATAATTTGTGTTTAGTTATGGGTATGCTACACACAGCAATGAGTTAAAGAAGATCCTGACGATAATCCCAACGGCACTCACAATAGATCACAAAATTAAGCATCGACGGACCCCCGGCAAAGTCAGAGGTGGGACTAGGTGTCCGGGAGGAGTAAGCATCCCCTGTTGGCTAGCCGCACCCATCAAGTGTATTTATCGCATGAAATGCTTAAACGCGCATTACATGAACGATAAAGGCACTTGCTCTGTGCTGCATACCCGTAGTAAAACACAATTTCTCTATATGAAAATAACTATTGAAATGTCAGACTGAAGTCAATACGTCAGCGATTCATATCATGAAAGGTTTTGTTGTTCGGATTATCTGTCCACAGTCATCAGATTCGTCAGGAAATAAAGAGGCCTCAAGGTAGACACTACACTTCAATAAATATGACGTCCTTATTCTAAGGCAATTCTGTCGATAAATTAAAGACGACAATCGGACATTTAGGTGCAAAGTTCATATCCCAAATAGATGTCATATACTAAATTATCGCGTATCTGACTCGAGTGGGCAAATTAATTATCAAGCGATGTGTCCGTCAATTCGGTACTGTCGTTTTGAAATGTAGGAATGAACGAATTCTGAATATAATTGTATACTGTAGAAATTCATCATGCCAATTAGTAAAGTTCTTTGCAATGTACTTTTCTCCTAATATAGAGGAAAAGAATACTCTTGTACTTTATGTGTTAATTTTCTTTCACTCCCACAATTAAGTAATCGTGGTGAGAGCAAAGATTTAAGGACAGGGTAGAAAATCTGAAAATGAAGTTTGATTGGCACGAGACCTTAATTTAAGCCTCCATAATGTCAACAAGATTGTGTTGATGACATGAAATCAAGTTAATTTCCGACTATTTTGAATCCATCAGGCCTTTGATTTGAGACCCCCGCAAATGTATTGAAAGAATCTATTGATTTGAGAATCTTTCGTCTTTTATTTCCGTCTTTACGTGTATGCATGAATCGAGAATGCCAAAGCGATGTCATAATAACATTAAGAAACAACGTTTTCATCGTGAATACACTGTTTTCTTGCACATTTCGCTTGTGTCTCACTTTAGATTTTTATTAGTTCAAAAAGGGGAAGGAAAGATTTCCATTAAACAGTTTGCGTTTGCGTTTGCATATCAATGTCAATATAAGCAAAATATTCTGCATTTCCAAGTTCTTTTTCAAACGAACATTACAACATAATCTGTCCTCTTAGTGCTTTTTTGCTTTATTTTGTGTATACCTTAGTATACAATGTTTTTATATTGCTTAATATGTGATTGGCCGCTGTTGGCTTTTTGTTTTGTTTTTGTGAAGTTTAATTCTTTATGTGTACCTTTTTTGAATGTATCTTACTGTTATCTTTTCCCTTTTAATTTTATTTTTGGCTGGTAGTTAGAAAGGACAGAACAATCGATCATTTCTATTACCGAAATGAAAGTTCTTTCATATAGGTCATTCAGACATTTCAGAAAAGATATCTTGTTTCACAAAATCTTCATAAAGGAGAAGGAAGCTTGTCCTATACTTAAGGTGAGAAGTGCGTAGCATGACTGTCGTTCAAGCCTTGAAAATGAGTTATGAGCAAATGTCGTTTTCTTCAATTACGTCAAAGACCTCTGAAATTGGCGAACGTAAGGTTATCTATTTCTAATCAACCTACTGCCTACATTATTGATATTGTCTTACTGTATTTGGATTTTTTTCAAATCTCATTTTATTAGGAAAAATAGCAAAACTAACTTTTTAATAGAGTCTGTCATTTCCAATCATCAATACTCTATGACGTTTTCAACAGTAAAGCAAAACTTTTTGAAGGACTTTGTCATCACACTGGTAAAGGGTTTGAGTACAGGTTAATATTGTTAGAGAGGAAGGGGTTAAATTTGGAGCCGCACACTTTCTGTAAACTAAATGCAAAAATTTAAATTCTAAAAATAAAATTCCAGGAATTGTGGTCCCCGCTTTTGGGTGTTTATCTTTCAAGAAATGCTTACAGACCAACCTACCCCCATTCTTAAGTTTTCATTATATATCTCATGTATTATCAAAATTCTAAATGTCAAAAGATACAGATTTAACTCTAAGAAAAGCTCAAAACTTTTGTTACCAAGGGTAAGGTTTTGTGAAAAGGAATGTACATGTGAAATATGAAAGTCTTATAATTTAACATCCAAAAGTTATCGTCGAGGTTGAAGTTTTTAAATGTGGGTCAACCTCCAAGGACGAGGTCACAAAGTCAGAATGTTCTTGAAAGGTCTAGTCACAAATGCAATAAAGAAGATGGAATACACATGTGAAATATGAAAGCCCTATCATAATCCTTTCAAAACTTATGGTCATGGTTTTGAAAATAAGGTCAAACTCCATGGTCAAGGTCATAAGGTCAAAATTTTGGTATCCATGGAAAGCTATTGTCACGAGGAATACACATGTGAAATATGAAGGCCCTGTCATTTACAATTCAAAAGTTATGTACAAGGTTAAAGTTTTTATGACTGACGGACAGACGGACGGGACGGTTTTAAAAAATAAACCAAAGAGCGCGAGTGAAATGAATTTGGGCGGCTTATACAAAGCACTTTGGATGGAAGCATCACTGATGAGAATTAAATAGTCGAAATACGTGTCTGGTGCATGAAAATTGGTTTGGAAATTTTCTTCAAGAAGGTATAGAGTTGGAACACTTCCGTAATATAAATAAAAACACTTATTTCTTATTATACGTCTTTCTAGAATGATCAGTAATATTCTTGATCTGGATTGCGATGAAATGGCTGTCAACATTAAATTTACAAAAACAAGACATCTTTACCTGCTGTGTACATCGACACAATCACCGAATATGACAAGTTTTCATGGAACTGTTGTGAGAGGTAATACATGCAAACAGGAGATGCTGACTCTCCCTGTGCCCCTGGTCACACTTCTGAATAGTGTTTATTCCGGGGTTCGCAACTGTTCCAGGCGAAATTCTAATGAATTTGCCTTACCCTCTTGACTTTGAGACTGAATAACGGGTTGGTACTTCATCTATATACATTGTATATTACTTTTTTTTATTATTATTTTTTGTCTTTGATTATAATATATAATATATATTATAATAATTTCCTTTCGAAGCGTCAAGCATTTAAACTCCCCCCCCCCCCTGACTGGATGTTCCCAGTGTAAAAAATACTTCTTTCTAGCCATGTCACGTGAAAGAATCCTTCTTTTGGCCCTTTGTCATCATGTGTATTATTTTGCTATTTTGGAAACTTGTCATTTCATTCAAAACTATCATCGAAATTAAAGTAGGTTAGCATCTTAGCACCATCCCTCCAATGCTATTTTGACCATAGTGTTTCAGATTTATAATAGAGTAATGACATTTTACTATGCTACTAAATTGACCTTTCACGAAAAATGAAACCAGAAGGCGCTACTGAAATACGTTTAGCTATGTCAGTTAATCACTTCGGCATTTAGCAGGTACCGCTGATGATGATTCAGGATCCCAAACACGTGTCTGGTGCATTGAAATTGGTTTTAAAATTTCATCAAGAAGGTTAAGATTTGGACGACCTTGGTATACTTTTAGTGACTTGTTCCTCCAATGCTCTTTTGGACATAGATTTTATTTATCTATGCTACTGAATCGTTCCTACGGAAAATTTGGAACCAAGATCTCTTTAAATACAATATACATCAAATTAAAAAAAAAATAAAGTAGAGGGCGCTACTAAATTAACTTCGGCTTTGTCTGAAAATCACTTTTAGTACCACTGAATATTTCTTTCGAAACGTTGTTCAAGAAGGCAACGAATTGGAACACTTCAATTATCTTGTTGACATGGTCGCCATACCACTTTCTATATAGACATAACATCAGACAGTGCATGCTTTGTAGATATTGTTTTCAGTTTCGTGCGTGAACATCGACGGCAGGTGCGGCTAACCAAACAGGGGATGCTTACTCCTCCCGGGCACCTGGTCTCACTTCCAGCATGCTGGGCGTCCGTCGATGCTCTATATGGGGCTCTATCGTAGGTGCTGTTGAAATTGTCGTCAGGATCTTCTTTATCTCATTATAATTGTGTTGTGACATGACCGGAGACATTATATGCACAAATATCAATCCGAAAAATGAAACCAGAGGGTACTACTGAAATACGTTTGACTATGTCTTCTCATAATGCTTTTCTTATCGACTTCACGAACATACATGTACTCACATTTGTAAGTGTTGGTAAACAACTTTATGAATTCACCATCCTCTCATAATATTGAATATTAATATCCGTTATTAGGAAAGTAATGACATTTTGATGGTTATGTAGGTTGTTTGAGTTACAAATATGGATAATGACCATATCCCTGTATACAGCACAAAATCGATAATTCAGAAAATCAGAAACCGAAGGCATACAAAATCAGGATAAAACAGGACCCAAAGCAAACAAACAAAAACCTCCAACACATGAAAAGAAGCGAACTCCCGACATGGGAGTGAGACCAGGTGCCCAGGAAGAGTAAGCATCTCCTGCTTGCTTGCAACACCCGCCGCTTCAATTCGGTAGAACTGTCACATCCGGTTACTTCCATTTTGGAAGACATTGAGTACAATCTTTGGTTGGATGGTTCAAATGGTCTATGACAGAATATCATCCACCATTCTGGAGAGTGGGACATCATAGTGTATGACGAGTTCCCAATATCGACCGTAGAACTTTCTCAGTGACGATGTTAGTCGGTCGCAAACATATCCCTGACTGAGAAGCTTATCTGAAAGACGCCTAGCTCTCAGAACAAAATCCGTATATTTGGTACTTGCTCTGGCATAGCGTTTCAACTGAGATATGAACACGCCATAAGCAGGCTATGAAGGGATGTTGCTACTCAGAAAAGGAAAGTTTGTAATGCTGAAATTGAAGTCGTCGCGAATTTTGAATTATTTATGGACAACACATCGTCTATGTATCTGTAAGTGAAGTTGAAGTCAGAAGCTAAGTATCTTTTCCCTTCAGAGACCAAAGATTGAATGAATTCAGCTTCGTACGAGTATAGGAGAATGTCGGCAAGCATAGCAATTCTACAGATTTTGATATAGGATGGCTTATACTATACATACGTATCATTTGCAATCATATATATTATTTTACTATCTATATTTCCTGAAATATGTGTTGTCAAAGACCATAATTTGATTGACCAACTACAATGTATATTGTGTACGACTTTGTTCAATAAAGCTGCATTTTTGGATGTTTGGGGTTGTTTGCTTCAATATGTGAATATATTACGGATTTCATGACGACTTTTGAATTTTAATATTATGAAATATTGTGTAAAGAAGTCAAACTGTTAGTATCATTTAATCTCTCTCTCCTCGACAATGTAAAGCTGTACTGAACCCTTTACCATTGTAATTACATGTATTTGGAAAAATTAAAGCACTGTAATATCACATTTTGTTCAAAATAATGGAAGTTATATAAGGTAAGCACCACAAAATAACACCAAAAGTGACGGATGTGCTCGGCAAACAGGGGATGCTTACTATCACCCGACCACTGAACTCATTCCAACTTTTACTTTTGCAGATCTCTTTTCCAGAAGTATATTTTTCATGATTTCATTTGGACATACATTTTGGATTCGATATTTTAGCTTTGGTTTGAGCTTTTGCTAACTAATTCATGCACCATTACCATTTAAACTTCGAATGAATTATGAACTTGCAATATTGAATATTAACGTCTATCAAAACCCCAGTTGCGAAGAATATAGACGTTTTAGTTGGAAACATCGTAGGTAATGCCATGAAAACAACGATATAGTAGGACAAATAGATGAGATTATAAATATCAATTAAATTATAGGAGGACGAATACAAGTTTTGTTTTTAGAGTCGAAGACTTATTCACTGAGAGGCAAAACATCAAACATAAAAAAATGCTCAGACTGACATGATTTATAGTAAGTATATTTGTCTGACACGTAATATAAATGATTTATCATCAAACACGAAGATCAATTATCACTTGCTCGGGTTTCACAATGTAACAACTTCTAAGGAAAATGCCAAACCATATTTGATACAGATGAACCTGAATAAGAGGCTGAGGTTTACATTTATATATTTTCACATCTGCCTTTTACAATGAGGCCAAACATTGCTACGAGCAAGTGTCTTAGGTCTTCACCCAATATCGAAATTTGTCTCTATTCACCCATATGACCACCAACAATACAGAAAATCATATATCTACAATCCTTGTATTGTTGCGCAAAGTGCTCTGATTTCGTACTAGCTCGGCATACAGAAATCTGCTAATATCGAATGGTAAGTTATCAATGTCGACAACATCCACTACGTGTTGGCTTAGTTTCACAATAATGAACACTGTCACCCTATTTTATTATTATTATAAACATGTTCAATGCTATCATCCGTTGCGCAGTGCTTATTCAAAACTTGATGTTTGAATGTTACAAATTATGCACAGCTTTTCTTAAAGACCTTTGTTTCACTGATGTTTGAATCAAAGAAATCCTGTTTTCTTGAGGATCATGTTTGGTGTTTTCCATCTACTTCATTAATATTTAGATCTCCTTTATCTCATTTGTATTTCAAAAAGAACAAATAAACTATAGGAGATTGTAAAGGTATTGTAAATGCTTTTCAATTCTTTATCGCGGAGGACTTGTGCGAAGTCTAACATTACGTTCTTGAACCTATTGTTATAGACATATTGTTTAGATTGAGGATCACTGACGAGGGTTAAGTACCCGAAACGTGCATGTCTGGCCCATGCTGAAAATTTATCTGTTCTTAAATGATGCTATTGAACTTGAAGACGTTTAACATTGTAGTACATTCTAATATAGTAAATATATGGAAAACACCGAAGATGATCCGCAAGAAAGCAAGATTCTCATGTTCTGAGTGTAAAGGAGATATCATCTGTGTCACATGCTACATGTACACTCAGAACATGTAATTGTTATGTACACTTACTGAAATTGGTTACTTATCCTAAAACTAAGGGATATCTCCTGTTTTTAAAAAAAAGTATGTTAGTCGAAAATGTCCAAGGACAAAGTTCAAATACAGGTCTTCGGCCGTGATGGTCAAATTAAATGATTTTCTATGTTAGAAAAGAAGTCTTGACGGAACACTCGACACTTTTATTAAAGCACATTTATATAATAACTGAATTTTAATGTGTGACATACGAAGAGTTACTTTTTCCAAAGAGAGCTATTATTGAACGAAATGCAGAAACATTTGTAAGGAAATTGAGAGTTTATTCAAGGAAATTGGACGATGTCTGTACAATTATGCAAATGGGGTCGAAAAGGCTTGTTTGAATAATTCTCTATAAAACTCCTACTCAGTAATGAAGCAATAGCATTATCGAATGCGTATAGAAAATTATTAACAAATCGAACAAACTTAGATTGAACTACTTGTCTGTTCCTTTTATACATACTAGCTGAACATAATTTGAATAATAAACATTTTGGTATAATAGATCACATTTCCCATTCCACTTCATTGTGGTGATGAAATGATCAAAAAGTCGTGAATACATCCGCTTGTAAGAAATCTTATTTACTGACGTTACATCATTCAACAACGACAGGCCTTTGTTTAAGTGAAACGATGAAGCGTCATGTAATTAGATTTTTATCCATTCTCCGAATAAACAGATGAGTTATCTGCGGTAGGAACCAAATACTCTGATTGATTACTTACAACAGCAGAATAAAGCTTCTCAACATATAAATAGGCAAAAGTGAGGGTCATTCTTAGTATGAGAAAACCAAGAAAATGCCGTGTTAAACGTTTTCATTTTCTTCTTATTTGTCATACTTTAATATCATTTGGGGGTTGTCTTTGGATATATAGGCCACCAAAACACAGATGATAATATAGGGTTATTTTTTGTGTTTTCCATATTTGCTTAGTTATTGCGCTGTGGTTTGTCGTATTGGCCTGAAGAGAAGTCAAAAGTCAATACGACAGACCGAGGCGCACTAACTAGGCCAATATGGAAAACACTATTTAATGAGCGTATTATTTATTAACTCGGCCAATATGATATCGAAATTAAACAAAATGTTTTTCATAAAAAAAACAGATGTCTCCCCCTCCCTCTAAGTTACTTTGACCTTAGGCCAAAATGCAAAATGATGTAAAACCTTTGAGTCATGGGCAACATCATACTAAAACATGAAAGTGATTCATTACATTGTTTGAGGTAAAGCCCAAACATGATTGGCATATACAATTTCATTATAAGCATATTTAAAGAAATTGACTTTGGTCACATGACCTTGGATATAGGTGATCTGAAACCTACACTCACTGACGAGGGTTAAATACCCGAAACATGCATGTCTGGTCCATGCTGCAAACTTATCTGCTTTTAAATGATGCTATTGAATTTGAAGATGTTTAACATTGTAAGGATCATGAGAAACAAAAAACTGAATTAGTAATTGGATACACGGTTCAAAATATAAAGCCTAAACATTATTAGCATAGACAATTTCAGCCTGGACATGCTTAGCATATACAATTTCATTACCAAAGTAAGAAGCTACCTTAACCATGTGACCTTGGGACAATGTGATAAGAAACATTTAGTCCTTAGAAACAACATACTAAAATATGAAAACAATTGTAAGAAGGGTTCAGGAGATATAGCCCAGACAATATTAGTACGTACAATTTCATTAAAAAGAACTAAATGATCTTGACCTTGGGCACATGACCTTGGGTCAAGATGATAAGAAACCCTCCAATCCTGAGCAACAGCATACTATAAATTAAGAGTGATCAGTATACGATTCCACAGATATAGCCAAGACTCAATAGCATTTACAATTTCATTAAAAAATGTAATACTTGACCTTAGTCATATGATCTTGGATCAAGGAGGTGTGAAACCTTTGGGTCATCAGCACCATCATAAAATATGACGTGATCCAATCACGGTTCAAAAGATTCAGCCTGGACATAATGTATATAACAAATACAATTTCATTTTAAATATACTAATTGACCTTGACTTTGGTCACATGACCTTGAATCAACGTGATGTGAAACTTTTACGTGATAAGCAACAACATAATAAAATATGACGGTGATCTGATAAATAGTTAAAAGAGATATAGCCCAAATGGGATAGCATGTACAATTTCATTAAAATGTACTTGGTAACTTTGACCTTGATCAAATGAACATGGGTCCAGGTGAAACCTTTTGGTCATGACTAAATACATTCTTAAACTTGAAAGCAATCCAGTATGCGGTCCAAGGGATAAAGCCTAAACAAGAATATATCTACAATTTCATTAAAAAATGTAGTAAGTGACCTTGGCCTTGGGTCAAGGTGATGTGAAGCCTTCGTGTCATAAGCAAAAACATACTTAAATATGAAAGTGATCCGGCAAACGGTTCAAGAGATAAAGCCCAGACAAGAATGTATGCACAATATCATTATAAATGCACTAAGTGACCTTGACCTTGGTCACATGACATTGGGTCAAGGTGATGTGAAACCTACGGGTCATTAGCAACAACATTCTTAGATATGAAAGTGATCCAGCAAATGGTTCAAGAGATATAGCTTGCACAGGAATGTATGCATAATTTCATTAAAAATGCACTAAGTGACCTTGACCTTGGTCACATGACCTTGGTCATGGTGATGTGAAACCTTTGGGTCATAAGCAACAACATACTAAAATATGAAAGTTATCCGGCAAACGGTTCAAGGGATATAGCACGGACTGGAATGTATGTACAGTTTAATTAAAAATGCACTAAGTGACCTTGACCTTGATTAATGACCTTGGGTCAAGGTGATGTGAAACCTATGGGTCATAAGCAACAACATACTAAAATATGAAAGTGATCCGGCAAACGGTTCAAGAGATATAGCCCGGACAGGAATGTATGCATAATTTCAATAAAAATGCACTAATTGACCTTGAACTTGGTCACATGACCTTGGGTCAAGGTGATGTGAAACCTTTGGGTCATAAGCAACAACATACTAAAATATGAAAGTGATCCGGCAAACGGTTCAAGAGATATAGCCCGGACAGGAATGTATGTATAATTTCATTAAAATGCACTAAGTGACCTTGACCTTGGTCACATGACATTGGGTCAAGGTGATGTGAAACCTTCGGGTCATAAGCAACAACATACTAAAATATGAAAGTGATCCAACAAACGGTTCAAGAGATATACCCCGGACAGGAATGTATGCATAATTTCATTAAAAATGCACTAAGTGACCTTGACCTTGGTCACATGACCTTGGGTCAAGGTGATGTGAAACCTTCGGGTCATAAGCAACAACATACTAAAATATGAAAGTGATCGGGCAAACGGTTCAGGAGATATAGCCCGGACACGATGTGTGACAGACGGACAGACAGACAGACGGACGACGAAGGCAAAACCAATATGTCTCCTCATCGTTGGGGGCAGACATACTTAGCCAATACTGCAGATAAATCGGAAAACGCTTATTAATCATTATCATCAACAACGCCACAATGCTTTTCTTGTCTATTTTGCTTTACAAAAACGGCGCCATCTTGCTATAATCGCTTAAACTTTACATTCACGTGATTTCAATATTGGCCGAGTTTTCAATATCGGCGCATTTTTCTTAATATTGGCTTAGTTGTGTCGATATTGAATTAGTTCGAACACTGCCATCTTGCTTTCATCGCTTGAACTTCGCATTAATCACGTGACTTCAATATTGGCGTACTTTTGTCAATATTGCCTTAGTTTGCATTCTTGTATTGTGTGGGCAGAAAATTCCGTATAAAACCAATATTACTATAGCTAATTAATAATAGAAAGTATACGTTATTCAAACAAATCTGAAGCCATAAGACAGTCAAATATCATATTAAATCAGTGAATAAGAGTCAGATACAAAAGCCCAACATATATTAAACAGAACTAGAAAATAGGACAAATTAAACAGAATGAGGCTACAGCACAAGCTCCAACCGTATCTAAGGAACCAATGCGGAAGGTATTGTAGTCGGCGCTGTTAATCATGTCGTGTTAATGTATAACATTATCTAACGCAAGCATTACAAGGACAAAAAAGTAAGCTTAAAGCCCATCCCCAGTTTATGTGTAAGTGTTACCATAGTTTCGCTGTTCGGCCACGGTATGACCAAAATCAAAAGTAAAAGAGCCATCCTGAATAAATTTGATAAAGAAATATATGTGTACGCACTATAATTGATAAACGCATCTTCCTTGATACCTAAGTGGTGGAATATCAATGTCTTTCAATCCGCCCAAACGCTAAACGGAAACAATTATCTGCATTTTTTTTTTCGTTCATATTCGAATTCGAAACACCTGTCTAGTACAACAAAATTGGTACTATAGAACATATATTTCAATATTGACAATCTGCACCATTGTTGTTATTGCCTCGCGTAATCGTAACCTAGGGTATGATCCTAAAGACCAAAAAAAGACAAAATCAGTAAAACTGATGGGTGCCCCGAACATAATAATTCTGATACTGAAAGATTGATTTTCTGAGTGTCTTTGACCTTTCAGAAATGATCACAATTACCTTAACCTTTAACCCTAATATGACCTTGAAGACCTTTGCCTGAAAGCCACATCCTACAAAACAATTTGTGAATTTTTAACAAAATTATCCCCCAGAAGTTATGTCTTAAGGTAGATTGTATAACTGGAATGTTTGAAAACTCTTCTTTGTTTTATTTTTGAAGGAAGCATTACTGATGAGGATTTAATATCAGAAACAAGTGTCTGGTGCACAATAAATTGGTTTGAAATTATCATCTGGAAGTTATAGAGTTGGATCAATAAAATGCCGATATAATTAATAAAATTACAACTAGCTAGATAAAAGTCTAGCTGACTTTTGTCTATAATGCCATTATTACATCATAGAAAGGAAGGATCTCAAAAATGACTCAGTTTCTGCACCAAGAACAAAACATCGATATATTCAAATGTGAGAACATCGACAAACACAACAATATACACTAAAGTGACAAGAAAAAACACTACACTTCATCAAAATACTAAACATGAACAACTACACATGTATGCATTGTACTGTTCAAAGGAAACATTACTTCTTCATATCAATTCTTTTAGATGTTAAACGTCTTCAAATTCAATAGCATAATTTAAGAACAGATCAATTTGCAGCATGGACCAGACATGCACGTTTCGGGTACTTAACCCTCGTCAGTGATCCTCAATCTAAACAATGTAATATGGCCTAAGAGTGTGAAAAATATTATGTCTTAAAATGTACCGAAAATTGTAGCGGGATGTGTGGGATATGATTCTACAGGACCCACTTTATAGAAATTTCAAGATTTTTTGATAACAGAAATTTTCGAATGCGTTGAATAGACAGACAATCTACCGAAGTTGATCGAACTTGGCTACATGTGCCCTCGGAGACTCCTGGTCCACCAGCAGTGACACTCACCAAGTGGTTCAAATGTTAAGAGTCATTCTCTGTAAGCATCAAAGTGGGTCGGAAATCGCAAGTCTCAGATTTGGATGATTTTCACTACAAGTAAGCCAAGTTTGACCCCCTGACAATGAAAATTACATTGGTTTGTGTATATGGCCATCAGTTGCCATGGTAACCATACCACCTCATTTTGCCAGAAAATGGGCTTTTGCAAGCTCAAAATTAGCAACTTTCATGTCTGTTTTTCACAATGATAGTCCATAGGTGGATTATATTTTGACTTATGATGAAAATCTTTGATATGGGACATCAACTTTTGGTCGAAATGTGGGGAAAAAGTATTATTTTTTATTGCAAACTGTCCATATTTTGACATTTTCCAAAAATACAAAAATGCACCATTTTTGGCGATTCATAGAAAAAATAACGCAGCATAAGTTAAATAGTGGAATAGGCCCTAATGAATCATTGATCCATTATGAGAAAAATATAAAAAAAAATCCAGAGATTTTTTTTTTGTTTAAAGAAAATAAATTCAATTTAAAAATGGTTACCATGGCAACATCCGCATCATTTAAGAACAGATCAATTTGCAGCATGGACAAGACATGTACGTTTCGGATTCTTAACCCTCGTCAGTGATCCTCAATCTAAAAAATCCAATGATCGCTGTGCGATATAAGTCCCCTACCGGCGGCATAAATTTATAACTTGCATCTCTGTTCATCAGTTCATCTTCTGCAACAACAGCCAAGAAAAGTCTGGGAAACTGAATTCACGAAATTTGCTAAGTCCAAGGGCCATAACTCTTGTGAAAATTAGTCAATTTAAATTAAACTCAAATCTGCATCACACTATAATGTATTCACATACAAAAAATCAGCTCATTATCTGCAATAACAGGCATGAAAAAGTCCGGGAAACTAAAAATTTCATGAAATTTGCTAAGTCCAAGGGCCATAACTCTTGTAAAAATAGGCCAATGGAAACCAAACTCAAACTTGGTCTGTATCACACTGAGATGTATTCATTTACCAAAAATCAGTGCATTATTTGCAATAGAACCAAAGAAAAGTCCGGAAACTGAAATTTTTATAAAATTTGCTAAGTCCAAGGGCCATAACTCTTGTAAAAATAGGTGAATCTAAAGCAAACTCAAACTTGATCTGTATCACATTGAGATATATCCACATACCAAAAATGAGTTCAATTTATCCAACAACAGCGGAAAAAAGTCCGGAAAACTGAAATTTTCATAAAATTTGCTAAGTCCAAGGGCCATAACTCTTGTAAAATTAGGTCAATCGAAAGCAAACTCAAGCTTGATCTGTATCACACTGAGATATATCCACATACCAAAAATGAGTTCAGTATATGCAACAACAGCGGAAAAAAGTCCGGAAAACTGAAATTTTCATAAAATTTGCTTAGTCCAAGGGCCATAACTCTTGTAAAATTAGGTCAATCGAAAGCAAACTCAAACTTGATCTGTATCACATTGAGATATATCCACATACTAAAAATGAGTTCAATATATGCAACAACAGCGAAAAAAAGTCCGGAAAACTGAAATTTTCATAAAATTTGCTAAGTCCAAGGGCCATAACTCTTGTAAAATTTGGTCAATCGAAAGCAAACTCAAACTTGATCTGTATCCCATTGACATATATCCACATACCAAAAATGAGTTCAATATATGCAACAACAGCGGAAAAAAGTCCGGAAAACTGAAATTTTCATAAAATTTGCTAAGTCCAAGGGCCATAACTCTTGTAAAATTAGGTCAATCGAAAGCAAACTCAAACTTGATCTGTATCACATTGAGATATATCCACATACCAAAAATGAGTTCAATATATGCAACAACAGCGAAAAAACGTCCGGAAAACTGAAAATTGGACAGACGGACAGACAGACAGACAGACAGACAGACAGACGGATGGACAGACAGACAGACCGAGAGGAAACTAAGAGTCCCCTTCGGCGTTGCCGGAAGGGGACTAACAATGTAAAATGGCCAAAGAGTGTGAAAAGTATTATGTTTTAAATTGAATTCAGTATTTAGATATAAAAGAAATACCTCGATAATCGTTCTGTTTACAACATATCTAGGAACACCGATAGTCCTACCTCTTATTCATAAGCGATTATGAAGACTACATTCGGAAAGGCAAAATAATGAAAGTAATTACGGTTTGCTTTATGTTCATGCAATCACATGGTCCACAATTCCATCGACTAAAGGAAATGTTTACGAATAATGTCTATAATTGGATCATTATAACTATCTTCGAATTACGTAAGCCTTGAAATTGAACTAGAATAAATCCATCGGGGTTTTTTTTAAATAAAAACAGGAATATAACTAAAAGTAAAAATAAAACAGAAAATATGTAATCCTAATAGATGAGAATGCAATTCCTGTTGTGAAACTTTTATCATTGCACAACTCAAATATATACAAGGCAACAGAAAACATAAATTCCTCCTCTGCTCTTTTATCAGAAAGTTTATTTAAAGGGACGGTGTCCCTGAAAATCAATTAATTTTACAAAATTTTGTAATGCAAAATCTTTCTTTTCATATGAAAGTATACATTCTCATTTGTACAAATTCAAATTTTCAGGCCAATCTAACGCACATTTTCGCAGTTATAGACCTTTAAAAACGTCATTTTGAATTTGGGGTGCGCAGTTCTAATTCATATCACTAGCGCCACCTACAATGTATTGAGTTTTTACTATAGAGGTATACGGAGATTTAATTATTACAAAATCGACAATATTAGAGTGGTTACTGTATATTTTCAAATAAATTTTTTTCTGGCTCATTTTTTCCTCTATCTAGATCGTTTGTAGTAAAATTTACATTTTCAATAAAAAATTATTCTCAGGGACACTGCATCTTTAACAAGGCGTTAATTAAAGCCTAAATGACATTACTGTTTAAAACAATTTTTTATTTGATCAAATCATGTTGTACATCAAAATGTCTGTTGGAATATGAACAACACAATTCATACAGTCCAGCAACCCACTTGTTTGATAAACAGTGTATATAATAGGATGTAGAATGCAAGATGTAGGATAGCAAGTGGATAGAATCTTATCATATCCCATCCTATGCTATCGTATCCGAGGGATGGGTTTAAACAGGGATATGAATAAGGCTTTATTGTCATTTTAATTATGCCACTGTAGTAAAGGGAATTTTCAGCCGCACACTTGAAAAAAGTAGGCACACAATCCAAACATCAAAAAACTAGAGTGGCCTACTAAAGTAGAATTTGGGCTTGTCTGAAAATCGTTTTGGCTTGAAGGGCCAAAACTATCCGAAACACATGTCTGATGGATTAAAATGATTTTTTTAAATGATGCTCAAGGAGATTATGAGTTGGAACACTTAAATTTGAACGTGAACATTTTAGTACAGCAACAATATTGCTAAACAGCTGCTGATTTTTACTCGGCTGGATCGAGTTATAATTCTTCGTAAGTATTTGCGTCCGTCATGTCCGTAAGCATGATTTTGCTATATCATTTTTTTTTTCATGTGGCGACATGTTTGGAAACTAATTGTTTTTCATCCACATACTGTAACGCAAGTAAATAATAGACTGCTTGTTTTAACTTCTTGTTCGATTTCTTTCGACTTTGCCCCTAGAGAGCTTTTCAATAGCCACTTATCTAATAACGTCTGATCTTCCCATAAGAAACCTGCAAATTTATTCTGAAATATAAACAAATTCATAGAATTTTAAAGCCTTCATCATCTCATCAAAGTGTTTGGCTTCACATTTCATTTCATTATCGAGCTTCTAATGTTTGTCAAAGTTTAAAATCGAATCTAGAAAATCCAATTCTTAGCTCATATTATTTACTGATGCAGATTTAGTATCCGAAACATGCAAATTGTTTTATTTGTTTAGGAGGAACCCTCTGTCAGAAGTATTCGGATAATTCTCAGGATGCATTTATGATTCTAAAAACTAAGCACTCCTAGCTTTTTATAGACCAAAGATTATCTCTGCACAGTTAATGGAACAATGAAATATATCTAGAGGCTATGATCGTGATATTCTTTCGGAAAGAATTTTGAAGCACTAAAAATATTAAGATAACTCAATTCACCGTACTATTTTTAGTTTAATTGCACCATGTTAGATTTTATGACCGTTAAACACGATATTAGATTCTCTGCGTATTATGCGTATAATTGAATGTGCTTAGAACTGAAACATCCCTTGATTAATTGAAATCTTCCTGGATTGTTTGAAGATTATATGAACGCATCACCTGCAGTGCACATTTAGTACAAATATGATGTACATACACCACATTTCCTTTTTCTTATTCGAGATCAGAAAAGAATTTCATTATAACATTTTAAAGGTTGAAAATAACATGGGTCACCTAAAAGATTATGTAGAAATATCTCAAATGGTCATTTACCTCCGTGAAATTGTGATTTATTAAAAAAAAGGTGTGATTTACGACCAAAAAAAATCCAAAGGAAATTGATCTATATTTCATGTAATAATGGAACGTGATGGACCTCAAAGGAAATTGAGATCAGGTGGTAAAATCGATTTTCATAGACTTATAATGGACTGGACGGGACATATACTATTTACTGTGTTCATCTAATGAGTAATCAAATCATGATGGCGACCCTGAGCGTATTAGCCAATAATTGACTGTTGAAAAATGTTCACCATCGCACTTGCTGTTGTCGTCACTCTGTAGAATTTGATACAGATGACATATATTTTGTACTTCTTCCTTTTCGGCTTAGGGCATCACTGATTGGACATTTGTTGAAGCGAGCATATATAGTACACCAAAGCTTTTATAATAGACCATATAAAAAGAAGGGAGGAGATCTCCAACAAGACCCCGTTGCAGCATCAACAGTAAAACACCAAAACACCCGATGCAAAAACACAAAAGACGAGTACAGCACGAGACGGAAAAGAGACACACGACATGTAAACATCAAACACAAAAGACTACACATAAACCGAAATATATTTCAATATTCAATATTTATACAATAGCCGTCTTTTGGAATGTGATTATATTGTGATAACCTAAAATGGATCCAGGATTTATGTTTCAGAAAAATTGTAGGTTATCGCAGTATAATCACATTCCAAAAGACAAATATTATTAATCTATATTTACATTCCATTTTCACGCTTCAAATGACATTTAGATACGTTTAAAACTCTGTTCCTAAGGCTATGTTACTACGTACCGTCATTCTTCACATCAAGCCTAGTTACTATGACGTCATAGTTCAAATCGGGCCACCGAAGTAATACTCCTATATTATATAATTAGAATGTAACGTCGATTCTGATTGGCTATTGCGCGAGTCATTATTTTCCGATAATGACCGCTGACGGAAGATAATGACTCGGTGTGCTATTATTCCCGATTTCAGTACTTACGATGAAAATCAAGATTCATTTGTTTTTTTTTTAATCTGAAAACTTTTATGCACTTTCACAAAAATAAAGCGGGTAATTGATTGTCGAATTTCTTTAATCAAAAATAGAATATTCCTATGGCTTTAGTGATATAGAGTGCTATGTGTACCTATATTATATAACAAATAAGGACTTGGTCGAGGTCATTATAATGACCCCATGAGATTTGTAAAATCAACCTCGGCCTTCGGCCGATATTACAAATTTCATCGAGTCATTATAATTACATAATGACCTCGACCAAGTCCATATTTGTATAATAATCACAGTGTAAATTCTATACAAATGAATTGACATATGTAAATATCCATAAAAGTAATTCAGTAAATGATTATTACCAGATTTGAATTTGAATTTTACGCAGGGGTTGGTCACTTCTTGTTTCATCATTTTTTCCTTTACTTTCTGTTTTATTCTGTTTTCACGTCATAATTACACAAGTCATGCTATTGCAAGTGTTTCACCTTTTTCGACTTTCTATCATCCTTACTCTGGACTTTGATATGTATGGTTATAAATACAATGTTTATAAGTCATAATGTCAAATTATAAAGGCTCTTGTCACATAAATAGGAAATAGATACCAAATGCTTCTGATACGGCGAAAAAAAAAACCCCAAAAAATCCAAAGCGTAAAATAAATATCCTAGCTACATTCATGAGTTTCGCATATTTATTATATTTGTAAGAAATACTGGCTTACAACCAAGCAATAAAACAGAAACCATCTAAATTATATTCATCAGGTTGTCCAGAAGTAGTTCGGTTTTATTTGTCATAAGAAACCTTTTGGGGTATCAAATGTTATTTGAAATGAAATATTACGTAAGCTAGACATTAAATCGTTTGAATGAAAGTATTAATTAGTTGTTCCCATCAACAGTTTCTCGGTTAAGTGTTCTATCTTATTCTATTAGGCTAGAGATGAATCTACTTAACAGAAACTTTGCAATTAAAATGTCTTGAAAGGGTAATTTTCCCTGAACATTCATAGTAAAATTCTTGGAGAAAATTGTAAACGAGTTAATGTGTTCTCCAAGATTGCATGAATTACGAAACGTTTGTCGATTTTGTTTTTCCTCGAAAATTTTGATGAGTCAACGTTAATGGACCTAAGTGTACTTCATACTAAATGTTTTCCTTCAAGAAGTCGGTCTCGGGCAATGACCAGTGCTATTACTTATCTAAATACTGGACTCTTGAGATCGTTTCAAAAAGATAAAGTTGTCTTTTGCTTTGTCATTGTCTCCGTCTGTTAGTCCACGTATTCCAGTCTCCTAGGAATGCGCTCCGCTGTTGGGGATCTTCTCCCTCCCTATCTTTGCTTTGTTGTATATCTTCAATGAGTTAAAGAAGATCCTGACGATAATCTCAACAGCACTCACAATAGAGCACCAAATTGAGCATCGACGGACCCCTAGCAAGCTAGAAGTGGGACCAGGTGCCCGCGAGGAGTAAGCATCATCCCCTGTTGGCTAGCCGCACCCGCCGTCGATGTTCACGCACGAAAATGGAAATTTATTAAATACATGCACTGTCTGTGGTTCTGTCTATATAGAAAGTGCTATGGCGACAACGTCAGGGGAAAATATTCAAAACTTACTGTCAAACGTCCTGCCTGTTGATTTTGATTGTTGGATTCTGATTAGGTTTTTGACTATTAACTCTTTGGACATTTATTGACAACACCATTATCCGTCATCTTTTCGCGTGGTTTTACATTAGGTCGCTTTTGAAGACGTTTATCTTTAGTTGCATAACAATACGAAAAGGTACCAAACGATTCCCATCGGACAATACCTTTCCGTCATCTAATATAGATTCAGGCAAATTATCTATTCATTATGAAAATGAAAGTCAAAGGTCAAAGTGACGAGGTAAAAAATTGGTTTGTAGAAAAAAATGTTTTGTCACAATGACAAACACGAGAAATATGAAGGACCTTATGCGTATTAATCAAAGGTTATGAATAACATAAAAAGTAAAATTCTTAAGTTACATGAACGTTTCAGTGTCAAAGTTTTGGTGTTACGACGAAGAAGTATCTGTTAAAATCACTATCCCTTACAAGCAGAAAGTTATTTAAAACGCATAATTCAGGTCACGGGTCAAAACCGTAAAAAAACTTGTCAAAACGGTAAACACATGTGACATTCGAACGTAATTTGAAATTCATTCACAGTTTTGTATTTTTTTATAAAAAAAACTATATGCCCTCACCCCGAATTTTTGACTCGAGGAGCTATTGATGAACTTCCTTAAAGCGAATACTGACCGATCATTAAAGTAGATTATTTTGTCCTTTGACCAGAAGTGTATCACAATTTTTCTATAACGACGCATGAGAAGGGTTGCAAGTGACCACACGACTTTCTATCAACATAGCTTATTTGTTTCGAAAATACCTTCTGTGTTATGACAAGCAAGGAAAGTTGTTCATCGTGACTTGTTTAAAATTTTGAAGCAAAAATGTTTTAATCATATACCTTTTGTTTTGCAGAGGCCAGTTGAAGTTTTCTGTTGTTCTCCTCGTCTCCGTGAATGTTTTTCATCCAAATGTTATATCCAATGGCAATGTAACAGAAGAGCAAAACCAAAAGTGGTCCAAAATAATGTAATATCATGATACTTAGGCTATACACGTATCTCCCCGTTATATCACCGTCCCATATTTCTAAACACTGTCCACTCGTATTTGAATAATACTGAACTCTAGCTTTGAATAACGTTGGAACGGGTACTATCAACGCAAGTACCCAGATGGCTAGAATCACAAACATGGTGTTTCTAGTAGTTATTCTTCCTCTAAATGGATGGACTATAACAATATATCTATCCAAACTCATCGCTGTGAGTGTATGAGCACTAAGGAACACGGAAACAATCTGAAGATATGAAACAATCGGGCACATCAGATCTCCGAATGGCCAATAATTCAACATTAAGTTAGCTATAAATGTAAACGGAATGCAAAATATCGCCATGATAATATCGCTGATTGCAAGATTAACAATGAAATAATTAGGTATCGTTCTCATCCTTTTGTAAGCATAAACAAGATAACAAACTATCCCATTACCTCCGATCGCTATTATAATTACAAAGGTATAAAGAAGGATAAAACTAGTTTGGATAGCGCCCGGAATTCCAGGAGCCGATTCCAGTGTATAATTAGATCCACTCTCGTTCATTTTCACCATACACCACCTCTAATATTTTCCCACAGTTAGTGTCTTAATATTTCATTCATGTAAATATTCCAATACTACATTTGCGGTAAGATATATATGTGATACAATGCTTGGTAGATAGGCAGCTGTACCACATTTTACAGCCATGCTTGCCGAATCATTAAACTGTCAATAATCAGGATACGGTCCAACTAATTTCAGATCACAGTGAACGTAATAAATATGTCTTGTCCGTGAAACATTACTCATCAAAGCTTTAATTGAACTATTTAGAGAATGGAAGAAATTCAACACATGGATTCGTTCTATGGTATATATACATGTCCAGCATATATAAATATGAGCATGTAATAATCATTCACGTATTTTGACTTCCATAATGAAGTTAACTGATTATGTATTACACAGGAAAAAGTGAAAATTTATTGGTATGGGATAATTAGCAAGTCAACAAAATTTAATTTCATTACAGTTAAGTTGGTGCTATGCCAAATCAAAAGTTTCATTCTTTTTTTTTTATTCATTTCTGAATTGTTTCATTAGAATGCATCTTCTTGCCAATGGTTTTTTTCATATTTACTCAGTAACAAAAAAGGAAAGTTTATAAATCAGGGTCACTCCTCGTAAACATTTTATTTCATTTATAGTGTTTTATAACAAGTTTAACCACTGCGAGGGACAAGGGGTTAGAAGACGTTTAACATTAGTACCACTTTGTGAGTGTCACTGCTGTGGAACAGGAGTCACCGTCGATCAACTTCGTTTGATCTTTTCTTCAATGCATTCGAAAATTTCTGTTATCAAAATTTCTTGAAATTTATAAAACGTGGGTCCTGTAGCATCATATCCTACCTATCGTGCTACGTCTTTCGGTACATTTTTGACATACTTTAACCAAAGATTGAGGATCACTGACGAGGGTTAAGTACCCGAAACGTGAATATCTGGTCCATGTTGAATATTCATCTGTTCTTAAATAATGCTATCGAATTTGAAGACGTTTAACAGTTGTGACAATATGCTGTTTTTATTTTTCAGTTTGAAATTGAAAGCACTCGGCAACCGTACTTAAAGGGACTAATGAAATATTGTAAAATAAATTACCCAGTTCTCGTTTTTCTGTTTTATAACCATTCCAATGTAAATTCTAATTATTTTGAAAATTCATTACTGCTTCATTTAAAACCTAAGTTTGATTGTGTACTACCTGTAGTTCAACATACCATATCAAACGAACATTCCCCTCTGTTTTCGCAATTGCGTGATTAGGACTTTTACTATTGGTGTTGCAACCGAGTCCGCGTGGACATCTTTTCAAATGATCGGTTTCATGTATCAGGATATGTGAACAAGGATGAATATAGGGGAGATAGCTGTATAAAATTCTATGGAAAGAGTGTCATTTAAAAGTAATTTTATTTATAGAGAGATTAAATTGAAAGTGAGACGAACATGCGTTTACATTAATTTTTTTTTGGGGGGGGGGGTTTCTATACAGTCTACTCTCGATAAGTTGAACTTCAATAGAAGGGAGGGGATCTCAAACAAGACCCTGTTGCAGCACCACAACAAGACACGAAAACAAACGATGCGAAAACACTAAAGACGAGCATACCAAGAGACGCAAAAGAGACACACGACATATAAACATGAACCATAAAAGACTACACATTAAACCAACGAGACCAATGGGTACATGTAACCGGTGCCGACTTTTGACGGCCATTTACCACGCAAGTAGCAAATGCTGTGGTTATCCTGGATTACGTGCGCACAACCCTTTCACTTCTCCAATTACCCAGAGGTATCGAAGAACGTACAAGTGTGGTGTAAAACAACCTCACTGTTAGATGACCACACAATAAAAGACCGCAAAAACGCAGGGGCCCAACAACACAGATGAATATGTAAAGAGATATAAAAAGAGAGCACACGTAATACAGTCCGTACTCTGCCGGCTGTAGTGAGCTCATGTATATATATAATCACCCGAGGAAGCCGACTGACATTCAGAGAAGACAGGTGGTCGGGACCCTGTCTTCTCTAAAGAGGTTTGGACAGGGCCTGTCATGGAGTCACATCGTCACAGTCAGTCAGAGTGCTAGTCTCAAGAATGCGCAGGTTCAAGACTGTAGATGGGTCAAGTACCAAGCCTAGTGTCCGCCTGGTGATATTAGGATCATGTCCACGGTATAAAAGGCGTTTGGTGATTCTGACGCATTTTCGATGGTTATGCTGTCTGCCTTTGATCCTTCTAATTTTGTTTATCATATCACCATAAAAGACAAGTTGTGTAATACCCAAAGTAATATGCTCTTTGCTGCGTGTATAAATCCGAATATTGAAAGTAATTGACTGTATTTTTTGTAAAATTTCCAGAAAGTCTTAACTAGTTTATGGAAACCTTGACCTAAAAGTTTCTTGGTAATTTGTAAATTTCTACTTTGAAAATCCAAAATATCAGTACATGCTCTAGCGTACCGGATGAGCTGCGATATGTAAATGCCGTATGAGGGTAGTCTTGGAACATCACTGTCTAGCCAGGGGAAATTACTAGCTGAATCCAAAATCATCTCTTTTGTCATATCTCGTACACTTGTATGAATCTTTCCGTTTACAATTTTGATATTTATTTCCAAAAATGGAGGTTCTGTATTTGTAACGTTTGCCTTGTTAATTGCTAATTCTTGTGGATAAATTTCATTCTTATATAATTCAAAAGCTGGATTGCCAATAGCTAGGATATCATCCAGATACCTAGAAAAATTATTGAAACATTTTAGATCATCAAAGTTTCTTTGCTTTTGAAGATTTTGGATAAATTCTTTTTCGTACGTGTATAAAAATAAATCTGCAACAAGAAGCGCACAGTTAGTGCCTATAGGAATAGATCCTCACCAAATCTAACATAAATATTGTCCAAGAGCAAGGACAAGGCATTACACAGGTCACTACATGTCCATGATTTGTAGTCTGTCGAGGAAAAGAAACCCTTCGATTCAGATGTACAAATATAAGTTTTCCGCTCTCGATTAAAACACCATTTAAAAAGATTAGATAATCGATTATTAATTTTGTCATGAGGAAGTGTGGTGTACGTTCGATGGACCATCACAAAAAGTTAGAATTATCAGGAGTTTGATTTACCTGAGTACAACATGACCAGCAATCGATTTATAATAATAAGACTGATGTCAATTTCTATATCACCATTCGCAAACATTTGTGTTGTCTTATTCGAACAATCAAGCTTCCTTTATGTTTGTAATGCAACTCCATAGCAAGAAAGGATCAATTACTTGTCCATCGATCTCCTTGTAATTAATTAATTTTTTTAAGAATTAAAATTTATTTTTGGTTCGACTTATTGCGGTGAATTTTCAATGTAAAAATGAGTTATGGGACCTAATAATTAGTTTGACCTAACGAAAAGATCGAGTTATCAGAAGTAAAATGCATAGAAACCAATGGAAGAGAAACGGGACTTTTAAAGACAGTTCGATTTAAACGGAAATTCGAGTTATCCAAGTTTGAGTAAACTGAGAGTACACTGTATATTGTTGTACTAATACATCATATTTTGCTTATCTTAAAGATACAGTCTCCCTGAAAATAAATTTTATTGAAAACGTAAAATTTATTCAGAATGGTCTGGATTGAGGTAAAAGGGAGCCATAAAAAGTTTCATTTGAAAATATGCAGTAACGACCCTGATATTGTCGATTTTTTAATAATTAAGAGTCATTCTCTGTAAGCATAAAAATATGTTGGAAATCTTATGTCTTAGATTTTCATCGTCATAGGCAAGTTTGACACCCTGACCATGAAAATGATATTTGTTTTCGAATTTTACCAACCGTTGCCATGGTAACCAGGCATCTTATTTTGCGGTCAGAAATGGAGCTTGAAATAGTGTAAAAGTTTGCCATATTCAGGTATTATTTACATAGTAAAAATCTGGAATCGGAAAAATTGTTTACATATCATGATAAACAATGTACCTAGATCTTTTATAGGAAATATTTTTCTTCAATTTTTGAGGGAAATCACATATTTCAGAAGATAAGGTTTCCATATTTTGACCTTTTACAGAAATTCAAAAATTCACATATTTTGGCTATAGCATAGAAAAAAAATCCCAACATATGAAAAATGTGAAACTAAGTCACATGAATCAGTGATCATTCATTGTCAAAATATAAACAATCCAGCATTGTTTTTTGAAAATGATTACCATAGCAACATCACAGTTTTTAGTTACGTATTTCTGTTTGTCGCAAGAATCTGTAATCATACAAGACGAAACCAAGCAAATATGGTACTAGATAGAAAGTGCAATCTCTGAATTATCTAAATACCCAAAATTTCAGTATTAGTAATTGGTTGCCATGACAACCGAAGCAATAAGCATATAAAAACCAGTATATCAAGCATTTTTTTCGTAATTTTTAGAATTTCATGATAATATTAATTGCCTTTTACGGATATTTACTGAATATCTCTCAACCAGCTGAATGTGTATAACTTTAACACTTGTGATTTGTTTCATTACATAAAATTCTCTATAGCAACGGACCTTTGCAGCACTACAACTAGAAGAACAGAACACGAAAATGAGATATTTCTCAATTGTTTTCTCAATTTTCTTAGTTAAGCTTAACACACTCTCTATTTGTCCATCAATAATCCAAAATTCGCGGATTACCTGAGCAGTATCTATCTTTCGGAGCTTGAAGTCAAAGAAAGTACAGAGACAAATAATTCAGCATCCTATTTGGACATTATGTTGTCCTACGACACTGATGGTCACATGAACACCTCACTCTATGACAAACATGACGACTTCAATTTCAGCATTACAAACTTTCCTTTTCTGAGTAGCAACAGCTTCTCAGTCAGGGATATGTTTGTGACCGACTAACATCGTCACTGAGGAAGTTCTACGGTCGATATGGGGAACTCGTCATACACTATGATGTCCCACTCTCCAGAATGGTGGATTATATTCTGTCATAGACCATTTGAACCATCAATCAAAAGATTGTACTCTATATCTTTCGAATTGGAAGTAACCGGATGTGACAGTTCTACCGAATTGAAGTGGCGGGTGTTGCATGCGAGCAGGAGATGCTTACTGTTCCTGGGCACCTGGTCTCACTCCCATATCGGGAGTTCGCTTCTTTTTCATGTGGTGGAGGTTTTTGTATATTTGCTTTGGTTCCTGCTTTGTCCTGATTTTGTATGCCTTCGGTTTCCGATTCTGAATTATCGATTTTGTGCTGTATACAGGGATATGGTCAATATCCATATTTGTAATTAATGGCAAAGAAATAGTTTGCTGTAAAAGAAGTCAGTATTTTGCTTGTAGTTGTCATGACAACTGTGGTATACCTTAGAAGCTAGAATAACATAATTTAGCATTTTTTCATCATATTTAGTTTGATATCAATTGACTTTGAAGAAATTTATTTAGGTATGTCTCAGCCAGCTAAACAATGTCTTCAATATTTACTCAAACTGATTCATTTCTGATACATTTTCTTGAGAAAAGCCTTATAAATTCTCCATAGCGACGGATATTGCATCGAATATATCCAGAGAAAAACCTCAATTATGAGGTATTTCTATGATTTTTTAAAATTTTGTCTATGAAGCTGAACACACTTTCTTTTTTATTAACCCCCCCCCCCCCCCAAAATGTGGTATGAAAGAAGTCAATATCTGTTCTGTGTTTGCCATGACAACTATATATCTGGAAAGTAGAGAAACATTATTGTAGCGATTTTCATCGTTTTAAGAGAGACATACCTTACTTTACCAGCGTAGCAATGCCTTTAAAGGAGTTCATTACTGAATTTGTTTTATTGAAGCATCTTATAGAATTTTCCATAGCAATGGATGATAGCAACACTTTTTTGATAAAAATTATCAAAGAATATGATGTATTTGTCAATTGTATTCTCAGTTTTGTCCAAAAAATGTACACAGTTTGAACATTTTTCATATAAAACATAAGTAACCATCCAGAATATGTTAATATTTTGTAACGGGTTGCTATAACAACCTTTTGGTAATTGGAAAAGTGGGAGGTTTGTGCGGACGTAATCCGCATAACTACACCATTTTCTACTTCCAAAGCCTCATCCGGTTACCCATTGCTCTCGTTGGTTTATGTGTAGTCGGTCGTATTTGATGTTTCTACGTTGTATGTCTCTTTTTTGTCTCTTGCTGGTTTCGTCTTTGTGTTTTCGCATCCGATGTTTTGCTGTTGGTACTGCAACCGGGTATGATTGGAGATCTCCTCCATTTTGTGCTGTATACAGGGATATGGTCATTATCCATATTTGTCATCCCCTCCCTTCTTTTGTATGAATCTTTTCGTTTAAATTAATTTTGATGTTAAGGTAAAAAAATATGTTTCTATAATTGTAACATTTGCCATGTCGAGTGTCATTTTTGTGGATAAATTTCATTCTTATATTGTTCAAAGACAGATGATCAGATCATCTTCCAGGTACCTAGAAGTACATGTACCATTGAAATATATCGAATCATCAAATTTTCATTGTTTTAGAAGATTTTGCTTTAATTCTGTTTCATGTTTGTATAAAAATAAATCTGTATTAAGAGGCGCATAGTTGGTACTCATACGAATCCCTACATCTTGCTTGTATAAATTCTCATCAAATCTAACATAAATGTCGTTAAAGAGGAAGGATAGGGCGTTACACAGGTCACAACATCGATTTGTATGATTAAAGGCAACCTCTCGTGAACATATATGGAAGTTAGTTCGAATCTCCCAGAGACATTGTCATCTTACAGTTCAAATCACATACTATTTAAATCTAAAGATGTTGGTGCAGTCAGTCCCGAGAGGCGTAAGAAATGGTGAAAATAAGCAGCTAATGGAAGGTCAAAGCGAATGCAAGTTTTCCTAGAGTCGATGCATTTCCTTCATTTTTCAAGGTAAGTTGGTGTGAACAGACATCTGACGCTTAATGGAAAAAAGCAACCCAAGGAATGCTTGTGTCGCCTGCGAAGCGGCTTATTCCAGGAGGTGGGTCACATGGTTCCAAATAACTGGTATCACTAAGCAAGTCTTGTCTAGTGAAATTCATATGAGAAATACTTAAAACATAGACCTCTTACTTACAAATTAAAAGTTATGGTCAATCTCAAATTTTCAGAAAAGAGTGAGATCTAGGTCACGTAAATATTTTGGAACAAAGCAAAGGTCACATCATAAGAAATACATGTGTGAAATATTAAAGCCCTATCACTTACCAATCACAAGATATATGCAATTCTTAGAAAAAAGGTCAAATATCTAGGTCAAAGTAACTCAAAAATTATGATATGTTAAGAAAGGTCTTGCCACAAAGAAATACTGTGAAATATCAAAGCGCTATCACTAACCTATCAAAAGATAGCGAATCCCAACTTTTTTGCAAAGTAGGTCAAATAAATATGTCAAGGTCACAGGTCAAAAATTATGGTATGTACAGAAAGGTCTTGTCACAAAGAGTACACAAGCGAAATTTCAAAGCCCTATCCCTTGCCAATCAAAAGATATATACAATTTTCAAGTAGGTCAAATATGTAGGTCAAGGTCACCAGGTCATAAATTATAGTATGTGTAGAAAGGTCTTGTTGCAAGCAATACACATGTGAAATATTAAAGCCCTATCACGTACCAATCAAAAGTTATGGGCTGTGACACCAAAAGTGTGACAGACATACGGACAAACTGATTCCTAAGTGACGCTAAGTTTCGCAGGCGACACAAAAATAGTGTGGCCTTAATTCATTTCCTGATAGACTTTAAAAGTGCCCGAAAGTTTCTCAATTATTATCAACAGTAAAAAAAAAATATACAAGTCGTGAACAATCACTTTGTTAATAGGCAAACCAGGCACCTTGTAAGGGGAGGAGATTTTTACCGGTTTAACAAAATGAACAATTGTAAAAATCGGGCTCCCCACATGTACATATACATTCACGATACATAACCGTTAGATATTATGTAGGTTTGAAATGGATAAATTCAATAAAATGCAAAAATTGAAATTGACAGCATCTTAATAAACAAGTCCATTTTTTAAAAGTGGAAAACTGAAAATGATGTCAAAATCTCTTCATTCTTCATCAACTGAGTGAATTCGAAATTCTAATGAGTGTAATAAATTTTAGGTCATTTTGGTGTTTTCCTTTCTTCTCGAGAAGCAAAGAAAAAGGCATGCTGCCACCATTTAGTTATTCAATTCCTCTTTGAATATTTTGTTGCACTCGATTTTTCATTACCTGTCCTTTAAAAAAATTGGCATATAAAGACATCCCTGTGACATTATTAGTTATACAGAGTTTTACAGGGGGATACAGAAATATATTGGGTCGATTGAAAAAATTGTATTACTTTTATTATAACTTTTATCATCGACCCAATATATTTTTGTATCCCCCCTGTAAAAGAAAGAAGGGGATCTCCAACAACACTAGCTTGCAGCATCCACAGCAAAACACCCAATGCAAAAAACACAGAACAGACACCCACAGAAAGAGACACAAAAGGGACAAGGAACGCCAACTCACACCATATAAACCAACGAGGCCAATGGCAACCGATGCCGACTTAGAAGGGTCATCTGCCACGTTAATAGCAGACGGTGTGGTTATCCTGGATTACGTGCGCACAACCCTCCCACTATTCCGATTTCCCAGAGGTCTCGAAGAACGCACAATTTTGGTGTAAATCAACTTCCTCACTGTTAGAAGACCACACACAAACAAGACCGTAAAACACAGGGGTCCAAGCAACACAGATAAATATGTAAATTGATATAAAAAGAAGACGTGCGTAATATAGTCCGTGCTCTGCCGGCTGTACCGAGCTGGACAGGGCCCGTCATGGAGTCCCGTCGTCACAGTCAGTCAGAGTGCATGTCTTAAGAATGCGCTCGTACAAGATTGGTCAAGTACCAAGCTTTGGTCCGTCTGGTGACATTAGGATCATATCCACGGTATAATAGACGTTGATGACTCTGACACTTTTTCGATAGATATGCTGTCTACCTTTGATCCTTCTTATTTTGTTAATTATGTCACCATAAAATGCAGGTTGTGAAATACCTAAAGTAATATACTCTGTTGCTATTATGGGTCCGAATTTCAAAAGAAGATGATCATAATTTTTGTAAAATTTCCAGAAAGTCTTTACTAGTTTGTTAGAGCGAAAACCTTGACCTAAAAGTTTCTTTGTAATTTGTAAATTTCTTCTATAAAAATCCGAAACATCAGTACATGCTCTAGCATACTGGATGAGCTGTGAAATGAAGATACCGTATGACGGTAATCTAGGGACATCACCGTCAAGCCAGGGAAAATTTACTAAGTTGAATACAAAATCATCTCGTTTGTCATACACACTTGTATGAATTTCTCCACTGACAATTTTGATATTTAGGTCCAAAAATTATGTTTCTGTGTCTGTAACGTTTGCATTGTTTAGAGTTACATCTTGTGGATAAATAACATCTTTATACTTTTCGAAAACAGAATTATCGATAGTAAGAATATCATCCAGGTACCTAGAAGTACCAATAAAGCATTTCACAGCATCATGTTTTCTTTGCTTTTGAAGATTTTGAATAAATTCTTTTTGATATGTGTATAAAAATAAATCTGCAACAAGAGGTGCACAATTTGTACCCATATGAATCCCTACAACTTACTTGTTGTGATTCTCACCAAATCTTACATAAATGATGTCCAAGAGGAAGGACAAGGCACTGCACAGGTGGCTACAAGTCCATGATTTGTAGGATTTGTATTCTGTATCGGAAAAGAAACCCTTTGATTCAAATGTACAAATATAATTTTCCCCTCTCGATCATAGCACCATTTAATCAGTTTGGACAATTGATCATTAATCTTGTCGTGAGGAAGCGTGGTGTACATATTTTGAAAGTCGTATATAGAAATCGTATTGGTTTGAACATTCCTAGATTTCATTATTTTGTCAATCACAACCCCTGAATTTAAAATAGACCAAAATATATTTACAGTTTTGGTATGCATTATATTGTAGGAAGATCCAATTTAGAAATAGGGATGTTGAATGAAGACATTGGGGACACTTTCATAGCTTTTGGTATGAGTATTTGTAGACTGAATAACTGTTAGGCACTTCTTTGATGTTTATTGTCAAACGCAAAAATTGATGACGTCACATTAACAGATCAGAATACAAATACACGTAGAAGTTATACGTACTGAAATACATATGAACACAGTTATTTCAAAACAGCTGTTCTTCTTCTAAAGTCGAAAATATACAAATAAGTTTCGACGGACGAATCCTAATACCTTAGTATAAATCAATGAAGTGAATTAAAAATATATTTTCTTTTCAGCCTTTTGGGTTCATCAGACCTAATAAGTTCAAGAAGATCCTGACAATTATCCCAACAGCACTCACAATAGAGCACAAAATTGAGCATCGACGGACCCCTAGCAAGCTAGAGGTGGGACCAGGTGCCCGGAAGGAGTAAGAATATCCTGTTGGCTAGCCGCACCCGCCGTCGATGTTCACTCACGAAAATGAAACAATATATAATACATGCACTGTCTAAGTTATCTCTATATAAAAAGTGTTATGGCGACAATGTCAGGGAAAATATTCAAAACACTTACTGCCAGACCCCTCGCGGGGTCTGACAGTAAGTGAAAATTATAATTCACTGAATTAATCTGAAATTTGACAAATATTTAAATTACTTTCTCACAATTTAAACTTTCAGGTATGTTCAAAATCGAAAACAATCAGCAAAATGGTTTGTACTGAAACAAAAGAATTTTTTCCAAGCTCTCTCAAGCGTTTCGGTATTCATCTTCTAAGATTTCGTAAGATTCATATGGATTTCATACAGAGATGAATAATACTATACGTAATTATATCAATACTTCAAATTATATTGTTGAAGATGGCGCCAATTGTTTGCATGAAGCGAACCACATCGGAAAATACGATAATTTGCCCCGAAGTTGCGTTACTAAGTTCATACTGAACACTATTTTTCACTGTCCCTCGTGGTTTATATTTTCAGGAAGTGATAAGTGGATTACATCTCCCTATGGGATTTACATCTTCACCACACAATGACCCAGATTGACTCCGTCCATTCCAGTATATATGAAGGCAACCGTCATCAATGAATCAATTTCCTATTCTAAAAAGACATAAACAAGATATATTATCAATGGTTAAGACATCCGGAATATCTAGTGAAGAGATTGCTGATTGAATTAATCTGATTTCTTTATAAAGTATTATTCGACCGGCAACATTTATTCTTTAAAAGTACATGGTGTGGGTGAATGTGATGCTAAGTAACACGGTCCGCCAATGGCCCGAATAATATTACTTCTGCTTCTTTTAAGGCGTATAATACTTTGTGTTGTCTACTACTTCTGCTGGAATAGATTCCGGACAATTTTGAAGGTTTTCTGTGATACTTATAACTCATCTGTACTTTCATGGAAAATGTTTAAATTTCTCTCAAATAATGTTTTGCCCTTCCCACAGACATTCATGTAGAAGGGAATGAAAATGGAAAATCTATCAAGAAATATGATTTCTAGACCAATTTTATGACTATATTTCGGCCGTTTTTCTCAAATCATCTGATTTTAACGCTGTCAATATCCATCAATTTCATGCAAAACTAGATGATTTTCTGATATTGTTTTCTTCAATCTTTTCTACGAATGACTGTAAAAATAGTCTTGGAAATAGAACCGAAATTTCTCAAATCATGCAGTATAAAAAATTATGGTTCTCGGTGACTTTTCCCGGTGCGCGATATAAAAGGGGACAAAAAGGAGTGAAAAGGTGGTGTGATAAAGCAACTTAGATGCCAAATTATGTTTAAATGGTTCATAATTTTAATTACAAAATTGTCACAAAATTTTGAAAATAAATTCCTTCAAAGAATTCGAAAGAGCAACTGTCTGGAACCTGTTACTGTCCGAAAAATGTTCTGACGCCAGTATTTGAAACAAGGATTTGAAGCATCTCGTGTGATGAAAAAACATAATCTGATGTTTCTATGAAACACCATATTTATAAAATTCAATCTACTCACCAAGGGTGGTTTTTCAAGGGGTTCATCGGAGTAATTTTTTTAAATAACACAACTCCTTTTAAAATATCCATGTACCGCATGGAATATAGAAAATCATTTCACATTTTAGATAATTTTTAGTTTTATTCACAAGAATAACCTGTAGATGAAACCATTTCAATACGATTTCATTTTTGCCCCTGAGTAGTAAACTGTACAACATGATTTCTGGGATTACCTGTGGCGAATCAATAATTTGTTTTTCAATTCCATAACTTGATCACATTTGGAAGACTTATTTTATTTCATGTGATAATATTCCTAGCTGTGTAGTTATGTACTTTCGGTTATATTCACAGAACTAGTTTTGAAATCGTGCATAAGATATTCTCCTCTCAGACAGAAAAGAGTTATCCTTCTTTGAACAGAATACAATATTTTATAACTGTTACTCATAATACATGTATAATTCATGAATAAAAAAATTCAATGAATGTTCGGTGTAAAACAGTATAGTTTGTTAAGACAGTAGTGTGACAGAAGTATGAAATTAGATTTAATTTAAAAGAAATTGAGAGAAACTTTAAGGTCAAGATTTTCGCTTTCACAAATTTTCGCTTTCACAAACTAGTAATTTAACAAAAATTATTGTCAACTTCTTTTACAATTCGGATCTATACAAGCAACAGAGTATGTAACTTTGGGTATTTCACAATCTGCATTTTATGGTGATATTAATTAAATAAGTAGGACCAAAGGTAGACAGAATAACCATCGAGATTGTGATAGAATATCAAACGCTTTTTATACCGAGGATATGATCCTTCCGTCACCAGACGGACACTTCGATTGGTACTGGACCAATCTACAGCCTTGTATCAGCGCATTCTTACGAATTGCACTCTGCTGACTTTGACGACACGACTCCATGACGGAACCTGTTCAAAGAAGGTGTTCACATGCAAAAGCTCGCTACAGCAAGCATGGCACTGACTGTATTACGTATGCCTTCTGTTGTTTTTTTATTGGGGCCCCTGCGTCATGCTGTCTGTAGGTTAATCTTACAGTGAGGTTATTTTACACCACAATTGAGCATTCTTCGAGACCTCTGGGTAATTGGAAAAGTGGGAGGGTTGAGCGCATGTTATCCGAATAATACTTGCGTGGTAGATGGCCGTTCTAAGTTGGCACTGGTTGCCCATGGGTCTCTTTGGTTTATGTGTGGTATATGTTTCTATAGTGAGTTCGTGTTATTTGTCCCTTATGCGTATCTTTCTATGGGTGTCAGCTCGGTGTTTTTGCGTTGGGTCTTTTGGAGATTTGATGTGGGTGTTGCAACCGATTGTTGTTGGAGATCCCTCCTTTCTTTTGTACCCATACGTCTTTTATTTATGTTTCGGAATTTTCAACAGCGTCCAATTTTCAAAATGGACCACTGCGTTTAGAGGACTCGAAGAATGCACAACTATTTTGTACAATAGTCTCCTCACTGAAATGCACCAAGAACAGATGTGTGGGACATATATACGTTTGAATATAATTTTGGAAGAAGATAGTCACTGAAATAAAATTGTTGGAAAAGACATGCAAGTTCTAAAGGAAGGGAGGGGAAATCCAACCTGACCCTGTTGCAGCACCAACACCAAAGCACCCAATGCAAAGCACACTAAGAGACGAATAAGATATATACCACATATAAACATCAAACTCAAAAAACTACACATAAACCAACGAGACAGATAATTAATCGGTGCCGACTTTGAAGGGCCATTTGCAATACCTGGATTACGTTCGCACAACCCTCCCACTTTTCCGATTGGCCAGAGGTCTCGAAGAACGTACAATTGTGGTATAAAAAATATATATAATGCGAAGGAGATACCACGAGATGGTACATTACATTACTTTGGGTATTACACAATCTGTCTTTTATGGTGATATGATAAACAAAATAAGAAGGATCAAAGGTAGGCAGCATAACTATCGAAAATGCGTCAGAATCATCAAACGCCTTTAATACCGTGGATATGATCCTAATGTCACCAGAAGGACACTAGGGTTGGTACTTGACCAATCTACAGTCTTGTACAAGCGCATCCTTGAGACTTGCACTCTGACTGACTGTGACGACAGGACTCCATGACGGGCCCTGTCCAAACCTCTGTAGAGAAGACAGGGCCCCGACCACCTGTCCTCTCTTAATGTCAGTCGGACTCCTCGGGTGATTACATACATGAGCTCGCTACAGACGGCAGAGCACGGACTGTATTACGCATGCCCCTTTTTTATATCCATTTACATATTCATCTGTGTTTCTGTGCCTCTTCGTTTCGCGGTCTTGTTTGTGTGATGTCATCTTACAGTGAAGAGGTTGTTTTACACCACAATAGTACGTTCTTCGAGACCTCTGGGTAACTGGAGAAGTGAGAGGGTTGTGCGCATGTAATCCAGGATAACCACACCATTTGCTACTTGCGTGACAAATGGCCGTCCAAAGTCGGCACCGGTTGCCCATTGGTCTCTTCGGTTTATGTGTAGTCTTTTCTGTTTCATGTTTACAAGACTTGATGACAAATATGGATAATTACCATATCCCTGAATACAGCACAAAATCGATAATTCAAAAATCAGAAACCGAAGGCATACAAAATCAGGACAAAACAGGAACCAAAGCAAACAAACAAAAACCTCCACCATATGAAAAGAAGCGAACTCCCGATAGGGGAGTGAGACCAGGTGCCCAGAAAGAGTAAGCATCTCCTGCTTGCATGCAACACCCGTCGCTTCAATTCGGTAGAACTGTCACATCCGGTTACTTCCATTTTGGAAGATATAGAGTACAATCTTTGGTTGGATGGTTCAAATGGTCTATGACAGAATATCATCCACCATTCTTGAGAGTGGAACATCATAGTGTATGACGAGTTCCCCATATCGACCGTAGAACTTCCTCAGTGACGATGTTAGTCGGTCACAAACATATCCCTGACTGATAAGCTTATCTGAAAGACGCCTACCTCTCAGAACAAAATCCGTATATTTGGTACTTGCTCTGGCATAGCGTATCAACTGAGATATGAACACGCCATAAGCAGGCGATGAAGGGATGTTGCTACTCAGAAAAGGAAAGTTTGTAATGCTGAAATTGAAGTCGTCACGTTTGTCATAGAGTGAGGTGTTCATGTGACCATCAGTGTCGTAGGACAACATTATGTCCAAATAGGATGCTGAATTATTTGTCTCTGTGGTTTCTTTGACTTCAAGCTCCGAAGGATAGATACTGCTCAGGTAATCCGCGAATTTTGGATTGTTGATGGACAACACATCGTCTATGTATCTGTAAGTGAAGTTAAAGTCAGAAGCTAAGTATCTTTTCCCTTCAGAGACCAGAGATTGAATGAATTCAGCTTCGTACGAGTAAAGGAAAATGTCGGCAAGGAGTGGGGCACAATTGGTCCCCATTGGAATTCCGACAATTTGCTGGAAGACCTTTCCTCCAAACACCACAAAAATGTTGTCGATCAGAAAGTTTAACATCTGAATAATGTCTGTTTCAGTGTACTTATTTTCAGAATCGGACTTTTCTTTTACAAAGTAGGTTTTGTCATAGTTAACAACAATAAATTTGTATTTGCGATTACCGCTCTTACTTGTAAACGCATTACTTATAATTTTTGCGAGTCTTTCTTTCAATTTAGAATGTGGAATTGTAGTGTAAAGTGTCGAAAAATCAAAGGCTTTGATCGAATGGACTCTACTAAAATGAGAGGATTTCAGATGTTCTAAAAGTTCCTTCGAATTCTTTAAAATCCACATCTGGTTGATACCACTGCGAGAATACACAGTCGAACAATATTTTTGAAGCCCAGATTTGATTTTAGATAAAACTTTGGTGAGTAAGATCGATACAGATTTGGTAGAACATTTTGAGGAACCAGCGATGAAACGTTGTTTGTACGGATTCTTATGCATTTTAGGTATGCAGTACAAGTATGGTAAATCTAAATCTAAATTGGTAGTGTCGAAGCCAGAGGAAGCAAGAGCTGATTTGTGGTTATCTATTATTTCAGAGGCAGAAAGGTTTGTTGGGGTGTAAGTGGGATTTCCAGGTGTCGAATTTAAACCCAACTCTTTAAGGTATCCGTTGTACAAATAAATATCAAGTGTATTATATAGTTAGAATTACGGCATATCTTTACCTAAATATACCATAATGCAACATAAAAGTTGGTTTATAACATCATAGTTCAACATCCCAACCTCTAACTAAGCAACGGAAACTGCCGAAGATTACCGAGATATTTTAACACAGTTTAAATGGACGAGATGTCTGCGAGATCTCCATTTGTACAATGGATACGTTAACTAGACTGTCGAAATAGTACTTTTTGCAAGTAAATGTGTAATTATTTGAGGCTTTGTCCGCTGGTGAGATGACATAATGTTCTTGGAGGTAGGTGAGCTCTGTGATAACATTAGGGTCTTTAAATATAGACACGAATCTGGTGTTCACAGTTGATTTTAATCGGTTAATTCTAGATAAAAGTAACCCTCTGATTGATTTTATCCATTCGGAAAGGGTGTCGAGCTGTACATCCTCTTTCTTTGCCCAACGTCTTGCATATTCCTCACAAGAGTCCATGATAATTTTGACATTTTGGTTCCATGTAAAGGACATACTTTCTCTGTATTTGGGATCCTTTTTTAACAATTCTCTCAACTTGTCGTTCTTGACTATACTAAGGTCACCAGTAATAATGTGTCCACAAGGAGAGTAGTTGAAATCCGATGAAGAACATTCGCAGGGAAGTGGATGTAGTGAGGGATTACTTAAATCAATACACTGCAGGAATCGTTTGTAATTGTAAATTTTAGATGCAACTGTTGGTGTGTAGCTATAGGAAATACAAGGAGTTTCTTTTCTTTTGAAATATGGTGGGATTTTTTCTGTGACAGTTTTGTGATTCAAAATTTGACCAAGATTCAAGTTATCAATACCTTTGTTTGCAAATCTTACTTTAATGAAAGGGCGGTTTGTTTTCTCCTCTGATTTATCTGATCTAACTGCTTGAAATAAACGAAAAGTAGAAATGTCCAATATGACTCCTTGTAGTCTGTATTATGGGGAACGTGTATCGGTATATGTGAGGTCCTTCGTATAATCGTAGATTTCGTGCAACTTCCGTAAAGGAACAGAGTATAATTTGGTACGAATATAATGCAGGCCTAGAGGCTCATTCAAAAATGGAACCAAGTCATCGAAGGAGAAACTATGTATCTCAGGCCTATTGTATTTTCGAATGCCATGACTTCGAGGTCTTCTTTGTTGTCTGTTGAATAAGCTAGTCACATTTACCGATTGACAACCGGGACTTGTTAAGTTTCCTATAGTGCTGATGTTATCGTTGCACCCATAGGGCGCTGCAGTGTTAAGATTTT